>CANTUQ010000177.1:0-1200000 GCA_947683425.1 Excoecaria cochinchinensis | reverse complement strand
ATAGTGACGGAAAAATGCCGTCGCTATTTGACGATTATGAAACAGCTGAAATAACCAAAATCCCTAAAATCCCCAAATCAAAAGTCAAAAAGAAACAGAGAGCTGAAGTGCCGTCGAGAGAGAACCCAGCACCGGAGGAGTTTCGGTTCCCCTTGCCACCGGTGACGCCGCGTGTTAGCCCCGGCAGTGAGAACGGCGATCGGCATTCAGTTTGTTTCCTGTGTTTGAGAGGTATGTTTCACGGAAAGATAGCCAAAAGTTTGAATTCGTTTTCAATTTTCTTAAAATTGAAGTGTGTAGTTTCAGTTGTGTGAAATTTCTTCTGTGTGCTTAGGGTTCTTGAGACATTGAGGCGAAAAAAAGGAGGAGGAAGAGTCAGTGACCGGTGTTACTGCGACTAAAAACAGAAGCTAAGGGGAGAAAACCGGGTATGTTCCACAGTGCTCTTGTTTACTTGATTTCATTCTTGTTGATGAAAAAAAAAAAGATCTTGTTATACTGACCTAGACTGAATATGGCTTTAACCAAGAGAGTTTTTAGCATTTCAATTCCAGTTTAAATGGCATAGATTATGTAGATTTTGTTACAGAAAATAGCACGCAAATCTAAACCAAATTGATCTCTTTCGCACCGTTTTCTCTTTTCTGCTCAACTAGATAGTGACATCTGTGCTTGGATTTGCTTAATTCCTATGTAGAAGGTTACATTAAGAAAATGACATCATTTTTACTCGATGGAAAATGCATATTATAGACATTCTTCTCTTCTTGTTCTTGGAAATATAATAAATAGCTTTGATCCTTGAATGTGGGGAAGTGTTGGGTTTGTTTTTGAGATTATATTGTAGTTATTGGCTTTACTCACTTGTGAGTGTTATCTAATTTATATGAGGTGAATCAGAGAATGGTGATGAGTATGAAGGAGATCATGAGATCATTTTGGTAGTGGCGGCCCTGCTTGACTGTTTCTCCATATTTATTCTTATTAATATTATCACTAGTACATTTTACTTGAATATTTTATATTATGTCGCACAACAAATTTATTATTTTTTTTATTTACGTTTTTTGATTACTTATATACTATGTACGAACCTACGACCAGTAATTATATATATTTTGGATGAAATCTGCATAAATTTATTTATATTTTATATTTATATTCACATTTATTTATTTTAGTTTATATTGGTATAAAAATATTAAAAAAAATAATATTTAATAAATAGCGACGGATTTGCGACGGAAATTTCCGTCGCTGTTAGTTATCTGCGACTGTAAATTTTAGTCGCTAAATTTTAGCGACTGAATAATTGGCGACTGATTTTAGTCGCTAAATTTTAGCGACTGAATAATTAGCGACTGATTGTTGCAAAATAATTTGCTACTAAATTTAGAGACGGATATTTCCGTCGCTAAATAATTGAGGCGACTAAACCTATACCTCTATTACCGACCAAAAAATTCACCTTTAGCAACTAAAAAAACAGTCGCAAAAATTAGCGACGGTAAATATTTTTAGTCGCTAAGTCCTTGCGACGGCCTTATTTGCGACTGATAGTCGTGCCGTCGCTATTTATAATTAGCGACGAAATTTTCAATATTAGCGACTGTTTCTTCCGTCGCTATTAGCTGTTTTTTTTATAGTGTGTGGATTACCATCCTGGTAAGGCCAATGTAGTCGCTGATGCTCTGGGTCGGAAGTCCGTTTCAGCCTTGTTTCTGAGACGGTTTAGATAGAGGTTTGATTCAGATGGAGTTTTGATTGCTCAGTTGCGTGTGAAGCCTACCTTGAGATTGAGGATTGTGGATGCTCAGAGGGATGATGAGAGGCTACAGCGGATTGTACAAGAGGTCAGATCGGGTAACCAATCAGATTTCTTAGTTCGGGATGGAGTGTTGATGTATGGAAACCGCTTGTGTGTGCCTGAGAATGAGGAGTTGAGGAGACAGCTGTTGAGTGAGGCGTATAATACCGTTTTCACCATGCATCCAGGCGGTGACAAGATGTATCGGGACATGAGGCAGTTCTTCTGGTGGTCAGGTATGAAGAGGAACATCGTGGACTTTATATCTAAGTGCTTGACATGTCAGCAGGTAAAGGCTGAGCATCAAGTTCCTTCGGGATTGCTCACGCCTTTGTCCGTTCCCGAGTGGAAATGGGATGACATTGCCATGGATTTCGTTTCTAGTTTACCGTTGACACAGAGGAAGCATGATTCTGTATGGGTGATTGTGGATAGGCTTACGGAGTCAGCTCACTTCTTGCTTGTGAGAGTCGATTATCCGATGGGCAGGTTGGCCAGCATTTATGTGGATGAGATAGTTCAGTTACATGGAGTGCCATTGTCCATAGTATCCGATCAGGACCCAAGGTTTACTTCCAAGTTTTGGAAAGAGTTACAGAGAGCTTTGGGTACTAAGTTGAACTTCAGTACAACATTTTATCCTCAGAGAGATGGGCAGTCAAAGCGAGTTATTCAGATTCTGGAGGATATGCTGAGGGCTTGTGTTCTGGATTTTTCGGGTAGTTAGGACAGATATGTGTCGCTTATGGAGTGTGCCTATAACAACAGTTATCAATCAAGCATCGGCATGGCACCGTATGAGGCTTTATATGGTCGGCAGTGTAGGACTCCGGTTTGTTGGACCGAGCTATCCGAGAGATTAGTGATTGGGCGAGAGTTGGTTAGAGATACAAAAGAGAAGATTAGAGTTGTGCAGTGGAATCTGAAGGCGGCTAAGGATCGACAGAAGTCTTACGCCAATCTGAAGAGGAAAGATATGCAGTTTGAAGTCGGGGACAAGGTTTTCCTTAAAGTTTCACCTTGGAGAAAGGTGCTTCGGTTTGAAAAGAAGGGTAAGCTTAGTCCTCGCTTCATTGGTCCTTATGAAATTTTAGCTAAGGTTGGTCCGGTAGCCTATAGATTGGCTCTACCGATAGAGTTGGAGAGGTTGCATGATGTGTTCCATATTTCGATGCTTCGTCGGTACCGATCAGATCCTTCACATGTGTTATCGATCTAAGAGGTGCAAGTATAACCTGATTTTTCATATGATGAGGAATCGAGAGCCATCTTAGCCCGAGAGGTGAGACAGTTAAGGAGTAAGCAGATTCCATTGGAGAAGGTATTATGGAATCACCATGGAGTCGAAGAAGCGACATGGGAACCGGAAGAGTCGATGAGAGCTCCGTATCCGCAGTTGTTCAATCCAGGTGAGAATTTCGAGGACGAAATTCTTGTTGATAGGGGAGAGTTGTCACACCCCGTTTGCCCCCTAGTAGAATGAGCCATATGTGTGTGCATGCGTATGTGTATCTTGGCATGTGTTTTAAGGGCATTTTGATAAAAAGGCATGTTTTATGAGTTTTGTTAGCATGTGGTGCATGTATGTTATTAGGGTGGATATTAATGGGTTGCATTTGGGTGTGTTTTGCTCACACCTTGGAAGGATGTGAGTAAGTTGAGTTATGTTTGTGTGCATATGAGCATATCATTGTAGGGTGTGCATTAGTTGGGAATGCATTGTGTGTGTGTAAAGCATGGAATTAGGGTGTGAGTGAGCAAGTTCCACCACTAGGAGGTTGACAAGTGTATTAGGTTAGGGAAAAAGAATTAAGAAAAGAAGGAGGAGAGAAGGGAAATAAGAAATTCATTCCCGTTTTTCCCCTTTTACCTCCATCTCCTTCTTCCTTCTTCCTTCTTCCTTTCCCTAGTTAATACTAGCTTGAAATCAAGCTTCGGTGGTGGAAATTGGTCACTCTTGCTTCTAATTTGGTAAGTTTGTGTCTTTGTCTTACTTTGATTCATATTATTCATCTCTTTCTTTGTGATTTCTGGGCTTCGATTGATTTAGGGTTTGCTTTGTTTTGTGTGTTCTTTGGTTGTGATATTAGTTGAGCCTCCTCGTGACCCTAAGGGCAAGGAGAAGGTTGGTTGCAGTGGATCTAAGTGAATAGGAGCTGAGGAGTTACAGGTTTGGGATTATTCTTATATGTGTTGGGTGTTTGATGATTTTGTGTGGTTTGGATGCTGAATATTGGTATGATGTTTATGTGTATTTGGTATATGGGCTTTGATGTTTTTAGTATGTTGAGTCTAGAATTTAGTTGGGTGAGTTTAAGATTGTGATTTTGGTGAATCATATATGTATGAGAATTGTTAAGTGTGATTTCTTAAGGTTAGAATTAATTAGATGATTATGTATGTTTTTGCATGATTGGCTTTGTATCTCAGGTAGGAAAGTCAAGTGTGAGGTCGATTTTATGGTTTAAATGTGTGAATTGTGATGTGTGTGGTTTTGGGTTCGGAATTGGAGTGACAGTCTGCGAATTCTGGAATTTCCAGAAGTCACACAGCGGTAAAGCCTAGGCTCACCGCCGTGTGGATCGAGGAAACCTTCAAAAATTTCAAGGCCGTGGTTTTACACGGCGGTAAGGGAAGGACCATACCGCCGTGTAAAACGCTACTGCCCAGATACATTTTTGAGCTGTGCGTTTCACACGGCGGTATGGGTTTCCCTTGCAGCCGTGTGAAATGCCTCTGTTTGGAGCTGTGTAAGACATCTTACACGGCGGTAAGGAACATTCCATACCGCCATGTAAAATGCCTCTGCCCAGCTTTGTTGGACATGTTACATGGCGGTATGGACTAAGCCATACCCCCGTGTAAACTGTTTTAAACGGCGGTATGGATTGACCATACCGCCGCGTAAAACGCTAATGTCCTCCTTTTATGTAGATTTTTGACTTCCTTCCTTTTCACTCCTTTTCCACTTGTGTTTGGTTTCAATTATTAATTAGTGTTATCTTATCTATCTAACATCATTTAATTGTGTGTTTTGCTATGCTAAAATAGTATGTGTTATATGTAATAGTAAAGTGAATTATGCTCAAGTATGAACTCTATATATGTGATGAATATTGGAATGTAAATTGTGTTATGCATGACCTGCTAAAGTCTAGTAAGTGGATAGTTAGGCATGCCTAATAGAGTCTTTTAGCTGCAGCCTCAGTTCAGTTCAGACCCCGATCAGGTCCTCGTTTTGTTCCTCGCGAATCCTTCAGTGTCGGATCTTATTTAAGGTCCCCTCAGTAAAATGTTTTGAAATTAATAAAGTAAAATGGTTTCCGATTTGTACCCGTAAGGTACTGTCAGTTATCAATTCGTACCCGTAAGGTACTGTCTGTATACTCGTTATCCACTATATTGAACCAGCAGGTGTTATGTGTTCTGTCTACTATGTATTACTCTGATATGATTATACGAATGTGATATTCAAATGAGTTTAACAATTAGATGTATATTTAGTTAATATGATTATGAACATGAGTATGTGATGCGGAATGTATGGCTTTAATATGCAAGCATGTTCATATATTTTCATATATGATGCTATGTTATGGATATTTGCATTTGCCATCATGAATGTGTTATGCCTTGACGACCATTATGAATGGCCATCCATATCATATGTGTGTTTCCCCACTAAGCATTTATCGCTTAGCACGGTGTTCTTACCCGTGCAGGTGCGGAGGATATTATTGCTTTGGGAGAGCCGCCGCCAATCAAGCCAACACGGGAGGGTTAGTGTTAAGGCTTTAGTCTTTTGTAGTAGGATGATTCTTTTTGTAATGAACTCTCTTATATCTTTATAGCTTCCGCATATGTATTAATCTTTTGGGATATGTAATCTTTTGTATTTTTAGCAAGTTGATCAGAACAGTAATGTAATGGATATTGTTATATTAATGCATGATCAGCTGTTCCCTATTTTTGTTTGCAAAGTTTTTAATTACCCTGTTTTTATATGTGTATGCTTTAGAAGATTGTATGATCTGTACTGTGCTTGTGTGGTGGCACCTTGACTCATACGGCATCTCACTCCTTATTTGATGGGATCACCTATGTATGGGTACGGGGTGTTACATGTGACATCGTTAGAAGTCTATTATTTGTGATATTCCCACTAAGCGTTATCGCTTAGCACAGGTGTTTTCCCGTGTAGGTTTACAGGTTCAGTGAGGGTTGGACATCTGTAGGTCATGGCCACTAGGAGTATAAGTTGAAGTCATTTTGGTATATGTGGCATAGTTTTGTATAAATAATATAGAACTTTTGTATAGACTTGTAAATGTTCAGCTTCTGTAAATGTAAAGCATTTTTGTATATGGCATGTAAATGATAAAGTGAAGGTTGTTTCTTTTGTAGATGATATGTAAAGCCTAATTAAAGATAATGTTATAATGTATAAAGAACAACTATATTTTGCAATGTAAACGATTATAAGATTTTGTTAAAGGCTTATTTAGTAACTTGTGCTTAGAATGATATTCCGTTGCAAATGTGTCTTGCATGATTACTATTTCCGCTTTTGCATGACTGTTTGTATGTATATGCATGTGTGGCAACCTAATATCCTCCCAAGGGGTATTGGGGCGCTACATGTTCAGTTAAAATAGGATTTAAAATCAAATCAATACATTGCCTATATATATATATAACCAAAGAAAGGAAATTTTGAATACGTGTTCAGTTAAAACAGTATTCAAAATCAACTCAATACATTGCCTATATATATATATATATTAACAAAGAAAGAAAAATTTGAATATGTGTTTAGTTAAAACAGGATTCAAAATCACCTCAATATATATATATATATATATATATATATATATATATATATATATATATATATATATATATATATATATATATAAACAAGATTATAAGGCTTCCTCAGTTTTTCATTATCTTCTTACCTAACTCTATTATACATGCATGAACATATACTGTAATGGCCCAAAATTTCAATTTTCGGGAATAATACTTTTCGAGCCATGAATAGTGACACCAGGGGGAAATAGTACCACCTGAGGTTGAAATATATTTTATTTAACCGTTGGAAAGTACAAAGTTCGGTTTAAAAAGGTAATCCGTTTTAACCTAACTTTGATCGAGCCTGATAATGTCACACCCCAACCTATACCAAGGAGACTTCCAAACAGATTGGAGGGAGAAGGCTCCCTGGATAGATATGAGTGTCACATCCCACTAGTACAAACATGCAAACATTACATAAATATAGCGACAAATCAGAGATAATAAAAATCTTTAAAACAGAGAAGAGTGATACTGAACAAAATATCTATACTTCATTAACATACCAAAATAAAGTCTTTACATATTACAAAAGGACCAAATTTACAAAAGCCCAATATACACTGTTCCAAAAGGGCTAGCACAACCATATATCTAATACAAAAAGAAAAAGGAAAGCCTATACTATAAAGCACCCCAAATCTCTAGTTGCGTTGGCCTTCCCGATGCGACACGCCCAGCATATGCATACCAAAACCTTCCACACCTGCACGGATAAACACCCGTGCTAAGCGAAATCGCTTAGTGGGGAAAACACAAAATGCATAACCGCCACTCACAGTGACGATGACAGAAAACATATGATAACAATACGATTATGGCATATAATCATAAATAGTTAAATTCACATATTGGCATTCATATTCAATATTTCGTGTACAAAACACAATGACACCTGCATAATCATAATGAGTGGATAACGAGTACATGTAGATACTTGAGAGTATCGATATCGTCTTATGAACATATAGATACCCGAAGGTATCGAACCATTCTTTTTATTTTGTTTTCAAATTGTTTTTACGTGGAATCTTAAGAAAGATTCAGACAGAGGGATCGCGAGGATCCAATCGTGGGACCTGATCAGGGTCCAAAGTTATACATATAGCTGCAGCGGCACAAAGCTCTATTAGGCATGCCTAACTATCCACTTATTTGGTTTGCAGGTTACGATCAAATAAGTTAAATCTACCAATCATACAAAAATCATCGATTATTCAAAACAATGGATACCCTATCAAAACAAAGCATTAATCCAATGTTAATATAAATATAAATTCATTAATTCCACACTCAAACTTTGCGTTTAACAAATAAATATTCAATACCAAATAAGTGTGGGTCACGGTGGTAACCAATTCCATTGCCACCGTGACATAGCAGAACCCCAAAACAGAATGTAAAACAACGGTAGGTCACGGTGGTAACCAATTCCATTGCCACCGTGACATACCAAAATTCCAAAACAGAATGTAAATCAAAGGTAGGTCACGGTGCTAACCAAACTCATTGCCACCGTGACATACTACCACCCAAAACAGAATGCAAACCTGAGGTAGGTCACGGTGGTAACCAACTTCCTTGCCACCGTGACATACCATAACCTCAAAACAGAATGTAACTTTGGGGTAGGTCACGGTGGTAATCAATTCCATTGCCACCGTGACATACCAAACTCCTGGGCAGAATGCAACCCGAACAGACCTCACGGTGGTAACCAAATTGGTTGCCACCGTGACCCATGCCCTGTTGCGATAATTCCCAGCAAAACATCCCCAAATTACAACCATAAACTCAAACTCTATACTTCGCATTCAACACAATTCACTTCAAATTAACCATATTCACATCATACAAGTGCAAATCCACTCATCATAGTTCATCAATTTCACAAAAATAGCAACCATCAATATTCATTCCAAACACAATTACACAAACGTTCCCAAACCTGGTTTTCCTCGCTCCTAGTCGTGAGCTCCGCTTCCGCTAGCAATTCCTTTTCCTTTATCCGGTCTAGAAGCCTCTTCTGAACCACAAACCCATAACAATCAAGATCAATTCTAAAACAACCCATAAACCAAAATACATATAACTAAAACCTAGAGAAGAGGGAAAAGAAGAAAATCTAAAACCCCAACTCACCTAGAAACTTCAAATTCAACAAGCCAACCAGCTTTAATCACTCAAGGGAAAGGAGAGGGAGCAAGATCGGTCAAGAAAAGAGAAGAACAAAGAAAAGAAAGAAGAAATGGAAGAGGGTGGCGTGAGGAAGGATGAAGAACGGGAAAACAAGGGAAAATGGCTGATTTCTCACTCTTCACCAAACCTCATTAAATGCCCACTCATCCTCTTAACCACATGTCACACTCTCCTTAAGCCACATGCCCTTTAACACACCCTACTCCCAAACTTGGCTATACACTCTAGGCTAACCCTTACTCATACTTTTACTTCTATACACTCCCAAATACTATATCCTAACTCCTCTTCTCAAACTAATATACATAAATTAAATAATTAAACCAATTTAACACACACATGCAACACATAAAATACACACATTCCGACACGGACAGGCTCAAACTATTGGGGTGGTTTTGGGGTGTTACAATACTCCCCCACTTAACAGAATTTCGTCCTCGAAATTCATACCTGTTCCGAATAACTGAGGGTGTTGCAATCTCATAGCTTCTTCTGGTTCCCAAGTAGCTTCCTCAATACCGTGATGCTGCCATAAAACTTTGACTAACGGTATCTACTTCTTCCGAAGCTGTCTGATTTCCCTATCCAAAATCCTCTTCGGTTCTTCATCAAAAGAAAAGTCTGACTGAATCCTAACATCTTGCACTTGTAGCACATGCGAAGGATCTGACCGATATCTCCGAAGCATAGACACATGGAAAACATCATGTAGTCTAGCTAACTCTAAAGGCAAAGCTAACTGATACGCTACTGGACCTACTTTCCTCAGAATTTCATATGGTCCAATAAAACGTGGACTTAGTTTGCCCTTCTTTCCAAAACGGAGAACCTTACGCCACGGTGATACTTTCAAGAAAACCTTATCACCCACTTCATACTGAATGTCTCTGCGCTTCAAGTTAGCATAAGAACGTTGTCGGTCCTTAGCTGCCTTCAAGTTCTGTTGTACAACCCTCACTTTCTCTTCAGTATCCCGCACTATATCCGGACCTATCATAGCTTTTTCTGACAGTTCAGTCCAACATACTGGTGTCCTGCATTTCCTTCCATATAGTGCTTCATAAGGAGCCATACCAATGCTCACTTGATAACTATTATTATACGCGAATTCCATCAAAGACACATACCGATCCCAGTTACCTGAGAACTCTAAAACACAACCCCGGAGCATATCTTCTAATATCTGAATAACTCTTTCTGATTGTCCATCTGTCTGCGGATGGAATGCAGTGCTGAAGCTTAACCGAGTTCCTAACGCTGCCTGAAGTTCTTTCCAAAACTTGGATGTAAAACGAGGATCTCGATCAGAAACAATGGATAGCGGAATCCCATGAAGCCTGACTATTTCATTCACATAAAGTTCCGCCAACTTATCCATGGAGTAATCCACCCGAACTGGTAAAAAGTGCGCTGACTTGGATAATCGATCCACTATAACCCACACAGTATCGTGCTTACGCTGTGTCAATGGTAGACCAGATACAAAATCCATCGTAATATCATCCCACTTCCACTGAGGAATGGGTAAAGGATGAAGTAATCCCGATGGTACTTGATGCTTGGTTTTCACTTGCTGACACGTAAGACATCTTGAAACAAATTCCGTTATACTTCTTTTCATGCCTGGCCACCAATAAAATTGCTTAAGATCCTTGTACATCTTGTCACCCCCCGGATGCATAGTGAAGAGCGATGAATGAGCCTCCTGTAACAGCTTTTTCCTTAACTCGCCCACATCGGGTACACACAAACGGTCTCCATGCCTAAGCACTCCATCACTATCAATCCGATACTCAGACTGCTTACCATCTCTCACTGCTTGACATACCCGCTGTAGTACATGATCATCTAACTGAGCTTTCTCAATCTCCTGCCTCAAACTTGGCTTAATTTTAAGCCGAGCTACTAGAGCTCCGTGAGAATCAAACCTCCATTTACCTCGACCAAAAAGCAATGCAGACATAGATTTCCTACTGAGGGCATCTGCCACCACATTCGCCTTGCCCTGATGGTACTCAATGATACAATCATAGTCTTTAAATAGCTCTAACCATCTTCGTTGTCGCAAATTCAATTCTTTTTGTGTCATCAAATACTTGAGACTCTTGTGATCGGTGAAAATCCTGCATGTCTCCCCATACAAGTAGTGTCGCCAAACCTTAAGCGCAAACACCACCGCTGCTAACTCCAGATCGTGAGTCGGGTAGTTCTGCTCATGAGGCTTCAACTGCCTTGACGCATAGGCTACAACTTTGCTCTCTTGCATTAAGACACAACCCAAACCAATCTCGGAAGCATCACTGTACATGATAAATTCCTTACCCGAAACCGGTTGTGTAAGCACAGGAGCTTTAACTAACATCTCTTTCAACTGATTAAAACTGGCTTGACACTTTTCAGACCACACAAACTTAACTTCCTTCCGAAGTAACCTAGTCAACGGAGAGGCTAAAACTGAGAATCCCTTAACAAAGCGTCGATAATAACCTGCCAAACCCAGAAAACTTCTAACCTCAGGCACATTCTTCGGAGGCATCCAATTAACAATTGCTTCCACCTTACTCGGATCAACTCGAATACCAGCCTCTGAAACTACATGTCCGAGAAAAATCACTTCCTTTAACCAAAATTCACATTTGCTGAGCTTCGCATAAAGTTGATGATCTCTTAACATTTGCAATACTAACCGAAGGTGTTCCTCATGCTCCTTCCTATTTCTCGAGCACACCAAAATGTCATCAATAAACACCACAACAAATTTATCCAGATACAGTCGAAAAACACGGTTCATCAGATCCATAAAAGCTGCAGGTGCGTTAGTCAAACCAAAGGGCATCACTAGAAATTCATAATGACCGTAACGCGTCCGAAAAGCCGTTTTAGCCACATTTGCTTCCTTAACCCCTAACTGGTAATAGCCTGACCTCAAGTCTATCTTAGAGAATACCCCTGCACCTCTCAACTGGTCGAAAAGATCTTCTATCCTTGGCAACGGATACTTATTCTTGATAGTCACTTTATTAAGTTGTCGATAATCGATGCACATCCGAAGGGTTCCATCCTTCTTCTTAACAAACAGCACTGGAGCGCCCCACGGTGACACACTAGGCCGAATGAATCCTTTATCCAACAACTCTTGCAACTGACTCTTCAATTCCTTCAATTCCACTGGGGCCATTCTGTAAGAAGCCTTAGAAATAGGAGCTGTCCCCGGAAGAATCTCTACTGACAATTCAACTTCTCTCTCCGGAGGTAATCCCGGTAGTTCTTCCGGAAAAACATCTACAAAATCTCTTACAACCGGAATATCTTGAATCTTGACTTGACCTCTTCGAGAATCTAAAACCACAGCCAAAAACGCTTCACATCCTTTCCTGATAAATCTTCTGGCTTTCATAGCTGATACCACATTATGCAAAGAACTGCTTCCAATTCCCTTCACAATAACAGGCAATTGATCTCTATCTCTCAAAACCATTACTTTCCTATGACAATCTACCACTGCACGGTGCTTATCTAACCAATCCATCCCCAAAATAATATCAAACTCATGGAATGGCAAACAAATCAAATCCACAACAAATTCTGTACCTTGAATCATTAAAGGACACTTCCGACACACCCGATTAACCAAAACACTCTGACCCAACGGACTAGATACACAAATCTCATACTCCATCTTTTCCTCACTACCCAAACTATCCGAAAGCTTACCAGAACACACATAGGAATGGGTAGAACCCGGGTCAATCAAAACATACACTTCAGAATCAAGCAAAGAGAACTTACCGGCAATCACTTCAGGAGCATTCTGTTCCTCTCAGGCCTTCATAGCATAAGCCCTACCAGATGATGGCACAGGGCGATCTACTGATTCTGAGGCTTCTCTATCTCGAGACCGTCCACCACGACCTCTTCCTCTACCCCGATTACGGCTTCCTTGGGGTATATTAGATCCAGCTCGACTCCTTTCTTGTTGTCTCGAAAGGTCTCCAAGTCGGTTCGGGCAATTTGCAAGCAAATGGTCCATAGAACCACATTTAAAACAGCCTCCTGTTAACCACCGACATTTACCCCAATGTTGTCTATTACAATGAGAACATCGGGGAGGACCATCTCCCCTACCTGAGCCTGATCCCTTGGAAGAACCCTGTCTCCTCCCTCTAGGGGCCGGACTAGCTGTAGACTCATCAGCAAAATTTCCTTGTGATTCCCTCGATCTCTTGCCTGAAGAAGAGCCACCTCTTGCAGACTTTCTTCTTTGAGCCTTTTCTCTCAATATATGCTCAGAACGCTCCGCCCTCAAGGCTGCTTGCACTAACTGATAATACCTCACATTTGGAGCCGACATCAATGAAATTAACATCACCTTCAAAGACTCATTCAAACCTGCTTCAAAATGCTGACATCGAAACTCTTCTGTAAGGACCCTTGGCGGCGCATACTTACTGAGCTTATTGAACTCATCCTCATACTCAGCCACAGACATTGTTCTTTGCTTAAGAGTGAGAAACTGTGCCCACTTGGCATCCTTATAAGCTTTGGTCACATACCGGTCCTGAAATTCACCCTCGAAGAACTCCCAAGTAATCGGTTCAGGAACTTGCGGCTGACTAACCACCAACCTCCACCAATCATAGGCAGAACCTTGTAACAAAGACAAGGCACACTCTACTTCTTGTTCCGGCGGGCATCTTATCTCCTTAAGTACTCTGGCTGTCTTTTCTAACCACATCTCTGCTTTATTAGATTCATCTATACCAGTACCAAAGAAATCCTCTGCACCATGCTTTCTTAGCCTTTCAATAGGTGCACTAGGTGCAGTTACCCTTTCAAGTACTCTTGTCATACTCTGAAGCATCGCTTCCATCGGTCCTAAAGGCACCTCAGGATAACCCCTAGGAGGTTGAGCCGGACCAGAAACTGAAGGATCCTGCTCTTGGGGATTCGCACTTTCCGCTGACCCCTCAAGCGATCCACGAGCAGACTCCATTACTACAAAACATAAACGCAGTGCGCATCAGGCCAACACAACTCCAACACTAGCTAACATACTGAAACCCAATAACATCTAAACCTAGTGCTCTGATACCACCTAATGTCACACCCCAACCTATACCAAGGAGACTTCCAAACAGATTGGAGGGAGAAGGCTCCCTAGATAGATATGAGTGTCACATCCCACTAGTACAAACATGCAAACATTACATAAATATAGCGACAAATCAGAGATAATAAAAATCTTTAAAACAGAGAAGAGTGATACTGAACAAAATATCTATACTTCATTAACATACCAAAATAAAGTCTTTACATATTACAAAAGGACCAAATTTACAAAAGCCCAATATACACTGTTCCAAAAGGGCTAGCACAACCATATATCTAATACAAAAAGAAAAAGGAAAGCCTATACTATAAAGCACCCCAAATCTCTAGTTGTGTTGGCCTTCCCGATGCGACACGCCCAGCATATGCATACCAAAACCTTCCACACCTGCACGGATAAACACCCGTGCTAAGCGAAATCGCTTAGTGGGGAAAACACAAAATGCATAACCGCCACTCACAGTGACGATGACAGAAAACATATGATAACAATACGATTATGGCATATAATCATAAATAGTTAAATTCACATATTGGCATTCATATTCAATATTTCATGTACAAAACACAATGACACCTGCATAATCATAATGAGTGGATAACGAGTACATGTAGATACTTGAGAGTATCGATATCGTCTTATGAACATATAGATACCCGAAGGTATCGAACCATTCTTTTTATTTTGTTTTCAAATTGTTTTTACGTGGAATCTTAAGAAAGATTCAGACAGAGGGATCGCGAGGATCCAATCGTGGGACCTGGTCAGGGTCCAAAGTCATACATATAGCTGCAGCGGCACAAAGCTCTATTAGGCATGCCTAACTATCCACTTATTTGGTTTGCAGGTTACGATCAAATAAGTTAAATCTACCAATCATACAGAAACCATCGATTATTCAAAACAATGGATACCCTATCAAAACAAAGCATTAATCCAATGTTAATATAAATATAAATTCATTAATTCCACACTCAAACTTTGCGTTTAACAAATAAATATTCAATACCAAATAAGGGTGGGTCACGGTGGTAACCAATTCCATTGCCACCGTGACATAGCAGAACCCCAAAACAGAATGTAAAACAACGGTAGGTCACGGTGGTAACCAATTCCATTGCCACCGTGACATACCAAAATTCCAAAACAGAATGTAAATCAAAGGTAGGTCACGGTGCTAACCAAACTCATTGCCACCGTGACATACTACCACCCAAAACAGAATGCAAACCTGAGGTAGGTCACGGTGGTAACCAACTTCCTTGCCACCGTGACATACCACAACCTCAAAACAGAATGTAACTTTGGGGTAGGTCACGGTGGTAATCAATTCCATTGCCACCGTGACATACCAAACTCCTGGGCAGAATGCAACCCGAACAGACCTCACGGTGGTAACCAAATTGGTTGCCACCGTGACCCATGCCCTGTTGCGATAATTCCCAGCAAAACATCCCCAAATTACAACCATAAACTCAAACTCTATACTTCGCATTCAACACAATTCACTTCAAATTAACCATATTCACATCATACAAGTGCAAATCCACTCATCATAGTTCATCAATTTCACAAAAATAGCAACCATCAATATTCATTCCAAACATAATTACACAAACGTTCCCAAACCTGGTTTTCCTCGCTCCTAGTCGTGAGCTCCGCTTCCGCTAGCAATTCCTTTTCCTTTATCCGGTCTAGAAGCCTCTTCTGAACCACAAACCCATAACAATCAAGATCAATTCTAAAACAACCCATAAACCAAAATACATATAACTAAAACCTAGAGAAGAGGGAAAAGAAGAAAATCTAAAACCCCAACTCACCTAGAAACTTCAAATTCAATAAGCCAACCAGCTTTAATCACTCAAGGGAAAGGAGAGGGAGCAAGACCGGTCAAGAAAAGAGAAGAACAAAGAAAAGAAAGAAGAAATGGAAGAGGGTGGCGTGAGGAAGGATGAAGAACGGGAAAACAAGGGAAAATGGCTGATTTCTCACTCTTCACCAAACCTCATTAAATGCCCACTCATCCTCTTAACCACATGTCACACTCTCCTTAAGCCACATGCCCTTTAACACACCCTACTCCCAAACTTGGCTATACACTCTAGGCTAACCCTTACTCATACTTTTACTTCTATACACTCCCAAATACTATATCCTAACTCCTCTTCTCAAACTAATATACATAAATTAAATAATTAAACCAATTTAACACACACATGCAACACATAAAATACACACATTCCGACACGGACAGGCTCAAACTACTGGGGTGGTTTGGGGGTGTTACAGATAATGCGAGAGACCTTCTAAAATTTATCTAAACACATGAACCCACTCCAAAAATTATGGAGGATTATTTGGTAGTAAAAAAATAATTTTACGGTGATACAGAAAAATGAGTTATCGTACTGGTAAAAATTTATCGAAATGAAAAATGTTATCTGATTGACCCAAAACAATTTGTGTGGCCTAAGAATTATTTTTCAATAATTATGGACATATTTTATGGGAAATGGTGGAAGAAAAATGGTAGAAAAATATTTGGGCTAAAAATTAACTAATGGGCCTAGTTATGGTTGGCCCATTATGGATGGGTATAAATACCATAAAAATTAGATTTTTTAAGAAGTTTCATCCACTCTCTTCACTCTTCATGGCCAGCCACTCTTATCCCTAATTACTCCACCATAATTTTTCATTTCCTTAACCAAATTCCACGCAAAATTAAGCCTTAAATTAATTCCTAAGCATAAATTAAGCCTACTAGAATTTTATGGGCACAAATTAGTGGAGAAATTCAAGGAATTTTGGAGGAACAAGTTAAGGAAAATAAATTAAAGTAAGTATAATTTAAGGTTTTCATTGATTTTTAGGTAGAATTAGATGTTAGTGTTTTATGTGCACGTGAATTTTGGTGGAAGGAAGAATTTTTTAATGGAATTTTTGGATATATGAGTTAAGCTTAGGTTGGAAAACAAAAAAAAAAAGAAAGAGAAAAGGAACAAAATGAAGGAGAAATAAGTATGGAGCAAAAGAAAATAAGATATGTCGATACACAAACTTTCATTTTTCATATTTTTAGTATGTATATATATGTATGTATGTATGTATGTATGTGTGTGTGTGTGTGTGTGTGTGTGAAATTAAATGGATAAAATATTATTTAAGGATGACATGATAGATAATACATGATTAAATTAAAGAAAATATTAATTAGTTAGTTAAATTTCCTTAGAATATCTAATATGTAAGTATATGACATAGACATAATACATAAGATAATAATGAATTAAAGTTAGAATAATGAAATTAGGGTTAAAATAATGTATATAAAATAAGAAAAAAGGATGGAAATGTATTTAGACAATAAATTTTCTGTATGTATGTAAATTGATTAAATGGAATTTTAACGAATTAAAATTAAGGATATAGAATTAGAGTCAAAATAAAGAAATGAGATTAAAATTAGAGAATTTAACTTATTATGACATACTTAAGGTGTCTATTATGTAAGTATAAGAATAATACTTGTATATGTATGCTTATGTAATTAAAATTGGAATAAATTAAAATTAGGAGTAGTAATATGAAATCAAGGCCAAATAAGGTATAAGATATAAGAAAGTTGATAGAAAGATAAGGAAAATGCCATAAAACCATATTATGTACTTAAGGGAATATAAGTTTATTATATAGAATTTTAATGAAGTAAAAATTAAGAAAATGATATTAGAGTTTAAAAAAATAATAAGATTATAACATCCTAAATTATACCCTAGTAGCAATATTGGTCTAATTGGGGTAATTGGGTAAATTTAAATTGAAGTTTGCTAAATTTCGGATTTAAGTGTATTTGGATTGAGGACTCAATTGATCAAATAAATAAGTTTCAGTGGCCATGTTGTAAAAGTGCATGATTAAGATTAGTGGATGTTTAATTAATGAATAATGGTGATTAAGTTAATAAAATTAGACTTGGGTAGGAATAGTGGAATTTGGGGTGTCCCTCATAGGTTGTGCCATCTCACCCATAGACTTGCAATATAAACCTTGGAGGAGAGAGGAAACTCCACTCCTTTGCATGTGATTTTCAGTGCCCTCTCTCTCTCAAATTCTGGTCTTTATCTTCATCTTTTTCTTTTCTACCTTCGTGAGCCATTTCTTCAGTTTTGATCTCCATAATTTCTGTTATTGGTCAATTGGTGCTTTGGTTGTGTTGAGTCTTTAAGTTATCAAGGTAAGTGATTAGTGTTAGTTGTTATTCTTCTTCTCCTTCTTGATTCTAAATTAATGTGGAAATTAATTCTTTGTTCAAATCTGAAAATGGATATTTGATGTAGTGGTTGATCAAAAGAAGGACAAAGGAAAGGCAAAGATTGGTGAACCGAGTGTAAAGTGAACTTGAGAGGAGCTTAGGAGAGGAGGCTGGGAACACTATTTTATGTATTATTTGATATGTATGAATATTATGATGCATGATTAAATTATATGGTTGATGAACATAGAAAATATGTAATTATGTACTTTTATGAATGGAATAGAATGATGAATTGATGTGGTGGTTGTTGCCCATAAGATTAAAATTAAGCATGATGTTCTGTTTTTAAGTGACTCGTGGTGTTAATATGTAAGTTGGTATGATTGTGACTTAATGTGATTTTGAGCATGTCGATTAAGGGTATGTTAATTGGTAAGTCCTGTGTGTGTTAGAGTTTTGGATTTTAATAATTGAATGGATTTCAAGCTTGACTAGCTTGAGAGGGTAAAAACTGGATGTGTAGGGTAAATGTCCTAATAGGTTTGTATTAACTATAAACTTCAATTGTACAACTCTAAATTGAATGAGACTAAGGGATTTGGCTCCTAAGAAACGTGTTTATAATATGCTAGAAATAGCCATTATGAATTAAGGATCCTATTATTTTCAATATGTGTGCCTAAGTTGGTTTAAGCTTCTAGGATGGTGTTTGGAGCATGTATTGTTTACTTGGCAAAAACTCCTCAAATTTATGATAAAAAATAATGAGAATTGTGCCATAGTACTCTTAACATGTAGATAACTATGTGTTTAGAAGGTTATGAAGGCAGATACTTATGTTAAGATTGGTTTTAGAGGTTATAAGTGTGTTTGGGGTAGAATGTATGATCACAAGGTGTGAAGTGTGGAGCTTTGAGCAGAAATTTTATTTTTGTCCATTGGGTTAAATTTATTTGTTTGGCTTTTGTTGTGTCCGAGAGAGCGATAGAGGCGAAGGCTGGGTTCTATCGCGGGCGTGACTTATGTCTCGATCGCGATAGAAGTTAATTTACACGTCTATCGTGAGCGCAACACTTCTGATTGTTGCAAAGAATTTCAAATTGACTTATTCTTGTTAAATTAATACATTTGATTGATAAATGAATATGCATATAAAAGTTATTATTGTGGAAACCATGTGATTATATTTATACATAATTATATATGTGCGTATTTATGAAATGAGGGGTGAAATGTGTAGTATGCCATAGTGTAAATAAGTGATGTGATGATGTCACACCCCAAATCGGGCTTAGTCGGATTTGGCAAGCTAAGTCGGATAAGTGAAGGGTATTTCGGTAATTATGCATGAGTGAACTTGATGATGGGGATTTAATTGCAAAGTATTTAATTTAGTTAAGTTAAATGAAGGAATTATATGGTGTGCATATGGTGTGTGGATGTAGGGTACTTTTGATTATGGCATAATCTAGTAGTATTTATGCATGGTAACTTGAATGTAAAAAGTGATTTCTTGGAGATTATATGGTATGAGTTAAGTTTGGTGCCATGGGTTGTTAGTCAAAGATGAGATTAAGGAGTCCAATAGTGGAGTGACATGTGTATTGGTTGGTGGGAGCATTGAATGTGGAATTGAAAGGAGAAGAGTGAGGGAAGGAAAGGAGTAGCTTCCCGTAGAAGCCATTTGGGGTTTTGCCCTTCCCCTTTCCCACGCCTCTCTCTCTCTCTTCCTCATCTACGTTTTCTGCTCTCTCTTCCTTTCATGTGGGTATTCTTCCATCTTTGAGTTAGGGTTTTTGGTTTTGAAGGTTCAAAAAGGTAAATGGCTATATTATTTTGGTTTGGGATTTCCTTCTCCATCACCTTCTTCATCATTTGGAATTAATGGTGATATGGTTTTGTTTATCTTGGGTTTATTCTTGATTTGATTTGGTTTCAAGTGATTGAAGAAAGAAACAAGGACAACGGGAAATAAAAGATTGGATTTTGAGGTGGAAGGAGTTTTGGCATAAGGTTTGGGAGCTTTGGTTGTTTATATGTGTTTGTGTGTAATTTTGTTCATTTGATGTGTGATTATATGCATATGGAATTTGTGTGTGATTATGTGTTAATTGATAGATGATATAGATGAGATAAATAGTTGAATTTTATTGGAATTATTGGTTAATTGTCATGAGACTTTAGCTAGGGCATGAACACTAATTTAAGGGAAATTCTGCTTAAATGTTACTGGACCTCTGTGTATTGTTTTGATCATAGAGGGCGTTTTACAACTCCAATATGAGTGTTTGTTACGCCATTTGAACCATGGCTTCTGTACCTCTAAAAGTCTAAGAGAGACCATAATTTAATTCTGAGTGTAAGTGGCTTAAAAATAGCAAAGACAGACGTGTTTCCGCTTAGACGGTTCATTTGAACAGTCTGTAATGGTTAATGCTTATCTATTAATATAGGAATTCAATGGACCTGAAACCTGTTCCATTTGGAAGCTAAGAGGTATAGGAACAAAAGTTAAGAAGGACGCTTTGTCTAAAAATGAGGTTTAGACATTGTTATAGGCTGTACAAAATTGTGGAGTGAAGCAGTCCTGAATCCTGACTTCTGTCTTGCAAATTTTTGGTAGGTCACGGTGGTAACTAAATTCATTACCACCATGACATATGAAAATGCTAGGAAGAATGCTTAGTTTGGACCTCATGGTGGTAACCAAATTCATTACCACCGTGACCCCTTCTGTCTTGACCATTTTAGGTGTTTTTCTTCCCGAATTGAACCCGTATTGCACCAGAACTTTCTAGGATCCGTCCGATGTATGTTTGGGACTATTAAATGAGTATAAGAATAGTTATCACTTGGAAAATAAACATGATTAGGATTAAGATTAATAGCAAACTAATGAAGTAATGATGTGTAATTGTATGTATGAGAATCAAGTCAAGTTTAATGACATTATTGAGCATTTTAATACTTCAATCTATATGAACGTGTATGATATGAACAAGTATGCATAGGTATGAAGTAAGATCTAAGTTATATACACATGAAATGAGTTTGCTTAATGATATATATATATGGGATATGAGTAGTGAATGTGTCATTGAAGTAATTGCCTAACAATATTATATGATGCATGCATTGATAATAAATATTATTAGAATGTAATAGTATGCAAGATATCTATGATGCTATTATGGTTCATGTGGATATTTGAGTGATCATATAATATGATAATGATAAATGTGATTTAATGCTTTTAGCTTATGAATTCCTCTTTTAAATGGAGACCCATAATGTGGCAAACCGGGTAAGTAAGTATTTATATAAATGTTTAAATAGTTGGTATGAATGATATGATAAAGTGTGAGGAATAGCATTCTGTTTTGGGCAGTGGGTATGTCACGGTGACAACCTAATGGGTTATCACCGTGAAGTACCCCAAGATTGCATTCTGCCGAGAGTTTTGGTATGTCACGGTGACAACCAATCTGGTTGTGACCGTGACCTACCCTATTTTTGTAAAGAGTGGTCAACCATTAAAAGTAAAGTTTAAATGTTAAGTTAGTGATTGGCCTGATAATGTTTCCATATTTGACTCTGATAAATTTTAGAATATTGAATAGTGCTAAAGCATGTTGATGGAATTATAATGTATGCTTTGTAATACGAATAGTATGATGCATGGCTAATATTATGAATTTCATTATATGTCTACTGTACTCTGGATTAAGTATGATGATATTCATATACTGTTTGATTTGACATATGAGTTAAATGATGCAAGACCTGCGAGAGTCAGTCTAGTGGTTAGTTAGGCATGCCTAATTGAGTCTTTTAGTTGCAGCCCTTTGAACGTTTGGACCCTAATCAGGTCCCCCGTTTGGTTCCTTTCGAACCCTTTTATGTGTTTGGATCTTATTTAAGGTCCCTAATGAAAATGTTTTTGAATGTGAAAATGAAATTGATATTCGATTCGCACCTATATGGTGATGTCTGTATACTCGTTATCCACTATTTTGGGTCAGCAGGTATTTTGGTTTGCTTTGTCTGATATGAATATGAGAATATGATATCCAAATGTGTAAGATTTCAGTCATGTGAATCAATTATGAATTCGAATGTGATTATGAATCTCTGAATGGGTTAAATGTGACTCAAACATGCCTATTGTGTGCAATTATTTATATATATACCGTATTGTGACTGCGTTTGAATATAATCAATTGTGGTTATAAGCATGTGAATTAGTAGGTATACAAATGTGATTTTTATACTGTTAACTATTATGGATTAGCATGTGAACTAGTTTGCGTGAAAATGCACATTGACTATTGAATGATTATATATGAATGTGGATATGATTCTCTAAACACATGGCTTCTATATGCAAGTATAATATCATGTGTGTTCTGAATGTCCACCTATGCCTTTTTCATGTGTTATGCCTTGGCAACCATTCTGACTGGCTGCCCATATTTTCTTGTGTGTTTCCCCACTAAGCGTTATCGCTTAGCACGGGGTCTTTTCCCGTGTAGGTGGCAGGTTTGGTTCGTTTCGAGTCGCGCATCTGCAGGGTCGACCACATAGGAATTAGAAGTTATTGTTTCTGTTTTTAGCTTCTGTAATTTGGGTTGTATATTCTGTAACCTTTTGTAAATGTGTTATATGTAAGGGCCTTACTGTAATATTTGGATGATGAAATGCCGTTGTAAGTATGTGTTAAGTTATTCATTTGTTATATCGTTTGTTTTATGCTTCCGCTGATCGAAAGAGTGTATGTGTGTGTGCATGTGCTTGTGCTTATGCTTCCACTTGGTGCTTGTGAGTGTGTGAGTTAATGCATGATTAGCTTTTGCCGCAAGGTAAGTTTTTAATTATCCCGCATTTATGCATGTATGATTATGTATGAATGTATGTTTGTGAGTGAGCGTTGGTAGCACTCTCAGGCGTCCTTCCAAAGGGGACGTAGGGGGTGTTACAGATGATACCTACCGTGATGCTATATTAATGATGATATTCTCTATGATAATGCAAATAATAATCAGATTAATAATATAGCCTGCGAGTCAAGTAGTGGATAGATAGGCATGCCTATTGTAACACCCCCATACCCCCGGTAAGGAATATCGGGGTGCCACGCGGCTACATACGTATACATATACATATACCGTAGCGAAATATTAATATTAAAAGATAAGAATAATTTGGGCCAAACAATAAGAGCGTTTATAACATATATATGAACTGTACATAATACAAAAGCTTTATACTTTTTACATATTCATTTTCGGTACACATATATATAACAGTTAACTCTTACATGTCAATACTATACTTCCTATATACATAATGATGTTACTCAAAATGTAAGAAACTCTATTACTATCTTATACAAAAAGATGTAACAAAAGCTCCTAGTGGCCTTGACCTGCAGATGCACGCTCTCACTGTTCCGAACCTGTACCTACACGGAAATAAACATCCGTGCTAAGCGATAACGCTTAGTGGGGATGAAAATAATGCAAAGGACTTCTTTACGAAGTCACACATATATCACACATTTCATATGACAAAATCAAATGTCACACGCATAATCTTGTCACACATATACAATCATTTATTCAAATACACAAGAGTCATGTGCTCCCATTCATGCAATACTTCTCATGCTATAACATTTAAACAGAACAATCTTCTAAATCATTTCATGTTCACTATACCATATTAGTAAGCCTGAAATTCCTTTCATGGTGGATACGGGTAACTCTGGATACTGTTCATAGTACTTTGCATATGGAGAATTAACTCAAAACTCTACGAAATACACAAGGTATTCCGAACTCTGGGCACAATTAAGGCTAACTCTAGCAGCTGCACTCTAACCCTTTATAAGCATGCTTATCTATCCACTATAACGGTAATCAGGCTCAAAAGAAACAACTCGATTATACTCTACTTTGATACCAAGCATGGATTATAATTCAAGTGCACTCATCAAATCCAAGGATAATTAACTCATGTACAAACGTAATTAATCATGTTTAATAGTTAAAAACATATAACATTTAATTCCACTCATAAACTCTTATATCATACTATTATTTACATATAATGTCAATCGGGAACATTCATATGCTCATTTGATAGGGTTAAATATGAGTTGGACATGCTATAGGAACTTACCCTGAAGTTCGGGTGCAATACGGGTTCAATTCGGGAAGAAAAACACATAAAATGGTCAAAATAAAAGGGGTGGAGGTTGTCACTACTCGTGACAGATGTCACTACTAGTGATAGTAAGCTGCTGTCATGACTCGTGACAGTCGTCACTACTAGTGACAGAGGCCTACTATCACGACTCGTGACAGTCGTCACTACTAGTGACAGAGCCATGGAAATCCAGACAAAAACCCAACAACATCAATTTTGTTCAGACTAAACGGACATCGAAACGACCTTTTTAGGAAAAACGTCCTTCTTAAAAAATCTTCCCTAGCATGTTAATTTTGAAATGGGACAATTTTCAAGTCAATTGGACATCTATAACATCATATATAATTTAAATAATCTGAACTGGTCAAATGAACCGGCCAAGGTAGAGACACCTCTATTTCGGCCAATTTTCAGGGTCTTAGAGTAAGAATTTTCTCAATCTGCTTTCTATGAAATTTATAGATATATAAGTCAGTGTTCTAATGGATCAAAAATCACTCAATGTAGACGTCAAAAACTATACTTATGATAAAAACATCACACAGGGGTCAGATGACAAATAAGCAGAATTTGCCAAATCAAACTCTATCATTTACACACACACTCTCTTGATCAATTCACATACTTATAAGCATATACACACATATCATAAGTAGCACAAACAATTAAAATGATGTTTACACACGATCCCTACCTCTAGGAGTTGAACCAAGCTCTCTACTCAGCTTCGACCTTCTCTTTACCCTTATTCGGTCCCTTGTCCATAGCTTCCACGCACAACCATTCAAAATACGTGAATTACTCTTCTCTTTACTTTAAATCAAAAATAGAAATATTCAAAGAAAAAGGAGGTCAGATCGAGAAATAAATCCAACTTACCTTTTAAAAAGATCTAATAAAGTCTTATGATGCTCTTTATAAGCCACTTCAAATGGTTCTACCCAAGAAGCCAAACAAATGAAGAAGAAAAGGGACAAGACAGAGGGCAAAGCAAGGTGAACGACTGACCAAAGGAAAAAGAGAAAGAAAGAAAGAATAGTGGCCAAAGCAAGGAACCCACGGGAAAAAAGGAAAAAAAATGGGCAAATGGTCAAAGTTAATCCCACCATTAACTATGCTAATAAGTGCCATCTACCAATTAAATACATACTTATCCTCTCTTTGACTCTTAATCCCCTTTTTCCTTTTAATCTCTTTTTAATTTTATGTAATAATATCCAACTCTTGCCACATGTCACATCCCTACAAAGCCATGTGTCAACCTCCTACAATGCCACTTGTCACACTCTTATGCCACCACGTGTCCAATATATATCAAATAATCTAACTCAATTAGGCTTCACGGGAAGCATTATGTCGCGCCCGCGATACTGTCACGCTCGCGACAGAACCCACACCCAACTACTTACTCAAATACACTCTCTTATACACACAAACTCTGGAATTCCCGAACCAAAATTCTAAAATTCTACTAGGGCCAAATCAGGTTGTTACACCTATAGGGTCTAAGTGCTCAGCCAAAGTGTCTGATTCCTCTGGAATCTCAATGCGAATTGAGTCCTTCCTGAATTCATAAAGTATTTAATATCTCTTATTGATTACTTTTGTACCTATAGGTACTGAAGCGAAAGTGAGTATCTTCGGATACAAATGTGATTGTTGCACTCTCGAGTACTGATGCGATACCCATTATCCGCGTCGTTGAATTGCAGGCAAGGCTTTATTAATGAACTAAACTCAAATGTGCAAAGTGATTGCTATGCGATATGATATTATGAATGCGATGTGTTATATATTGATATGTGATAATATGGGGACATAAAATAATTTTTTAATATGTCTTATGAGTATTGATAGTGTACTTAAATATAAAAATGCGAAGCATGGATTATGGGCATATATTTTATATTATTTATCATATGCTTGTCGTTATATGCATATATATATGAGTATATTGTTATTGTTTTCCCCACTAAGTGTTATCACTTAGCACGGGTTTTTAATTCGTGTAGGTTCTGTAGCGAAGTGATTCGAAGGACATTCCCGCAGTATAGTTGGTCAACACACTAGGACATCTTTGCTTAGTGTAGATTTTGTTATTTTATGTTATGTGTATGTAATTAATAACTGTTAGGCATGTAAGAATTATAACATAACTTCGGTATATATGATGTAATCTAATATGAAAGTATGAGATTATGTATGCATAGTGAATGTCTTCCGCTGCATGCGAATCAAATTAATTGGTATAGGATTGTGTATGTCTATAAAGTGTACGAAATGTGCATGTGATATGTATTGTGACAACCATTCTCAACTGTCGCAGTAAAGCTGTGCGAGTGGATGGGAATGGGGTGTTACAAAAATAGTAAAGAATCTAATGTTAATTGTTGGGAATTTATTTTAAACATGTCATTTAACGAACATGCATTATGTAAGTATTGGAATAATTTAAGCATGTGTAATTTGGATGAGCAAAGGACATTGTTAAGTAAGAAATAATTTAAAAATATGATGGAAACAATTGAATGGAAGAAAGATAAAATTTTGGTGAGGGAAATGCTTATGGCCAAATGATGTGGGCTAAGGAAATCTAATGTTATACATACATCATGAACTAATTTTAACAATAAATAAGAAGAAAATAAATTCATCTATGGCTAAATTGAATCTTAGA
Organism: Excoecaria cochinchinensis; assembly: GCA_947683425.1. Classification (NCBI taxonomy): domain Eukaryota; kingdom Viridiplantae; phylum Streptophyta; class Magnoliopsida; order Malpighiales; family Euphorbiaceae; genus Excoecaria; species Excoecaria cochinchinensis. The sequence goes on along the minus strand of CANTUQ010000177.1, from coordinate 1,172,876 downwards.
GAAATTAATGTGAATTAATGATGTTTTAATGAATTTTAAGTAAGAAAATGAAAATAGAATTAAAATTAGGATTGTAGAAATTTAATGGAAATTTTTGAGAATAAATTGAACATTTTATAGTTCATGTATACATTATATACATATTGATAAAAGTCAAGTATATATATGCTTTAAATGGAATAATGGTGTAATTATGTAAAGAATAAATAATAAATGGCATGGAACTAAATTAAGTGGAAGAAAAATAAATTTAGAGACAAAAACAAGTCATGGCTAAATGGTTATGTGTATGGAAATTTATGTTTATGTGATATATGTATGTATGAATATGTAAACATGACAATTAATATGTAACAAATGTATGCATATCATGATACATGTATGGATAAGAGATAAGAACATGACAAAGTATGACATGGAATTGTGTAAGCAAGAGAATGAAAAATAATTAAGTTTTACCTTAGTATTCTGGTAGTTAAATCTAGTTCAGCATATAATAGGCTAGTCATATGGACATTATAGTAAATCGCAGTAGCGAGTTATGGCGACTCGCATGGGTAGGCTAATGGCGGTCTACCATACATGGTTACATGATTACATGGCTTTTACACGTTTTACATGGCTTTTACATGTCTTTACTTAAGTGATTCTTTGGGGTCACTTGCTCTCACAAGTCTGGACCAGTGGGGGCCACGTCTCGTGTATCTGGTTCAAAAATTTCTATCGAATATTACCAGGGGCAAAATGGAAAAACAAGATTAAATAAGTAGAAATGGAATAAATGTAGAGTAAAAGAAATAAAATGGTAAACATGTAAAGAATTAGAAATTAAAAACAGTGAATTGTAATTATGCAAGAAATAGGATTAAAAAGTAAAAATCGTAAATTAGGAAGCTACCAGTTAATGTAAAATAAATATGTGAATGTAAAAGATTAAATGGTAATTAAGTAAGATAACATGAATAAAAGTAGTAAAATGATAATTATGTAAGGAAATAAGAGAAAAAGGGTAAAATGGCAAATCTAAGTGGTAAGATAATAATTATAGAATAAATATGTAAACTAAGGAATAAAAGGGTAGATATACAAAAAGATAATAGTTAAAGGGCAAAGTTGTAAATTAAGTGATAAAATGAAAATTATGAAATAAAATGATGGAATAAAGAACAAATTGGTAAATACGTGACAAAAATGAAAAAGCTAGTAGAAAAACTTCGAATAAGGATAAAGATTAATCAATAATGATAATGTGGTAATTTAAGAGACAAGATGAAAATTATGTAGCAAATGTGTAATTTAAGAAGATATAGTGGTAATATAATTATAAAAAGTAAAGCTAAATGGCAAATAGTAATTATGTAATAAAATATGGGTAAAAAGGATAAAACTGTAATTTTATGATTAAATAAGGACAATAAGGGTAGAAATGCAATTATGAGATAAAAGAGTAAATTTAATTGAAAAAATAGCAATATATGACTAAATATACGATGTAATGTGTAAGATAAATATTTACGACAAAAATAGAAAAATGAGATTAGACAAGTAAATATGGAATAAACGTAGGGGAAAAGAGGTGAAATGATAATAATGTAAAAAATTAAGAATAAAAAGGAGAAAAAGGTAATTGTACAAGGACTAGGGGTAAAAAGAGTAAAAAAGGACTAAATGGATAATAAATTAGTAAACATAAGTTGAAATATTAAATTTAAGTATTTAAAAATGAATTATACATAGAATTTAGCTTATAAGGATTAAATAGTTAATTTAGATGTAAAAAGGTAGCTTAAGGATGAAAAATAAAATTTAGTGGCAAAATAGTAAATTTGAATAATTAGAAGGGTAAATTAGAATAAAAGAGAAATTAGATGATCAAATAGTAATTTGACAAGAAACGAGAACAAAGGGGGATAATAGTAATTTAATAGTAATGATAATAATAATAATAGAGTTTAAGGGTAATATTTATAATTATGGAATAAAATGAAGGCATAAGGTATAATAGTAATTTAATAAGTAAAATTTTTAAGAATTGAAATGTAATTTAATAGGATAAAGGGAGCTAATGAAGAAATTTAAGAAGAGATTAAAGGAATATATGTAGAGAAGTTAATAACACATATGTTCTAAGTCAATTAATTATGTACATTTTGGGAAAATTATATAAGAAAAGTAAAATGAAGAAATGTGAAATAATTATACATAAATAAGAAATAATTAATATTAAATGATAACGAATTCAAGATCAATGAGTTAAATATAAATATGTGTGTGAATGTATATAAATTAGTATGTTAAAATATAAGTGTTTGTGCATGGATATTGTGAAAAATATTAGTAGCGTATCTATCACTAAGCACTAAAATGCTTAACGCGTAGTTGTTCACTGCGCGTAGGTTATAAAGAGCGAGTAGGAAATTGGAGTAAGCGAAGATTGAGGAGTAATGTGGAAGACGAAATAGGTTGTTTGATATGGACTATGTATAGGGTTATAGCATGACAAGTATATGTAAAGTTAATATAGGGAAACATATTTGTATATAAACACTATATATGTGTATGAGTAGAGTAAAGGTGAATAAAAAGGGAATAAAATAAATAAATTTTACATCATATTATGTATCATATTGATAACAATAAAGTAAAATTGTTTACCACGACCACGGAACCAATTTATAATGATTGTTACACGTAACGTATTACGGCATTAGGATGTTACATATACATTTACACTTAACCACTAATGATATCCCAATTATTCCATGTTCCATAATGTGAGGGCTTTTAGTTCAAAGAATTATCCATACAAATTAGATTTTCAAGCCATTCTCACTTAAGAAATAACTATAAGTACATACAAAAAAAATTGGAGGCCATTATATGTTCATAACCACTAATAGTAATATTTTATTAAATTCTTGCATTATTGCCTATAGTAACTCCGTGGAACCACACTGATTCGAACACACAAGATCAAGGCCCTATGGGCTGAATTAGATTGAAGTAGCCCGAATCCTAGTATGGGCACTTCAATCGCATAATAAATGGCACAAATCAATAAATTCGATTAAAGTGGCTCATTCGATTCATGGGCACTTCAATCCTTTATTAAAGGGCACAAATTTATAAATTGGATTGAAGTGGCTCGATTTGGATCATGGGACCTTCAATCCTTTACTGAAGGGCCCGAATCGAGGCTTGGCCCTCAACTTACTTTAATAGATTATATGTTTTCATTAGTCTACTCCAAGGTTGTCTTTGACTTAATTCACTAATACGGTACCGTTATCCCTATATGTCTAGCCAACTGTATCTTATACCTCTATTTCTTACGGTTTACTAGGGCAATATAAATTTATTGCTCTTAATATGTTCCTTATGTTTCTCTGTAACAAAATGACCATAGATAATTACTCTTTCTATTTTGCACTTATATATAATGCCATGTATTTATTGTAATAGTCCTATTAATGGCTTTTTCTTAACATTTCATACCTTTATATCAATTATAAATCAGATCAGGCGCAATCATATACATTTATTGTAATGGCTTAAAATAGTTACTTTCAGGAATAGTGGCTTTCGGGTCAGGAATAGTGACACTGAGATGAATAGTATCACCCGGTGTTCGAAAAATATTTTATTGGACCATCGAAAAGTACAAGTTATAAGAAGTCCAAGTATGTAATTTGGAGTGAAAATGAGGTCAAATGGGTCCTTGAAAGTCAAAAATAAGAAAAAATCGGGGTTCGATTCAAATAATAACTAAGTTTGACTGAGATTTGACCGAATATTTAAAATAGCAAATGACCTGTAAAAAATTATCTGAAGACATAGATAGAGTCAAAATAACATGTAGAATGATTTGGCAGTGAAAAAGTAATTTTATGACACTGAAAATTGGTGAATCGGATCGGTTCAATTAAATCAAACTGGAAATAGACCTTTATTGAGTTGAAACGAATGTTAGATAGGCTATTAAGAGCATAAGGAAAAGTGTGATGCGCGCCGAACCCCGTGGGCGCCCCTTGACCTCCCGCTTTAGGGCGATCGGGCAAGTGAGGTTCGTTTATAACTTGAGACGAATTGCAAGTGCGTCTATTTTGGGCAACAAAGAGGTTTCATGGAGTCGTCACCCAATAAAACATTGGGAAAGTTCCTCTCGCCTCGGAGAGCCTAAGACAGCGCAAGTATCCATTTTGGGCAAACCAAAGGGGTCTTCGAGAATGAACCTCTCTCCCTTGGAGCCTAGGATTTATTGAGTCATTTAGCAGGACGCAAGAGGGGTCTTGGAGGTCTTATTCCAATGAGTGATCAGATAGACCTCTTGCCTCGTTGAGCCCAAATACCAGAGATGGGTTCGAGACTTCTCATCTATTTCTACCTTGATTAATTTTACAATTAAGTTTTAAATTTATTAATTCTCTCTCTCTCCACATGATGCAATTTAATTAAGGCGCAATTATCTATTGTTGAAAGCGATAAATAAATAGAATAAAGAATAACATTTAAAATGAATTACAATAATACTAGGAGCGGAATACAACTCACATTTTAGAAGTGCAAGCCATACATAAACCCGGGGAATTAATTATGAGGACATTGGTCCTTGACTTTGATTTATTATGAAAACAATTTTTAGTGATGAATTCATTGGATAAAAATAGGACATTGGTCCTTGACTCTGATAAAAAATCCCAATTAATTACTATAAAACGCTTGTTTATTTTTATTCGCACGAGACAAAATAATCTAAACATAATGAAAACTATGAATAAATAAATAAATAAACAAAATGAAAGAATAAAGTTACAGAATTAAACCAAAAGGGATTCTCCTAGGGTGTGAATGGCGACCGTTGTCTCAATGTTCAACTCGCCAAAGAAAAAATAAGGAAATGACATTTCACAAAATAATAAATATGTTAGTGAGAGGAGTGTCCAAAATTAACCAAAAATCAAGATAAAGTTATGAGAATAATAAATAATAAAATTAAGCAAGGTTAAAAAAAATATGAAAAAACTAAATAAATTAAACAGAACACATATCCAGAATATTTACCCTCAGATTTTACCTTTTTGGATGAAAATTCGATTGAATTTGGTCCCACGCGTTTCACGAGAAGAAAACAGAACCAACGAAAAAGATTTATTGAACCTTTTTGGAGTTGAAAATCGGATTCTTCTATAATGGGTAAATGAAAATTTTTCCAACCTCTCAAAAGTGTAAAATTTTCCTTTTTGTAGAAAAAAACGACCGACGGGCACCTGACCTACCGACGGGCACATGCCAACGGACACGTGTTCGCTAGTTCGGACACGTGACCGTCGGTACACTCACAGACGGCCCATCCCTCATGACGAGTGAGACGGGCTGCTGCTATGACCGACGGATGCCCCCGTGACTGACGGTCTGACCGTATGTGGAAGAAAACTAAAAATTTAAGTGAAAAATCCCCCGATTTTTTGCTTCGTTCTTCCGCAAATAAAAAACCTTTAATTCTCGTGGACTCAAAGGACCGACATCTCCAAATTCCATCCATCTATTCGGAACTAGGCATTAGTTTTTTCATCGGGTAATCTCTGATCTGGACTGCCTCGGGACACGGTGCTTACAGTTGCCCCCAACTTTGGGGAGGCTAGTGCACAAGTGCCTAGGTGAGCCAAAATTCAGAGAAAAAATGGAAGAAAAGCGTACCTGGAATAATCCTTACCTTCGGGGTGTTCATCAAGCAGGTCTTGACTCGATCTACTCGTTGATGAACAAAATGTAGGTGCCCTTACCGGTCTCGTCTCGACCTGCACGGAGCGAGGTGAAGTGTCTCTAACTCAATCCTCTATTTGCGATCTGTTCTATCACTGGTGCCCCGCTAACCTCGTCTCGGTCTTGAAGGTGGCTGGTCTGTCCCGCTAGCCTCTTCTCGGCTTGTGCGGGGTGAGGTGAAGTGTCTCTAACTCCATCCTTTGTTTGCGATCTGTTCTATCGCTGGCGCCTCGCTAACCTCGTCTCGGTCTGCACGGTGGCCGGTCTGTCCCGCTAGCCTCTTCTCGGCCTGTGCGGTGTGAGGTGAAGTGTCTCTAACTCCATCCTCTGTTGCGATCTGTTTTACCGCTGGTGCCCCGCTAACCTTGTCTCGGTCTGCACGGTGGCTGGTCTGTTTCTGATCTTGAAGGTTGTAGCGTTCAATTCTCTTATCCTGCATTGCAGTTGATGTCCGTTCTTGAATCATCGTTAAATAGTGTTCCTGTGTGTAAAAAATCTCTTTGGTTAACTTATATGTCAATTCGACTTGCCTAACAAATTTGTGAATGTCTTTATGACGTCATTTATTACTTTCTATTACTTCCTTATTTTTCATTCTTTTGTTGTTTTGTTTTTCATTTCATTATGCAGTCATTTGGCTTTAACAAGAAATGAAGCAAAGATGACAAATATGGAAAAAATAACGCATAAACCTGATAATAAGTGTTTCTCTACTACATGAAAATTTTTTTTGTACAATGTATATGCAAATATGATAATAACAAAAATGAATACAAGAGAGATGACAGTCAAGCTCCCTGAAAACTAAAGAGGTGGATAGTCTGAGGGCTCTTTTTCTGGATCCTCATTATCTGATATATGGATCGCCTGGGGCTGCGCTGGAGGTGCCGAAGGCCCAGCCTCTGAGGCAGATGGCTGACTAGCGGGATCTGTCGGTCCAGGCAACTGAGATGCCTGAGCTCTGACCTGAGACTGGAACTGCACCCGAGCATGCCCATCTAAAAAGGGTTGCGCACACGTGGTCATGAACCGCAGGCTGTCTCTGACAGCCTCTCCAAACTCTCTAAAAGCTCTGCTCAGCTGATGAGTCTGATCACTAGAGGCGGTCCCCATACGGTCCAACCTCTGCTCCGTCTGCTGACGAAACTCCCTGATGTACTGGGTCATAGGATGGACGGCTCCATCTACTCCCTATATCGTGGATCTGAGGGCATCCAATGACTCCTGCATCATCTGGAGCGTCGTATCTATCCCCTAGGCTATCTCATCCTGAGAGGTCCTCACCTCTTGTCTCAACTGATCCATCAGCTTCTCTTGTTGCTGTGCCATCTGCTCAAGGAGCCCTGTATGCTCCTGCCTCAACTGATCTATGACCCTGGCCTGCTCCTGGATCACACCCTACTGCTGCTCAAGCCTAGCTCTATCCCGCTTTCCAAGCTGAGCAAGGAGGGCCCTATCCCTCTCCTCTTGCCTACGCTCGAAAGACGCAAGCATGGAGGTAATGATCTCTGATATGTCCGGCTGTGGTGCTGCTGGAGGTGGAACTGACTCAGGCATCGGCTCTGGTGGGGGAGCTGTAGAAGTAGATGCCCCCGAGTCTCCTCTGACATAGGGATAAAACCTCTCTGAAAATCGGGGAGTAGTCCGCTATACTCTCGAAGATGGAGGGGGAGTCTGTGCCCTCGGCGCTGGAGGAGTCGCTAACAACTCATCCATGGTAAACTCCATCTCAAAATCGGAGGGTGTCCTGAGCTCCTCCTGCTCTGGCTGTGGCCGGGCCGGCAAAACCTCCTGATGCTGGTGCTGGGGAGGCTAACCCTGCTGAAACTGGTGCTGAGGAGGCACATCATCCCCAGGCTGATCCTGCTCAGGCTCCAAAGAGGAGAGGCCAAAGGCGCGTCTAGTCTCATGTATGGTGCGAAGCCTATATGCCTCGGCTTGTCCCTGTAGCGGCGATATCATGCCCATCTGAATAGCTGCCGGAGCGTCTACATATATACTCTCGTCCAAGGCATCCCTAAGCCCGTCTGGAGCAATGCTTAACCACAGCAGCAGTCTGGTGATGACTCCTCCAATGATCACTACCGGGATAGTCCCTCTGGAAACCCTCATTATGTTAGCCAGTATCTCATGGCTAACGTTGAGGCGCTGACCCGCTACCATAGCCCATAGGCTCCATATCTCTGTGGCATTGAGCGACCCTGGGTTACCAGCCCATCCAAGGTATGAGCTAGATAACACCCTGTGTAGGTATCGGAGTGCCTATGAGATCAGCATAGTACTCTTCGCTGTATCGTGGTCATACAGCACTCCCGGTAGGGCTATGGTAGCCCAATGGTCATGTCGGACCGCTCGCTGGGGAACTATCATCCCATTGCCTAATGGAAGACCCATAGCCTCTGCGAACTACTGGCGGGTGATGCTGAAGTGATATCCGTTGAACCAAAACTGTACCACCCCAGGCTCTGTGTTTGATCTCTGGAATCCTCCATAATGCAGCGTAGCAAAAACCTGCTGCACCGCCTTAGGGTAAGTTGGGAAGGCATCCGACAGAAACTCCGTCCATCCAGCGCTGGCTATCAATGCCTCAACCTCATCTGCCATCCCTAAGGCTTCCAAGAACAGCCTAGAGACGAAGCGGCTGGCTCGGAACTCCACTTGAGCCAATCTCTCTTGAGCCTCAGGGCTCATCCACTCAGGAGCCTGCAGCTCAGGCTGACCTTGCAGAACACGTCAACGAGGAGGCATCCTGAGATAATAATAATTAATAAAAAACGTAATCAGTTATAAAACAAATTGTATCCCAACAGGGACATGTCCCAGCCTCTTGCATAAGGAGGCGAGAAAATTAGCGTGGGATAGATTTCAAGTCCCTTCGGGCATAAAAAAACAAAATAAAGCCAAATTAAATCGATTAAAAAACAAAAATTTGGGCAGCACCCCGACAATGGTGCGCCCAACCTCCTGCGCAAAAAACAAGAGAACAGGCCTCAGGCCCCAACAAGAGCATAAACATTTTATCTTCAAATGTTTTAGAGCTAAACATGCAAAAAATCCTATTTTAAGCATATGCTCACTGACCGCAAGTCATATCTAATTCATTTGAGCATTATGTATTGCCCAAAAAGATTCAAATTTAACTAATCTTAATCTAGTCAAGAGTGCACCTAATCTAGTCAACAATGCAGTCCAACATTCATGCAAAACTGGCTAATAATCATATTAAAAATGACTATTAAAGCAATGTATATATACATGAAAATAATAATAATAAGAGTAATTAAAGAACAAGTAGCATTTAGGCATTATAACCTATTTGTTGTTTTTATAAAAACTAAAAGAAGTAGAAATAAATAAATAAAGAAGTTATCTACTAACCTGTAGTATGCAGAAAACGGAAACTGGATAAAAAGAAAAACCCCGATAGATGCACGGCAGCATGAGGATCACAAAATGAAAATAAAAATGCAAAAAAGTGAAGAAATAAGAAAGAAAATGCCAAAAAACCGCAAAAACCGTCGGTTAAGAAGAGGAGAAGAGGAAAAGAAACCGCTGCCCCGTCGGTTACAGCCCCTTATATAATTTTTGTGATCGACGGGCTAGGCGTCTCCGAGAGCGAGCGACGGGCTACCCGTCTGTCGCTCCAGACCCCTGCATTAATGCGCAATAAATGCTTGTGACAAATGTAATGATGATGCATGCATTCTGCCATGTGTCACCGAGGGATGGGCGTGCCGTCTATTTTGAGGAACGGGCAAGCTGTCTGTGGAGCTTTCCTTCAAATTCCACCATTTTCTTTAGCTTTTCGACTTTTTCATCATTTCTTGCTTGCTTTTTCCAATTTTTAACTTTCAAGAATGACTCCTCCCTCTTTTCAAAGGATGTACCGCGTTCTGGACGATACACACACTTGGGAATATAGCGCTCTCACCCCACTATCCGGGCTGAAATTCCTACGCAGGGTCAAAATAGACCACAACCTCCTCTCAGCTGCAGCTCACTTCTGGAACCCCCATTTTCACGTCTTCAATTTTACTTATTAGGAACTCTGCCCCTTGCCTGAAGAATTCGCCGTCATCATTGGAGCATGGTATCCTCCCAATGCTCTACCCTGCACTCCTAGCTGTGGTTTGATTCTAACCCAGGACGTTGCCCTCTCTCTTGGCATAACTCCCCCCGAAGCTGCTCGGCTAGTCCCACTAGACTCTATATTTTCCTTGGAACCGCTGATTGAGGCTTTGGACAGATTCTCTGATGTCCCCACATATCGAGCAAGCATTGTATTTTCATTCTGCATGATGAGATTCTTGTCCGTCACCTCAGAGGATTTAGTTGGTGATCTTCGCCTGTTCAAGGTTTTGGATGGTTTTCATCATGGACTGAACCCTTTTCCCCTCATCTTAGCTGAGACCATTCTGGGCTTGGACTCTGTCTGCTCTGGATCCGCTGCTTTACCTACTGGGAGCCCTTTGTTGCTGCAGGTACGTCATTATTTTAAAAGGTAGTGCGTCCCTTATGGATTTTCACACTAGCTTTTCTTAACGGGAGGTGCGTCCTTTCGGATTTTCACACAACCCAGTGCCTAACTTTTGCCTGAAGTAAACCCAACTTACCCCAGCGGCTTTTTCCCCCTTTTTTATTTTATTTTATTTTTTTATTTTTATTTTTATTTTTTTTAGATTTGGCTGCAGGAGAAGCTGAACTTGCTGTCGGAACCTCCTCCTTGAGTCATCCCTCAATACTCGTAAAGGCATTTTCTCCTACGTCAACGACTATATTCATTTGCTACTCCTGACGATGGCATTGCTAGACTCAGTGAAATAGCATATGTGCGCATTAGTTTCACTCATGCTTCGCTTCCCTTACTTCACACAGTCATCGACGGACCTTCAGGATGCGTTCCCCTATGCGGACTTCATCGAGCTACTTTTTATGTTGCTGCCCGGTGTGCTCGTCAACTCGCGATAACTCAAGATGTGGTGAAAGTCCCCTTATCCTTCCAAGGAGGGAATCTTTCCACTACTTTTGTTTCTCGCTACCACGAGTTATGGGGCCACTTGCCGGCGAAAACTGTCATGCCTTCTTTTGGGACTCATTCTGTGATTTCTACCAGTGAGTATAAGAGATGGATACTTAGTCCAGAGTCTGACAATAAAACATGACAACTCAAGCATTCGGCTGGCGAGAGTAGCAGTAGAATGTAGTTTAGCTTAAATCTGTATGTTTTCCAAGCAATATGTATCTTTTCAAAGCAGAAATGGAAAATGATGAGAATGAAAATAATAATTCTACACTTTTCACAAAATTGTGTACATTTCCATGCAATTTCGGCATACATGATTGCTATTTGTTACTAATTCAACTGCGTATACCATATTAATTCATGAAACCAAATATTAATAGCATCAGGCTCTGTTACCAATCGGCCCTCTCGGGTTTTCTCGATTGGACATTTTCTCTCATGCCTCTAATTTTTGCACAGGATGCCGTTTTTCGGTTTGTACCCTGTCGAGGCGCCCGATTTTAGCAAGGCCGCCTTTTCTCGGTTTTTGACCCGCGGGGCATTTATTCTCTTCTTTTGATTTTGGTCTTAGCCATGGAACCTTTTCAGCCTGTCAATGTTGGCCGGCTCTTTGAACTCATTGCCATCACCGTCTGCCAAAATTGCTACTGCTTTCGACAACAACTTCTTGAGGATAAAAGGTCCTTCCCATGTCGGTCTGAACTTCCCTCGGATGTCTGGCGCACCAGGTCTCATTTGTTTGAATACCAAATCTCCCTCCTTTATTGGGTGCTTCCTCACCTTCGTCCCAAACGTCCTGGCAAGTCTTTTCTGGTAGACCTGGTTATGGTAATAGGCTCTTAGTCTACCTTCGTCCAGCATGTTCAAATGCAACAACCGATACTGTATCCACTCAGCTTCTGGGATTTAAGCTTCCATAACTACCCTTAACGACTTGAGCTCTATTTCAACTAGCAGGATCGCTTCCGTCCCATACACCAAGGAATACGGCGTAGCTCCCGTAGATGTTCTGACTGCCATCCTATAACCCTAAAGTGCGAAAGGCAATTTCTCCGCCCAGTCTTTATAACTCTGCACCATCTTAACTAGAATCTTTTTGACATTCTTGTTAGCAGCTTCGACTGCACCATTAGCCTGAGGGCTATATAGAGAGGATTTGTGATGCTCGATACCGTACTTCTGAAGCAACTTCTTCGTTTCTTCCATGAATTGGACCCCGTTATCGGACAGCAAGTGATGCGGAAGGCCATATCTGCAATCAAGTTTCTCTCAATGAATTTTTCCATATCCCGTGCAGCCACCTTTCTGAAAGACTCTACCTCTACCCACTTGGTGAAGTAGTCAATTACGACAATAATGTACCTGTGTCCATTGGAGGCTGTAGGTCGGATCTCCCCAACAATATCAATCCCCCAAGCCGCAAATGGTCACGACGATGTTAAACTGTGTAATTCTAACACAGGCAAGTATCTCAAATCTGCGTACTGCTGGCAATTCTTCACATACTTCGGACAATCATTGTCCATAGTGAGCTAGTAAAATCCCTGCCTCATGATTTTCTTGGCTAGCATCAAGCCATTCATATGGGCTCCACAAACGCCGGCATGAGTTTCTTCCATTATCTTCTTAGCCTCTTTTTCGCCCAAACATCTCAATTGTATCCCATCAGCCTGTCATTTGTACAACACTCCGTTTATGGATATGAATTGAGCAGACAACCTGCGAATCAATCTCTGGTCTTTCTCTGTAGCTTCCTCTGGAAAGGTCGCATTTTCTAGATAGTTCATGATATCGTTATACCACGGCTTTCCGTCTGCCACACCTATTTTTGTTACTGATTGTGCCTCGAAACTAGTTCTATTTGAGCTAGAAATCAAAATCGGCCTCATGATTACTCCTTCCAGATTGTCCCATATTGATACCAAAGTAGCGAGCGCGTCAGCCAGTTGGTTTTCGTCCCTCGGGATGAAATGAAATGTACACATTTTGAATTGATCGCTCAGATTCTTCAAGTGCTTGACATAAGGCATCAATCTTTCTTCTTTAACGGCCCATTCACCTCGAATTTGATTAATTACCAGGGCAGAGTCCCCGAACACCTCAATGTTTTTTGCCCCCAAGGCTAACAGTGCTTCCAATCCAAACAAGCATGCTTCATATTTAGCCTCGTTATTGGTAGCCTTACACCTCAATTTCTTGGCCAGAGGGAGTTTCTCATTTTCTGGGGTTGTCAGAATAATTCCTACTCCTGCTCCCTTGCTGTTCACAGCTCCATCAAAGTGCAACTGCCATCCCTGAACCGCAATCGCCCCGACGTCCTCATCTGGGAAGTTGAACTCACATAAGTCTTCTTGAATCGGGTGCTCTGCCAGAAATTCAGCCACTGCACGCCCCTTTATAGTTTTTCGAGTGATATACAATACATCAAATTCTTGCAATAACAACAACCATCTTCCCATTTTCCCGAGCAACGACGGTGCTTCCTGCAAATACCTTAGGGGATTCTGCTTTGCCACCGCTCGAACCTTATAAGAATGAAAGTAATGCCTCAACTTCTTGGATGCCCAAATGACAGCAAGACAGATCTTTTCTACTTCTGCATATTTGATCTCATAGGCGAGGAACTTTTTGCTGAGATAATAAATCGCGAACTCCACTCCGAACTCATCCTCCTTAGCCATCATGGCACCTACAGAGCTATCTTCTATGGCTAAATAAAAAATCAAAGGCGTGTTTGGCTGCGGCGGCCTTAATACGGGTGGATTCAACAGATATTCTCTGATGGTATCAAAGGCCTTTTGACAATCTTCATTTCATATCACAGGCTGATTCTTCTTAAGGAGCTTGAAGATCGGCTCACAAATCGAAGTCAACTTGGCAATGAATCTACTGACATACTGTAATTTGCCCAAGAAACTCCTTACATCTTTCTCCTTCTGAGGCACTGGCATTTCTCTTATGGCTTTCACTTTGTCTGGGTCAATCTCAATCCCTCTCTGGCTGACTACATGTCGCAACAGCTTTCCTGATGTGACCCCGAAAATACACTTCTTAGGATTTAACCTTAGGTTGTATTTATCTATTCTGGTGAAGAACTTTTCCAATGCTTCAAAATGGCTCTCCCTGGTGGCTGACTTGATCATCATGTCATCCACGTATACCTCTACTTCTTTATAGATCAAGTCACTTAAAATCTTCGTTGCCATCCTTTGGTAGGTAGCCCCTGCATTCTTCAAACCAAAAGGCATCACCCTGTAAGCATATGTTCCCCACTCTGTGATGAAAGCCATTTTGATCAGATTAATTATCTTATTGAGGATCTGATTGTAACCAGCATAACCGTCCCCAAAGCTATACATCACGCAATTGGCGGCACTGTCTATCAACACATCAATATGGGGTAGCGGGAAGTCATCCTTTGGATAGGCCTTGTTCAAATCCCGGTAATCCACGCATACTCTCACCTTTCCATTCTTCTTGGCCACAGGGACAACATTGGCTAACCACGTGGGATACTGCACCTCAATTAGAAACTTGGCTTTGATCTATTGCCGAATCTCCTCTTTTACTTTATCTGCCCATTTTGGTCTGAGCCTTCTTAGCTTTTACTTCACAGGTTTATGATCTGGGTATGTCGGAATGGCATGTTCTGCGATGTTTCGATCGATCCCCGGCATGTCTTCGTAGGTCCAGGCAAAGACTTTTTCATATTTTTTTAACATTCTCTCAAATTTTTCTCTTTCCTCAAGAGTCACATTTGATGCTATTAAAATTTCCTTCGGGTTTTCCGAGGTTCCAAGATTAAATGGATTTACATCAGTAGAATCAATATCAAATATAGATGGAATATGATCATGATTATGCATGTTGAAATTGTCAGAAACATCACACAAGTAAGCAAAATCATTCATTTCATTGATAAAATTAAAACTGTCATTTACATCATCAAAAAGTTCGGGAATGAAAAGACAATCTAAACTAGCTTCCTCCTCTTCCCTCGCCGGAACTGCCTTTGCCGACGGTCATGCATCAGCCGAGTAGAACGGAGGCTCTTTGTCCACCCCTTGAACTGTTTCTTCTATCTTCGCTTTTCCCTTAAAGTGAGCGGCTATCATGGCCTCAGTCACAACCTCCTCGGGATCCTCTCTATCCCAGATAGCTTTGTTGGTCAAGACATCCTAAAAGTCCTCAGCTGACCTGATCATCCCAACATCCCAATCATAGACGTTGTTGAATACTTCAAAACCTGGCACAAACTTTGTAACACCCCCTACTCATACGTAGGCGATCCCATCTGATAAGGAGTGAGATGCCGTATGGGTAAAGGTGCCACCACGCAGAAACATAATAAACATACATTCATACATAAACATATATACTAAAAAACAGGGTAATTAAAAACTTTACAAAACCTTTCATTAAAGAAACTGATCATGCATTAATATAACGGAAAACATTACATTACTATTTGATCAACCCAAAAGTACAAAGGATAATTACATAACCAAAATATACTTAAACATATGCGGAAGCTATTACAAAACTGACATAAGAGAGTTCTATACAAAATTAATCATCAAGCTACAAATATAAAGCCCTACACTATGTCCCAGCTGTGTTGGCCTGGCTGCGATGACTCTCCCAAGGCAAAACTCCTTCTGCACCTGCACGGGTAAACACACTGTGCTAAGCGATAAACGCTTAGTAGGGAACACACACACAAGAAAATGGACGGCCATTCACAATGGTCATCAAGCAGAATGCATACAAATGGCATAATCAGAAATACTCATTAGATACAATAGGAACATGCAAACACATAAAATCGTACATTTAATATACATAACCGCAGTCATATTACCTCATCATTGTACACATTCGGATAATACATTCTCATAATTATCAAACAGTTCAAAATAATTAAGCACCTGCTGACACAAGGTAGTGGATAACGAGTGAACAGACAGTACTCTACGGGTACAAGCCGATTACAGACAGTACCTTACGGGTACGAATCGTAAACCGTTTTACTTTGTCATTTACAAAACATTTTATTAAGGGACCTTAAACAAGATCCAAACACATTAAGGGTTCGCGAGGAACCAAATGGGGACCTGATCGGGGTCCAACCTGAATTGAGGCTGCAGCTAAAGACTCTATTAGGCATGCCTAACTATCCACTAAACTGACTCTTGCAGGCTAAGATCATATAGTTAACATCCACAGTTTAATTATAACAAGCAAAGAATTCACATACTTTGATTAATCAGTACATGCAATTATCATCCATCTTAATAGTATACAGCTCATATTAAGTGATAATGTGTGCAAAAATCCATAATTTAACATCCCTAAATCATGTGAAACAGAAGAGATTTTATTGCAAAAACAGGGTAGGTCGCGGTGGCAATCAAATTGGTTGTCACCGTGACATACCAAGGATCTCGGCAGAATGCAAGTCTGGGGTACCTCACAGTCACAACCAAAATGGTTGTCACCATGACGTACCAAAGAAACCAGACAGAAGCAAAAGTTTGGGTACCTCACGGTCACAACCAAAATGGTTGTCACCGTGACGTACCAAAGAAGCCAAACAGAAGCAAAAGTTTGGGTACCTCACGGTCACAACCAAAATGGTTGTCACCGTGACGTACCCAAAACCCAGAACAAAAGCAAAATCTGGGCACCTCACGGTCATAACAAAAATGGTTGTCACCGTGACATGTCCAGATTTACGGCAGAATGCATCTTGTACATACTTCACGGTCACAACCAAAATGGTTGTCACCGTGACCCATGCCCAGATGCAATACCCAAAAGCCGATTTCCACTTCATTGAAGCCAAAATCCCAAAACTTTCACTTCAACCAAAAAATATCTTTACTCAAACCATAATAATAGACCAATCAAACATCATTAAATCATGCCATAAATAAATCCTACTCATGAATTCAAGGAATAACATCTATTTACATAAACAATCTCATCACTATTCATACCACATCTCCATCAATCTCAAAGTTTTAGGAACAATAGGAATCAAAATCCATAACACACATGCTATATCAAGAACATATCACAACCCAATTTCCAGAAATCACCAAGAACACATACATGAACATATTTATATACACAAAAACAGGAAATTTCCCAAACCTTGAAATCCTTAGCTCCTATTCACTTAGTTCCGCTTCCTGATGCCTTCTCCTTGCCCTTTGGCTCACCAGGAGGCTCAACTAAACCTCAAACCATCAAAGCACACAAACTCAAAATCCTAACTTTAAACCCAAAACTAGAAAAAGCAAGAAAGAGGAAGAAGAAGAAGAAGAAGAAGAAGAAGAAGAAGAACAAGGTGGAAAAATGCAGAAACTTACCAAATAAATGCAAGATGTGATCAATTACCACCACCAAGAGCTTGAATCCAAGCTTAGAGCACACAAATAGAAAGCAAAGGAAAAGAGCACACAAATAAAAAGGCAAAGAGAAGAGGGGGAACGGGAATGAGGAATGAAAAATTCTGATTTCCCAATTCTCTTTCTTCTTCTACTTTTCATTTTCCTAACCTAACCATGTGTCCACTTCCTAGTGGTGGAAATCAACCACACACACACACTACAATCATGCATCACATACACCCAAAACTCTCCCAACTAATAACACCCTACATGTGTGTGAGCACGCACACACAAGCACAGCCCCAAAACACACTCTACAAACATATGAGTAAACACACCCAAGTGTAACTCAACTAATTCACAGCCTAGCACCACACATGCACCCATATGCTAACAAAACTCTTAAAACATGCCTTTCTACCCCAAAATGCCCTTAACACATGCCAAAACTCATACAATGCACATGCACAAACATGGCTCATTCTACTAGGGGGCAAACGGGGTGTGACAACTCTCCCCTACTAACAAGAATTTCGTCCACGAAATTCTCACCTGATCAGAACAAATGTGGGTATTGAATTCTCATCGACTCTTCTGGCTCCCAAGTTGCTTCCTCGACCCCGTGATAATTCCATAACACCTTTACCAAAGGAATCTGCTTGCTTCTCAGCTGTCTCACTTCCCGGGCTAAAATAGCTCTTGGTTCTTCATCATATGAAAAGTAAGGCTGAACTTGTACCTCTTGCACTGACGAAACATGGGACGGATCCGACCGGCACCGACAAAGCATCGAAACATGAAACACATCATGCAACTTCGATAACTCCATTGGCAAATCCAATCTATAAGCCACTGGACCAACTCTAGACAAAACCTCATACGGACCAATAAAGCGAGGACTAAGTTTTCCCTTATTTCCAAACTGAAGTACCTTTCTCCAAGGTGACACTTTAAGGAAGACTTTATCCCCAACTTCGAACCGCACATCCTTCCTCTTCAGATTGGCATAAGACTTTTGTCGATCCTTAGCTACCTTCAAATTCCGCTGTACAACTCTAATCTTTTCCTCTGTATCTCTAACTAGTTCTGGCCCAATCACTGATCGCTCATACAACTCGGTCTAACAAATCGGAGTCCTACACTGCCGACCATACAAAGCCTCATACGGTGCTATACCGATGCTCGACTGATAACTGTTATTGTAGGCAAACTCCATAAGCAACACATATCTATCCCAACTACCCGAAAAATCCAAGGCACAAGCTCTCAACATATCTTCCAAAATCTGTATAACCCGTTCGGACTGACCATCTGTCTGAGGGTGGAATGCTGTACTAAAGTTCAACTTGGTACCCAAAGCCTTCTGCAACTCTTTCCAAAACTTAGATGTGAACCTTGGGTCCCTATCTGAAACCACAGACAACGGCACTCCATGCAACCGAACTATCTCATCCACATAGATACTGGCCAACCTATCCATCGAATAATCCACTCTCACAGGCCAAAAGTGAGCTGACTTCGTAAGCCGATCCACTATCACCCATACTGAGTCATGCTTTTTCTGAGTCAAGGCAACCCAGAAACAAAATCCATGGCGATGTCATCCCATTTCAATTCGGGGACGGATAGAGGCGTGAGCAATCCCGAAGGGACTTGGTGCTCAGCCTTTACCTACTGACATGTTAGGCACTTGGACACAAAATCAACTATGTCTCTTTTCATACCGGACCACCAATAAAACTGTTTCATGTCCCTGTACATCTTCTCACTCCCAGGATGCATAATAAAAACCGTACTATGCGCCTCACTCAACAGCTGTCTTCTTAACTCCTCATCCCCCGGTACACACAAACGGTTTCCAACTAGAAGGACTCCATCCTGAACTGAGAACTCTGACTGCTTGCCCAAACTAACTTCTTGCACAATCCGCTAAAGCTTCTCATCATCCCTCTGAGCATCAACTATCCTCTGTCTTAAGGTAGGCTTCACTCTCAACTGTGCCATCAAAGCTCCATCTGAACCAAACCTCCATCTAAACCGCCTCAGAAATAAACAGAAACTGACTTTCAGCTCAAAGTATCAGCGACTACATTGGCCTTGCCCGGATGGTAATCCACAATGCAGTCATAATCCTTAAACAACTCGAGCCATCGACGTTGTCTCATATTCAACTCCTTCTGCGTGAGGAGATACTTTAAACTTTTGTGATCCGTAAGTATCCTACATCTCTCCCCATATAGATAATGGCACCAAATCTTCAAAGCAAAGATCACAGCCACCAACTCTAGATCATGAGTCGGATAGTTCCTTTCATGCGGTTTCAACTGCCGAGAAGCATAAGCCACTACTTTACCCTCCTGCATCAGAACACATCCAAGGCCAACACCCGAAGCATCACTATACATAACAAACTCCTTACCCGATATGGGTTGAGTCAGTATAGAAGCTTCAACTATCAATTTATTCAACTGCTCAAAACAAGCCTGACATCTGTCTGACCACTCAAACCTAACTCCTTTCCTCAATAACCTGGTCATCGGAGCGGCAATTACTGAGAAACCCTTAACAAACCGACGGTAATAACTCGCCAACCCGAGAAAACTCCGCACTTCCTGAACATTCCTACGCGCCTTCCCATCCACTATCACCTCAATCTTGGCTGGATCCACTTGGATGCCCTTAGCTGAAAATATATGACCCAAAAATGACACTTCCCTAAGCCAAAAATCACACTTGCTAAGCTTAGCAAACAACCGATGATCTCTCAAAACTTGCAAAACTAACCGAAGATGCTCCTCATGGTCGTTCTCATCCTTGGAATATACCAAGATATCGTCTATAAACACCACTACAAACCGATCTAGGTATGGCCTAAACACTCTGTTCATCAAATCCATTAATACCGCTGGAGCATTAGTCAAACCAAATGGCATCACAAGGAACTCATAGTGGCCATACCGAGTCCGGAATGTAGTCTTAACCACATCCTCATCCTTGACCCGAAGCTGATAATACCCCGACCAAAGATCTATCTTGGAAAACACATCTGCTCCCCTAAGCTGATCAAACAATTCCTCGACTCTAGGCAACGGATACTTATTTTTCACTGTAACCTTATTGATCTGTCTATAGTCGATGCACATCCTCAAGGATCCATCCTTTTTCTTAACAAACAAAACTGGAGCTCCCTAAGGAGATATGCTGGGTCGAATAAACCCCTTATCCAATAGCTCTTGTAGTTGAGTTTTAAGTTCCCTCAACTCTATAGGAGCCATCCGATAAGGTGCTTTCAATACAGGTGCGACACCCGGCATAATCTCAATGGCTAACTCCACTTCTCTCTCCGGAGGCAACCCAGGCAAATCACTCGGGAAAACATCACTAAACTCCCGGACCACAGGGATATCCTCAATCCTTACTTGATCCCTCTTGGAATCCAAAACCACAGCTAGAAAAGCCTCACAACCTTTCCTAATAAATCTCTTCACTTGCATCGCTGAGATTACATTATTCACAGAACTAGCGCCCAAACCTCTTACAAACACTGGAAATCTGTTCCTATCCCGGAGAACAAAGGTCTTCCTATGGCAATCAACCACAGCCCGATGCTTACTCAACCAGTCCACACCCAAAATCAGGTTAAACTCTTTGAAAGGCAACTCTATCAAGTCCGTAGGAAACTCAATTCCCTCAACCAACAGGGGACAATTCCTATAAACCCTACTCACATTGACACTATACCCTAATGGATTGGTCACACAAATCTCATAGTCTAACTGATCTATCACATGCAGCTTATCAATAATCTTATCCGTGCACAAATATGAGTGTGTGGAACCAGGGTCTATTAGAGCATACAATTCAGTGTCATGGAGTAGGAACTTGCCAGCAATCACATCAGGGGCATCTTGTTCCTCTCTAGCTCTCACAGCATAAGCTTTGGCTGCGACTGGCGGAGGACGCTCAACTGTCTCCGAAACAGCTCCATCTCTAGGTCGATCGCCTTGACCTCTACCTCGGACCCTACCATGGGCAGCCTGAGTAGCATTAGATCCAATGCTACTAGCCCCTCTCTGTTGACCCAAATCCTCACTCATCTGTGGACAGTTAGCCAAACGATGCTCGGTGCTCCCACATCTAAAACACCCACCAGTAAGCCACCTACACTCACCCCAGTGAGCCTTACTGCAATGCGAACAAATAGGCATAGGCTCATATCTACCACCCCTGCCAAAACCAGACTCAGCTGCTGAACCCTTCCTTCTACCCCTCCCGGCTGAACCAGATGATAACTGATCTTGCGGATCCCTTGCTCTCTTACCCGAAGACGAAGAAGAAGAACCACCCCAAGACTGACTCCTCCTCTGAGCTCTCTCTCTCAGCACCGATTCTGACCTTTCTGCCCTCATGGCAGCATCTACAATCTGATAGTAGCTCACCCCTGGCATACTCATCAAGGAGATCAAAGCTACTCTTAAGGACTCATTCAAGCCAGCCTCAAAATACTTACATCGAAAATAATTTGTCATGACCCCACGCGGAGCATATCGGGACACCTGATTAAACTCTTTCTCATAATCCAAAATCGACAAACCCCTTTGCTTCAAACTCAGAAACTGTGCCCATCTCGCATCCTTATAAGTCTGAGTTACATACTTCTTCGAAAATTCCCCAACAAAGAATTCCCATGACACAGGATCAGGCATCTGAGGTTGTCTACACACTAGTTCCCACCATTCATACACCGACTCTTGAAGCAAAGCCACGGCACACTCTACTTGCAACTCCGGAGCACACCTAACTTCTCTCAAAGCCCTCTTCACCTTATCTAACCACCTCTCTGCCAACTCAGATTCATCCAACCCGGTTCCATAAAAGTCTTCGGCCCCAGCTTTTCTCAAGTTCTCCATGGGAGGCCTGGGGGCAACCACTCTCTCCAAGACCCTCGCCATGTCCTGTGACAGCCTGAATATGGCTTCAAAAGGCATGGCAGCGGCCTCGGGCTGGACCCTAGTAGCTTGAGCCGACACAGTAACAGAAGGATCCCTAGCTTCAGGGTTCACACTTTTCATGGACTCCTCAAGTGATCCACGAGCAGAATTAGATGCCATCTAAGGAAACAAAGAGAATCGCATCAGCCAACAAAGCCCTAGACATAGACACATCTATACACAACATCACATTAACAACACCCAGAAATGCCTAAATCGGGCTCTGATACCACAACTTGTAACACCCCTTACTCATAGGTTGGCGATCCCATCCGATAAGGAGTGAGATGCCGTATAGGTAAAGGTGCCACCACGCAGAAACAGAATAAACATACATTCATACATAAACATATATACCAAAAAATAGGGTAATTAAAAACTTTACAAAACCTTTCATAAAAGAAGCTGATCATGCATTAATATAACGGAAAATATTACATTACTGTTTGATCAACCCGAAAATACAAAGGATAATTACATAACCAAAATATACTTAAACATATGCGAAAGCTATTACAAAACTGACATAAGAGAGTTCTAGACAAAATGAATCATCAAGCTATAAATATAAAGCACTACATTATGACCCAGCTGTGTTGGCCTGGTTGCGACGACTCTCCCAAGGCAAAACTCCTTCCGCACCTGCACGGGTAAACACACCGTGCTAAGCGATAAACGCTTAGTGGGGAACACACACACAAGAAAATGGACGGCCATTCACAATGGTCATCAAGCAGAACGCATACAAATGGCATAATCAGAAACACTCATTAGATACAATAGGAGCATGCGAACACATAAAATCGTACATTTAATATACATAACCGCATTCATATTACCTCAACATTGTACACATTCGGATAATACATTCTCATAATTATCAAAATAGTTCAAAATAATTAAGCACCTGCTGACTCAGGGTGGTGGATAACGAGTGAACAGATAGTACTTTACGGGTACGAGTCGATTACAGACAGTACCTTACAGGTACGAATCGTAAACCGTTTTACTTTGTCATTTACAAAACATTTTATTAAGGGACCTGAAACAAGATCCAAACACATTAAGGGTTCGCGAGGAACCAAACGGGGACCTGATCGGGGTCCAAACTGAACTGAGGCTGCAGCTAAAGACTCTATTAGGCATGCCTAACTATCCACTAAAGTGACTCTTGCAGGCTAAGATCATATAGTTAACATCCACTGTTTAATTATAACAAGCAAAGAATTCACATACTTTGATTAATCAGTACATGCAATTATCATCCGTCTTAATAGTATACAACTCATATTAAGTGATAATGTGTGCAAAAATCCATAATTTAACATCCCTAAATCATGTGAAACAGAAGAGATTTTATTGCAAAAACAAGGTAGGTCACGGTGGCAATCAAATTGGTTGTCACCGTGACATACCAAGGATCTCGGCAGAATGTAAGTCTGGGGTACCTCACGGTCACAACCAAAATGGTTGTCACCGTGACATACCAAAGAAACTAGACAGAAGCAAAAGTTTGGGTACCTCACGATCACAACAAAAATGGTTGTCACCGTGACGTACCAAAGAAGCCAAACAGAAGCAAAAGTTTGGGTACCTCACGGTCACAACCAAAATGGTTGTCACCGTGACGTACCCAAAACCCAGAACAGAAGCAAAATATGGGCACCTCACGGTGACAACCAAAATGGTTGTCACCGTGACATGTCCATATTCACGGCAGAATGCATCTTGTACATACCTCAAAGTCACAACCAAAATGGTTGTCACCGTGACCACCCATGCCCAGATGCAATACCCAAAAGCCGATTTCCACTTCATTCAAGCCAAAATCCCAAAACTTTCACTTTAACCAAAAAATATCTTTACTCAAACCATAACAATAGACCAATCAAACATCATTAAATCATGCCATAAATAAATCCTACTCATGAATTCAAGGAATAACATCTATTTACATAAACAATCTCATCACTATTCATACCACATCTCCATCAATCTCACATTTGGTTCGTAACTCACAATCAAAGTTTTAGGAACAATAGGAATCAAAATCCATAACACACATGCTATATCAAGAACATATCACAACCCAATTTCCAGAAATCACCAAGAACACATACATGAACATATTTACATACACAAAAACAAGAAATTTCCCAAACCTTGAAATCCTTAGCTCCTATTCACTTAGTTCCGCTTCCTGATGCCTTCTCCTTGCCCTTTGGCTCACGAGGAGGCTCAACTAAACCTCAAACCATCAAAGCACACAAACTCAAAATCCTAACTTTAAACCCAAAACCAGAAAAAGCAAGAAAGAGGAAGAAGAAGAAGAAGAAGAAGAAGAAGAAGAAGAAGAAGAAGAAGAAGAAAAAGGTGGAAAAATGCAGAAACTTACCAAATAAATGCAAGACGTGATCAATTACCACTACCAAGAGCTTAAATCCAAGCTTAGAGCACACAAATGGAAAGAAAAGGAAAAGAAAGGCAAAGAGAATAGGGGGAATGGGAATGAGGAATGAAAAATTATGATTTCCCAATTCTCTTTCTTCTTCTACTTTTCATTTTCCTAACCTAACCATGTGTTCACTTCCTAGTGGTGGAAATCAACCACACACACACACACTACAATCATGCATCACATACACCCAAAACTCTCCCAACTAATAACACCCTACATGTGTGTGAGCACACCCACACAAGCACAGCCCTAAAATACACTCTATAAACATATGAGTAAACACACCCAAGTGTAACCCAACTAATTCACACCCTAACACCACACATGCACCCATATGCTAACAAAAACTCTTAAAACATGCCTTTCTACCCCAAAATGCCCTTAACACATGCCAAAACTCATACAATGCACATGCACAAACATGGCTCATTCTACTAGGGGGCAAACGGGGTGTGACAAACTTTCCATTGACCCACTGAGGTTCGACTTCTCCGGTGTACGCACAGACTGCTGCCGCAGGCACAAAATTTCCCAAATGTGAGGAACCTTCTTCGTTGGCTTTGCCCCTCTCTTTATTTCACCTTCATATCCTAGCCCTCTTCAATCTTTCTGACCCTTAGCAGCAATGACTCTTGGCAATCCTTGGGAATTCCTGCCTAACCCAGCCCCTGGAAGAAAGGACATTTTCTTCATCATGGCTAACACCTGAGGGCTACCATTTATCGACTCTTCCTCATTGATCACAGCCACATGGAACCCGTTAAAAGGCTGTCTTGCTATCTCAAGTATAGACACCTGATTCTCCCTCGCAGCCTTGATGGTCACCACTTGCCCTTCCTGTGGTATCTTGACCATTTGGTGAAGCGTAGAAGGAACACCTCCCAGTTTATGAAACCACGGCCTTCCTAGCAAAACTGAAAAATGGCGAGGATAGGCAAAACAACAAACTACACCTCGGTTTGTATTGGCCCCGTTCTGACCATCGCTTTGAAAGTTCCTGAAGCATGCCTGCGAGAATTGTCATATGCTGTGATGATCAAATCAGACTTAGCTAACATATCTTCCGTTATGCCAAAAGTTGCCATTGCCACCTGCGGGCAAACATTGATTGATGAGCCATCATCCACCATCATGCAAGATGTGTGCTTCTGGTTGACCTGAGCTCGAATATACAAAGGGCGATTATGGTTACGACCCTCTACTGGCAGATCCGCGTTTGTAAACACCACATCTTCTCCGGCCCCTCCTTTCACTACCTCCAGCAGCTCGGTGGGCGAGATTGTTGTAGCCACAGTCGTCTGGCATAAGGCCTCTACTAATGTCTGCTATGGGATGGGGACTGCCTCAAGTGATCCCAAATAGAAATTTGTGCTGGCATCTTCTGTAGTTGTTTCATTATCTGATCTCCCACTGGCTCCTTCTCTCTTTCTTCTTGCCCTTCCAATGGCTCTTGAGGCCTGGCTACTTCTAGCACTACCCTTCCACTGTGAGTTACAGCTCCCACTTTCTTCTTGTCTTTCTTCTTTTCTGACCCTTCCTCATCTGAACTCCACAGGTCCGGAAACTCAACGCCCTTTTCATCATCACTTCCACTCTCACTAGTGGACCAGCAATCAATTGCTGCAACAGGCATCACTTTTTCACTCCCCTCATGAATGTTTGTGATAGCAGTGTTTGCATTGCTTCCGTATAACTCCTTCAGAACAAACCCTTCCGGCAGGCTAGACCCTATCATGAACACTGGTGGGGGTACATTATTATACCTGGCTTTCTTCTGGCCCTCCCTCTTCTCAGGGTCTGTAATTTGCTTTGAATCGGTTAAATCCTGAATAGCATGCCTCAAAGCTTTGCAATTATCAGTCAAATGTCCCGTGTGCTGATGGTAATCACAATATTCATTATCTTTGTGACCCGGCATCCCCTGAGTCCTGGCAGGTCTAGGCGGTAACGACTGCAATTTCCCTTCTTTCATCAACCTCCTCAATACCTATGATAAGGATTTCCCCAAATTCAAAAAAATTCTTCTGGTTGCATTAGCGGCTGACACCTCGACTGTGTTCCTCACGCTACTACTGGAACCCGCTGGCCTACTTGCCCCCTGAGGGTGGCTCCCTTTCTTAGCATAATTCTTGCAACTCACCTTCCGAGCCAGATGCTCTCCTTCTGTCTCTATGGCTATATCCTTCAAGGACTCCCAATCTCTTAACCCTTTCATCTTAAATCCGTCTCTCAGATATGGGCTCGCGTTTTTAATGAATAGACGAATCTGGTCCTGAGTGTCGGGCTTCCTCCTCATCTCCATTACTCAGTTCCTCCAACGGGTCAAATATTCATGAAAGGACTCACCCGCCTTCTATTGTAGCAACTCTAAGTCCTTCAGGGTCACTTCCATCCTCGTACTGCAATCATATTACCTCAGGAATTCTTCCGTCAACAAGTACCAATCCTCTTTAGTCCGGCGATCTAAACCATGGTACCAATCCATCGCTGGACTAGTCAAGCTCAAAAAAAAATACTCGACCTTCTGTCTCCTTGTCAGAGTGGTACCCTTCATTACTAACGAGTACTGCTTAATATGTGTTGCGGGATCAGAAGTACCACCGAACTTCAGAAGATCTGGCATCTTGAAGTTCATTGGGATAGGGTTATCTCCATCAACTCTTTATCTTCCGAGCTCATCCCTTGACCCTTCGTCAGAGTCCTAGCCATTGCCTCAAATCTCTTTTCCAGCTTTTTCCATACAGTCTCCTCGGTTTGGGGGGCCGTTCCTTTCTGAGACATGCGCTCTTCGCGATCTTCATTTGAATCCTCATCCAAACCCAGAACTTGCTTTCCTCTCTGAACCCCGAAGTTGTAGCTGTAATGTGAACTGGTGGAGGGTGGCTTTCTTCTGTTGGATTTACTTTGACCTCTTCCATCTCATTGCTTCTTACCGAAGGAGGTGGATTCTGCAGGGCCATCCGCTGAGCCATAGCAGCCATCATATTCATCATGCGATTCTCAAAATCCTCAAACCGGCCTCCCACTTCTTCCGTAATCATTGCGCGTGTGGCATCATTCCCCTTAGGTGAATTCGACATCTCTAAAGTAGTTCTACTGCTTTCTGAAGGAATCTTTGAAAGGCTTCCCCTTTCTGGCAGCTCAAGCACAGTATTTCGAATCAACCGTCCCCCGGGACCTCTTGCCCACCTAGGCAGATCTATAATGGCTGGAAATAAAAAGAATTAGAATGATGCATGAATGCAATGAAATGCGTGATCATGATATGCAACACCCACGAATCACATGCAGGCACATAGATCCTTCCAACCTTATTGCTCCCACACACGCGGTCATGCGGTCTCTTTCCTAGGTGGGATTAGCCCAAGGGTCAACAGGGAACCCAATGGACGCGTATGGTGTGCGGCAAAAAATCGGCAGCATAACGCTCCTATGCTAATGCACAAGCGCATGGAAATGATCTTTACATATTTAGGTAATCCGAATACATTGACATAGCCCTACCGGGCCATGAAAGCCTTTGGTTAGGTAACCAAACAAGATATTTGGGCTCATCCCATATCATACAGCAGGCACGGTATTATGGTTCATATCACCTAAGGGAAATATCTATGGCCATTACATGAGCTTTAGTCAAGGGTGGGGTTACTTTAGGGCTACTTAAGCATGGTCCCTGCCAACGGGTCTAGCTCATCACGAGCACAACGACCGATCGGGTCACCATTTGATATACCATACGGTACAAGGCTTGGGCTGGTGGTTATCCTTAACACTTCCCTACATTGAGTGAACATAGGGTCGTGCTTCGGGAATGTACCGGGGCTGATAGAGGGATCAAACTAACATAATCTAAAGCTCTAATGAGATGCAATGCAAATTTGAGAGAAAGCGAATTTATAAACTAAAACTTAATTATAAATTTTAATCAAGGTATTTTCAAATCGAAGTCTCGAATATGTCCCCAGTGGAGTCGCCACTGTGATGCGCGCCGAACCCCGTGGGTGCTCCTTGATCGCCCGCTTTAGGGCGATCGGGCAAGTGAGGTTCGTTTACAACATGCGACGACTTGCAAGTGCGTCTATTTTGGGCAACAAAGAGGTTTCATGGAGTCTCCATCCAATAAAACATTGGGAAAGTTCCTCTCTAAAACAGCGCAAGTATCCATTTTTGGCAAGCCAAAGGGGTCTTGGAGAATGAACCTCTCTCCCTTGGAGCCTAAGATTTATTGAGTCATTTGGAAGGATGCAAGAGGGGTCTTGGAGGTCTTATTCCAATTAGTGATCGGATAGACCTCTCGCCTCGTTGAGCCCAAATACCAGAGATGGGTTTGGGACTTCTCATCTATTTCTACCTTGATTAATTTTACAATTAAGTTTTAAATTTATTAATTCTCTCTCTCTCCACATGATGCAATTTAATTAAGGCGCAATTATCCATTGTTGAAAGCGATAAATAAATAGAATAAAGAATAACATTTAAAATGAAATACAATAATACTAGGAGCGGAATACAACTCCCGTTTTAGAAGTGCAAGCCATACATAAACCCGGGGAATTAATTATGAGGACATTGGTCCTTGACTTTGATTTATTTGAAAACAATTTTTAGTGATGAATTCATTGGATAAAAATAGGACATTGGTCCTTGACTTTGATAAAAAATCCCAATTAATTACTATAAAATGTTTGTTTATTTTTATTCGCACGAGACAAAATAATCTAAACATAATGAAAACTATGAATAAATAAATAAATAAATAAACAAAATGAAAGAATAAAGTTACAGAATTAAACCAAAAGGGATTCTCCCATGGTGTGAACGGCGACCATTGTCTCAATGTTCAACTCGCCAAAGAAAAAACAAGGAAATGACATTTCACAAAATAATAAATATGTTAGTGAGAGGAGGGTCCAAAATTAACCAAAAATCAAGATAAAGTTATGAGAATAATAAATAATGAAATCAAGCAAGGGTAAAAAAAATATGAAAAAACTAAATAAATTAAACAGAACACATATCCAGAATATTTACCCTCAGATTTTACCTTTTTAGATGAAAATTCGATTGGATTTGGTCCCACGCGTTTCACGAGAAGAAAACAGAACCAAAGAAAAAGATTTTTTGAACCTTTTTGGAGTTGAAAATCAGATTCTTCTATAATGAGTAAATGAAAATTTTTTCAACCTCTCAAAAGTGTAAAATTTTCCTTGTTGTAGAAAAAAACGACCGACGGGCACATGCCAACGGACACGTGTTCGCTAATTCGGACACGTGGTTATCGGTACGCTCACAGACGGCCCATCCCTCATGACGAGTGAGACGGTCTGCCGCTATGACTGACGGATGCCCCTGCGACCGACAGTCTTACCATCTGTGGAAGAAAACTCAAAATTTAAGTGAAAATCCCCCGATTTTCCGCTTCTTTCTACCGCAAATAAAAAACCTTTAATTCTCGTGAACTCAAAGGACCGACATCTCCGAATTCCATCCATCTATTTGGAACCAGGCATTAGTTTCTCCATCGGGTAATCTCTGATCTGGACTGACTCAGGACACGGTGCTTACAAAAGGGAATGATGAAAAGTGAACTGAACCGGTTCAACTAGAGAATCGAACAGATCGAACCAATTGACTATAGTTTGATTAGTTTGACCAAGAGTTGACCGGGATCTATATGGTGCTACGGAGCTCAAAAAAATTATCTGAAAATATGGATTTTCTCTAGATAATGAGGGGAATCATATGGTGATGAAAAATAAATTTTATGGTGAGACAGAAAATTGGGTTGCAGGACTGGTAAGAAATTTTCGGATCGGGAAAAGATCTCCGATTGACCCAAAAATATTTTTTGAGCCTAATAAATATATTTGGTGAATTTTAGAATCATTTTTGGGAGAAATTGAAGTTGGGAAGTGAGAGAAATAAATTGGATTTGCTTAATGGGCTTATTAACCCAAATGGGCTTTTGGGTTAGTGTAGATACCGGGTCCTGAAGAAGCCCAGACCAAGGTTACCCAGTGATAAAAATGATGCTTATTCACAGGCAAAAAGGTTAGAAGTGATGATTTCCTTGTCTTTTTTTTAAAAAAAAAAAATAATTAAAAAATTTATTCTTGCTTGGGGTTTTGAGGGTTTTCGGTGGTTTGTTTTCATGAGCCCTGCGCGGCGCGCGCGAAGCGGGGCGCTTGCCGGTAGCTCGCTCGAGGCGTAGCGCTTGCAAGCCACGTGCACGAGGCACAACACTTGCATGCAAGCCCACGAAGGCGCCGCGTGCCTTGCGCGAGGCCGCACCTCACTCATGCGAGGTACGGCCTCCAGCATGGGGGCCGCACCTCCTGCGTATCCCACCTCGCTCGGACTATATTTTTTTCTGTTTTTTTTTTACTAAATTTCAGTTTCAGTTAAATTCAAATTCTTTTTTTTTTTTGGATTTTTAATAGGATAAAACTAGATTTCTAAAAGGATAATTAGGACTTTAAATAGGATTAAAACTCCTAAAAACCTTATTTTTATAGAATGATATAAAAAGAAAAGTTAAATACCTTGGAAAGGGGAGGAGCACTTGAACGGCTACTGAAAAAGCTCCGAAAAAAAAGATTTTATGAGTTTTCTTGAAAAATTCTAATTGTTGTTTAGCCAAAGAAATTAATTTTTTTTATTTAAGAACCAATGTTCTTCATCTGTTTTCAAAAAAATAATAGTTTTTGATTTCAAATTTTTGGCAACACATCCAAATTTTCTTAATTCTTGTTTTTTAAATAATCGACAGGAAATCAATCTTCCTTCTTTTTGCAGCCAGAATTGAAACTTCTGAGAGTAAATATACAGTTTAGAGCTAATATTCTTCTATTCTTATTTTTTTGTCGTTCAACTGTTTTCTCCACTGTAAATTGTTGTAAATTATTATTAATGTATTGGTTGTTGTCTATTATAATTAGCATGTGAACTTAGCTTAACTTAATTAATTGTTGGCATAATGCGTGGAATATAAGTCCAATTTGTATAATATCTAACATTGGTTTTGTCTATTTTATTTTTAGTTATTAATCTATTTTGTTAATCTCCAGTGTTTTGTCAAACCTTGTTTTCGCAGTGATCATAAATGCTTTTCTCAATTTTATATTTTTGCTCCTTCGTCTATTTAATTATTGTTTAAGTGTCTTAATTGATATGTTTGCTAATACTGTTAATAACTGTGTTATATTAATTTATTTCTATCCATTTGTTGTTAATACACCTTGTTATTTTCATATTTATTCGTATTGCATTGTTAGTTTCTTGTTTATTTGTGTTAATATTATTTACCTCTTTACAATTCAGTTATATTGTCGTGTTATTTTACTACTAACTATTTGCCTCTTTTTGAGTTATCAATCTAATAAATCCATGCATGTGAGTTTATTCCAACGAATAGAGATGTGGGGGCAAAGGAGATTTAAACTTCTCAGTTTGATTTTATATTTCGTGCAATTTCATTTATTCTCTTTTGGTTTGTTCCTGTTATTATTTTAGTTTGTCTTATAATTAAAAGGTTCATGCACGTTTAATTAAAAATCACAAAAAATACTTTTATTAATGAATTGAGATTTTTATTAATAAAATAGGACCAATATCCTAATTTTATCAAATAAAATGTCACCTTCAAAAGGAGAATTAATTTTCATAAAATGGAATCACTCATCTCGGTTTTTCCGATAAATGCCTAGGATAATTGTCCAATTTTTTAATTTAATACAAAGGAACTAGTGCTCCTAAAATCTAATAAATGTCCCGATTTATGTATTATGTATTTTATTTAATTTTTTTTGTACATTATTTATTTTGGGCCCTTGTAATTAATTTTGGGTCAATTTTATTCCTTTCTTTATTTTTTTATGCTCTTTATTTTGGGGGATTGTTTTGTCCCATTTTTTTCACTTATAACTTATTTATTTATCGCTTGCTTTACTACTTTCCAAAAATGCTTGAAATGCGTTATAATTTTATCGCATGATCGCGTGAGAAGAGAGATAAAATAATTAACTCTAAATTTAGTCATATAACATTAACTAAAGGTATAAATAAGAGTGAGGTATCGAACTCTCTCTGGTTTTGGCCTCATAAGGTTAGAATTCATTTTCTAATATTTTATTGGGTGGCGACTCCATGATACCTACCTTATGATTCCCAATAGACGCCCTCGTAGGTTGATTGCCAACAATGGAATAGGGGTGATTCCCTATCAATTGCGAAGAGACCAGCTTTCACGAGTCTTAATGAACCTCCATCTGGTCTCGGGTCCTAAAAGTGGACTTCCAAGAGCGACCCGGATGCCGAGCGGGGTTTGGCACGCATCACAGTTGGCCCATGGTTTGACCCATCTTAAGGGGCTATATAAGGCTGAAATATCTCCCAATTTCTAGATTTCTCTACACGTCTCTTGTAACACTCCAAAACCCATTAGGAGGAATATCGAGTTGCTACAAACACACCTTCAGCGCATACAGATAAAAACTAATGCATGAACAATGGCATAAATCATACCATAAGCGGAAGCATACTTGCATTAGATAGTTCTTATTTATCAAAATGTCACATACTTTACAATTACTCAAACATCCAACCATGTTGACATTCATGTACAAATTTATCAAACCATTGATCATATCATTCATACATATATATAATACATATAATCAATATGATACATGCACAAACATATAACAATGCAATACCACACACAAATGAGAATAAAAACTCACATTTGCATCTATATAGTGTCGTGCTCATGACAAAACCTTACACACGCTGAAGTCATGTACGTGGGCCTCGTCGCGCTCATTGTAACACCCCCATCGCCGTCCCCGTTGGAAGGACACCGACGGACGCGCTACACGACGCTCACATATACAGGTATACACATGCACAATGCGGAAGCATACATTCATACATAACATACATACGAAAATACGGTTTAATTAAAAACTTACCTTGACTTACCTTGCGGTACAGACTGAACATGCAATAACTCACGCACACGCAGGCACTAAGCAAAAGCATACACAGAGGCATACATATGACCCTTCAACGGAAGCATAATCGAAATAATAAAACAAAGGAATAACTAAACATAAGGACATACTAACTATTACAATCCCAAAAGAAAACTCAAGATCAAAACCTAATTAATTACATATACAATACTACAGAATTACAAAAGCTGAAATACAGAAGCTGAACAAAATACAGAACTTCTAACTCCTACTTGGCCGACCTTGCAGAAGCGCGACTCGAACAGAACCAAACATGCCACCTGCACGGAAAGGAAATCCGTGCTAAGCGATAAACGCTTAGTGGGGAGAACACACAAAAGTATGGACGGCCATTCACCATGGTCGCCAAGGCAAAACACATTCAGATGACAAATGCGGATATTCATGACATATAAATAATTAGGCTGCATAATAAAGGCATTCATTTCAATACTCACAATCAACCTTAAACTCATGTCCCGGATAGACCAAAACAGACATAATATAATACACGTTACAAGCATCATCATGCTGTACTACATACTATATCACATGCATAAACCTACATGGGTATCAAATAATAACATCTTACCGTGCGGAGCCACCAGAGCTTTACACAAGCAAATTGACATAACTAAGTACCTATGCAGGAACTGACAACCCAATCATCATGTTGAGAGTGCTAGCTATTGAACATACTTAGACATGCCAAACACATACACTAGTAAAATATCCAAAGGATAACATTTAGAGTATCACAATTCCACTGCGCAACTCTAATATATATTAAGCATTATGCAACAACACTCTGATAGCGGAAACTGACGGCATAATCAATTAGTATTACATTCATATCATCATCATGCAGAACGTACAGTTAAACATCACATACTTACCATCACAACTGTTTCGGTTCACATGCTAATAATTAACAAAACATGTTTAAGTCACATACATAAATACTCTAGCCGAATCATATTCAAAGCATTTAGAAACTTATAACAAATCATATGACAAGTACGAATAATCATATTACATATAGAGTCATGCTTACTTAATACAGACATACATTCTGAAGCCCATAGTCACATTCATATACATATAAACTGATTCCTGAAGTCATTATCATGCTCATACGGATATCATATTCTGATGGTTATTTCAAAATAACCAGGATAATACGCAAAGGCTTAAAACATAATCCATATAAATATGCTCATATAATAAAGCCATACAATCAATATTTCATAATCATATTTATTCAGAAATAATCCGATATACATTATATCGATGTACTCATTCAGATAATCCATTTATAGCCAAATCAGATCAGAGCAGTTCAAATAAACATTCAAAGAACACCTGCTGACTCTAGGTAGTGGATAACGAGTGTACAGACAGTACTTTACGGGTACGAGCCGATTACAGACAGTACGTTACGGGTACGAATCGATTAAACCATTATACTTTAACTTTCACAGATATTTTCAAAAGGGACCTTAAACAAGATCCAATACAGAAAAGGGTTCGCGAGGAACCAAACGGGGACCTGATCAGGGTCCAAATCATTCAAAGGGCGTTGCAGCTACAGAAGACTCTATTAGGCATGCCTAACTATCCACTTACTTGACTCTAGCAGGTTATGTATAAAATAATTCACGTTTCGAATCGCACAACGCATAAATATATATATATATATATATATATATATATATATATATATATATATATATATATATATATATATATTCATCATGCATAAATCAGAGTACGATAGACATATAGATATGCTCATAAAGTCGGTCATAAATCATACAATTCCCATTGCAAATCATATTACAGTCCATACACTCTAACATTAAACAATATTCTAAAGCATGCCAAGAATTAGGTATAAAAGCTTTAACATGCCAAACATTGTCAATACAAAACCTAATCATGCATCAGGCGACGATAACTAAATATAAATTGTGCACAATTAAAATTACATTTAACATATCACATTGAATTCAAAGGTTAAAGCATAACAATGTATTCAGACATCATCCATATTATTCGCATAAGTTTAGCATAGCATAACATCAATCATACCTTATACAAATCATATTCTGAAGCATGCAATAATCCAATCAATAACATTCTATCACTACTTAATATATTGAAGTATGACAGGAACACATGGGGAAATCATACTATGCCAATGATTAAAAACACATTATCTAAATCATGAAAATAATACAATATACCTTTAAGCACGGCATGATATCTTTGGAGAAGAAACAGACTAGAGATATGGTAACATAATTTACATTAAGCTAAAACATGTTTGAGACTAACAATCAGAAAGTTAGCCTCCACAAATCCTTTGCATTCGAAATAAGACATGTAATAAAAATCACAATAATAAGCATATCTCACTCCAAATCATACCGTTGAAATCCCACAGTCATTAACAGGGTCATTATAATCCAAAACTTATTTCAAAATACCAGAGTAACTTATCATAGATAACATAATATTAGTACCAAATAAATTGGAATAATCAATCATATCATACAGTAGAGTAAGATAATATAGCACACAGCAGAAGAAAAGTACCATTAAAAAGCATTTGGAAATCATTTTATAAAAACTGGTCGCTTGGGGAAGAAAAACAGAAGCAAAGCAGAAGAGTCGGAAGACCTGAGCAACCTTCACGTCACGTGAAGGTTGCTCACGCCTCGTGAGCATTGCTCACGTCGCGTGAGCATAGCTCACGCCTCGTGACCATTGCTCACGTCGCGTGAGCATAGCTCACGCCTCGTGACCATTGCTCACGTCGCGTGAGCATAGCTCACGCCTAGTGAGCAATTGCTCACGTCGTGAGCATAGCTCACGTAGCGTGAGCTTTGCTCACCTAGCGTGAGCATGGCTCACGTCACGTGAGCATAGCTCACGTCGCGTGAGCAACATCCTTCTTCTTCCCCGCTATCGCAAACCTGCAGATTTCCCATCGTTTTCTCAGAAATTCTTTCTAAAACCACTCAGAATTCATATCACCTTTCAATCGATGTCCCAAACAACATAAACGAGATACTTGTAACTTAATTCAATAACCAAATCAACCAAAATCATGCATCGACATATTTAATTCCTTCTAGAACATAAACCCTAACAAATAACAGTAAATTCCAAAATCCAAACACAGTACTTCCAATTTAATCCTATTAATGCATTACTAACACATTTACTCACATACTCATGCATATACACATTTCATAACATAACAAATTCCAGAAATTAGATAATGTAAACACATTTACAAGTCTAGTGAGAAATAGGGCAGAGATAGGAACACAGAAACTCTTTAAACATTGCATGCAATCAAAACACTCCCAACCTGGAAATGACGATCCAAAAATCAAGCTTCAGAATCAATCCTCAATCCTTTCCTTGCCTTTAATGTGCTCTTCCTTACAATCCAATGCTTGCACAAATAAGAAATCACACAATCCTTAGCCAAACCCTAACTTAACCAAAACCAGGGAAAAGAAGAAGAAGAAGAAGAACAGTACGTTAACTCCAACTTACCTCTTCAAAGCTAACCCAAAACTCAACCAAGCCACACACAACTCCAAGCCCAGGGGAAACGAAAGGAAAAGCAGAGAAGGGAGAAGAGAAGAAGAAGAGACGTGAGAGGAGGGGACGAACGGGAATGCAATCTCTGTGTTCCCTCTCTCTTCCTCTTTCTTTTCTTCTTTTCCCCATTCAATGCCCACCTAACACCCACATGGCAGCTCCCAATAGGACCACACAGTCCACTCAACTTTTCCAAACCAAAAATGCTCTTAAGTCCTTAAACAAATAACACTTCACTCACATACACATTTCTTTCTTACAAACTTAATTATCTCTTCAATTAGGTCCTTAACACTCCAAATTTCTCAAACACAAAATTACCGAAATACCCTTCCGATCCCGACTTAGCATGCACAATCCGACTAGGGCTATTTTGGGGTGTGACAACTCTTCCCTCCTAAAAGAATTTCGTCCTCGAAATTCACAGCGAAACACTTACATCCAAATATCCCAAACAAACAAAACTTTCTTAAACAAAAGCTTGCAATGTAACTTACCAGAAGAACCTGCAGTCTCCTTCAAATCCTTGCTAGACGCTGCAAACTCTGTAGGCACTCGCGAAGATCTGAACAAATCCCCCACTTCCTTTCTAGCTTGCCCAGCTAGAATCTCACTCATCTTCTTAGGACAATCGATTATCTGATGTTCCCTACTGCCACATCTGAAACAAATACCTGAAAGCTTCCGACATGTGCCCCCGATGTCGCTTCTGGCAGTGCTGACATACTGACGGTACCCACTTCTTACACTTGTTCCCATGTTGCTTCCGAAATTGTTGACACATCGAAGGTTCTCGAACCCTCTTCCCTGCTGGCACTTCACTAACCGATCTTTTTCTCTTCTGAGGAACATGCCGCACAACTTCTTGAGAAGCACGAGGAGCAGTCAATCTATCCAAAATCCGAATCAATCCTTGTACTAATGCCCTATCTTCCGAAACACGACCAGAATCTTCAACTGGAAGACGATCAGAAACATTCTGATCAGCACTAACTCGATTCACACTTTCTGTTGTCTCGCCCACATTCTCACTAGGATCAGACTCCATCTTGACATGACACAAAACAGGATGCATCTGCATTAGGCCACGACACAAAACCGACTCTCATGCAAAGACTCAACACCTAACAAACAACACACCCAGAACCATCAAACCAGGCTCTGATACCACTAACTGTAACACCCCCATCGCCGTCCCCGTTGGAAGGACACCGACGGACGCGCTACACGACGCTCACATATACAGGTATACACATGCACAATGCGGAAGCATACATTCATACATAACATACATACGAAAATACGGTTTAATTAAAAACTTACCTTGACTTACCTTGCGGTACAGACTGAACATGCAATAACTCACGCACACGCAGGCACTAAGCAAAAGCATACACAGAGGCATACATATGACCCTTCAACGGAAGCATAATCGAAATAATAAAACAAAGGAATAACTAAACATAAGGACATACTAACTATTACAATCCCAAAAGAAAACTCAAGATCAAAACCTAATTAATTACATATACAATACTACAGAATTACAAAAGCTGAAATACAGAAGCTGAACAAAATACAGAACTTCTAACTCCTACTTGGCCGACCTTGCAGAAGCGCGACTCGAACAGAACCAAACATGCCACCTGCACGGAAAGGAAATCCGTGCTAAGCGATAAACGCTTAGTGGGGAGAACACACAAAAGTATGGACGGCCATTCACCATGGTCGCCAAGGCAAAACACATTCAGATGACAAATGCGGATATTCATGACATATAAATAATTAGGCTGCATAATAAAGGCATTCATTTCAATACTCACAATCAACCTTAAACTCATGTCCCGGATAGACCAAAATAGACATAATATAATACACGTTACAAGCATCATCATGCTGTACTACATACTATATCACATGCATAAACCTACATGGGTATCAAATAATAACATCTTACCGTGCGGAGCCACCAGAGCTTTACACAGCAAATTGACATAACTAAGTACCTATGCAGGAACTGACAACCCAATCATCATGTTGAGAGTGCTAGCTATTGAACATACTTAGACATGCCAAACACATACACTAGTCAAATATCCAAAGGATAACATTTAGAGTATCACAATTCCGCTGCGCAACTCTAATATATATTAAGCATCATGCAACAACACTCTGATAGCGGAGACTGACGGCATAATCAATTAGTATTACATTCATATCATCATCATGCAGAACGTACAGTTAAACATCACATACTTACCATCACAACTGTTTCGGTTCACATGCTAATAATTAACAAAACATGTTTAAGTCACATACATAAATACTCTAGCCGAATCATATTCAAAGCATTCAGAAACTTATAACAAATCACATGACAAGTACGGATAATCATATTACATATAGAGTCATGCTTACTTAATACAGACATACATTCTGAAGCCCATAGTCACATTCATATACATATAAACTGATTCCTGAAGTCATTATCATGCTCATACGGA
Organism: Excoecaria cochinchinensis; assembly: GCA_947683425.1. Classification (NCBI taxonomy): domain Eukaryota; kingdom Viridiplantae; phylum Streptophyta; class Magnoliopsida; order Malpighiales; family Euphorbiaceae; genus Excoecaria; species Excoecaria cochinchinensis. Next base: position 1,133,113 of record CANTUQ010000177.1, on the reverse strand, counting down.
TATCATATTCTGATGGTTATTTCAAAATAACCAGGATAATACGCAAAGGCTTAAAACATAATCCATATAAATATGCTCATATAATAAAGCCATACAATCAGTATTTCATAATCATATTTATTCAGAAATAATCCGATATACATTATATCGATGTACTCATTCAGATAATCCATTTATAGCCAAATCAGATCAGAGCAGTTCAAATAAACATTCAAAGAACACCTGCTGACTCTAGGTAGTGGATAACGAGTGTACAGACAGTACTTTACGGGTACGAGCCGATTACAGACAGTACGTTACGGGTACGAATCGATTAAACCATTATACTTTAACTTTCACAGATATTTTCAAAAGGGACCTTAAACAAGATCCAATACAGAAAAGGGTTCGCGAGGAACCAAACGGGGACCTGATCAGGGTCCAAATCATTCAAAGGGCGCTGCAGCTACAGAAGACTCTATTAGGCATGCCTAACTATCCACTTACTTGACTCTAGCAGGTTATGTATAAAATAATTCACGTTTCGAATCGCACAACGCATAAATATATATATATATATATATATATATATATATATATATATATATATTCATCATGCATAAATCAGAGTACGATAGACATATAGATATGCTCATAAAGTCGGTCATAAATCATACAATTCCCATTGCAAATCATATTACAGTCCATACACTCTAACATTAAACAATATTCTAAAGCATGCCAAGAATTAGGTATAAAAGCTTTAACATGCCAAACATTGTCAATACAAAACCTAATCATGCATCAGGCGACGATAACTAAATATAAATTGTGCACAATTAAAATTACATTTAACATATCACATTGAATTCAAAGGTTAAAGCATAACAATGTATTCAGACATCATCCATATTATTCGCATAAGTTTAGCATAGCATAACATCAATCATACCTTATACAAATCATATTCTGAAGCATGCAATAATCCAATCAATAACATTCTATCACTACTTAATATATTGAAGTATGACAGGAACACATGGGGAAATCATACTATGCCAATGATTAAAAACACATTATCTAAATCATGAAAATAATACAATATACCTTTAAGCACGGCATGATATCTTTGGAGAAGAAACAGACTAGAGATATGGTAACATAATTTACATTAAGCTAAAACATGTTTGAGACTAACAATCAGAAAGTTAGCCTCCACAAATCCTTTGCATTCGAAATAAGACATGTAATAAAAATCACAATAATAAGCATATCTCACTCCAAATCATACCGTTGAAATCCCACAGTCATTAACAGGGTCATTATAATCCAAAACTTATTTCAAAATACCAGAGTAACTTATCATAGATAACATAATATTAGTACCAAATAAATTGGAATAATCAATCATATCATACAGTAGAGTAAGATAATATAGCACACAGCAGAAGAAAAGTACCATTAAAAAGCATTTGGAAATCATTTTATAAAAACTGGTCGCTTGGGGAAGAAAAACAGAAGCAAAGCAGAAGAGTCGGAAGACCTGAGCAACCTTCACGTCACGTGAAGGTTGCTCACGCCTCGTGAGCATTGCTCACGTCGCGTGAGCATAGCTCACGCCTCGTGAGCATTGCTCACATCGCGTGAACATAGCTCACACCTAGTGAGCAATTGCTCACGTCGTGAGCATAGCTCACGTAGCGTGAGCTTTGCTCACCTAGCGTGAGCATGGCTCACGTCACGTGAGCATAGCTCACATCGCGTGAGCAACATCCTTCTTCTTCCCCGCTATCGCAAACCTGCAGATTTCCCATCGTTTTCTCAGAAATTCTTTCTAAAACCACTCAGAATTCATATCACCTTTCAATCGATGTCCCAAACAACATTAATGAGATACTTGTAACTTAATTCAATAACCAAATCAACCAAAATCATGCATCGACATATTTAATTCCTTCTAGAACATAAACCCTAACAAATAACAGTAAATTCCAAAATCCAAACACAGTACTTCCAATTTAATCCTATTAATGCATTACTAACACATTTACTCACATACTCATGCATATACACATTTCATAACATAACAAATTCCAGAAATTAGATAATGTAAACACATTTACAAGCCTAGTGAGAAATAGGGCAGAGATAGGAACACAGAAACTCTTTAAACATTGCATGCAATCAAAACACTCCCAACCTGGAAATGACGATCCAAAAATCAAGCTTTAGAATCAATCCTCAATCATTTCCTTGCCTTTACTGTGCTCTTCCTTACAATCCAATGCTTGCACAAATAAGAAACCACACAATCCTTAGCCAAACCCTAACTTAACCAAAACCAGGAAAAAGAAGAAGAAGAAGAAGAACAGTACGTTAACTCCAACTTACCTCTTCAAAGCTAACCCAAAACTCAACCAAGCCACACACAACTCCAAGCCCAGGGGAAACGAAAGGAAAAGCAGAGAAGGGAGAAGAGAAGAAGAAGAGACGTGAGAGGAGGGGACGAACGGGAATGCAATCTCTGTGTTCCCTCTCTCTTCCTCTTTCTTTTCTTCTTTTCCCCATTCAATGCCCACCTAACACCCACATGGCAGCTCCCAATAGGACCACACAGTCCACTCAACTTTTCCAAACCAAAAATGCTCTTAAGTCCTTAAACAAATAACACTTCACTCACATACACATTTCTTTCTTACAAACTTAATTATCTCTTCAATTAGGTCCTTAACACTCCAAATTTCTCAAACAAAAAATTACCGAAATACCCTTCCGATCCCGACTTAGCATGCACAATCCGACTAGGGCTATTTTGGGGTGTGACACTCATGACAAAGGGCCAACAGGTCACTGTCATGCTCGTGAAATTAAGCGCGCTCACGACAGTGCTCTGCCTGTGCTCAGCTCGACAATCGAGCTTCCTGTCACACTCGCGATAGAAAAACATCCAGCTAGAGCTCTGCAGGCAACAGCTCGACAGCAGGCGAGGACTTGAATCACCGAGCTCTATCGCGCTCACGACAGAGTCGATTTCTAGGTCCCCTTTGCCGAAAATTTGTAGAAATTAAAACCAAAATCACCCCAAACATGCAATTCACCTACCAACTTCAACCCAAACCAAATCAAGCATCCAAATCATATAATACAACATAAAACCCATGCTTTATACCAATTATCACAATTAAAACAACAAAATTTACCAATCAAAATCTCATATTCACCCAACCCAGAATTTTGTTCCAAAAGTTCAACCAATTACACATTTTAGTTCAATAAATCACAACCATGGTATTTCAATTCAAATCAATCAAAAACCCATAAAATTAACACCGACATAATCAAGTTAAACATCATAAATTTCCAAAAACTAACACAAAACACCAAATTGAATAAATTTGCATCAATTCAAAATTTCCCAAACCTTAAGCTCCTTTGCTCCACAAAATCAAGGGGCTGAGCTCCCTTCAACAACTCCTTTATTCTTGGGATCTCTAGGAGGAACTTTTGAACATAAACACCCAAAATACACGAAAGCTCAAAACCCTAATCCAAGAACACACTAGCAAAATCAAAGAGAGAGGAGGAAAAAGAAGAAGAAAACCAACTAAAACTTACCAAATAAACTCAAGAATTGCAAAATTCCACTAACAATTATAGCCAAAAGAATGAGGATCAAGAAGAAAGAAAGAAAGAAAGAAAGAAAGAAAGAAAGAAAGAAGAAGAAGAAGAAGAAGAAGAAGAAGAAGAACAAGTTGGCGTGAGGGAGGAGGAGGAGAACGGGAAACAAGGGTAGCAAAGGCTGCTCTCTCATTCTATCTCCTTGGCTTATAAAGCCCCTCTCACATGCCACATGTCAACAATCTATTGGTGGACTTTACCAATTCACACCCTACTTTCCTCTTCCTCACTACACCCAAGTCTAATCCCAAAACATAACACACTAACTCCAAACATGCAATAACACCCTAACAAAACCCCAAAAACATGCAATGACCCCAAAACTAAAATATCACACATAAAAATGCACATGCAAAATGGCTCAAAATACTAGGGTGGAAACGGGGTGTTACAAATCTCCCCTCCTAAAAAGAATTTGTCCTCGAAATTCTCACCTGAGCCAAACAACTGGCGATACTGAGATCTCATCACTGACTCTGGTTCCTAAGTTGCCTCTTTAACCCCATGGTGCCGCCATAAAACTTTAATCAGAGGAACTTGCTTGCTTCTCAGTTGCTTCACTTCCCAAGCTAGAATGGCTTTCGGTTCTTCATCATAAGAGTAATCAGGCTGAATCCTTATATCCTAAATTGATAACACATGGGATGGATCCGATCGGTACCGACGAAGCATGAAGACATGAAAAACATCATGCAACTTAGCAAATTCCATCGGTAAGGCCAATCTATAGGCAACGGGACCAATCTTTGCCAACACTTCATAAGGCTCGATAAATTTGGGACTAAGCTTACCTTTCTTGCCAAAATGCAACACTTTTCATGAAGGTGACACTTTAAGAAACACCTTGTCTCCAACCTCAAACTGAATGTCCTTCCGCTTCAAATTAGCATAGGACCTCTGCCTATCCTTAGCTATCTTCAAATTCTGCTGAACCACCCGAATTTTCTCTTCGGTATCCCTAACCAACTCTGGCCCAACAAAAGAATGCTCAGTCAACTCAGTCCAACAGACTGGAGTCCTACACATCTATCCATATAGTGCCTCAAATGGTTACATTCTGATGCTTGCTTGATGACTATTATTATAGGCAAATTCCATGAGTGACACATACTTATCCCAACTGCCCGAAAATTCCAAAGCACATCCCCGAAGCATGTCTTCCAGAATCTAAATAACCCGTTCAAACTAACCATCTGACTGAGGATAAAATGCATTGCTAAGGTTCAACCAAGTACCCAAAGCTGCTTGTAACTCTTTCCAAAACTTCGATGTGAGCCTTAGATCTCGATCCGACACAATTGACACTGGAATACCATGCAATTTGACTACTTTGTTCACATAAATATCGGCTAACTTATCCATCAAATAGTCCCGACGAACTGGCAAAAAGTGAGGCGACTTGGTGAGTCGATCAACAATGACCCAAACCGAATCATGCTTCCTCTGAGTCAATGGTAAACCCACTATAAAGTCCTTGGTGATATCATCCCACTTTCACTGAGGAATGGGTAAAGGATTGAGCAATCCAGATGGAACTTGATGCTCGGCCTTTACCTGCTAACAGATCAAACACTTGGACATAAACTCCACAATACTCCTCTTTATCCCGGACCACCAACAAAACAACTTCAAATCTCGATACATTTTCTCACTACTAGGATGCATAGTAAAAATCGTATTGTGTGCGTCACGCAAAAGTTTCTTCCTTAACTCATCATTCTCAGGCACACACAAATGATTCCTGTACATAAGTACCCCATCCATAACCAAAAACTCAGTCCACTTACCAATCCAAACTTCCTGCAATACTTGTGGCAACTTCACATCGTCTTTCTGGGCATCGACAATAACTACCTCAAAGATGGTTTGGCTTTCAATTGGGCAACCAAAGCCCCTTCTAAATCCAATCTCCACTTATAACGCTGCAATAAAAGGGCCGAAACCAACTTTTAACTCAAAGCATCTACAATAACATTTGCTTTGCCTAGATGGTATTTTAAAATACAGTCATAGTCCTTAAATAGTTCCAACCAATGGCGCTGCCTCATATTCAACTCTTTCTGTGTGAGAAGATACTTTAAACTCTTGTGGTCAGTGAAAATCCTACATGTCTCCCCATACAGATAATGCCGCCAAATCTTGAGAGCAAAAATCATAGCAGACAACTCTAAATCAAGGGTCGGATAATTCCTTTCATGAGGCTTTAACTGACGGGACGCGTAAGCCATAACTTTACCCTCTTGCATAAGTACACAACCTAATCCCACTCTTGAACCATCACTGTACATCACAAACTCCTTACCCGAAGTGGGTTGAGTAAGTACAGGAGCTTCGATCAACAACCTCTTTAACTGCTCAAAATATGACTGACAGTTATCAGACCACTCGAATTTGACCTCTTTCCTCATAAGTCTAGTCATAGGTGCAGTGATAACTGAAAACCCCTTTACAAATCGTCGGTAATGCCCAGCTAAACCCAGGAAACTTCTCACTTCCGGTACATTCCTAGGTGCCTTCCAATTCACAATAGCCTCAATCTTTGCTGAATCAACTCGGATACCTTCAACCGAAATAATATGGCCCAAGAAGGACACATCCTTAAGCCAAAAATCGCACTTACTGAGCTTCACAAACAGATGGTGATCTCTCAAAACCTGAAGCACTATCCGAAGATGCTCTTCATGCTCACTCTCATTCTTCGAGTAAACTAGGATGTCATCAATAAATACCACAACAAATCGATTGAGATATGCCTAAATACTCGATTCATCAAATCTATAAAAGCCACTGGTGCATTAGTCAATCCAAATGGCATCACCAGAAATTCATAGTGGCCATATCGCATCCGAAATGCAGTCTTAACCACATCCACATCCACATCCTTAACCCGAAGCTGATAATATCCTGACCGAAGATCAATCTTAGAAAAGATTCCCGCAGCTCTAACCTGATCAAATAAGTCATCAATCCTAGGCAATGGGTACTTATTCTTCACAGTAACCTTATTAATCTACCGATATTCGATACACATCCTTAACGTACCATCCTTCTTCTTCACAAATAAAACCGAAGCTCCCCATTAAGATACGCTAGGTCTAATAAAGCCTTTATCCAATAGTTCTTGTAATTGATTTTTAAGTTCCCTCAATTCTACAGGAGCCATTCGATAATGTGCTTTAGAAATAGGAGCAGTACCCGGCAATATCTCTATGGACAAATCCACTTTCCTCTCCGGAGGTAACCCAGGCAACTCACTAGGAAACACATTCTCAAACTCTCTAACCACTGGGATATCCTCAATCTCAACTTGACTGCGCTTAGAATCCAACACCAAGGCTAAAATTCCTCACACCTTTCCTCATTAACCGCCTAGCTTGCATAACTGAAATCACATTGCTCAAAGAACCCGAGCCTAAACCTTTCACCACAACCGGAGACTGATCTCTAACCCACAACACAACAGTCTTCCTATGACAATCTACAACTGCCCGATTCTTACTTAAACAATCTTTCCCAAAATCAAGTCAAATTCCCGAAAAAGAAAATCAATTAAATCCGCTGAAAACTCTATACCTTGAACCAATAGAGGGCAATTCCTAAACACTCTGCTCACATTGACACTATGCTCTAAAGGACTGGTCACACAAATCTCATAATCTAACTGGTCAACTTCATGCAACTTATCATATAACTTATCAGAGCACAAGAATGAGTGTGTGGAACCAGGATCTATTAGAGCATGTAACTCAATATCACCGAGTAGAAAATTACCTGCTGTGACACGCGCCGGGCCCTGCGGCCGCCCCTCTGACCTCCCGCTTGAGGGCAATCGGGCAATTGAGGGTCTGCTAACAGCTTGCAATAAATTGCAAGTGCGTCTATGTTGGGCAACTAGGAGGTTTCATGGAGTCGCCACCCAATAAAACATTGGGAAAGTTTCTCTCGCCTCGGAGAGCCTAAGACTGCGCTTAGTATACATTTTGGGCCAACCAGAGGGGTCTTGGAGGGTAAACCTCTTGCCCTAAGGAGCCTAGGATTAATGCCAAAATATCATGACACGAGAGGTGTCTTGGAGGGTAGACCTCTCGCCTCTGTGAGCCCAAAGATCAGAGCTATGTTTGGGACTTCTCATCTATTTCTACCTTGATTATTTTATGATCAAATTTTAATTATCATTAATTCGCTCTCTCTCTACGCGATGCAATTGATTAAAGGCGCATTTATTCACATTTGGAAAGCAGTGAATGAGCAAGTAAATAGTGAAAGCAATAAATTACAATTATATAAGGAGCGGAATACAACTCCCTTTTATAAATGTGCGATACATACACAAATCGGGGCATTGCTTATTTTGAGGACTTTGGTCCTCGCATGAATTATCATCAAAATGGCTATTTTTATTGTGAGGATTTTTATTGAATAAAAATAGGACATTTGGGTCCTTTTGTTTATGAAAACCTCATTTTATTGAATATAAAACATTAATCAATTTTTATATTTAGCGGGATACAAGAAGGGTATACTCATGTACATAGAATAATTAATGAATAAACAAATAAAGGAAATAACCAAGAAGGTTAGAAAACTAAACTGGACGGACTCCTCCAAGCATGGTAGGTCGCCCCTCGAGCTCAGGATAGTCCAAGAAAATCAATATACGCTCACAAAAAGGTTAATGAGATGTTAATATATGAAAGCTCAACATAAATGAAGTCAAAAAGCCTTGAGAAAGATAGAAAAGATTTGAAAACGTGGAGACAGACCCACCGACGGCCTCTACCGAGTGACCGACGGGCGTCAGTCAAAGTGACCGACATGTCCGTTGCTCACTCAAGAGAGAGCGTCTGTGAGTGGGGTGACTGACGCGCATCGGTGAAGTAGATGACCCATCGATCACCACTGCCTCCGAAAATAAACAGTAAAAAACTCTCTTTTTCAGAGCAAAAATGGGTTTTTATCACAAAAAGAAATGAAGAAAATGAAGATGAAGAGAAGTGAAAGCAAAAAACCAAAAGAACAGCAAAAATAAAGAATATGGATGAAATAATATGGAGAATAAGTCCGGAATATTTACCCTCAGATAATGTTTTAGTGAGATTCTTGGTGTCAATTAGAGTCCCGCACGCCCCACGAGAAACGAAATGAAAGGTTAGGAAAGAGGAAAATAGATTGTTTCCTTCTTAACCCCTCAAAAAAACTGACATTGGAATCGAAAACCCGAAGAAAACTAATTAGTTTTAGCTTCTTTTTAACGGTTTGATTCTCAAATTAAAAGAAATTTCTCAATATTGTGTTTGCTGGAAGAGAGAGAAAATATGCTTGAATTTTGGCAGAGTTTCCCCTCTTGAAAATTTTGGAACCCTTTTTAGGAAGAAATTCAAAGCTTTTATAGGCCAGGCACGACCAACGGGCATCGGAAGAATCCTTCTGACATAAGGATTCATTTGACGGCCCTGCCATTTCCACAGACGGGAGTCGGAGAGGTTGCGTGCTCCGGGAAACCAGGTGGCGTGTTCCGGAATAGGGGGAGCCTTCCGACGGGCGTCGAAAAAATCATGGGCGGTCTGTGACCCCAAGCGACGGGCTGGCCACTAACAGACGGGCTGACCGTCTGTCACGAAAAAAATACTTTTTGACTCGAAAATTCCCTGTTTTCTCCCCCTCTACCGACGAAAGGTGAAAAGACTCATTTTTCGTGGAGCATGGGACTAAAACCTCCAAATCCAAACCGTTTGTATAGGCTCGGATACCGATTTCATTATAGGGTAATCTCTGATCCGGACCGCTCTGGGACACGGTGCTTACAGTTGCCCCCAGTTTTGGGGAAACTAGTGCACAAGAGCTTAGATAAGCCAAAACTCAGAGAAAGGACAGAAAGGAAGAAAGCGTACCTTTGGCGATCCTTACCTTTCGTGCCTTTTACCGGGTAGACCTCGTCTCAGTCTGTTCGGCATGTGAAGATATCCCTATCGGTCTCATCTCGACTTGTAGGTGTTGGTGAGATGTAGCATTCTCTAGCCACGACCTCGATGTGAAGAGCAGTGTTCTCTAACTACAGCTTCGACTTCTGCTGGCCTCATCTCGGCTTGCGCAGGATTGAGGAGATGTAGTACTCTCTAACTACAAATCCAGTGTGAAGAGCAGTGCTTCTCTAACTGCAGCTTTGACTGATATGATGTGATGTTCTCTAACCACAGTCTCAGGAAGAAGAGCAGTGTTCTCTAACTGTAGCTTCGATTGGTGAAGTTCCCTTGCTAACCCCCATCCGATCTACAAGGTGCGTAGCACTCTCTGGCTGCCGTGTGAACTGTGAGATGTAACGCTCTCTGGCTACAATCCCGATGTGAAGAGCAGTGTTTCTCTAACTGCAGCTTCGATTGTGAAGTTCCCTTGCTAACCCCCATCCGATCTGCAAGGTACATAGCACTCTCTGGCTGCCGCGTGAACTGTGAGATGTAACGCTCTCTGGCTACAATCCTGATTTGGTAGAAGAGGAGATCTGGCTGGGTTCCCCGTTCCAAGAAGACATGAATTTTAGGCGCCCTTGTTCGGACTTCTAATCAATGCTTGTGTTCTGATCGATGTTTCTCTGTACCTGTGTGATAAAAGGTTTTGTTAATTCATGTTTGAGTTGTTATTTTTTAACATATCTATGCATGATGTGTTTTCTTTTTATCATGTTATGTTTTATTTATATCCTTTTCTATTTGAGTCATTCATCCTCATCATTTTTTTTGGTTTTCCTTATTTTGCAATACGAGCAAATGTGAAAACATATATTCATAAATAACTGAATAATTGCATAAACTGAAAACAAAATTTTTTCACTAGAAATATCCATTTTTGTACAATGTATATACAAAGTGAAAATGTACAAAGATACAAAAATGACTCCCTGAGCATCAGAGGGGTGTGTAGTCGGAGGGCTCATCAGGGTCCTCATCATCTGATATGTGCACCGTCCCTGGCATAGGTGGAGGTGGAGCTGGCTGTGCCGGAGGTGGAGGCTGAGCCATGGAGGGTCCTGCCCCAGCATCACGGGTCTGTCTGAACCGGATCTGAGCATAGCCATCCAAGAAGGGCTGGGTACAAATCCTCATAAACCCTAAGGTCTCTGAAACTGTGCCTCCTAGCTTCTTGAACACCTGGCTCATCTGAGTGGTCTGCTCGCTGGCGGCCCCCCTCATCTGCTCTAGGCGCTGCTCTGTCTGCTCTCTGAAATCCCTCATGGTCTGAGACAAGGGTGGAAGAATCCCCTCTATCACCTGGACCCGGGATCTCAGGGAGTCAAGCGACTCGTCGATCATCTGTAGGGTCATATCAACCCTTTGAGATGCCTGGTCCTGAGACATCCTCATCTCATGAGCGAGCTGCTACCTAAGCTCCCTCTGGCCCTGGGCGATCTGCTCTATCAGCCTCACCTGCTCGTCTCTGAAGGCCTCCATAACCTGAGCCTGCTCTCGTGCTGTGTGCTCGATATAACCAGCCTGCTCCTGAGCCAACCTCTTTATCGCCCGAGACTACTCCTGAATAGCAGCCTGCTGACGGTCTAACCTCTCGTGTATGGCTCTGTCTCTCTCATCCTGTCGTCGCTCCAAGGCTGAGAACATAGAAGTGAGGAGCTGAGAGAAGTCAGGCTATGCTGGCTCTGATGGCGGGGTTGTGGAGGTGGATGCCCCTGGGTTGCCTTGGAAATATGGGTGATATCTCTCGGGGGGCACGTGGGTAGACCTCTGTACCCTGATGCTCGATGATGGGACAGGAGTTGGCGCTTTGGATGCCGGTGAAGCCGCAAAGAGCTCGTTCATAGTGAACTCCATGTCAAAATCTGAGGGGGTCCTGGGCTGCTCCTGCTGTGGTGGCGGTGGCACAGTCTGAGGCTGAGGCTGGGGAGGCTGCGGAGGCTGCTGCTCTGGCTCAGGCTCGGGCTTTGGCTGAGGAGGCTGATGCTCCGGCTGAGGAGGCTACTGCTCCGGGTCTGGACCCAAGGGTAGAAGGGAGAACATCCGCCTGGTCTCGTGGATGGACAGCACTCTGTAAGCCTCTGCCTGCCCTGATATCTGCGAGATCATCCCCATCTGCACTACAGCTACGGCATCCACATGTATCCCCTCATCCAGGGGTCCTCTCAGCCTGTCTGGGGCAACTCCTAACCCCAAAAGCAACCGAGTGATGACTCCTACCACTATCACCACTAGTGTCAGTCCTCTGCCAACTCTAGCCAAGTTAGCTAAGATCTCATGGCTAACGTTGAGGCGCTGGCCTGCCACCATAGCCCAGAGGCTCCAGATCTCGGCCGCATTAAGCGACCCTGGATTACCAGCTCGACTAAAGTACGAACTGGATAGCACTCTGTGCAAGTACCGGAGTGCCTGAGACACCAGTACGGTGCTCTTCGCTGTATTATGATCATACAGCACTCCCAGTAGGGCAATGGCCCCCAGTGGGCACGTCTCACCGTTCGCCGTGGGATCTCGACCCCCTCCTCTCTGGGGAGCCCCATGGCCTCGGCAAATCTCTACCTAATAATACTGTATTGATGGCCATCGAACCAGAACTGGACCACCCCTGGCTCCGTGTCTGATCTCTAGAAACAGCCATAACGGAGGGTGGCTAGGACATGTCAGGTAGCCTCTGGAAAAGTCTGGAAAGCAGGCTCGAGGAACTCTGTCCATTCAGCACCCTCAACAAGCATGTCAACCTCTGAGGCCATCCCTAGGGCCTCTAGGAACGGCAGGGACATGAAGCGACTAGCCCGAATCTCCACCTGAGCCAGCACCCTATATCTCTGAGCTGACTCATCGTCCATCCAATCCGAAACCATGACCTCGGCCTGGGCCTGTGGTGCTCTACATCTAGGAGGTATCCTGCAAAAGGGAACGTTAGATAATGATGAAAAATTGACAAAACAAGTGTTATTAGGCTTGTTTTCGAGACGAAACAGAATAGATAAAAAAAAAAAGAAATGGGCAACATCCCGTTAAGGGATGTTTGCCCAGCATGCTTCGCACATATCAAAAGTAGAGAAGAAAAACGCGCGCAATCGGCATGGAAACATTAAAAGCGAATAAAAATGGGCTTTCTAGACCCCAAGGTATGCATTATACACAAAAAAATATTCAATTTTAGAATAAAAAATAAAAATTTGGGCAGCACTTCGGCAAGGGTGTGCCCAACCTCCTGCATAAAAAGGCATCAAACCAGGCCTCAGGCCTCAACAACAATATATGAATATAAATGGGATGCACCCCGGCAAGAGTGTGTCCCCAACAACACAAAATAATGACCTCGGGCCTCAACAAAACGATATATGCGCTAGGAAGCCTATTTCTAAAGCAACAAAGGTATAGAAAAATTCTATCTCTATGTGATTATGCAAAAGTTTAGATTAATTGCACTACAAAATAATAAAGAAATAAATAAATAAAGAAAACGGGCAGCATTCTCCCTAGATTTCTAAGGCATCTAAAGCATCCTAATCATTTCTAAGGCTAAAGGAAGAAGAAATGAAAAAATAAATTGAACTAATTAAAAAAGTAGTTATTTTACTTACTTGTAGTTGCGAGAAGTGTAGAAAAACTGACGAAAAATGAATGTCTGAGTGGCCGGTGAATAAAGAACGCGAAAAGATGAAGAAATTGCAAGAAAAATGAGAAAGAATGCTTGAAAATGCAAAAAAAAGGCTAAAAAACTGCCTTTGAGAGGGGGAGTGAAAGTGACAGCGCCGCTGATCCGTCTGTCACTCGCCCTTATATAGAGTTTCGTCACCGACGGGCTGGGTGTCTGTAGGAGCGACCGATGGGCTGCCTGTCTATCGTTCACCATTCCCCCAATTAATGCGCATTCAATGCTCGTGGTAAATGCAATGCTAACGTATGCATCTGCCAGGTGGATCTTTACCGACGGGCAGGCCGTCCCTTTTGAGAGACGGGTAGGTCGTCGGTGACACTTCTCTATAAATTCTTCTAAAAAATTTTGCTTTTCGTGTCTCTTCATTTTCCCAACATCTTGAGCCATTTATTCTTCTTAGAATGTCTTCTTCTCTAGTCCAAAGAATGCACAGCATCCTAGATGACAAACACACTTGGGAAAAAGGCGCTCTTTCCTCTCTGTTTGGGCTAAACTATCTGCGTCGGGTCAAAGTTGATCATAACCTCCTTCTGGTGGTGACCCACTTCTGGAACCCCCGATTTCACGTCTTCCAGTTCACTTACCAAGAGCTGTGCCCCCTGCCTGAGGAGTTAGCTGCCATTCTTGGAGACTGGTTCCCTCCTAGCGCTCTGCCCTGCGTCCCCCGCTGCGGCCTACTCCAGACTCGGGACATAGCTATGGCTTTTGGCATACCTTCTTCTGAGGCCGTCCGGCTAGTTTCTCCAGGCTCTTCCTTTGCTTTGGAGCCACTGATCGAGGCTCTAGATCAGTTCACTGACATCCCTACTTACCAGGTAAGCACGGTATTTCTGTTTTGCATGGTGAACTTTCTCACTGTTGCTCCAGGGGTTTTGACAGGTGACCCTCGCCTTTTTGGAGTTCTGAGCGACTTTCACCTGGGATCATCACCCTTCCCACTTATTCTAGCTGAGACCATTCTGGGCTTAGATGCTGTGAGCTCTGGATCCACTATAACTTTTACCGGCAGCCCCTTATTGCTCCAGGTACATCATTATTTTAAAGGTAGTGCGTCCCTTATGGATTTTCACACTAGCTTTTCTTAGCGGGAGGTGCGTCCTTTCGAATTTTCACACAACCCTATGCCTTATTTTGCTCGAAGTAAACCCTACTTACTCCAGCGACTTTTTTTTCTTTTTTCTCTCTTTTTTTTTTCAGATCTGGCTGCAAGAGAAACTGAGGATGCTGTCTGAGCCACCTCCTCGGGTCATTCCACAGTATTCGCCGAGCCATTTCCTTCCGCGTCGACGACTGTATAGGTGTGCCATCGCTGGTGAAAGCATTACCAAATTGGGCGAGCTGTCAGATGACGACATCAGTTTCACGTCTGCTTGGCTCCCACTGTCTCATGTGGTCATTGATGGGCCATCGGGGTGTGTTCCCCTTTGTAGGCTCCGTTAAGCCACTTTCTTCATCACTGCTCGATGTACGCATCAGATCGGGATGACCCAGGATGTGGTGAGGGTTCCCTTGTCTTTTCGAGGAGGAGCTCTTTCGGCTGCCTTCGCTTCTAGGTATCATGAGTTGTGGAGCAAACTACCAGTGAAGACTGTTATTCTGAGGTTCGGCAATCACTCTATGGCTTCAACTAGCGAATACAAGAAGTGGATCTTTAGTCCAGTATCTGATAACAGAACACGAGGGCTCAAGCATCTGGTTGGTGAGAGCAGCAGCTGAACTTAGCTTAGCTTACATATGTATCTCTTTTGGTGTTACATTTCTTTTTAATGCAGAACTAGAAAATGACGAAAATGAGAAGAATAATATTCATTCTATTTCACGAAATTGTGTACATTTCCATGTAATTTCAGCGTACATGATCAGTTTTGACATTTACTCAACCACGTACGTGCTGCTAATACATGAAACCAAATTTTAACAGCATCAACTCCTGTTACCAATCGGCCCTCTTGGGTTTTCACGATCGGACATTTTCTCTCGTGCCTCTAATTTTTGCACAGGATGCCTTTTTTCGATTTTCACCCTGTCAAGGTGCCCAATTTTAGCATGGCTGCCTTTTTCCGGTTTTCGACCTGCAGGGCATTTTATTCTCTTCTTTTTATTTTGGTCTTTAGCCATGGAACCTTTTGAGCCTGTCGACATTGATCCGGTCTTTGAATTCATTTCCATCGCTATCCGACAAGATTGCAGCTCCTTTGGACAACAACTTTTTAAGGATATACGACCCCTCCCAGGTTGGTCTGAATTTTCCTCTGATATTGGGTATACCTGATCTCATTTGCTTAAATACTAAGTCCCCTTCTTTCAGCGGATGCTTTCTCACCTTCTTTCCGAATGTCCTGGCCAGCCTCTTCTGGTAGATCTGATTGTGATAATAAGCCTTCAGCCTACCCTCATCCAATAAGTTTAAATGTTGTAGCCTCTGTCGTGCCCATTCGGCCTCCGGAATATGGGCTTCCATGACTACTCTCAGCGATTTGAGCTCTATCTCAACTGGCAATACTGCTTTTGTCCCGTATACCAGGAAAAATGGCATAGCACCCGTAGATGTCCTTACTGTTGTCCTGTATCCCCATAGTGCAAAGGGTAGCTTCTCTGCCCAGTCTTTGTAAGTTTGGACCATCTTGGATAGGATCTTCTTCATATTTTTATTAGCGGCCTCTACTGCTCCATTAGCTTGTGGTCGGTAGGGAGAGGATCTATGGTGCTTGATACCATATTTCTCAAGGAGCTTCCTGGTTTCCCCCATGAACTGCACCCCGTTGTCAGACACTATGTGGTGAGGGAGGCCATATCTGCAGATCAGATTTCTCTCTATGAACTTGGCCATATCCCTTGCGTCAATCTTTTTGAAGGATTCTGCCTCTGCCCATTTGGTAAAATAGTCAATTATGACTATGATGTATCTGTGCCCATTGGATGCCGTAGGACGAATCTCTCCAATAATATCTATCCCCCAAGCAGCGAAAGGCCAAGGCGATGTCATATTGTGTAGCTCTGATACTGGCAGATGTCTCAAATCTGCGTACTGTTGGCACAACTGGCATTGCTTTACATATTTCGAGCAGTTATTGTCCATCGTAAGCCAATAAAAGCCTTGTCTCATGATCTTCTTAGCCAAAGTCAAGCCGTTCATGTGAGCCCCACAGACGCCTACATGGGTCTCCTCCATCACCTTGCGGGCTTCTTTTCCATTTAAGCACCTGAGTTGAATCCCATTAGCCTACCTCTTGTATAACACTCCTTCCAAGGATATGAACTGAGTAGATAGTTTTCGGATCAATCTTTGGTCTTTCTCGGTAGCTTCCTTTGGAAACCTATTGTTTTCCAAATAATTCATAATGTCAAAGTACCATGGTTTTCCATCCGCCACTTCTACATCCATCACTGACTTGATCTCAAAGCTGGGGTTCTCAGAACTCGAAATCAGTACTGGTTTCATAGCCACCCCTTCAAGATTATCCCACATTGACACTAGGGTTGCCAACGCATCGGCTAGACGGTTCTCATCTCTTGGCACGAAGTGGAAAGTGCAGGTTTCAAATTGCCCACATATCTCTTTCAAATATTCAACATAGGGTACCAGTCGTTCTTCTTTTACAGCCCATTCTCCTCGGATCTGGTAAATCACTAAGGATGAGTCACCAAAGACTTCTACATTCTTTGCCCCCAATGCAGCTAAAGCTTCTAACCCGAAAGTGCATGCTTTATATTCGGCTTCATTATTGGTCGCTTTGTACCTCAGTTTCTTGGCTAGAGGGAGTTTCCCATTATCTGGGGTTGTCAAAATGATTTCGAATCCGACCCCCTTGTTGTTGACTGCCTCGTCGAAGTGTAACTACCATCCTTGGTCAGAAATCGCGACTATGCTCTCATCCGGAAAGGTGAACTCGGGAGTGTCTCCTTGAATAGGATGCTCAGCAAGAAATTCAGCTACGGCTCGCCCCTTAATAGTTTTGCGAGTAATGTATTCAACATCAAACTCCTGTAGCAAAAGCAGCCACCTCCCCATCTTACCAAGCAAAGACAGCGCTTCTTGCAAATATCTCAACGGATTCTGCTTGGCCACTGCCTGAACCTTGTATGAGTGGAAGTATTGTCTCAGTTTCTTTGATGCCTAAATCACTGCGAGGCATATTTTCTCTACTTCAGCATATTTAATCTCATAAGCCAGAAACTTCTTGCTGAGGTAATAAACTGCGAATTCCACTCCAAATTCATCCTCCTGAGCCATCATGGCGCCCACATAACTGCCTTCCACTACCAGATACAAGATAAGCGGTTTAACTGGTTGCGACGGCCTTAACACTGGAGGATTCAACAGATATTCCCTGATGCTGTCAAAGGCTTTCTGGCAGTCTTCATTCCAGACCACAGGCTGATTCTTTCTAAGCAGCTTGAAAATGGGCTCACATATTGAAGTGAGCTTGGCGACGAATCGGCTGACGTACTGTAGCTTGCCCAGGAAGCTCCTTACATCCTTTTCCTTTTGCGGCACGGGCATCTCTCTGATGGCCTTCACCTTGTCTGGGTCAATTTCTATTCCCCTCTGGCTGACGACATGTCCCAACAGTTTTCCTGAAGTCACTCCAAAAATGCACTTCTTGGGGTTAAGTCGCAGATTGTACTTATCAATCCTGGTGAAGAACTTCTCTAGAGCTCCAAAGTGTCCCTCTCGGGTGGCTGACTTGACCATCATGTCATCGACATAGACCTCTACCTCCTTGTGGATCAGGTCGCTTAGAATCTTGGTCGCCATCCTTTGGTATGTAGCCCCTGCATTTTTCAGGCCAAAAGGCATGACTCGGTAAGCATAGGTCCCCCACTCTGTGATAAAAGCGGTCTTAACCCGGTCAACTATCTTGTTTAGGATCTGGTTGTAGCCCACAAAATCGTCTCCAAAGCTGTACATCGCGCAGTTGGCGGTGCTGTCTATCAACACATCAATATGGGGTAGTGGAAAATTATCTTTAGGGCAAGCCTTGTTTAGATCTCGATAATCTACACATACCCTGACCTTTCCCTTTTTCTTCGCTACAGGGACCACATTTGCCAACCACGCAGGATACTGCACTTCAACAAGGAACTTGGCCTCAATCTGCTGCCGAATCTCTTCTTTGACCTTGTCTGCCCATTCTGGCCTGAGCCTTCTCAACTTCTGCTTTACGGGCTTATAATCTGTATAAGTCGGGATGACATGCTCTGCTACGTCTCGGTCGATCCCTGGCATGTCCTCATAGGTCCAGGAAAAGACTTTTTCATGTTTTCTTATTATTCTCTCGAATTTTTCTCTCTCATCATGAGTTATATTTGATGCTATTAGAATTTCTTTCGGATTTTTCGAGGTTCCAAGATTAAAAGGCATTGTATCAGTGGAATCAATATCAAAAATTTATGGAATATGATCATGTTCATGCATGTTGAAATTATTAGAAACATCGCACAAGTAAGAGAAATCATTTGCCTTATTAATAATATTATAATTGTCATTTACATCATAAAAAAGTTCTAGAATAAAAAGACAATCTAAGCTAGAGTCTTCTTTTGCCTCCCTAGAGGTTGATGCTGTTGCAGCTTGCTCATTGGCTTCCTGATTCAACAGAGGCCCTTCAGGTATGTCTGAGGAAATCTTTAAATCCTCCATCTTCAGTTCTTTTTCTGCCATCTTCTCTTTCCCTTTCAACCTGGCACACAACATCTTTTTGGTGACAACCTCTTCGGGCTCGCATCTGTCCCAAGCAATGCACTGAGTCATGACCTCTTCATCCCAGAAGGTCTCAGCGGTCTTGATAAACCTAACCTCCCAGTCAAATACATCGCTGAAGATCTCAAATCCGGGGACGATTCTCCCATTCACCCACTGTGGCTCCTCTTCACCAGTATAAGCACATACTGAGGATGCGGGCACAAAGCTTTCTAAAATGTGAGGGATCTTATTTGCCATTTTCTTCTTGCCAAAACTGCCTCTGTACCCTAGACCCTTCTGGTTCTTCTGACCTCGAGTGGTGATTGCAGTCTGCAGCCCCTGAGAGTTTCTACCCAAACTAGCCCCAGGGAGATAATGCATCTTTTTCATCATGTTAACCACAGCTGGGTTGTCCACTGACCCGTGTTCTTCTCTTATCATCGACACGTGGAAGCTGCTGAAGGCTGATTAGCAATTTCCAGAGCTGATACCTGATTCTCTCTGGCCACCTTAATAGTTATTACCTCCCCTTCGTGTGGGAACTTTATCATTTGGTGTAGCGTGGATGGTACTCCTCCTAATCTATGAAACCAAGGTCTCCCAAGCAGGGCTGAGAAGTTAGCTCGGATGGGCAAAACCACAAACTCTACTTCTACCTCAATAGGTCTCATCTTGACCAGGGTCTTGAATGTTCCCGAGGCTTGCCTTCTTGAATTATCATAGCCTGCGATCATCAAGTCTGATTCTCTGAGCATATCCTCACCCAATCCAAAAGCCTGAAGGGCTATCAGAGGGCAAACATTGATAAAAGATCCATCATCTACCATAACACAAGCGGTGTGCTTGTTATTAATCTGTGCTTTGATGTATAGAGGTCGGTTATGATCGCGGCCCTCGACTGGCAGGTCGGCATCGGAAAAAACCAATCTCTCTCCCGATCGTCCTTTAACTAGACCCAAAAGTTCTGATGGGGAAATCGTGGTGGCAACAGTGGACTCAGTCAAAGCCTCTACTACTTTCTGCCTATGAGAAGGGGACTGTCTTAAAAGATCCCAGATGGATATCTGAGCGGCTATCTTTTTCAACTTCTTAACAATCTAGTTCTCCTCTAGGTCTTTTTCTGCCGGTGGCTGCGCTGGTTTCAGTACCCTAATAATCTCAGGGATCACTCTCCGACTTCTTGTCACAGCCCCTACTTCTTCTTCATCCTCATCAGATCTCCACAAGTTAGAGCTCATCTCTCCTTCCTCATCGGCCTCTCCACCGCTCTCACTGCTTGACCAATAATCAATGGTCACTACAACAGCTCCTTCTTCTTTAACCTCAGAACAAACAGCAGCATTACCCTTGCTCCCAAATAAATCTTGCAGCACGTACCACTCTGGCAAGCTGGATCCGATCATAAAAACTGGTGGTGGTACGGCATTGTAACCAGGCTTCTCCTTAGACTCCCTCTTCTCAGGGTCAGAAATTTGCTTGTTATTGATCAGATCTTGAATAGAGTGCCTCAGTGCCTTACACTTGTCTATTGGATGGCCTGTGTGCTGATGAAATGCATAATATTTATTGTCCTTGTGACCCGTCAAAGCAGGCCTAGGAGCCAAAGTTTGCAACTTTCCTTCTTTCATCAACTTTCTCAAGACCCAAGACAGTGGCCTTCCTAAGTTCAAAAACTTCCTCTGGGTAGTTGCGTCAGTAGCAGACACCTCAACTGTTCTTCTGGTGCTACCACTGGGACCAGTTGGCCTACTGGTACCTTGACCGGTATTAGCTCTCTTTGCAAAATTATCATTGTTAGCTTTCCGAGCCAGGAACTCTCCCTATGCTTCAATGGCTATGTCTTTCAGAGATTCCCAATCCTTCAACCCTTTCATCCTCAAACCGTCCTTCAAATACGGGCTTGCGTTCTTGATAAACAGGCGGATCTGGTCTTGGGTGTCTGGTTTTCTCCGCATTTCCATCACTTGGTTTCGCCAGCGGGTGAGATAATCATGAAAAGATTCCCCGGCCTTCTGTTGGAGCAATTCAAGATCTTTAAGAGTCACCTCCATCCTGGTGTTGCAATCGTATTGCCTCAACAACTCCTCTGTGAGTAGATCCCAATCTTCCTTAGTTCGACGATCGAGGCTATGGTACCAGTCGATGGCATGAGCGGTCAGACTCAAACAAAAGTATTCCACCTTCTGCCTCTTAGACAAAGTGGTCCCTTTCATGACCAGAGAGTATTGCTTCACATGGGCAGTCGGGTCAGAAGTACCATCAAATTTTGGCACATCAGGCATCTTGAAATTGTAAGGAATCGGGTCTTCTCCCTCCAGTTCCTTATCCTTCGGCTTCATCCCCTGACCTCTACTCAGTATACGGGCCATGGCTTCAAACCTCTCTTCCATCTTTTTTTAGAATGAACTCATCGGTTTGGGGTGCCTTCCCTCTCTCAGATACAAAACTCATCTGATCATTTTTGTCATCCCTGTCATCATCTACCCTCAGTACTGGTCTTCTTCTCTATCCTCCCGAGGCTACTGATCTCAGCTCTATCGGCGGCGGCCGAACAGGCTCTTCTTGTCCCTCATCTCTTTCCTCTTCTCGCTCATTCTGTCTCACGGGAGGAGGAGGTGGATTCTGCGGAGCATTCTGCTGTGCCAAAGCAGTCAGCATGTTCATCATTCTGCCCTCAAACTCCTCAAACCGTCGGCCCACTTCTTCTGCAATCATGGTCCTGGTGGCATCATCTCACCTAGGTGAGTTTGCCATCTCAGATACGGTACAGCTGACTTCTGGTAAGATCTCTGAAAGGCCCTCTCTACCTGGCAGCTCAGATGTAGGGACTCGGATCAATCGTTCGGTAGGCGATCTAGTCCACCTGGGCAGATCTATGATGGCTGCAGGGACAAGGCGTTAGATATAATGCATGGAATGTAGATGCAATGCGTGGTCGTGATATGCAACACGCACAAAACACAAGCAAGTAAGTAGGTCCTTCCACCCTTATTTCTCCCACACACGTGGTCGCGCGATCTCTTTCCTAGGCGAGATTAGTCCAAGGGTCAGCAGGGGACCCAGTGGACACGCATGTTGAACGGCGAAAAGCCGGCTGTCATGGCCGAATTTATACCCTAAAAGAATTAACTTAAATTGGCATGTGTGTGTGTATCGAATGTGAGTTTTGGACTAGATTGAAATGAAGGCAGGACTTAATTGAAAGAAAGAAGAATAGTTGAGGGATTTAATGGTAATTGTATATGGTTGTAATAAGCATGAGTTAAAGGCTGATTAATAAGTTTAATGGAGGGTTAATTAAGAATAAAATAATATAAGGAATTGGTTAAAAGAGGAAGGTTTTGATAGTGGATTCCGTGTGGCTTTGTGAGTGAGTGCCACCTCCACCTTTGCATGCAAAAGTGAGCTAAGGGAAGAGAAGATCTTCATTTGTGTAATCCAGTCATTTTTTGTGTTCTTCTCTTTTCTTTCTTGCGTGAGAGTGAGTTTTAGAGAGGCCTTAAGAAGTGTAAGCATATAGATGATAAGTTGCTCAAGAATTAAGGGTTAAACCTAAGAGGTAAGTGATTAAGTGCATAGTTTTTTCATCTTCTACTCTTCTTTTTGATTTGATTTGGTATTGGGTGAGTATTGATGGATTGTGTCCAATCCTGGAATTTGAATTGGTTTTGCTAGCTGAAGAAGGGAAGAAGGATAAAGGAAAAGCAGTAATTGGGGAAACGAGCGTCCGTCGAGACTAGGAGCTAAGGCGATAAGGTTTGGGAACAAACCTTAATTGTGTAATTGTGTGATTTGTGTTGGTTGAGTAGAGATTTGAATTGAATTGTATGTGTATGTGAAATTAAAGTTTGAGCATGAATTATGTGATGCTAGATTATATGATTGTAGTAGTAACATGCTTGGTGATAAAGTGCTTGAGAATGATTATGATTCGTGTTATTAATGAATGTCAAAACAAGAAGGGAAAACAGGTATGTACTAATTGACTATGTGGTTGATGTTTATGGGTTGATTGCCAAAAGTGAGAGTGAGATTTGAAGTCTTAATGAGAAGGAAGAGACGGACTGAAAAGCATAACTATGTTAGGGTGTTTTTGCATAGGTCACGGTGGCAGTCAAGTTGATTGTGACCGTGAGATATGCTTGAGTCCAATTCTGCCTACTGGATTCTTGTATGTCACGGTGACAATGGAATTCATTGTGACCGTGAGGTACTTAAGAGAGCATTCTGTTTTGCAATGTGAGAATATGTCACGGTGATAATGAAATTCATTGTGACCGTGACATACCCTCAAGTTGCATTCTGCCGAGAGTTGGGAACATGTCACGGTGACAATGGAATTGATTGTGACCGTGACCTGCCCCCAGTTTGCATTCTGTTTTGAACTTCAACATGTCACGGTGACAATGAAATTCATTGTGACCGTGACCTACGCTGTTTTGGCAATATAACCCTAATGTGTTTGGACTTTCCAACGGTAAGGCTTTAAGCTGGAATGAAGAACATTATGAGTAAGTGTTATGTGTTTATTAAGTAATGTACATTTGCATACTATGTGATGGTTCTTGAATGCAATCATATATGTGATTATTAACTATGAAAAACGAATTGGAAGCATATTGGGTATGCAAGTGTAATGCTTAGCTATGTGCTAATGCGAATGTGAAAAGTGAACAATGTGAACTGAATAATATGTCTAACAACTTAAGCCTGCGAGTCAAGTAGTGGATAGTTAGGCATGCCTATAGGGTCAAGTGCTGCAGCCCCATGCGTTAAATGTGCCTGATTCCATGGGAATCACAATGCGAATAATCCTTGCTGGATTTTATTATATGTGGAATGATTTTAAGTACCTGAGGGTACCAATGCGTAAAAGTAATCTCGATGAGATTCTAGTACCTGAATGGTACCAATGCGATACCCGTTATCCGCATCATTGAATTGCAGGCTATTCAACTAATTAATAAGTGGAAATGATTGCGAAATAATATGGTAAGCAATGTGAATGTGTGGACTCGCGATTAATGCTTTATGATTGAATATAGTGTTGAACCACGATGTATATGGAGTGGTATTTGATGAGATGATTTTTAACTAAGCTTGATTGTTGGCATGCAATGCATGATAACCCTAATTGTGTGATAATTATTTGTTATGTGTTCCCCACTAAGCGTTATCGCTTAGCATGGATTTACTCTAATCCGTGCAGGTACGGACAAGAGGCGACTGGAGGACGTCCCCGCATTTTGTACGGTCAACAGTAAGAAATAGAAAGTGTAGGTTCCGGGTTTGATATTTTGGGGTTTCTGTATAAGCTTTTGTATAATCAAAATATGTATCGGGTATGTAAAGGCATGTAGTAATCTGATAACTATAAATGTTGACCTAAGAGTATAAATAAGTGTGTGCAATGCATGTGGCTATGAAGAATGCACTATAAGTAGTTGGCATGTGATGCTTGAGTTGAGATTATATGTGATGAAATTTTATTATTCAGGTTAAGCATGTGTTTGTTGTGTGTGTACGGCCTTCTCTTACTAAGATTAGTTGAGTTAGTCCGTCATTAGGGAACGGGCGTCACACCGGCAGCATAACACTCCTATGCTAATGTACAAGCGAATGGATAATGATCATCATGTATTTGGACATTCCAAAAATTCCGACATGGCCCTACCAGGGCATGAAATCCTTTGGCTAGGTTACCAAGCAAGACATCTGGACTCACCTAATACATGAGGATCCATACAGTAAGCATAGAATCACGGTTCATATCACCTATGGAAAGTAGCTACGGCCATTACATGAGCTTTGGACAAGGGAGATGTTACTTTAGGGCTACACAAGCATGATCCCTGCTGACAGGTCTAACTCATCACGAGCATAATGACCGATCGGGTCATCATTTTGATATACCTTTGAGGTACGAGGCTTGGGCTGGTGATTATCCTTAACACTTCCCTAAATTGAGTGAAAATAGGGTCGTGCTTCAGGAACGCACCGGGACTAATAGAGGGACCAAACTAGCATATTCTAAGGCTCTAATGGGATGCGAATGCAAATGAGAGAAAGCTAATTTATGAATTAAACTTTAATCATAAATGTTAAACGAGGTATTTTCAAATTGAAGTCTCAAACCATATGTCCCCAGTGGAGTCGCCACTGTGACGCGCACCGGGCCCCGCGGCCGCCCCTCTGACCGGCCGCTTGAGGGCGACCGGGCAATTGAGGGTCCGCTAATAGCTTGCAATAAATTGCATGTGCGTCTATGTTGGGCAACTGGGAGGTTTCATGGAGTCGCCACCCAATAGAACATTGGGAAAGTTTCTCTCGCTTCGGAGAGCCTAAGACTGCGCTTAGTATCCATTTTGGGCCAACCAGAGGGGTCTTGGAGGGTAAACCTCTCGCCCTAAGGAGCCTAGGATTAACGCCAAAATCTCATGACACAAGAGGTGTCTTGGAGGGTAGACCTCTCGCTTCTGTGAGCCCAAAGATCAAAGCTGGATTCGGGACTTCTCATCTATTTCTACCTTGATTATTTTATGATCAAATTTTAATTATCATTAATTCGCTCTCTCTCCACGCGATGCAATTGATGAAAGACGCATTTATTCACATTTGGAAAGCAGTAAATGAGCAAGTAAATAGTGAAAGCAATAAATTACAATAATACAAGGAGCGGAATACAACTTCCTTTTATAAATGTGCGATACATACACAAATCGGGGCATTGCTTATTTTGAGGACTTTGGTCCTCGCATGCATTATCATCAAAATGGCTATTTTTATTGTGAGGATTTTTATTGGATAAAAATAGGACATTTGGGTCCTTACGTTTATGAAAACCTCATTTTATTGAATATAAAACATTAATCAATTTTTATATTTAGCGGGATACAAGAAGGGTATACTCATGTACATAAAATAATTAATGAATAAACAAATAAAGAAAATAACCAAGAAGGTTAGAAAACTAAACCGGACGGACTCCTCCAAGCATGGTAGATCGCCCCTCGAGCTCAGGATAGTCCAAGAAAATCAATATACGCTCACAAAAAGGTTAATGAGATGTTAATATATGAAAGCTCAACATAAATGAAGTCAAAAAGCCTTAAGAAAGATAGAAAAGATTTGAAAACGTGGAGACAGACCCACCGACGGCCTCTACCGAGTGACCGACGGGCGTCAGTCAAAGTGACCGACATGTTCGTCGCTCACTCAAGAGAGAGCGTCTGTGAGTGGGGTGATCGACGGGCGTCGGTGAAGTAGATAACCCGTCGGTCACCACTGCCTCCGAAAATAAACAGTAAAAAACTCTCTTTTTCAGAGCAAAAATGGGTTTTTATCACAAAAAGAAATGAAGAAAATGAAGATGAAGAGAAGTGAAAGCAAAAAACCAAAAGAACAGCAAAAATAAAGAATATGGATGAAATAATATGGAGAATAAGTCCGGAATATTTACCCTCAGATAATGTTTTAGTGAGATTCTTGGTGTTCGATTAGAGTCTCGCATGCTCCACGAGAAATGAAATGAAAGGTTAGGAAAGAGGAAAATAGATTGTTTCCTTCTTAACCCCTCAAAAAGACTGACTTTGGAATCGAAAACCCGAAGAAAACTAATTAGTTTTAGCTTCTTTTTAACGGTTTGATTCTCAAATTAAAAGAAATTTCTCAATATTGTGTTTGCTGGAAGAGAGAGAAAATATGCTTGAATTTGGGCAGAGTTTCCCCTCTTGAAAATTTTTGGAACCCTTTTTAGGAAGAAATTCAAAGCTTTTATAGGCCAGGCACGACCGACGGGCGTCGGATGTGGAGACGGGCGTCAGAAGAATCCTTCTGACACAAGGATTCATCCGACGGCCTTGCCATTTCCACAGACGGGCGTCGGAGAGGTTGCGTGCTCCGGGAAACCAGGTGGCGTGTTCCGGGATAGGGGGAGCCTTCTGACGGGCGTCGGAAAAATCATGGACCGTCTGTGACCCCAAGCGACAGGCAGGCCACTAACAGACGGGCTGACCGTCTGTCACGAAAAAAATACTTTTTGACTCGAAAATTCCCTATTTTCTCCCCCTCTGTCGACGAAAGGTGAAAAGAATTATTTCTCGTGGAGTATGAGACTAAAACCTCCAAATCCAAACCATTTGTATAGGCTCTCATACCGATTTCATCATAGGGTAATCTCTGATCCGGACCGCTCCGGGACACGGTGCTTACACCTGCAATCACATCGGGCGCATCTTGCTCATCTCGAGCTCTCATAGCATAAGCCCTAGTTGGCACCATCTGAGGACGATCTACTGACTCTGATGGAGCTCCCTCTCTAGGCCAACCACCTCGACCTCTACCTTTGCCTTTACCTTGACTAGCTTGAGGAACGTTAGACCCCGATCGGCTAGCCTCTTGCAGATCCCGAGTGTTCTCACTCAACTTTGGACAATTAGCCCAAAAATGATCCATCGTGGAAACACCCTCCAATAAGCCACCGACACTCGCTGTAATGGCTCAAATACCGGTATATAAGTGTCAGTGCATTATTCCAGTATTACCGTGATAATCGCAGTGTCAAACAGTGTAGGGAGTGAGTTTACCAGTGTCAAATTTCAGTGTTAAGTGTGTTAAAATTATAGTGATTCTGGGTCAGGTGATATCGACGTGGCTATACAGCGAAACCGATTGTCCGGCGCCCGAAAAATTTTAATTTCGCAAAAATGATCTGTGGGTGATAAGGAGTCCAGTGGTGAAATCGAAACTGAAAACGGAGCTAAATCGACCTCCGAAAGTCATTCTGAAGTTAGCCTCCGGTTCGGTTCAATTTGAATCGGGGTTTGACCGAGGTTTGAGCAAGAGGTTATGAGAGGTTTATGTGACCCAATAGAAGTTAAGTGTGCTAAATAATGTAATGGAAGTGATTTCTGTGAATTTTGATAGCCGTAGAGTTGTATTTTACGGCAGAAGGAAAATTGATCGAATCGGACCGGTTTAAGTGAAGCGATGCCCAAATAGACTCTGATTGAGCTAAAAATTTGGACAAAGCCTATTTTCGACATTCTAAGATCAATGGAATTAGTTATAAGTGAAAATAATGATAGGAACATATAAATCCTTTGGAAAAGTACAAATAAACCGAAAAACCCAAATTTTGGTTTAAATCGGTTGGACCACTTCGATTGAACCGGTTCGGTTCATAAGGGGACTATAAAAGGAGAGAAATGGCTAGATTTCTCTAGAAAAATCCAGAAAAAGTCAGGATCTTCTTCTTCCTTCAAAACATAACCGCTTTTCTCTCTCTTTCCTCCATTTTTATCTCTTCTACTCCAATTTCTCCCCAAATCTTAGCTCCCTAACTAAATTTCAGCTCTTCTACAACATTTTGGAAGTGTTTTGAGTTCATTTGGTGCACTAGAAGTGGAGAAATCAAGTGAGCAAAGTTTAGGGTGAGTTTTTGGGTTTATGATTTAAGGGGTTTTAATTTGTTTCATTGGTCCCTCCTAAGGTTTTTGGGCCTATAGAAGACGTTTATGAGGTTATATTTTACATTTGAAGCTTGGTTTTGATGATATATATGCTTTTATATTCGGCCATGGTAGGTTGTTCAAGGGAAAGGGAAGCTCCTCACACCCAAATGGAAATAATCAATCCTAGGGTGAAATAAAGCTTGAAAAAGATGTTTGTGGATACTAAATCTATCTATTTCCTAATTTTATGTTGATTTTTAGGTTATGTTTAAGGTTAGGTATATGATAATGAAGTCATTAATTAAATCTAACTTGATATTCATATTTAGAAGGCTTAAATTAGTGTATAAACATGATTAGATGAAATTAAAAGAAAGTGGTATGAAATTCACTATAGAGGCCGAATGGTATACTTAAGATAAAATAAGGTTTTAATGAGTTTTAAGGTATGAAATTAATGTTTATAACATGTATAATTAGTCTAATATATGATTGAGTGAATAAAGAAATTAAAAGGAATCAAAATGAAGAAGTGATAATGAGGCCGAATGGTATATTGTGAAATAAAGTGGAATATGTGATGAATTAAGGCATGTGATTGGTATCTAAGGTAAGCTTAACATGAAAAAAGTGCGATTGAGTGATTAAATGAAATTATAATGCATGGTATAAAAAAATGTAACCTTGGCCGAATGGTATATCTAGTGATGTTAGTGTATATTTTGATGATATATGTAATGTAATGGCATAAAGTGACTATATAATAATAAATGAGTGTCTATGCAAAGTGGTAAGTGAAAATGAGATGTATGATAAATTTTACATGATGATATAAAGTGATAATTATATGAATTTTGAGAAAATATTGCCCTTAGTAGTTATCTGGTAGTGAAATCTAGTCCAGGATATAATTGGCTAGCCATAGGGATTCCACACCGCGGTATGAGTCATGGCGACTCATTATTGATAAGCCAATAAGAGCTTATCACAGTGTACAGTGATATTCAGTGTAAAGTGCAATGCAGTGAAAATGGTTCTACTGGCACTATTTTATAGTGAAATGGGTCTGTGGGCCCCATGTCCTTCATATCCGATCAGTAGATTTTCTACCGGGTCCATACCAGGGGCATAATGGTAAATATGTGATAAAAATGATTAAAATAGTAAAATTGGTGAAAATGAGTAAAAACATGACTAAAATGAAGTAAATAAAAAGTTTAGGGGTAAAACATAAATTTTACTAAAAGTTGGTAAAAATTGATAAATATAAGTTAAAAGTGTAAGTGGAAGGGTAAAATGATAATTTCGGTAAAAAAATGGAGTTAAAATAGTGAAACAGTGAAAAAGTGATATTATAGGGACTAAATTGTAATTTTGCCAAATTGTAAGTTAAATAGTGAAGAAATGAAGTTAAAAGGGTGCAATTGTAATTAAATAAGTTAAATAAGGGTAAAAGTGGAAAAAGGAATGAAATAAGGTTAATAGTGTAAAAATTGAATAAATAAGGGCATTTTGGTAATTATGTATACTAGTGAGGACATAAGTGTAATTATGATAAAAGATGGGATATAAATGGTGTATGTGTAATTGTGGGGACATAAAGGTAATTAAAGAAAAAGGAAATAATGAGGATATAAGTGGTATTAAGAGAAAAGTGGGGATATAAGTGGAATTAATAGAAAAGATAAGGATAGAAATGGAAACCTTGGAAAAATTGTAAGGGTAAAAATGTAATTTAGAAAAATAAAAAGTGGAATAAAAAAATTGAAATGTAATTAATGAAAAAAAAATAATTAAGTGAGGTAATTGATTAAATAGTGTAATTAAGTGAATAAAAGTGTAATTAAGTGATTTAAATTCATAGTTATGTGATTAATTAAATGATGGAATAAATAAATATGAGATTAATTGACTAAATATGAGAATTTAATATAAAAAGTGAAAATAATAAATTTAAGTAATTATAGAATATTAATTTAATAGAATTAGTCAGGCAATCTATAGATTGATAACCACCACTGGGCATTCTAATGCTCAACACGTAGTTATTTTTTACTGCGTGTAGGTACGCTTTAGGACCGGAGTAGCATATCTCAGTCACTTTGGAAGCGAGCTGAAGGAGTCAAAGATAATTTATTTTTGATGAATGTAATGGATTGTATTTTGGGCATGTACATACACTTAGACTAGTATTTGATTTTGGGCATGTAATGATGTTATATGTTATTTTATCTGTGTGGATTATTTTGTGACTGTGTGATGAACAACGGATGGGAAATGTATGGATATAGGATGATATTGTTGTTGTGCCCTTGCCGGGCTATGGAGATTTCAATTTGCTGATTTGGGTAGTGCAATTTACAAGCCGTTATACTGCCGAAATTTATACCGAATGAATAGTAAATAAGACAATTATAGGTCATCGGTAACTAAGTAAATGCAAATGCAAATGTTAAAGGGTATGTAAAGTGAATAAGTGAATAAAGTGTTAAGTGAACTTAGTGTTAATAAATATGAGTGTAGGAAAAAAAAATGACCCGTAATTTCAAAAGTGAATGACAGTTAACCGATCACGGTAATCGCACGGTATCGCTAAGTCGGCAGTATACGTATAGGGTATATTACACTCGCTCTTGTGGCGCTTACTACAAGGAGAACATTCCGGCACCATCTCACTTCTAGCACCAGAACCACCTTTACCACTACTAGGAACAAATGAATATCCCTGCCTCCTACTCCTTGAAGCAGGACTAGCGGAGGACTCATCCTGAGCACTTGCATGTGGGTTCCTCGATCCCTTACCCGAGGATGAACCTCCACGAGGGGGATTCCTTCTCTGAGCTCTTTCCCTCAAAACAGATTCAGACCTCTCTGCACACAAGGCTGCCTGAACAATCTGGTAATAACTGATAGCAGGATCACTCATCAAAGATATCAGCATGGCCATCAAACACTCATTCAACCTATCCTCGAAATGCTGACACCAAAAATCTTCTATCAACAAACCCAGAGGAGCATACTTACCGAGTTGGTTGAATTCTTTCTCATACTCCGACACTGACATTGCTCTCTGCTTGAAACTTAAGAATTGAGCCCACTTAGCCTCCTTGTATGCTTCGGTCATGTACTTATTAGTAAATTCTCTTTAAAAGAGCTCCCATGTGACCGGGTCTTGCAACTAGGGATGCTTACTGACCAACTTCCACCAGTCGTAGGCCGAACCTTGCAACAAAGCAACTACACATTCAACTTGCCTCTTCCGAGGGCAACGAATCTCCTCTAGAACTCTCTCCACCTTCTCAATCCACTTCTCTGCCAACTCATACTCATCTAAACTCATCTCGTAGAAATCTTTCGCCCTAACTTTCGTCATACTCTCTATCGGGGCACTCAGAGCAGTAACCCTTTCTAAGACCCGAGCTATGTCTTGAGATATCTTCAATATTGCCTCAAAAGGCATGGCTGCGGCCTCAGGCTGCATCCTAGCTAACTGAGTCAGACCAGACACCGATGGATCTTGCTCTTTGCGATTAGCACTCTCAACTGACCCCTCGAGGGACCCACACGCAGACTCCATAAACTATAAATACAAAGACATCCACATTAGGCCAACATAGTCCTAAACGCACATCTAAACCTATGATCACCAAGAAATGTTTAGGCTCTAATACCAAAAATGTTAACACCCCGTACCCATACATAGGAGAGCTCATCCCGAAGGGAGTGAACACCCATATGGATGAGGGTATCACCAAACAATCCACATAACATGCATAACTAAAATAAGTAGATAGCGGAAGAAATTAAAACAACATAATACTCAAAGATCTCTTCATTGATCAATCAAAAGTTTCATTACAAAAATGTACATTACAAAAATTGTCTTTACAGAATTTCCAAAGTACAAAGTTACATTGCCAAAAGATTACAAAAGATAAATGCACACAAAGTCCAAAAGATTACAAAATACAAAAATAATCAGCTTCCCAAAAGCCCCACCCCTACTGTGTTGGCTTGACCTTTGGATGCACTCCCAAAGACTCCAAACCTTCCACACCTGCACGGATGAAACACCAGTGCTAAGCGATAAGGTTTAGTGGGGAAACACACAACAATGTGAATGGTCATTCATAATGGTCGTTAAAGCAGAACACATACAAATGGCATATGCCTAATAATAAACATAGTCAAAATACATCATAGATTAGGTATAATCAATCACATTCAATAGGATCATAATTAAAACAGTATATCATAATGATTTCATATGCACATAACAAACGATAAGATGCTTGCAAACTCATAATAGTGGATAACGAGTGAACACATTAGGGTACCCGAGGGTACAATCGAAAAGCAACATTTTTATTTCTCATTCAAAAATATTTTGCATTAAGGGATCTTAAACAAGATTCGAACACATTGAGGATTGCGAGGGTCTAAACGGGGACATGATCAGGGTCCGAAACACATTTGGGCTGCAGCTACTGAACTCTATTAGGCATGCCTAACTATCCATTAATATGAATCTTGCAGGCCATGCATCATTTCTCATATCAATTAAATATAGCACATAAATTCAGCCATGCATAAGTATAAAAGCATCGCAAGGTCAGAAATCAAATATTAGAAGCATAGAAGAAAACTCATTTTGGAAACCAGAGGAGTAGCGCTAGCGATAGAGGCGAAACTCGCCAAGTGCCGCCCTGGCGCTCGCGCAAAGAAGAGCTGAACAGAGGGCGGGTCACTATCGCGCTCTCGATCAAAATCGTGCTCGCGACAGAAACCCATCCAGCTGGAGCTTGGCAGGCAGTAACTGGGCAGCAGGCAAGGGCTTGAATCACCGAGCTCTGTTGTGCTCACGATAGAGTCAATTTCCAGGTCCCCTTTGCCGAAAATCTGCAAAAACCCAAAACCAAAATCACCCCAAACATGCAATTGACCTACCAACTTCAACCCAAACCAAATCAAGTATCCAAATCATATACTACAACATAAAACCGGTGCTTTATACCAATTATCACAATTAAAACATCAAAATTTACCAATCAAAATCTCAGATTCACCCAACCCAAAATTTTGTTCCAAAAGTTCAACTAATTACGCATTTTGGTTCAATAAATCACAACCATGGTATCTCAATTCAAATCAATCAAAAACCGATAACATTAACACCAACATAATCAAGTTAAACATGATAAATTTCTAGAAACTAACACAAAACACCAAATTGAACAAATATGCATCAATTCAAAATTTCCCAAACCTTAAGCTCCTTTGCTCCACAAAATCAAGGGGCTGAGCTCCTTTCAACAACTCCTTTACTCTTGGGATCTCTAGGAGGAACTTCTGAACATAAACGCAGAAAATACACCAAAGCTCAAAACCCTAACCCAATAACACACTAGCAAAATCAAAGAGAGACGAGGAGGAAGAAGAAGAAAACCAACTAAAACTTACCAAATAAACTCAAGAATTGCTAAATTCCAACAACAACTGTAGCCAAAAGAGTGAGGATCAAGAAGAAAGAAAGAAAGAAAGAAAGAAGAAGAAGAAGAAGAAGAAGAAGAAGAAGAAGAAGAAGAAGAAGTTGGCATGAGGGAGGAGGAGGAGAACGGGAAACAAGGGCAGCAAAGGCTTGCTCTCTCATTCTCTCTCCTTGGCTTATAAAGCCCCTCTCACATGCCACATGTCAACAATCTATTGGTGGACTTTACCAATTCACACCCTACTTCCCTCTTCCTCACTACACCCAAGTCTAATCCCAAAACAAAACACACTAACTCCAAACATGCAATAACACCCTAACAAATCCCCAAAAACATGCAATTAACCCCAAAACTAAAATATCACACATAAAAATGCACATGCAAAATGGCTCAAAATACTAGGGTGGAAACGGGATGTTACAAATATTCTTAATACACTGACTTATTTGAGCTTTTATCATTACCATGGCTAATAATAATATTATTATAACAGTACTTGAATTACTTATTTTGTTTAATTTATCTTTAGGTCAGTTATCCGTATTATTCTATTAGCCTGTAGCATTTTATTATTAGATTTAAATCCCTGAATACCTATAAATATAACACTGACATTCCATGTGGCCCTTATAATTAAGTTAGTACGTTTCTAACATTATATAACTTGGTCCATTATTAATTAACATTATTACTTATATTTCTTATGTCCATTTATTATACTATGCATTTATATTACTTTTTTTTAGGAACATTATAGTGATACCCATCTTATTCTTAGCAATTTCACTTACCTATTTGTCCATGCTATTAACTAGTTTACCTGATTAAATTTACACATATAACAGTCTAAGGGCATTAGATTTTTCATGCATTACATTTCATATGACTAGTTCATATTTATATTATTTATCTTAATTACGTTATATTGTCTTTAAAATTTTATTCTTTTATACACTCATAGATTAGTATTTTCAATAATCCTTACACTACAATGATATGTCCCATTATTTTACTAACAATGACATTAATCATTTTCTTACATTCAATACTACTATGTTCCCATATTTTTTTAAACGAATACTTATTATTTTCATTGTTAACATTAATTTCTATTAACATTATTTACACTAGCATAACATTAACACTACTATTATTCTTTTTATTAAATCATTGATTTCCCCATTAACATTTTATTATTCAATTAACATTCATATTATCTATCAATTATATTTTAATCCTTTAATTTATGTTTCTATTATCAATTTATCGTTTTATTCTTTACGTTCCACTTATTTACATTAATGCCATTAGTTAACTTGTTATTATCCTTATTTCATTATCTATCATGCAATAATATTTTTAATGTCAATTAAGTCACTCATTTAAGGAGATATATATATATATATATATATATATATATAGTACACATAAAATCACCTATTTGCATTTAGGTCCCTTAACTATGGTATAATTACAATTAGGTCCTCATATTATAATATATTTACATATAGGTCCTTTAACTATGCCATATTTACACTTAGGTCCTTTAACTATGCCATATTGACATTTAGGTCCTTTATTATGATAAAATTACAATTTGGTCCTCAAACTTTTCCAAACTTACAAAAATGCCATCAATTCATCTTATTTACCTTTTTAAACATTTTATTTACTATCATTATTTCCTTTTTACTATCATTATTTCCGTTAATCATTATTTCCATAAATAATTTATTTAATTATCAAATTTAAATTCAAATTCATTTTGAATTCTAATCTAATTAGAGTTCTAATCCAGGTAGAGTTCTAATCCATTTAGAGTTCTAATCCATATTGACTTCTAATTCATTTAGAATTCCAATCCAAATAGAATTCTAATCCAAATTGACTTCTAATCCAATTTACATTAGGGTCCTTCAATTTCATTCAAATTACAATTTTACCTTTCTTGTTTACCTTAATTACATTTATGCCACTAATTTGACTCATTAACTTATTTAACTTCTTATTTATCATACAAATTACCATTAGATCCTTAAAGTACTATTTCAATTCAAATTTCATTTTAATCCTTATCTTTATCTTATCTTTTATCCTTATCCTTATCTTATTAGTTAAACACATGTAAACCCATTTAATTATTTATTTTTCCATTATTACCCTTATTAACCTTTTTTATGGTCAAAATTACCATTATGCCCTGAAAACTTTTATTTATTCCAATTAAGTCCATTTTTCACACAAATATCATTTTAATCACAAATTAGCCATTTTAAGCTCATTTTTGACAATTTGCCCTTGTATAAAACTGGCAGAAATCTATGAATGGGATAAACGAGACGCAAATCCTATAGGTTCAATACAGAATAAAGGGACCCCGTGGGATCACCCCTATAGGTTCAATACAGAATAGAGGGACCCCGTGGGACCACCCCTATAATACAGAAAATAGAAATACAGATCAACACTGTATTAAGACAGAACAATACCGAATAGGACCGTCATTGGCCTATAGTAAGTGAGACGTCATGCTCACAACCCACAATCATGTGTCCCTATAGCTAGCCACTATATTCTGAACTAGATTTGACTACCAGATTACTATATAGGGCAACAAAATTCCACTTTTCACATTTTCAAGTTACCATTCATACATTTCATGGAATTTCATCATGCTATTCCATTCTTTTTCATTCAAATCAAGCACTATACATTTAATTTCCATCCATATGCCATTTCATGCCATAAAATCCATTAAATCATCAAAATACACCATGATACACACATGGATGTCATTCGGCCAATATGTCAATCTTTCATCATAAATTCTTTTCATCTACTTCATCATTCATTTAGGTAAATATCATATCATTTAACTTATTTATGTCATTAATTTGCATAAAAACACATCAAAATCACATTTTTATTTACTTGTTCAATTTGGCCGACATGTTTATCATCCATTATATGAATTTATCTTTCTCTAATTCATTCCATTAGCTAGATTACATGTTAGTTTATCTAGTTATACCATTAAATCACATTAAAACACATAAAAATCTCATTTTTACATACATATACCATTCGGCCTACATGTTGTCCATGGTATATATTTTATTTATTTTCATTTTAATCATTCAAAATCTCATTTTTAACCTTTATAAGCATGATTATACAGGTTTAATTCAATTAAACCTGCATATTTCACATACTTCATGTTTAAACATAACTAAAAATCATACTTTTAACATGGAAAAAGGAGGATATTGTATTCACTAACCTTATTTTCTTATTCTCCACATCTTAAACATCCTTTCCTTGCCCCTAGCTCCATAAAACACCATCACTTTCCTTATATTCCTCAATTTAACACATAAACTTTTTCACTTATTTTTTTCCACTTCTGGCACTCCAAATGGACTTCAACCAACATCACCATATTCTAGAGAGGTTTAAATTTGTTTATGAGTCTTAGATGTGAGGAGAGATTGAAAGAAAAATGAAGAAAATGGAGGAAGAATGGAGAAACATCACTTTGGCCAAAGGAAGGAGGAGGGAGGTCGGTTTGTCTAGGATTTATCTAGATAAATCTGGTGAAGCTATGTATTATATGGGTAAAATTGAATCGAACCATGGTCGAACCGATTTGGGTTAATTTTTTATTTTTGGGTCATTTTTTACTGTTTTAGGGTAACTATGAGTTATTCAACTTATTTTCACTCTCAATTAATTCCATCATTCTTAAAATACCAAATACAGCCTCCACACAAAATTTTAGCTCAATCGGAGTCCATTTGGAGCCCGATTCACTTAAACCGGTCCGGTTCAATACTATTCGGTTCTGCCATAAAATACAAATCTAATGCTGTCAAAAATTTTTAAAAATTATTTTGAGCCTTTACAATTCCCATATTAAACTTTTTTAACCTCAATTACTATTTTTAAAAAATCTGCCAAAGTTCAGTCAAATTTTAGTTCAACCGAACCGAACTAGAGGCAAACTTTAGATTGACTTTCGGGGACCTATTTGACCTCATTTGTGCACCAAATTTACCACTAGACTCCTGATAGTCCATAGATCAATATTATCAATTAAAAACTTTTCCATACCTGCTGTCAATTTCGACTGTATAGCTGTCCCGAGGTCACCCATCTCGGGATTGCTATGCCTCAAGCATACTTAACTTTTTTAATTCTACTGTAATAAGGGATACTCAAGCCATCACTCTATACCATAATCACATTACAGACTCCATAAAATTCATTGAATACTACTAACTCGGTACTTAGGCCATTACACATATACATTCTCAAACCAACAACACTCATATACATGGTTCAATGATCAACTATACAACATGACAATAACACTACAAAACTCTAAATCAATAATTAACACAAAATCAATTATCAAATTCCGCCGGAGGCAAAAATAACATAATCCTCAACACATGCTTTTTAAATACATTCCTAAGCAAACTTATAACCAACAAACTTTTCTAACAGGACTCAATTCACCAATAACCTAAGATTAAGAATTCATGCATTAACTTAAATTCAGCTCAAAACCCCTAACATGCATCTATTAACACTACATCATAAACTCACTACACATGCATTCAATCAAAGAAGCACACGATCCCAACCTCCATGAAGCCACTTGAACCTCTTTCTTCTTTAAGATTTGATCTTCTCTTTGCCTCTTTCTTTTCTCCTTTCCTAAGCTTCTTGCATTACCAAATCAAGAACATACTTATTTCATAAACTCAAACAAATCTCAAAATCAAGAGCAGAATGAGTAGAAGATGAAGAGCTCTAAACCATATACTCAATACATGCCTTCTTAATTTACCAATTCAAACCAATCTAGGAAAACCCTTGAATTCAAATCCCACGAAGAAGTAAACAAATCCAAAAGAAATGAAAAATAAAGGAAACTAAGAAAGGAAGAAAAGATGGACGAACCACCATGCCCAAATGAGTCAAATTTGCCTCCACTAACACCTATATATAAATTCATATATGGCAAGCTTCCAACAAGCCATGTGTACCATACTTGCCACTTGCCCCACTCACACATAATTCCCACCTTGGTCCACGATAACTCTTCCTCTAAGTCCCTCAAATGAATTCTTTCTTTAAACTACTCATATTTCATTCAATTAAGCCCTTCTTTACTAATGAACTCATACAATTACAGCAATTAGCACTACTAATTCTACTAAGGTGCAAATCGGGTTGTTACATCTCTTCCTCCTTCTCCTTGGCTGAATGGAGTTCTTTCCATTTGTCCATGAATTCTTCATTTTTCTCTCCTAAGTTCAATCAAATCCAACCTTTTTGAGTAATTGCCAGCCTCTCTTTCAATGATAGTGGTATCCAAAGTTCATTTGAAGTGAAAGAAGTGGGAAAAAGTAAGTGGAAAAAGTTATGTCCTAAATTTGAGGTAACTGAACTTGAGGTTTTTAGTTTGCTTTAAAGGATCAAATAGGTACTTTAGGATGTGTAGAGTGTATTTATATTATTGGATTGAATAAAAGAAGCAAATTGATGGTGGTTTCTTTGATGTGTATTTTTGGCCACTTAAGGAACATAAAGGAGGTGATGGGTTTTCAAGGAGCCAAGGAAAGGCAAGGATGTTTAAGAGGTCTAGAACAAGAAAATGAGATTAGTGGATACAATATCCCACTCTTTCTATTAATTTTGTATAGTTTTAGATTATGTTCATATTGTATGTATGTGATTTATGCATGTATAATTAAAATAAACTTGATAAACATGTTTAGGAAGATTAAATATGAGATTTTGAAAGATTAAAATGGAAGAAAATAAAATTTACTAAAGATGTCATATAGGCCGAATGGTATATATAAGTATACATGGGTATATTTTGTGAACTAATGTAAACTAATTGTATATCTATGTTAGTTAACATGTAATCTAACTTAAATGAATGATAAATAAATGAGAAATAATTTTTAAGGTGAAAGTGTAATATGGACCGAATAGGTTACCTAAGTATACTTGAATAATTTTTGTAATTTAATGAAATTTAATGGTATATCTAGGATTATTAATATGTAATTTAAGTAAATAAATTAATATATAATGAAAAATATAATTAAGAACAAAAAATTAAATGGGCCAAATGGTATACAAGAATAAAGTATAGTATATTAAGTTAATTTGTCACACCCCAACCTATACCATGGATACTTCTATTGAATTAGAGGGAGAAGAATCCAAGATAGATAGGAGTGTCACATCCCACTTGTGCAAACACGCTAACATCACATACAGAAAAACATCTCAGGGATAAATTAAAACTTTTGAAATAAAGAAGAGTGATACAGAACAAAATGAATACTTTCATTAATATACAAAAGAAAGTCTTTACATCTTACATCCGATAAAAAAAAGAGCAAATATACAAAAGCCCAAAATACACTGTTCTGAAGGGCTAACAAAACATTATATCTGATACAAAAGAAAGGAAAGCCTAGACTATAAAACTTCGATCTCTAGTTGCGTTGGCCTTCCCGATGCGATACGCCCAGACCATGCGTACCAAAATCTTCCACACCTGCACGGATAAACACCCGTGCTAAGCGAAATCGCTTAGTGGGGAAACACAAATGCATAACCGCCACTCACAGTGACGACAACAGAAAGCACATGAGAATGATACAATTATAGATATATAATCATACATAATTCATCCCAATATTTATATCATAATCCAAAAATTCTTGTACAAAGACACACTAGCACCTGCTTAATCATAATGAGTGGATAACGAGTACACATAGATACTTGAGAGTATCGGTATCGTATTATAAACACATAGATACCCGAAGGTATCAAAACGTTCTTTTTATTTTTGTTCCAAATTGTTTTCACATAGAATCTTAAGAAAGATTCAAACAGAAGGATCGCGAGGATCCGATCGAGGGACCTGATCAGGGTCCAAAATCATACACATAGCTGCAGCAACACATAACTCTATTAGGCATGCCTAACTATCCACTTATCCGACATTAGCAGGTTATACGAAATCTTGTTAACTTAACATACATATTATTCATTCAAATAAGTGTTCAAGGTTTTAATGAAAGAGTGCATGCAAAAGAAATCAAGTCATTAAGCAAAAAGGAGAAGAAATCAAATTTGGAAGTCACGTCTGTCGCGCTCGCGACAGAAGCCAAAATACACCTCCCCGCCTCGTCTCGCGATCACGAGTGACCTCGTGCTCACGAGAGGATGTAGGTGTTGCTCTCTGTCGCGCTCGCGACAGAAGAGAGCCTTACACATGTTCGGAGCTCGAGCACTCTGTCGCGCTCGCGACAAAGAGTTTCTTTAAGTTCCTCAGCGCGACACCTCTCGCGCCGGCGCGAGGGCTGGAACCTCCGGCTCTGTCGTGCTCGCGACAGTGTCGCGATCGCGACAGACACGGGTTTTTCAGCTCTTACGCCCAAAATCTGCAAAAATCTCATACAATTCACATCCAAACTTCCAAAATTGATTCTAAACCTCCAAAATTAAGTAACACAAGTATCCACAACTCATAACATAACTGAAAACCCAGCTTTATCACTATTTATCTTACTTAAATCAAGCCAAATACATGCTAAATTCCAAGAAGTCCCAAAACAGCAATTTTAACATTAACTGTAACTATCCACATGATCCCTTGCAAATCTTTCAACAATATTCATTTTCTCACATCACATATCACGCTAATTTCAATTTAAGCCATAATAACACAACTCATAACCCCAATCAAAGCAAAACCACAATTATCAAACTCAAATCACAAATATACATAAAAAGACAAACGTTCCCAAACCTTCTTTCCTTAGCTCCTATTCGTGAGCTCCGCTCCCGCTAGCGATTTCTTTTCCTTTCGCCCGCCTAGGAGACTCCTCTGAACCACAATCCCACCATAACCAAGATCAATTCTAAAACAATCCATAAACAAATACATATAAACTTAAACCTAGAGAAGAGGAAGAAGAAGAAACCAAGACATCCATAACCTCTACTCACCTTTGAGCTTCAAAAATTACAAGCCAAGCAACTTAATCTACTCAAGGGAAAGGAGAGGGAGCAAGATCGGGCCAGGAAAAGAAAAAACAAAGGAGAAGGAAGAAGAAGTGAAGGGAATAACGTGAAGGAGGGAAGAAGAACGGGAAACAAGGGAAAATGGCTGCTTTTCCTCTCTCTCTTTCCTCACCAAACCCATTAAATGCTAAGCTATCCACTTTGCCACATGTCATCCTCCCCATAAAACACATGTCCCATAATACACCCTACTCCCATACACTACTACACACACTAAGCTATCTCTAATTCACACTTTATTTCCATACACCCACTTATACACTAGTCTAATTCCCCTTCTCAACTAATACACATAAATTAAATATATAATTCAAATTAAAATATTCATGCAACACCTAAAAATATACACATACGGACACGGACAGGCTCAAACTACTGGGGTGGTTTTGGGGTGTTACATAATTAATTAAGTATAATAGCATAAAATGAATATATAATGAAATTTGAGTGTATGTTAATTTATTTGGAATTAAATAAGCATATTTGAATATTTTAGAGTATAATAATGTATTTTGTTTATAATGGAAATTATAAGATATAGGGTATTATAATGAAGTTATGGCATGTATGATGTTAGAATTAATTAATTAGTGGAATGGAGACGTTTTAGTAGAAAAAGAATGAATTATATGTGAATTGGAAATGTTGGCCGAATGGAATGTTATGTCAATTAATATTGTAATTTAAATTAAGTTGAGAATATAATGGAAATTGAAGAAACGAAAACATTATATTTACCCTTAGTAGTAGTTTGGTGGTCAAATCTAACTCAAAATATAATTGGCTAGTCATAGGGACACCATACCAAGGTGTGAGTCATGACGACTCACTTCAGTAGGCCAATGACGGCCTACTAAATGAATGAAATGTTGAAAAGTTGAAATGTAAATGAAATGAAATGAAATGAAATGAAATGTAACTGTATGGGTGGTCTTTCGGAATCACTCTAAAATGTTATGGATCTTTGGGGTCCACGTCCCGTGTATCCAATCTAGAGATTTGTACCGGATTGATACTAGGGGCAAAATGGTAAAAGTATATTAAAATTGAGTAAATTGGAGTAAATATAAGAAATGCAGTAAAAAGGACTTAATTGTAAAATAAATTTAACAAGAATTTAGGGACTAAATGGCAAAATTGTAAATTAAATAATTAATAGAGCTAAATAAAAGAAGATATGAATAAATTGGTCAAATAAGTAAATTGATTATTGTATAA
Source organism: Excoecaria cochinchinensis (assembly GCA_947683425.1). Lineage (NCBI taxonomy): Eukaryota > Viridiplantae > Streptophyta > Magnoliopsida > Malpighiales > Euphorbiaceae > Excoecaria > Excoecaria cochinchinensis. The sequence goes on along the minus strand of CANTUQ010000177.1, from coordinate 1,089,860 downwards.
GGATTAGAATGTAATTTGGCATGAAAATAATATTTTAAGGGCTAAATAGTAATTTGTAAGTTTAATAATGAATTAATTATGGAAATAAAATTTTTTAATGGCATGATTGTAAATAAGTGAAAAAGAAGAGTAATAAAATAAATTGGTATAAGAATGAGATTTAAAGATTAAATAACAACTCTACATGTAAAATAATGATATAGATGTAAAAATGACTAATTAGTGGCATAATAATATTCAAAAGACTAAATGAAAATTTGTATGTCAAAATAATGAAATTAATGTGAAAATAAAATTTATTAGTGGCACTATTGTAAATAAATAGAATTGGGGCAATATTATAATTTAATGAAAGTTAGGGATCAAAATGAAAATTTATGATAATATAATAGTGTTAATTAAATGATTAAATTGTAATTAAACGAAAATATAAGAATTAATAGTGTAACTAAGTGGAAATGGAATATTTAACTAATAATGAATGATAGCCACGAAATAAACTTAAGTAATAAATTATATAATAAGTAAATTAAATATTATATGTAAAGATATAAAATTTACTAATATGAAGTTAGGTAAAATAATGATAGTAGAAAAACTAAAAAGGTAATTTGGCATAAAATTGATAATTATGGATTAAATGGAAATTTTACAAGTCTAATAATTAGTTAGATGTAGAATAGTTAAGTAATTGCATAATTGTAATAATGAGTAAATTGGAGAGTAAAACCGTAAATAGAGTAAGGGTAAGGGACTAAAGTGTAATTTGACACGAAAATTGAATAGTAAATGTAAATATAAGTTATAATGATATTAATAATGAAAATATGTGAATGGAAAGAAATATTATTTATAGAAATATTAATTAATGAAATAGTGGTAATTTAATTAGAAAGAATATTAACATGATTTTAAGGATAAATTGACAAATTATATAATTTAGTCGAGTAAAATAAGAAGAGAAAAATAACTAAGCAAAAATAAAATGGTAATTAATGGGCATTGCAGAACAAACTTGAAAGCTATTGAAAGTGTATGATTTAATTGTAATTAATCATATTGGACTAAGAGAATTAGAGAAAATGTTAAGACAAAGTTGTAATTATAATGAAAATGAAGGGTAAAATCATAAATTGAATAAAACTAAGAACTGAAATGTAAATTGCCTTTAATATGCCTAATAAAAATGATTAAGTTGTAATTTATTTAGAATTATAGCTAACAAGTATAATTGTTAAGGAAAATTGATAATTACGTAGTGAAGTATAGGAAAATAATAAATAAAGGTTTAAAGTGTAATGGAGTATACAAGAAATGAAAATGTAAAGACTAACTTCTAAATTGACCACGTTACTGTCAAATAAAGGACCAAAGAAATTTGAAATATGTGTATGGTATTCAATGGAGATAGGAATGTTAATAATATTGAATGTAAAATAAATAAATAATGAAAGTGTAATGAATTAATAAGAAATATTATTTTAATGTTAAGAAGTTATTGATAATGCTTAAGGAAAATATGCAAATAGGGTTATGCATATATAATTAAGTTAATAAGAATAAACTGAGTTAATAATGATAATAATGATAATAATGATGATAGACAATAATAGTGCCAGTATTATTACGGTTAAATAAAGTATTGATTTTAAATGAATAAAGTATAATATCATACTGTAGATGCTCGCAGGAACCAGCAAGGCTTTCATTGAGCCCGCCTTTTGGGGCTCGAGGGATTGGTTCACGTTTTTTTGATCTTGGGCATTATCAGTCATCTTGGATGCCTCCTTTCTAATAGAACATTGGAAGAGAGGATCTCGACCCACAACGCCTTTAGGCACCTTTGAGGTATTTTGGAGTCACCAACCAGTTTACATGAAACTGGAAAAATTCTCTAACCTCTATTGGTCTAAACCAGAGATGGTGTCCAGAACTTCACTCTTATTAATGACTTAAGTTAATAAATGAGTTTTTAAGAAATCAAAATTTCATCTCTCATCTCACGCGATTGTACATTAAATTAAAGCACATTCATTCACATAGGAAAACGATAAATAAAGCAGTAAATAAATTACAAAAATAAAAATGAGACAGAACAATCCACCAAAATAAATAATAGATAAAAAGAAATGGGACAGAACAATCCCCCAAATAAATAAAATAAACAAATAAATAAACACATAAAGGGAATTAAAATGCAACATACATAAATCGGGTTATTCATTAAATTTTAGGAACATTGGTTCCTTTTTTATTTATTAGAAAAATTGGAGAACTATTTTTGGGATATTGATTGAGAAAACTGGGATGAGTGATCCCATTTTATGAAAACTAGTTCTCCATTTGAAAGTGTAATTTTATTGGTTAAAATAGGACATTGGTCCATTTTATTAATAAAAAATATCAAATTATTAATTATCTAAAAAATGTGATTTTCTATAATGCGGATAATTAAAATATATTTTACATACCAAATAAAAAAAAAGAAGATAATATACAGAAAATATAATGAAAATGCAAACCCCAAAATTTGGATGGTCTTTAATCTCTCGGTTCGACCACGCGTGTAACTCACACAATCATACAAGCATTTAAGCCATAAAACAAATAAACGAAGTAAAATATTAGTAAAGTAAATTAAATAATTGATATAATATAATAAATTAATTAATTAACTAAAATTAGCTTAATAAAATAACTAATTAAAGTGATTAATAAATTAATCAAATGATAATAAGAAAGATGTCAACAACACTAAGAAATATATTAAATACATAATAATAATAATAACATTTAAAACCTATTAATATGAAATATTAATAATAATTAGGCTAGATAAATAATAATAGTAAATTGAAATAAAATAAAATAATAAAACAAAAGAGGACAAAATAACATAAAGAATGGAATTAAAGAACCACGTGAATTAAAGAATGGAATTAAAGAATGAGAGTTAAAGTGAATAAAAAGCAAATCACGTGAGAATGGGTAGACATAAAACATAAAAAATGGCCGAAAGTGATGGAAATGCAAATGGAAATACAACGTAAAAAGAAAGAAATGTGAAGATGGGAAGAGGGACAAACGTTCACGACTCGTGAACGAACTTCACGAGTCGTAATGCCACTCACGACTCGTGAATGTCGTACACGACATCCGAGTAGTGCAGTCTGATTGGGGAACTGGTTTTTCTGACGCGTCCGACTAGAAGAGAGGAGAAATGATGATGCAATCCAATCGGAGAGAATAAAATCCGATCGGGACACACGATTCAAGCAAAAACAAGAACAAAATCTGATCGGCAATTAAAAATCAATCAAAACAAAATCACAACGAAAAAACCCAGGAAAACAGAGGTGAACAGAGGAAGTATAACAGACTTAACAAGCACAATATCATGCCATCGAACATGCATAATAAAGCAATAAACATGCTTAATTAATCATAACAACAATACACGTGCGATGAACGGATTAAATAAATCAAAGAACAAATATATACAATATGTACAAAGCACAGAGGTAACGGATAAAAAAAACAAACGAGAAAGAGAAAGAAAATAAGAAGAAATAAAGAAAGAAGAAGCAGATATCCCAGTATTTACCCTTAGATATTGACACTCAATGTGCAAATGTGAAGCTCTGGCTTCTTCGATTCAAAAATAAACTTTCAGTGTTTTTGGAAAAATCAGAAATCCTTGTTTTGCTCTCTATCCTTCTCTCTCTTTTCTCTACTCTCTATCCCTTTTTTGTGTTTTTTTTTTCGGTCTCAATAATGTCCTCCTTTTTCCATAATGCTCCCTCTCTTTAGTTTCAATTCTTTCTTTTTTATGTTTTTAGACAGACTTGATAGTTTCCCACCAAATCCATTGTAAACCCATACTTTCTCACCAAAACTTTGAAGAAAGAAGAAAAGGAGCCGTTGGGCGCGCGAGGGAGGGTCAGCTAAGCCTCTCCACTTAACGTGAGGCTGGGCCTCACGTTAGTGAGTTTAGTGAGGCCCCCATCTCACATCAATGAAATGGGTCTCACTGCCCAAGCCCAAAAAATATTTTTCAAATTTTTTTTTAAAGAAAGAAAAAAGAAAAATATATTTTTTCGAAAAAGCCATTACTTCGATTTGCCTCTTGCCCATGAACAGGCATCATTTTCATCAATGGGAAACTTCGGTCTGGACAGCCTCAGGACTCGGTGTCTACACATACAAAATAAAAATTAGTGTAATTATTTAGTAAATGCCAGTAAAACTTTCGTATAGTACTGAAAGGATGATAATGGAAATGAAAAGAGTAAAAGATAATGCTAGTACTAACATAAACATTAACTACAGTATAAGATGAAATCAAGATTGAATAGTACATTAAATTAAAAGATTTAATAGAAATAATATTGCCAATGTAAATGGTAATAATGAAAATAATGATGACAATAGTATAGAAAGAGTTAGATAAAATGTAAACATTTAAAGATACTAAACTAAATTATTAATAAGTATAATGAGAGAATTAACATTTACATCGTATTAAAACAAGTATGCTTGTGTTTACATGTATAATTGTAGATGGAAAGTTTAGGATATGTATCCACCACTGGTCATTTCAATGCTCAGCGCGTAGAGTTTTACTGCACGCAGGTTATAGAAGGTAGGAAGATTGGAAGTATCCGATGTGTTACTGTCGAATGGGAAGAAGTGATGGAAAGCAAGCATAAAGAGGTAGACATGGCATGTATGTTATCATTTTGGATAGAGTTAGGAATTTGAATGTATAGACTTATGATTTATGTGTATGTATAAGTGTGAATCTTTAACAGATTATGTATGGACTATATTATGGTATATGATAAGTTGCAATTATATTAATATTTTAGGTTATTTTTTGGCATAATTATGTGCTTTATTTATTTATTTTTAGTCTTAATTAGTTAATTTCTGTTATTTTTTAGTTTAAAATATTTTTATAATTTTTAATAAGTTTTGGGATGCTTTCAGGCATTCTATTTTAATTCGGAGCTAAATTGGAGGTTAGGGGTTGATTTTAGGAGAAATTGGTAAATAAGAGCAAAACTACCTAGAAAGAACAGTTGTGTTTCTTCATAGCACAGCTGTACTATCCAACATGCCGTGGTAGTGCCTTCCGCTGCATAACACAGCTGTGTTTCTCATCAAAACACAGTTGTGTTATGCAGCGAAAGGCACGCGCATGGAGGACAGCGACACGCAGTTTCTCGCCGAAGGCACAACTGTGTTTTGGCAAGAAACACAATTGTGTTGCGCCGTTTCCACCAGAATTTTGCACGCGACGCTAACCCTAAGCACACATCTAAATAAAAAACACAGCTATGATTTACAAAGCACAGCTGTGCTTTTCTGTAGACTTTAAATAGGACGTCGTTTCATCTTCAAAGGAGCTAGTTTTTAGATTTCGATAGCAGACATCTTTTATTTTTATTTTAGGTTTTATTTCTTCTTTAATACTATTTTTTTGCTTGGATTTAATTTTAAATTCCAATTTTGCTCTTAATTAATTTTGATTAATTTAGTTTATATTTCTATTTTGGGATTCAAGAAGATTCCAAGGTTGAAGAAGAAGGAACTTCAAGATCTATTTTATCTCTCATCAAGGGTGTATTCTAAACTTTAATTTTTCCTATTTTATGGCTATATTCTTGATATTAGAGTAGTTATTAATGCTTATAAATTCTTGAATGATACTTTGTATTTGGATATATTGGTTTAATGAATATTTTCATGATTTCTTTTATTTCTCCTGTTATATTTTCTGTATTTATGATGATTATTGGGTTTGATTTTGATTTTATTCGAAATGATGATTGATTTCAAATCTGATTATTGTTGTTATTTATATATGCTCTGTTCTTATATTTCTGCATCTATCAATTTTGCTTGTTCCTAAATGGGACGTTTGATTTATAGATGTTAGTTTTATAAAGTTGAAAAATGTGAGGAATAGATGAGTATTGGAATAATTAGCTCCGAAATGGGAAATCAATTCTTACCTAGGACTTTAGACCCATGGTCATGCTAATCATGAGGCTTGCTCTGGAATGGGACTTTTTATGATTAGAATAGCTTGCTCCTGAATGGGACGCTTGGGTTTAGTTAGGTTGTTCAAAAATTCATGTTTGTATTATTTTACCCATTTTCAATTACATTTATGAGGATAGAATTTCCTAAGCATTTAATTCATCATTGAGTAATTTCTTGATGAACAATTTTATATTTAATTGTTATTTTATAATTTTTTTTTGTTTAGCTTAGAATTTCCCATCAAACAATTTGGAGATATCTCGGATTCACTCAACCATAGATATTTAACATGATAACCCCTTTTCCCTTGGGTTCGATATTTGTGGGTCTTTAATTATACTCGCTATTTTACTTTTCGATTCGGTACACTTGCCGGACACCGAACAAGTTTTTGGCGCCGTTTCTAAGGAACAACGGTGTTGTTGTTAAATATCTGTAGTTGAGTTAGATTGAGATTTTTATTTTTCTTTGTTTTAATTTGGTGTTTATCTTTGTAGGAAAATTTTGAGGTATTTTCAAAATGATGCGGGATAATGTCCAAGACTATGAGTTGGCCCTTTTGCAAGCTGAAATGAATGATTTGATGAAGGAGATGCAAGAGTTACGACAATTGTATACACCCTCACCACTCACCTATTTACTATTCTTTGAAGATCTTTACTCTCCATGGGAGTCACAGGAGTCTAACAATTCCTAAGTCAAAGTTCTACTAGACTACATAACAAGTCGGGAGAAACAATTCTAAGCGAAAAAAGGAGTGGAAGGCTATAATTAATTATCAAGAGGAAAAGATCAAAACTTAAGAAATCTATTGAGAAATCAAGAATTAGGGATCCAAAATTTGGAATCCAAGCTGGAGGTTTTAATTGTCTCTTTGGGTGATCAAAGAAATCATGGAAAACTAAATCATGCACCTATGATAGTTGCAACAAATTTAAAAGATTTTGAGGATGGGTTGCATGAGGAGAAAGAGGAGACAATTATTTTTGAAGACGAATCTTGTGTTTATTTGGAAACTGATTTCAATTTTTCTGTGCAGGATATTACACCAAAGGAGTAAAGAGTTATGTAATTCTCAAAAGGAAGCACTAGATTCAGTCCATTTGAAGGATTTATTTAGGCTAGAAGAGCCAGTGGAGTTCGTTTATAGTGAACCTAAGGTGGAGTCATACTTCATCGAAGACATGGAATTTCTCACCTTGGTGGCTTTCGATAATTTTCTCTTACTGATGGGTGAAAATGAGGAACAAAAATCAGAAAGACCACTATTTGGTTCACAAACTTGTCCACCGAGAGTAACATGAGTCGAGTTGGGACTCAATAAACCGGAACTTTTTCCTAACCCTTTCTCTTTAATTTTCTGTCATTTATTAGTGTTTTTGTGTTTTGTATTTTAATTTTTAGTTGTTTATTTTTGAATTTTCATTTTTAATTTGTTATTTTAATGGTTAATTTATTAGTTTTAATTAGTTTTGGTTTGTTTTATTGTTTTGGAAATTAATAGGGAGATTAATTTTGAATTCAAAATTTGGCACCTCACAATAACAACCAATTGGTTGTCACCGTGACATATAGTTATCTAGGGCAGTAAGGTCAGGTTAAATGTGAAAACAGAGCTATATTTTCAAAAAGCACAGTTGTGCTTTCATTTAAAAAGAATTGATATTAAGCGCTGTATAAAAGCATAGCTATGCTTCTTTCAAAAGCATAGTTGTGCTTTTATTCTAGACTGTTAAACACGTTATTTCAAATTTTTATCGTGCTGCTCTATTTTGCTTTCTCATATGTTCCCCCCTATTCTTCAAATTAAAATTTTCCTTCAATCTTGTCTTCGATCTTCATTGGCAACCCAAGCTTCTCTCAAGTAAATTAAATTTAATGTTCGTTCTAGACCTATAATTAAAATTTATTATCTTTTGTCTTTAAAATTTGCACTTCTTCCCATCTCTGCCTAGAATTTTGATTTTTCCCTTTTGTGTGAAAATCTCATATTTGAGTTCAGATTAGGAACTCTTTCTCACCCTTTCATTTTTTCTCTTCGAAATTTTAAAGTTTGCCAGCTACTTTATTCGGCAAGCTCAGGTACGCCTCTTTTCCCCAACTTTGTTGTAACGATGCTATTTTGATTGTGCATCGAATTTCACTGAATTTCTTTGAGATTTTGATGTTTATTTGTGATTATGTCAATTGTACTGCTTGTCTTGTACATTGGTACAGAATTTTTGGGTGTTGGGAGTGTTAAATTTCTCACAAAAATCCAGCTTTTATTCATGTACACCAACTGTTTGCTTAAATGCCTCAGTGAATTTTCATGTCAACTTCATGCTTCTTAATTGTTCTATACAACATTTTTGTGCATTGATTCTTATTAAGGTTGTTAGTGTGAATTGTGAGGATTATTTTAGAACTGGCTGGCATGAATTTTGTGCTAAAACTTCATGAAAATTTATTGCTTATGGCACTATTGGAGCTGGGTTAAACTGCTACTGTGTTGGAAGTTTATCTAGTCTTAATGGAGCAGTTTGTTTAGGAATTATCACTCTTTTGAGCTTAATTTTTATATTATTCTTTGCTGAGTATTGAGGCTACTATTTTGACGGAGTTTTATATTTATTTTTAAATTTTCTAGCTTGCATTTGTTCCTTAATTTGTCATTTGAGTGGGAGAATAATGGAAAGTGGGATTTTGAATTTAGTTGGGAAAATGGCATGCTCTATTTGCACTAAATTGGGAATAACATGGATGAGGAGATCTTGTAAGACTAATTTTGAGTTACTTGAGATTAGGCTTGGAATTGTTTCGTTTTATAAGTATTTGCTGTTGCTTTAACTTTAAATTTAGATGCAAATGATAATTGTGCATTGTGTTAAGATAAATGCATGTTTGCTAGCTCCCGAATTGATGGGATTAGAATGAGTTGCATAGGATGCCAAATTTTCAAAATCTTATTTATATGTGACTTTGAATTTTGCCCTACACATTTTTGCTATTAATGAAGCATTGATTTTGTAAACTTTGCATTTCTATCTCTTATTTACCATTAAATTGCATTTACATTATTTTTGTCATACACACTTCAAGGTATAATTACTTGTGCTTATTCTTTTATTTTCCGCCTTGTGCATTACATTTTTAAATTCTTTAAATTCTTTCTTGTGCAATCTTTCAATTTTGACTAAATTTGTGCATTGATTTTTGTGCCTCATTTGTTATATCTATGCTTTATGCTTAACTTTTCATATTTTTCATCTTCATTAACTAGAACATTTTATTTATTTTGCAAATTTCTGTTTTGAATTTGTGGTGAGTTTTTTTTATTATTCTTTCAATTTAGTCTTATATGTGGTTTGTACTTAATGAAGCTAAGGATGTTTTTGATGAGTTTATACTTTCTTTTAAGGAACCAAGGTCCGAAATAGAGAAGTTGAGCAATCATCAGGGCCCATTCGGCCTCCTGATTGGTTGACTTCGGTACAACAAACATTGTTTGACAAACTAGTTGCAAAGATCATCATTTCTAGTAGGTTCATGAGTATGAAGACACTCATTGAACTGGGAATTCAAAAGAGGGAGTTATCTATGCTGAAAAATATTGGATGGGAGGAATTCTTTTATCTAAACGGTCCAACTCATCTTGAGATAACATTGGAGTTTCTTAGTACTTTTAAGTACTCTCCAAGGTTATCTAAGGATGATGTGAATACCATTCAGTTCAGAGTAAGGAATACTCCTTACTTCCTATCGATTTCAGACTTGGCTAGGTACTTGAGATTGCCAGTGGATGGAGAAGTACATATTTTGGGTGATTCAACTACACATTAGGCTATCATCGGGAAGCCCAATATGCACTACAATGCCAGCAACACCAAGTCGACTAAGCTTAGCTCTCTCGTCTACCAGTACTTACACAGGGTTATGACTTCTTCGGTATTTATGTGACCAGAATGTCCTAGCAATGTGACCACATCGGACCTATTATTTTTATAAGCTATAGAGACCGGAATCAGAGTTAATGATGTACCTTTGTTGTGTAAGCAATTGAAGAGAGCCACTGCTACTTTGGGGAAGAGGATCGGGATTGGTGGACTGATCACCGTGATTATGAGAGCCCTACATCAGCCTACTTCTGAGATGGGACCATTTTTAAGGTCATCGTACTTGCTTGATGAGGAGGTAGTGCTTAGGTGTAGGATTTCTATAAAGGATCATACTTTCGAGTTTGGGTATAGATTAAGAAGAGCAAAGGAGATAGGTATTTAGGAATCTGGTGAGGATAGAGAGGGTGATTCTGATGATGATGGTGTGCACCAGCCAGTTGATCATGATGTTGATGCTCCACCACCACCTTTGGTACAGAGAGCAACAGTGAGTACTTCCATTAGGAGGGTGAGATAGAGGAGAGACACTCCATTCTCCCCTCTAGACATGAGTCACTATGCTCAGGTGCATGATGAGCCATCTTCTTCTACAGCTCCTCCACCCTTAGCTCCACTGCATTTAGATGTTTCATTAGTCAAGACTCTGATATCAGAGATGTAGTCTATGACTACTATGATGACGCAGTTTGAGACTTCAGTTATCATGCTTCAAAATTCTTTTAGTGAGTCGAGGAGGGAGCAGGCAGACTTTCAGGAGAGGGTTTTAAGAGAGACTGGATGATTTGAGTAGAGGATTGGTGGAGGCTAGAGCAGCTACCACTCAGAGTGACCAGTTGATCTCTGACATGGACCTATCAGTGCAGCAAGCCTGGGAGCAACTGTCTTCCATTGAGTCTCAGATGGAGCAGGTGCGTAGAGATATGGTCCTGGGAGCTGAGTGGAGAGAGGGATTCTTGGGAGCTTTTCAGCAATGGGTTATTACACAGTTAGATAGGTTGAGCAGTGAAATTCATGGATTCTTTACTCCTGTTTCCATTGTATATCCCCCACATTTGAGACGAGGACCACCACAGTGATGTCTTTTGTATTTTTCAGGAAGTGACTCTTTCAGAATAGATTTTGTACTTTATTTATTTTTGTAGTTAATGAAGTTGATATAGTCAAGCATAGTCTTATTTTTATTTACCTTATTATATTTTGAAATTGTACAGCTGAGCCAATGCTGTGTGATAGGATAGACATGTTATTTGTGTTTGGCTATGACTATCGTAGATTTCAGAGTATTTCATTCTGTACGGTTATTATTAGATTTTGCACAGGATTTGAGTTTCTTCATTTTGCACAGGTGGTATAGGAATTTTGCATAGTAATTGTTTGATGTTTGCCATTTTTTCATGATTATAAAACTTTTTAAATTGCAATGAGCCTTTCGCACAGCGTATGAAAATTTTTTTTTTGAGAAATATTTTTGTGTGCTTCATTTCCTTAAACCGAGGACAGTGTAATATTTTGAGTTTGGGGTGGAGTACCATTTCAATTTTTCAAATCAAAACCAGTTTCATTTTTGTTGTATCTTTTTGTTTTTTAGAGTGTTTTTAATTTTTTTAGTAGTAGTTTTTAATTATTTTTGCTCTGTTTGTGGTGTGTCTATGCCAAGTTTTACCTGAATATTATTATGGTTGTTTCTTTTTTATTTATCTTCGATTTAAATTTTTATTTCGTCCTGGTATCTCAATTATGAATGATTTTGATCTCAATTTTAGAAATTTGTGTTTCATTCAATTTTAAGTTGAGCGAGAAGTAGTCCTGTTTGTATCTTTGTTTGCTAAACTGCATGTAATCCTTGATTATACTTTGCAATTTCTAAATTTTGAGCACTTTAGGCATATTTTTTTTAAAAAAATGAGAAAAATCTAGTTGCAGTTAGGGGATTAGATGAAAACTCACTAAGAGCACTAGAACCTTTCTAATTACCCATCAAAGCGAACACCGGATGAGACAGAATTTAGAAAATGATTTAGGCAGCCTTTCTTTGTATAGCTCTTTAAATGACTTTTTCTACCTCAATTTCATAGTCTCTTGTTAGCCCATCGAGCCTATCATTTTAGTATGCTAAATGCATGCTTATTTTATTGTTACACATATTAAAACGACCTTTAGCCTTAAATGATTTTTGCCTCCCCTTAGAAGAGTGACCACTCTAATAAGGTTGGGTTCATATTTTGGATAAAAGGGAGTTTAATTTTTTGTCAATTTTGGGTGTAAATTTTTGTTTGAGGATTGATTGGTGTGTGTAATGGAGAGTTGAGCCCATTTAAAGAAATAAGAGTGCGGTTGACAAAGGGGAATGTGATTTAAGTTGTTTATTGGTCTTTTGGAAATTAGAGCTCAATTTTAGTTCTTGTTGAGATTTTTGGATTATTTAAGTACTTCATTAATTTTTGGTGGCTAGTTGGTATTTGTGCTTATTTAGACTAAAAAAATAAAAAAAAAATAAATAAATAAAATAAATAAATTTGAAAAAGAAGAAGAAGCATTGCAAGTTTGTCCTAGCTAACTGAGCAAAATGTGAGTTTGGGGTACAAAAATTTAATAAAACTTGGACTAGTGCCTTCTGATGATCATTGTTGAATATTATGTGGCATTTATTGTTTTGAGCTAGTTTGATAAGGTAAAGTGTTATTAAGGCAAATTTTATTTTGATGGTATGTAATTGGGTTGGGAATATTCATTGGTTTAGTTGGGTGATTGTGGTTTTGTTTAGGTAATGGCCATTGTTCTCTAGTGACTTGATCTTTCTTTGTTAGCCTATTTACCTAAACCTAATGTTACAACCAAAATGTAAGACCTCTTGATCTTTTGTTTTGTCTTGTCCAATTTAGCGGAGATGACCTTCTAATAAGGTTTGGTACGTAGGACGAGGCTTATAGTGTTTCTTGAGCTTTGAGTGAAAAGCCATGAGTGTATTTATGCATTCGAGTTGATTTTTGTCCCCAACCTTATATCTAAAAATTTTGCTTTTAAATGATAAAAATTTTATATTGGCCTTTTGTATACACACACAGAGATTGCTTGGTATGTTCTTATGTTTATTTGTTGTTTAGTGAGTATTGGTATTTGCAAGTCTATTTTCTTGTTCCTTAATTGAGAATAACTCCTTATTTTCTTTTGTTGAGATTGACATATTTGGGAATGTGGTTCATTTAGTTTACTCGAGGATGAGTAAAGGTTTGAATTTAGAGTAGTTGATAAGTTGCAATTATATTAATATTTTAGGTTATTTCTTGGCATTATTATGTGTTTTATTTATTTATTTTTAGTCTTAATTAGTTAGTTTCTATTTTTTTATTAGTTTAAAATGTTTTTATAATTTTTAATAAGTTTTGAGATGTTTTCAAGCATTCTATTTTAATCCGGAGCTAAATTGGAGGTTCGGGTTGATTTTAGGAGAAATTGGTGAAAAAGAGCAAAACTGCCCAGAAAGCACAATTGTGTCTCTTCATAGCACAGTTGTGCTATCCAACATGCTGTGCTAGCGAGTTCAGCCAAAAGCATAGCTATATTTCTCATCGAAACATAGTTGTGTTATTGTGACATGCACCGAACCCCGTGGGTGCCCCAACCGCCCACTTTTAGGGTTTTTGGGATGAGGTTCATGGAAACTTGCAAGTGAAATTGCAAGGGTGTCTATTTTGGGTAACAAGGAAGTTTCTTGGAGTCGCCACCCAATAAAACATTAGAAAAGGTCGTTTAGCCTCACTGAACCTAAGATAGCGCATCTATGTCTATTTTGGGCAAGCCAAAGATACTTTGGAGACCCTAAGACAATGCAAATTAGGTCTATTTTGGGCAACAAGAGATATTTTAGAGACCCTATTCCAATGAGACATTGAAATGGTCCTCTAACCTTGTTGAGCCTAAAACTAGAGATGGTTCGGGACTTCCCATTTATTCATACCTTGGTTAAATTACAATTAAATTTTAAATTTAAGATTTTATCAATTTTCTCATTCATTTTGATGCAATAATTAGAGTGCAGATCAATCACATACATAAAAGCGATAAAAAGTAAGATTAAAATAAGGTAAAAAGAAATACAATAAATTACAACAAAACTATGAGCGGAATACAACCCCAAATATAAAATAAATGTAAATCATACATAAAATGGGGTATTTATTAAGAGTGAGGACATTGGTCCTCGCATGCGTAGTTAAAAAAAATGATTTTAAAGTGGTAATTTATTTGGATAAAAACTAGGACATTAGTCCCATTTTAATAGAAAAATCACATTTATTTATAAAAATATTTTTGTGTGATTTTTAATTTAACGTGCATAAAATAAATGATTTCATTAATAATTACATGACAAATAAATTAAAATACAAATAAAGGACAAATACTAAAAACAATAAAAATAATAAATCTCCGGATCTCCTTATTCGCTTGCAAATGTGCTCAAACTAGGAAGAATAAAGATTAAAAGAAAAAACACAAAATAAATTAATGTTAGTATTAAATCAAGAAAATTAATTAAACATATAAAACAATAAATGATAAATTAGAATAAATAAAATATGCATTATGAATGACAAATAAATTAAATGACATATTAAAATAAATAGTATTAACATATTAATAAATTAACACAAATAATGATGATGATGATGATGATGATGATAATGATAATAATAATAGTAGTAGTAGTAGTAGTAGTAGTAGTAGTAGTAGTAGTAGAAATGAAGAATAAACAATTAAATAATTAAATCTATATATAAAATCACGTAAAATAAATAAAAACACAATAAATATAAAGATCTATATTATTACTAATTAAATATGAACAAAAATAAATAAAATAAAAATAAAATTAAGAGATCGGGTCTAAAATGTTTACCTTCAGATTTCGGATTCAATTTATGAGAAATATGATTGATTTCCTTGATTTGATTCGCAAAATAGGAATAAAAATAATAAAAATTGGAATTTTATTTCAAAAGAAAATTGCTTAAGAAAAATAATAGAAGAAAATAAATTAATTTTCAAGAACAAAAATTTGATTTCTTTGTTTCAAAAAATTATTATTGTTAAAAATGGAAGAAAATAAATTTTTAAGATCAAAGAATTATTTTCTTTGCCTCAAAAATTATAAATGATAAAAAATCCAAATCTTAAGAACAAAAAATGATTTCCTTTGTCTTAAGAAAATTTTTTGGTTAAAAATTGAATTTTTTTAACCTTAAGAATTTTATTTGGAGAAGAAAAACTAAGAAAAGTGTATAGAGAATTCTTAGAGAAGAAGAGAAGAAGAAAAATAAAGATTTTTGATGCAAAATGAATTCCCCCCTATTTCTTTCCCAAATTTTCTATTTAAATAAATAAAAATGGAAAAAACCATTAAGGAAGAAAATATGATTTTTATCAAATTTCCCTTAATTTGGGTGAAGAAAAGGAAATTATCATTAAAAATCCCGAGAAAAATGTGAACAAGTCAAAGAAAATCAAGGAAAACGGAAAAAAATGGGCGAAAAACGCGTTTGTGGCAGACCAGGGGCGAACGATGCGGCCGAATTTTTTTTTAAATCTAACTAAAAATACAATAATTTTCAAACTCTATTTTTCAAATTTAATTTTTAATTTTTTTATTATTTTTTATTTTTTTATTCTAAAAAGAAAATTTAACAAGGAAATCATTACTTTTAACCTTTTTTGCCTGTGAACAGACATCTAATAATCATTGGGTAACTCTGACTTAGGCTGACTCAGGACCTGGTGTCTACAGTTGCCCCCAGTTTTGGGAAAACTAGTGCATAGGTGCCTAGATGAGCCAAAACTTAGAGAAAAAAAAGAAAGAGACACGTACCTGAGGCAGCTATCTTTCCAAACTGAGTGATGCTGTTGGGGTGGTTGTAACACCCCCACCGTCGCCCCCGTTGGAAGGACGCCGGCGGGCGCGCTACCCGACGCTCACTCACACAGATATGCACATGCATTACGCGGAAGCATCCATTCATACATAATCATACATACACAAATACGAGGTAATTAAAAACTTAACTTACCTTGCGGGCACAGACCGATCATACAATAACTCACACACACACAGGCACTAAGCGGAAGCATAAACACATGCATACATATGATCATACAGCGGAAGCATAAAGAAAATATACAACAAAGGAATAACTTAATACAAAAACATACTAACGTTTACATAACCCAAATATAATCTCTAGATCGCTATATATAATTATATATATACAAAAATACAAAAATGCAAAAGCTGAAATACAGAAGCTGAAAAAAATACAAAACTTCTAACTCCTACGTGGCCGACCCTGCAGACGCGCGACTCGAACCGAACCAAACCTGCCACCTGCACGGGAAAAGAGCCCGTGCTAAGCAATAACGCTTAGTGGGGAGAACACACAAGCGATATGGACGACCATTCACAATGGTCGTCAAGGCATAACACATTCAAATAGCAAAATGCGGATATTCATAACACATATATATCACGCTTGCGTATTAAAAGCATTCATTTGGACACTCATATCCATATTCATATACTCATGACAAAAACAACTAAGGCAGACAGAATACCATACACAATACAAGTATTATCATGCAGAACTACATACAATCTCACACGCATATACTTACTGAGGTATCAGATATCAATACCTTACCGTGCGAAGTCACGTGAGATTTACACATGCAATTGTCATATCCAAGTACCCATGCATTAACTGAAAACCCATTCAAATGCGACACAATCACCATATAATAACGTACCCAACTATCATGCTAAGAACACTAGCTATCTAAACATACTTTTGTCATGCCAAACACACACACTAGCCAAAACCCAAGGGACAACATCCAAAGCACCACACTTCCGCTGCGCAACTCTAATACATAAAATATCATGTCGAAAACACTCCAATAGCAGAGACCGAAGACATAATCACATAACCTCACATTCATAACATCACCATGCGGGAAGTACCGTTAAATCTTACATACTTACAGCCACAACTGATCCGATTCACATGCTTATATACAATAAAGCCATGTTTGAGTCACATACATAAATACATTAGTCAAATCACATTCAAAGCATTCAGAAACTTATAACACATCACATGACAAGTGCGGATAATTGTGTTAGATATAAAATCATGCTTACATAATACAGACATACATTCTAAAGCTCATAGTCATGTTCATATACATATAAACTGATTCCTCAAATCATTATCGTGCTCATTCGGATATCACATTCTTATAGTTATTTCAAAGCAAAACAAAACAATAAAGCACCTGCTGACTCACAATAGTGGATAACGAGTATACGAACAGTACTTTACGGGTACCAGCCGGCCACAAGGGTACCTTACGGGTACGAATCGAAAACCATTTGCATTTTAAAACATTTCACTGAGAGGGGGATCTTAAACAAGATCCAAACACATTAAAAAGGATCGCGAGGATCCGCACACATAAAGGGTTCGCGAGGAACCAAACGGGGACCTAATCAGGGTCCAAACATTCACAAGTGCTGCAGCTAAGAGACTCTATTAGGCATGCCTAACTATCAACTGAATTGACTCTAGCAGGTCATACATAATACAAATCATGTTTTGAGTCACATAATATAATTCAACATGCATAAACCAGAGTATAGCAGACATATACATAAGTTCATAATGTCAATCATGCCTCATATAACTCGTATTGCAAAGCATAAAATATAGTGCAGTCAACACACTTTAACATTATCCAAAATTCCAAAGCATATCAGAGTCAAGCATAAAAACACTAACATGCCAGTGATTGTCAATACCAAATCCTAATCATGCGATAGATGAGGATAACTAAGTATAAACCATGCATAATCCAATCCATTCATCCCATAATATTCTAAATTACATACATACATATATATATATATATATATATATATATATATATATATATACACATACATATAGGCATATTCATATCATAGATTCGCATTCGCATTCGCATAACTCATAAATTAACAGATATGAGGCTTAAGGGCACTCAAAAGAAACTTGGAGTTCAAAACCACACACGTACGCCAAAGGAAACTCATTCAAAACAACTGAACTGTCGCGCTCGCGACAGAGACCATAGTCTCATCACAGCGTGCGCGTGGCGGGCTTCGCGATCGCATGAAGGAGGGGAAAGTCGGGCTCGCGACTATGTCGCGATCGCGATAGAGAGAATCTAAGTTTTACCATCATGGGCTTGCAATAAATCGCGTGCTTGCGACAGTACAGGCCAGCATTGCGCTCTGTCGCGATCGCGACGGTGTCGCGCTCGTGACAGAGAGCACATCAACTTTTGCTATCGCGGGCTTGCGACAGAGTCGCGGGCTCACGATAGCACAGGTCAAGATCACCGGTCTCTGTCGCGCTCACGACAGTGTCGCGATCGCGACAGAGTCGGGATTCACAAAATCTGTAGAATTCTGCAGATTTCTCCCTCTTCCAAAACACACCCACAACACACAAATCACATTCAAATGGTCTCTTACCTCAAATCCAGCCACCCATCAACATTAATAACCACATTATAATATTTATCAACAATTAATTTCACACCAAATATCAATTCAAACTTACAATACCCATAAATTTCCAATACCCACAAAATTGCAGCAAAAACCCATCAATCCACAAAATCACTACAATAATCCCATGCTCATGAAAAATTACTTTACCCAAACAAAAACCCATAACATACATGCCTCATCAAGAACATATCACAACCAAAATTCCAGAAATTATCAAGAACACATGCATAAACACATTTACATACAAAACAATAAATTTCCCAAACTCACATACTTTCCATTCAATCCTAATCATGCATTACTAACACATTTATCCACATCAATCATGCATATACACATGCCAAAACACTCAAAATTTCAAAAATTTAAACAATACAGACACATTCACAACCTAAGTGAGAATTAGGGCAAAACAACTCACAAAGTCAAATTCATAAATCAAGCTCCCAAACACACACACTCAAATACAACTCCCAAACCTGAAATGAAGCTTCACTCTTCAACCTTCAACAGCCCACTTTCTCTTTGCCTTTAAGCTTGCTCTTGAAACCCAAAGCTTGCACAAAACCAAAACCCACAATTACTTTTCCAAAAACCCCAACTTAAATAAAACCAAAGAAGGAGAAGAAGGAGAGGAAACAAAATCCAAACACAAGAACCCTAAAACCCCAACTTACCTCTTCAATCTTGCTCTACAACCAACCAAAACAACCAAGGATCTTGCAAGAAACCAGCCACCAAGAAAGGAGATGAAGTAGAGGATGAACAAGGAAAAGAGAGAAGAAAACCGAGAGAGAGAGGAGAGAGGGACGTGAGGCAGATTTCCTTTCCCCCTTTTTCTCTTTCTTTTCCCTTTTCATTAATTGCTCCACCTACTCATTCCACTTGGCAACTTCCTATAGGACCAATAATCCCACTTTTGACTTATTCCTCCTTGCACCATACACAATACACACACTAACACCTCTTACAATAATATCTTCAAGGCACCAAACTTAAGTCACACCCTAACATTTCTTAAAAACCCACTTACATCCAAGGCACCATACTTACAAACTCACACTATAAAACCTCTTAACCCACTTATATCCTACTTCCATACACTACAAGCACACTCTAACATTTCTCTTCTTAACATACTTAATTAATTACTTTGCAATTAAATCCTTATTATCCAATTTTCCTCAAGCATAAATTACTGAAATACCCTTAAATTCTCGACTTAGCATGCAAATTCCGACCAGGCCTGTTTTGGGTTGTTACAGTGGTTATTTGCCAGCTTGTCAGCATTTTATTCTTTGCTACCGCGAGTTACCATGATCATGTAAATCCTCGTTGAAGTGGTATTTACCGTCAGCGTGTAAGTCTTTGTTTAAGTGGTAGTGCCGTGGTCGTGCTAATTTTCCGTGGAATGGTAGAGCTACCATCGTGCTAACCCTTGTGAGATGTGAAGTGGTAGTGCCGTGGTCGTGCTAACCTTCCATAGAATGGTAGTGCTACAATCGTGCAAACCCTTCCGAGATTTGAAGTGGCAGTGCCGTGCTCGTGCTAACCTTCTATAGAATGGTAGTGCTGCCATCATGCAAACCCTTCTGAGATTTGAAGCAGTAGGGCCGTGGTCGTCCTAACTTTCCATACAATGGTAGTGCCGCCATCGTGCTAACCCTTCTGAAGTGGTAGTGCCGTGGTCGTGCTAACCTTCCGTAGAATGGTAGTGCCGCCATCGTGCAAACCCTTCTGAGATGTGAAGCAGTAGTGCTGTGATTGTGCTAACCCTCCGTGGAGTGGTAGTACCATCATCGTACTAACCCTTATGAACTGGTAGTACTATTGTCGTGCTAACCTTCCATAGAATGGTAGTGCCGCCATCGTGCAAACCCTTCCGAGATATGAAGCGGTAGTGTCGTGATCATGCTAACCCTCCATGGAGTGGTAGTGCCATCATCTTGCTAACCCTTCTGAAGTGGTAGTGTCGTGGTCGTGCTAACCTTCCGTAGAATGGTAGTGCCACCATTGTGCAAACCCTTCCGAGATGTGAAGCGGCAGTGCCGTGATCTTGCTAACCCTCTGTGGAGTGGTAGTGCCGTCATCGTGCTAACCCTTCTGAAGTGGTAGTGCCATGGTCGTGCTAACCTTCAATAGAATGGTAGTGCTGCCATCGTGCTAACCCTTCTGAGATGTGAAGTAGTAGTGCCATGATCATGCAAACCCTACGTGGAGTGGTAGTGCCGTCATCGTGCTAACCCTTCTAAGTGGTGAAGTGGTGCCGTCTATGAGCCCTTTGGCTGATTGCCCCCTGAGAGGTCTTTGGTTGATTGTTTGGATTGATGTTTGATCTGATATTTGGGCTGATGTCGTTACTCTGCTTTTGTCGATGTCTGCATTGAATCTCTCTCACTGCAAAACTAGAAAACCAAATATGTAACACCCCCATACCCCCGGGAAGGAATATCGGGCCGCTACGCAGACTCTAACGCACACACATACATGTACCGTAGCGGAAGCATTAACATTAAAAAGATAAGAATATTTTGGGCCAAACAAAAAACTCTTATAACATGTATATAAACTATACATATATAAAATTTTTATAATTATTACATATTCGTTTTTGGTACACATATAAAATAGTTAGCATTTACATGTCAATACTATACTTCCTATATACATAATGATGTTACTCAAAATGTAAGAAACTCTATCTAGTACAAAAAAATATTTCTATAAAAGCTCCTAGTGGCCTTGACCTGCAGATGTCCACCCTCTGATCCAAACCTGAAAACCTACATGGATAAACACCCGTGCTAAGCGATAATGCTTAGTGGGGATAAACAGAAGCAAAAGACTTCTAACGAAGTCACAAAATATATCACATGCATATCATTAGTCATGTCATATATAAATAATCATGTACACAATCTTGTAAGCAAATACCAACATGCTTTAACTTATTCATAATGCAGAAATCCATATATGGCAAACGATATTAGTAATATGTCTCTATTTCATCTCTTGTACACTACGAGATATACATTAGCCTGAACTTTCAATAATTGTGGACACGAGTACTATGGGTACTATTTAAACTTTAGAGAACTAACTTAATAGAGTTGAATACTCTAGGTATTCATCAAGTAGACACAACTAAGGTCTCTGTAGCAGCCGCCTCTAACCCTTTATAAGCATGCTTATCTATCCACTACTATGACTATTCAGGCTCGAACAAGAACTCTACACCTAAATCATATACATTGCATGTACTCTACTGTTCATTCAAAAACACTATACACTATTTACATATTAACTGAGCAAACCATGCATATACTCATATGTAGCAATACTATATCAACGAATCTTTGCACTATACATTACTAATTAATCAAATACACAATTCATTTTACTTGTTCATAGACTTCACACATTATGATTCAATCATACATGATCAATATCACATGCATATCATGTTCGATAATTAAAAAGCATATATACATTTAATTTCATTATTAAACTCTTATGTCATAGCTTTAGTCACCTATAATTTCAATTGACAACCACTCACATACTCATTTCATAAGGTTAGAAATGAGTTGGACATACTATATGAACTTACCATGAAGTTCGGGCGCATTTCGGGAAGAAAAACACTCAAAATATGCAAATCAGGGGATGGTCACGGTGGTAACGAATTGGTTGTCACCGTAACATACCCAAAATAGCAAAATAGAAGCGAAAACTCAGGACTGCTTCACTACTCTATTTTGTATAGCCTAAACCAACGTCTAAAACTAACTTTTAGGAAAAACTCTCTTCTTAAAAATTGGTCCCTAGGATATTCTTTCAAATGGGACAATTTTCAGGTCAATTGGACATTTATAACATAAGATATACTCTAAATAAACTGAATTGGTCAAATGAATCGGCCAAGGTAGAAACACCTCTGTTTTAGCCCATTTTCAAGGTCTTAGAGCAAGAATTTGCTCAAGGTCATTTCTGAGAGATTTATAGGCGTAGAAGTCAGGGTTCTAATGGCTTAATGATCATTCAATATAGAGGTTTAAAACTCTACTTATGATAAAAAAAATTACACGGAGGTCATATAACAACTAAACAGAAATTGGCAAAACCAAACTTTATCATCAATATACACTCAAATGATCAAGCCACATACTCATAAACATATATACACACATATATTATAAACATATGTACACCTATATCACCAAACACCACAAGCAATCAAAATGAACAGAAATTAAAAACCACACACGATCCCGACCTCTAGGAGCTTGATCACAGCTCTCTACTCGTTCCAATCTTCTCTTTGCCTTTATCCACTTTCTTGTCCTCAGCTACAATAGAATCATACAAAGACAATCCAAGAATTAAACCTTGTTTTTTCACTTTAAATCAAAAACAGAAAGAAAAAGGAGGCCAGATCGGAAAACCAACCAAACTTACCTTTAACACACTCTCTTCAACCCACCCAAGTGGTTCTCTCAAAGAGTAAAGCAAATGAAGAAGAAAAGGAAAAGGAAATGGCAAGGCAAGAGGAGCACGACCAAAACCAAAGAAAAGCAAAAGCCTAAATGCTAAAAGCAAAGAAAACTAAAGAGAAACCCAAGGGCAGCCGGTCAAAGCTCATCTAAAACCCATAAATGCCAACTAACCCTCATTAGTGCTACTAATCACCAAAATAAATATATTCATTACTTAAAAAAAAGTCCAATGCCAAGTGTCACACTCCCTTGTAGCCATGTGTCATCCTCCTACAATGCCACTTGTCAAACTCCTATGATGCCACATGTTAAAAATTCCATTTAAGCTGACTGTCCGCTAGAGGGTTCTGTCGCGCTCGCGATTCTAGTCGCGCTCACGACAGAACTCTTTCACACATAATCACTCTAAAACTTGATACAATCTGACTAAAAATTTAACCAAAACTTCTAGGGCTAAATCGGGTTGTTACAAAATATGCAGGAAAAAAATGGTGAGCATGCAAAGGGGTTGAAGTTATTGCCAAAGAGCCTTCTAGTGTGATCAGCATGCACTTATGCCCATGTCATAGCTGCATGAGCTTTATTCTTCTCATGATGGTGCTGTAGAATCGCCTTTGTAGTTCATAGTAAAATGAGTAAGCTGAAGGACCCGAGTGGTGAGAGTAGCAGAGGGTAGACTGTAGACGACTTTGATCACTTAAAGTGAACTACTCTGACCATGTCAACATATTATGGCGTAAATGCATATGTTTCAGTTTGATTTCATTACACATGATCATTATTTGGCATTAATCTCAAAAATACAAAATCTCATTTAATCTTGGGATGGATCTTGAAAGTATCAAACTCCTATTACAATCAGCCCTCTCGGGTTTTTATGATTGAAGATTTTCTCTCAGTCCTTAATTTTTGCTTTTTTTTTTGGGAGGGCGCCCAATTCTAGTAAGATCGCCTTTTTTCGGTTTTTGACCCGTGGGGCATTTATTATTTATTTTCTCTCTTTTTTAGCCTTTGCCATGGAACCTCCTTTAGTCCATTGGTGTTGATTGAATTTGCTTTCATCTCCATTAGCTGGGGAGGCTGCTCCTTCTGACGATGGATCTTTTTAACATCAAAGTCTTGTTCTTGGCCCCTATGCAAACGGGTTGAGATAGTTAATTTCTTCGCCTGAATCTTAGCCATGAAAGTCTGTATCTTCCTTTTATTGGCTTTGGTGGCTCAATTTCTGAAGTAACCTTTAATGGTTGAGATGGAGTTGTACTTTGGTTTCAGATGGTTTAGGACAGAACTATGGTGTAAGACAGGACTTTGGTTTTTTTTTTCTTTTCTTCCTTTTAGCTTTTTTGATTTTTTGCTTTTTTTGTATTTTTTTTTCTTGAAAGGTAATGAGCTGTTCTCCTAAGTTTGGTTATAAGGGTCCTTGGTTTACTCATGTTAGTTTCATATGATTAAAGGTCGGTCTTGATTGGCTTTGGGGTAAACATCTCAAATGATTGGGAGGAAAGGAGTCATAAGAGCTTGGTTCTAATGAGCTATATATTTCTTGTGAAGACCCAAAGTTTCATTTGTCTAACTTCTAATTTAGCCCTTTAATGATCAGATTTTTATTTTGCTTGGCTGCACTGTATGCATCTTGGATGTTGAGGAGGCAAAGGAACGGCTATTGAAACTTTGCTCGTCGTCATGTTGGCTTATTAAAGCAGCATTGTCCCAACAATATCCTTGTCAATCTTCAACATATCATTCCAGGTCAAGGCAAAGGTTCTTTCATTTTTTTCTTTTTTTTTTTGACATTATCTCTCAGAATTTTCCTCTCTTCAGGAGTTATATCAGATACCATCAAGATTTACTTTGGATTTATCAAAGTTCCAAAATTAAATGCAATTGTATTAGTTGAATTAATGTCAAAATGTATGTATCATGATCATGGGAAATGAAATCATTAGAAATATCATACAAATAAGCGAAATTGTTCATTAAAATAACCAACCATTGCAAATATTATCATAAAAAGAGTTCTTGGAATAAAAAGCAACTAAAAAACGTAATCTTCTCCTCCGATCACATTCATGGTTGGGAGACTGCATTATAGCCTGCCTTCTTCTTCTTCTCTCTCTTCTCAGGATTCGTGATCTGTTTGGTGTTAATAAGATCTTGGATCTTGTTCCTCAAAGTCCGGTAGTAATCCGTCAGGTGCCCAGTGTGCTGATGGTAGGCACAGTACTGGTCATCTCTGTGCCCTGGCTGTCCTTGATTCATGGTTGGCCTAGGCATCAAAGGTCGTAGCTTGCCTTCCTTTATCAGTCTCTCTAATACCCAGAATAGAGAGTGGCCCAAGTTAGAGTAGTACCTCTGACCCTGTCCAACCTCAGTAGCTGAGACCTCTGCCGTCTTACCATTTCTGTTACTACTGCTTCCAGCACTGCCTGATTTATACCCTCACTGGTTCCCATAACCTTTCCCAGCAAAGTTATTTTGGCTTGTTTTCTTTGCTAGGTAAGCCCCTTTAGCCTCTACAGCAATGTCTTTAGGTGACTCCCAATCTCTAAGCCCCTTAAAGCTGAGCAAGTCTCTCAAGTAAGGGCAAGAGTTCTTGATAAATTACCTGATCTGATCAGCGGTGTCAGGCTTTCTCTTCATCTCCATGACCATATTCCTCCATCTAGTGAGGTATTCATGGAATGACTCGTCACTCCTTTGCTGTAAGAGCTCAAGGTCCTTCAAGGTGACTTCCATTCTGGTGCTGCAGTAGTATTGCTTCATGAACTCTTCGGTCAAAAGGTCCCAGTCCTCCTTGTACCTCCTATCTAACCCATGGTACCAGTCTACTGTCGGACCCACCAGACTAAGGCAGAAATATTCCACCTTTTACTTCTTGCTCAACCCTGTGCCTTTCATTACCAGGGTATACTGCTTGATATGTGCAGATGGGTCCGAAGTACCATCAAACTTCGGCAACTCAAGCATCTTGAACCTTTGGAGCAGTAGCTCTTCATCCCCCAGATCTCTATCTTCAGGGTTGATCTCCTTTCCAGCTGATAACATACTGGTGATCGCCTCGATCTGCTGTCTCATCCCTCTCATAGCCTCATCCTTTACCCTGGGTGCTCTACCCCTTACAGCTTGATGGACTATTGGCTCCTTGTCTTCCTCCTCCATCATGAAATCCTCAATGGGATTGGGGACCCTTTCCCTTCTTGGCTCAATAGGCACAGTAACTCTATGCTCATTAATAGGTTGACGGGCAGCAACTCCAACGAGGGGAGCCTCCCCACTAGCAGGCATCTAATCATCATTAACTCTGACCTACGTTGACTCAGGACCCGATGTCTACAGTTATGCAACAGAAGACGCGCGCATGGAGGACAACAACGCGCAGTTTTTCGCCGAAGGCACAGCTACATTTTGGCGAGAAACACAGCTGTGTTGCGCTATTTCCACTAGAATTTTGCACGCGATGCTAACCCTAAGCAAACATCTTAATCAAAAACACAGTTGTGCTTTACAAAGCATAGCTTTACTTTTCAACAAACTTTAAATAGGACGCCGTTTCATCTTCAAAGGAGCTAGTTTTTAGATTTAGATAGCAGCCATCTTTTATTTTGGTTTTAGGTTTTATTTCTTCTTAAATATTATTTTTTAACTTAGATTTAATTTTAAATTCCAATTTTGTTCTTAATTAATTTTGATTAATTTAGTTTAGACTTCTACTTTGGGATTCAAGAAGATTCCAAGGTTGAAGAAGAAGGAACTTCAAGATCTATTTTCTCTCTCGTCAAGTGTGTATTCTAAACTTTAATTTTTCATATTTTATGTCTATATTCTTGATGTTAGAGTAGTTGTTCATGCTTAGCAATTCTTGAAGCATGATTTTTATTTGGATATATGGGTTTAATGAATATTTTCATGATTTCTTTTATTTCCCCTGTTATATTTTCTGCATTTATGATGCTTATTGGGTTTGATTTTGATTTAATTCGGATTGATGATTGATTTCAAATTTGATTAATGATGTTATTTGTATATGCCATGTTCTTATATTTCTGCATCTATCGGTTTTGCTTGCTCTAGAATGGGACACTTGATTTATAGATGTTAGTTTTATAAAGTTAAAAAATGTAAGGAATAGATGAGTATTGGATTAATTGGCTCTGGAATGGGAAATTAATTCTTACCTAGGACTTTAGACCCATGCTGATGCTAATCATGAGGTTTACTCTGGAATGGGACATTTTGTGATTAGAATAGCTTGCTCTGGAATGGGACGCTTGGGTTTAGTTGGGTTGTCTAGAAATTCATGTTTGTATTGTTTTACCCATTTTCAGTTACATTTATGAGGATAGAATTTTATATTTAATTGTTATTTTATAATTTTATTTTTTTGTTTAGCTTAGAATTTCCCATCGAACAATTTAAGGATATCTGAGATTCACTCAACCATAGATATTTAACATCACAACCCCTTTTCCCTTGGGTTCGATATTCGTGGGTCTTTAATTATACTCGCTATATTACTTGTCGATTCGGTATACTTGTTGGACACCGAGTAGTATAATATGTGTGGATGGCTTATATGTTGGAAAAAAAATTACTAATCTGTCTACTGTATCATAGCGTATGTGACATCCAGTCTTCATACGTATAGTAAAGAAAGTTAAAGGTGTTACATTTATTTTGTTTGATTATGATCATAATCATAATGTCTTTTTACAAGACTTATATAAACATACAAAAATTCACCTTTGCATAGGTATATAGTCTCAAATCTCACCATTTTCCTCATACACTATGCTCCAAGTTACAAAATACGTAATACTTTCACCCAAATGGATACATTTTCTAGATCCTTTACTTGTTTAATCGAGTTCCATAACTATGCCACCAAGTTAAATTCAAGTATACAATGCACTCTTTATCTCATATGCCTATATATCATTATAATATCTTAATTCAAACATAATTCAACAAAATGATCACACAAAACTCAACATTACATATATTTCACTATTCGACCAAATCTAGTTCTCATCATATTCAACACTTTAAGTTTTTGAAAAATTCACAACAAATAAGTCCTAATCACCACAAATTTAGTAATTAAAAATAAATTGAATATATGACAACACATAATATAAAATTTAAGTTAGGCTTGGTTCACTTTTACCAAAAAAAAAAAGGAAAATATTGTTAGAGAAACTCACTAACTTCCAAAATGCAAAAATAAGTTTCTTCTAGCTTCAAAAACACTTAATAAAGCTTTAAAACTCACCAATTATCTCTTTGCTCTTCTCAATCCTTCTATTTACCTCTTATTTATCTCCAATTTCCACAATTTATCCAAAATAATTCAGATTAACACAATAGTAAATTAAATTACAGCAAAATAAAAGCCTAAGAAAGCTTTAAACATTCAGAAAGACCCATATCTTTTGAGAACTCTTCTCGAAACTTCTTGATCTCCTCCTTATACATGACTTCAATTTAGAACCTAGTCAAATAACAATTTAGACTCGGTCATACCTAATAATGAACCATTAAGTACCACTAATAACTCACTTAACTACTTGGTAATTTTCGTCTTTAAGTGCATTCCTCAGATCACTAACACTACCCTTATTATTAATAAGACCTATTGGGCATTATCCTTCACTAATTACCTTTTTATACTAACAAATCGATTATTAGCTCGTATTCATATTTCTCGCTAGACACTTATTTCACTCTATTCTAAGTAAGATCACTTGAAAATTCCATATTAAATTACTCCTCTATGACTGCCACTAGCGCTAAAAACTTTAACAATACATATAGTATTTGGTTTGGACCTAGAATTAATATTTCAAGCTTCCTATGTATCCCAAAAGTGGGAATTAGAACCACGTAGTTCTAATTATAACTAACATTATAAACACTTTTGTAGCTTAAACTCAATCTAAGTGTGGACAATCGGGAACACTAGATACCCAAAGGTACGAATCACTAGACACCATGAAGGTGCCAACACTAGACACCCGAATGTATCGAATTCACTAGATGCCATGAATGTGTCAACACTAAATACACAAAGGTATTGAATGGCTATCCCAAATATGTCCACAACTATCAAATTCTATCTCAACTAAAAGATTTCACTTACTATATTATTACATTACACTAATGAGTCCTATGTGTACTATACACTATACACTTCTTTCATTAGTTTACTTTACATAACATACTCTCATTTATTCCATTAAATCAATGCACATTCAACTACATTCACATATCAATTATACATGTCTAGAAACATATTTCAAAACACACTATATGCATTTCACTATTATATTCATGTGTTTCATGTACACTATAAGCATTGCATCATGATTCAATCATATATCATTTGAAATTCATGTCATCTCAATAATGCACACACAATATTTACTTTCATGTACTCTATAACACACACTCAATATTCAAATCAATACAATCTCTACATTCAAAATCCTAATGTAATTATGTTATGATCACTCTTAATTATTTCATCTTATTTTAGTTGTTTCCATCTTGCTTTTAGTGCTCTATAGGTTCTCTTTAGCTTAATTCGTGCTTTAGAAATGTATTCGGGTCCTTTAGAATGAAGAATGAGGCATAAAGAACAAAGAGGGACAAAATTGGGACTATCATGAGTCTTGATAGTGGTGTTGACTCATGATAGAAGCTCTCTATCACGAGTCGTCACCCTTGTCATGAGTCTGGTGCTGAGTCAGAAACTACTTCCCACTTGTGCAACAATTTTGAGCTAGAAAATGTCATTCTTATCAAATGTTGTCTTCTAAAATTTTGTTCCCCTATGTCTTAGCTTTCTACTAATAAAATTTCAGGTCATTTGGAGCTATATCCTAGGATTTATGGCTTTAGAAGCACACTGCTCCCTCGACTCGGCCAGAGTGAAAACACTACTTTTTGCCAATTTTGAGGCACTTAGTACCATAATTGGCTCATAGTTCTATAACATTTATAGGAAGGGAAGTCACGGTTCAAACACCACTAGTATCATATCATTTGGACATCTATAACTCAAATTATAACCAAAACACTATCTTGGGGTCAAATGATACTTTGGACAGAATTTCCCTTACATACACTACATGCTATTAACCATCATCCCAGTTAATTCAAAAACTAAGAGACAACTCATATCATCCTCTAAGATCAGGATAACATCAAATATCATCTCATAATATTAAAATTATACACACAAAAGATAAGAAATTTCCAAACTTTTTATTGATGCAACTCCTCTCACTATGCTTTCCACTTGCCCTCTCTCCTCCCCTTTCTTCATTGGGAAAATTTTCTTCATCTAAGACACCAATATTTTCATGTTAACATTCACACTAACCCATACTTTCTAACTCTACAGAAATATAGAAGAGGGAGAAGAAGAATTCAAGCGATTTTCTCACCTTTTCTAGCTTAACTTGCACTAAAACTTGAGCTCTTCCTTGGAGAATCCATTTGCATGAGATTTAACATAATTTTTGGTGTAATTTTTAGGTGAGAATGGCTGCTCCTCTTCTCCCCTTTTGGCCCACCAAACAAGCGATTTTCTCACCTTTTCTAGCTTAACTTGCACTAAAACTTGAGCTCTTCCTTGGAGAATCCATTTGCATGAGATTTAACATAATTTTGGGTGTAATTTTTAGGTGAGAATGGCTGCTCCTCTTCTCCCCTTTTGGCCCACCAAACAATGGCCCTTTTTATTTGGCCAACGCAATTCATAGTTATCTAGAATTCAACATGTCAATCTCTTATTAGTTTTCCCTTGATTTTTATGTTCAATTCCACTTTAAATCCTTTGACTTCCTCTTATTGTTACATTTTCCTTTAATTTAACTTAATTCCATGGATTAACATACATAATTTCATATTTTATGCATTTTAGTCTATATTGGGGTCAAATGACCAATTTATCCTCGACTTTTCAATTAACACCAGATATGTCCTTTACTACAATTAACCATTTCAATCTCTCAAATTTCATATTTTCAGCTACCATTACGCCTCATACATGTACGAATCCATCTAGGGCATATTTCGTGTCATTACATATGTTGGTTTCATTGCTTGAGATTTTAATTACATGCTCTAATGTGATTTCATATTTATTTGCATGTCTAAATGTCTTTTCCATGTTCATTATGCCATGATTGAGTGAAAATAATTGGGAACCACGTAGAAAAAGTATGTTTATAGGTTTTATCCATTAATGGTATTTCTCAATTTTTTTATGTTTAAATTTGTGATCTTCTGTTATTCTTAGTTTGTCGCAGTATAAATGAATTTCCAAAACCATAGGAGTGATTTTGTGTTCTTTTTAGGTCATTATACGCATGTTTGGATTTATTTGGCATGAAAACATGTTAAAAAAGGAGGTTTATCATGATTCTACGTTCTGGGCATGATAAAAGGGAAGAAGACTCGAGCAACGGGATGGAGTAAAAGTCTTCCTTCCAGGCTCTGATGCCTCCCTCGGCCCGTATGGCCTTATTTGTGGCCATCCGTGACCCTTTGCTCTGTTGACTTTAACTCCATTTAATGCATATTTTCTCGTTTGTATGGCATTTTGTATGTATTATTCAATTCCTTTATATTTTCTGGCATGTTATTTTATTTTCATTTTTTGTACGTTTTTTATTTCCTATTTTATTTATTCCAGTGTGCTAATGTTTTATTTATTTAAGTACTTATTATTTATTAAGTTTGCTAATTTGTTTGTTTTCTTTTGTTCTTTATGGCCCGAAATCCCTTACATTTGAGTTTTCCCGACGAATGGAGATTCGGTGGCTAGGATGAGTTTCATCAAGGATTAATAATTTTCCTTTGTATTTTATTTTTGTTTTCTTTTTCTTTATTTTATTTTTATTTGGATTTGTAATAATAAAAGGTTTTATGCATGCTAACATAAAAACTCACCAAATATCTTATACAAATAAAATGGGAATTTTTCTAAATAAAAATGGACCAATTTCCAATTTAAAAGAAGAGCTCTTTTTCATCAATATGAGATCACTCATCCTGCTTTTTCTAAAACTTATCAAGTACTCTTTATTTTTTGTAAATAATGTGCATATGAAAACCAACGTTCCCACCTAATTGAATTTTTCATTTTATGTATGTTTTATTTTCTATTTATTGGGATTATTTTGCCTTATTTCTTTGTAGGATAATTTTACTTTTTACAACTTTTTTTTTATGTGCTTGTGTTGTGCCTTTATTTATTTGCATAAATTGTGTGAGAAAAGAGATAGAAAATTAATTTTAAAAACTCATTTATATGAACATTTAACCAAGGTACAATTAAGAGTAATGTAATGACCCAAATACCAAATTAGATGAAAATAGTATTTCTTCGATGTTAGTCAGCGTACCTGGGGTATTAAATACACCCCTAGATGAAAAATATTTTATTTGACCATCGAAAAATATTATTCGGTGGCTAGGATGAGTTGTATTGAGGATTAATAATTTTCCTTTCTACTTTATTTTTATTTGCTTTTTCTTTATTTTTTTTTAATTTGGATTTGTAATAATAAAAGGTTTTATGCACACTAACACAAAAACTCACCAAATATCTTATACAAATAAAATGGAAATTTTTCTAAATAAAAATGGACTAATGTCCAATTTTCCTCCCAAAAATGTCACCCAAAAGAAGAGTTCTTTTTCATCAATATGGGATTATTCATCCCGCTTTTTCTAAAACTTGTCAAGTACTCTTTATTTTTTGTAAATAATTTGCATAAGGAAACCAACGTTCCTACCTAAATGAATTTTCCATTTTACGTATGTTTTATTTTTTATTTATTAGGATTATTTTGCCTTATTTCTTTATAGGATAATTTTACTTTTTATAGCTTTTTTTATGTTCTTGTGTTGCGCCTTTATTTATTTGCATAAATTGTGTGAGAAAAGAGATAGAAAATTATTCTTAAAAACTCATTTATATGAACATTTAACCAAGGTATAAGTAATAGTGATGTAATGACCCAAATACCAAATTAGATGCAAATAGTATTTTTTCGGTATTAGTCAGCATACCCGGGGTATCAAATATAATGTCTCGAACCATACCTTAGTAGTAATTGGTTTAATTCGTCACATTGAGGAGGGGTGTGTGTGTACTAATTTGTGATGTGGACTAAATTGAAATATAAATGAAGGACTTAATTGAATAACTAAAAGAAAGTTAAGTGGCTTAATTGGCAATTGTGCATGTTAAGTCTTAAGCAAGTTTAATTAGAGGTTAATGAGGTCAACAAAAGCAGAATGGGATTAAGGGAAACCTAAACCTAGTGGGATCCGAGTGTCCATTAGTGGAGTTGCCACCTAATCCCATAACATGCAATATAAGTTCTTTAGGAGAGAGAAAGCCACTAGCTTGCATGTGTCTTCCAGCCATTTCCATCTCTCTAAAATTTTGCTTCTTCTACTCCTCTCTTCTATGTGATTCCCTTTAGCATTCTCCATTTTGATCCAATGAATTTTGCTATGTTGATCAAGTATTAAGAGGTGGTAATTGATAGGTAAGTGGATTAGTTGGATTACTCTTCATTTTCCCCATTTGTTTCTTTGATTTTGAACTGGTAAGGAATTTGATGTTGTGTTCCAATTCTGGAAATTGGACTATGTGTGTAGCTGAGAAATCAAAGCAAGACAAAGGGAAAGCTAAGATTGGAGAACCTAGCTCAAAGGAGATCTTTAGGAGCATAGGAGAAGAGGTTTGGGAAACTTGCCTTATTTTGCTATATGTTAGTTGATTTTGTTATATTGAATGTTAAATGTTGGCATATGGATAATTGCTGTGTGAATGGTATGAAAATGTTGGTTGGTATGTGTTTGCTTGAGGAGCTCTAATGGCATGTGAATAAGAGATGCCTATAACATGATGAATTATAACTAAGGTTGTGGAACATGTAATATGCCTATCTCTATGCAACTTGATTTGAGTTAATTTGAATGGAAATTATCCAATATGCTAGTTAATAAGTTGATTTATATAATGGTATGAAGATGAAATAGTGGAATGGTAAGTCTTATGAGTGACATGAGAAATGAGGTGGCTTGCACAATTGTGATTTGCAACTCCTGCATGGGTCACGGTGACAATCAAGAGATTGCCATCGTGAGGTATGCAAAGTTGTATTCTTCCTAGTTGTGATTGGTATGTCACGATGATAACCAAAATGGTTGTGACCGTGAGGTACTAGGAATTCTATTATGCCCGAAGTGAACTTGGTATGTCACGATGACAACCAAATGGGTGTGACCGTAAGGTACCTTGATTTACATTCTGCCTTGCACCAAAGAAGTATATCACGGTGACAACAAAAATGGTTGTGACCGTGAGATACTCAAGAGTTGCATTCTGATCCGGTAATTGGTGTATGTCACGGTGACAACCAAATTGGTTGTGACCATGAGATACCCTACATTACATTTTGTTTTGAAACCTTTGGTACGTGACGATGATAACCAAAATGGTTGTGACCGTGTGGTACCCTATTTTGTGAAGAATTATTAGTCATTCATGATTGATGTCCGAATGGTAAAGCAATGATTAATTAAATATAATAACAAGTAATAAGTGTTTAATGTTGATATCAAATGGGATGATCGTATGTGATTAATGAGTTATATGGTTTGTTATGTTATAATCTATGCCATGTTATTCCATGAAATATGTGATGAGTTAAAGAATGGCGTATTGGTGGCCAAGAATGTGAATTTATCATTTGTTTACAAATGCGTGTAATGGAGGAACAGTATTAATAATTCCTCTAATGACTTATTGTAACTGCTGGATCATGTGATCAAATAAATTGATAATCGAATTAAATAATTATAGCCTGTGAGTCAAGTTGTGGATAGATAGGCATGCCTATGGGTCTAAGTTACGTCCGATTCCACTGGAATCACAATGCGATTTGAATCCTTGCTGGATTCTTTAATGTAAAATATTGAAAAATATTGAATTTTACTATACCTTAGGGTACCAATGTGATTATCTACGGACACACTGTATTTACTATACCTCAGGGTACTAATGCAATACCCGTTATCCGCATCTTTTAATTGTAGGCAAGACTAAACTAATAAAAGTATTGAGTGAACAATGTGTTATATGAATAAATAATTGTGGATTTAATGTGAATGAATACACCATTACAATGAAGATTATTATGCATGATTTAAACTATTTAATTATATGACTACAGCATATACGTCTATATGATACATGAATCTTGATAAACTAATTTGGTTGTTATTATGCTTGTAATATGTTATATTTTATAATTGTGTAATTATTGTATTGTATGTTATATATATGTGTGTATATGTTGTTTCCCCACTAAGAGTTATTGCTTAGCACGAGTTTGCTAATCCATGTAGGTTTGAACGTGAGGTGATCGTGAAGGATGAGTTTCGTACTGCTAACTGTCAACGATAGGAGCTTATAATGTAGGTTTTTGGATTTTGGGCAATGAGTTTTGTATATACAATATTTACTCCTTTTGTATCAAGCTATAAGTACGGATGTAATAATTAAGTATCATAATGTAGACCTACAGTATATGTATATGATGTATATAAGTAGGTGATTGTGTAAATTGTGCATGGGATATCCGCTGCATGTGAATGCAGAAGTGATGAAATTTATTTATGCGTAAGTGATAGTGTTATGTGAATGTGTTTGTTGTGTGGCGATCATTCTCAACTGCTTCAGCTGAGCTATACTAGTGGTTGAGAATGGGCATTACAAGTAGTGGTATCAGAGACTAAGTTTAGTCTTTTCTATGAAATGGGGTAGTTTAGAGTGTGTATAGTAGTGTTGACCTAATACGGATGTCCTTGTTTAATGTGTAGTATTGATGGATCCTTCAAATGATTCTAGAGAGGAGAAGCAGAAAGCGTTAGTCCTTGAGAAGCAAAAGTGTCTGGGTCTGGACAGTGAAGGCCAGCTAGTTTTGGTAATGAGGTTCCAATGGTTCTAATGGAGGCCTTATTAAAGATGTCTCAGGACATGGCGAGGGTGTTCGATCGTATGACGACCCCAAATGCTCCACTAAAATCCTTAAGAAAGCATGGAGCGGAGGAGTTTCATGGTACAAGGTTAGATGAATCTGATGAGGCGGAGTATTGGATTGAGAAAGTATAGAGGGTTCTTGGAGAAATTAGGTGCCCTCCGGATCAGCGAGTAGAATGTGTTATATCGTTGCTTCAGGGGGCTGCTTATGATTGGTGGAAACTAGTCTTGTAGCATCCAATGCTTCCAGATCCGATCACTTGGGAATTTTTCGAAAAGGAATTTTGGAATAAGTATATAACCAAGGCATATAGGGAGGCAAATTGGAAGCAGTTTCTGAATTTGAAATAGAGATCAATATCAGTGGCAGAATATGAGAAGGAATTCTGTCGCTTGAGTAAGTATGCACCACCTGGTGTTCTAACTAAAGAGTTTTGATGCCAGTAATTTGAAGATGGATTGATTGAGCATATTAAGGCATTATTGATCTCGATGACCATGAAGCAGAATGTGAGTTATTATCGGATAGTGCAAGCTACAATGCAAGCTGAGAGGTCTTTGGGGATACAAAAAGAAAGAATGCAGAAGAGAAATTCTAACCGTGGTGGGTCTCATTCAGGTAGGAGACCAAGGGATTCTCAGATGGCGCCACCAGGTGAATCTGTATTTAGTTCGGCAGCCAGAGGTAAGAAGCAAGGGAC
The DNA here is from genome assembly GCA_947683425.1 of Excoecaria cochinchinensis. NCBI lineage: Eukaryota > Viridiplantae > Streptophyta > Magnoliopsida > Malpighiales > Euphorbiaceae > Excoecaria > Excoecaria cochinchinensis. The sequence continues at coordinate 1,053,069 of CANTUQ010000177.1, read as the reverse complement.
TTCTCATGTGTCTGGGACTGGTAGAGGTACATCTGGTACCAGAAGTGAAGTACACGAATGTCCCTATTGTGAAAAAAGGCATAGGGGGGAATGTTGGAGAATATCGAGTGCATGCTTTAGATGCAAAAGCACTGATCATTTCTTAGCAAATTGTTCGAAAGCATATGAGGCAGCCAGGAATTAACAAGAGCATCTAACTTGCCACCAACTAATAGAGGAAGAGGAAGAAGACGTGGCAGAGATGGCCAGTCCAGAGGTGGAACTGAATCTGAAACAGTGAACAGGCCTACTGTGGTACCAACTCGGGCTTATGCAATAAAGGCTCAAGAGGAATAGGATGCACCTGAGGTTATAGCAGGTACCTTTCTACTTTATGATGTAGAGATATTTGCATTAATTGACCCTGGATCAGCTCATTCATATGTGTGCATTAAGAGGTTATGTGATAAAATGCCTAACGCTGAATATTTGAAATATGATATATGTGTATCGAGTCCATTGGGGAATAATGTGAATGTGAATAAAGTGCATAGGGATTGTCCATTAGTAGTGCAAAGTTGTTCCTTTCCGATTGATTTGATTGAACTACCCTTTGATGAATTTGACCTAATATTGGGTATGGATTGGTTAAGTAAATATAATGCGATAGTTGACTATAAGAAAAAAATAGTGGTACTTCATAATAGTGAAGGAAGTAAAGTGACCATGAAGGGTATATGTCCTAATCCTCTTGTAAATGTGTTATCGGCAATGCAAACGTATCGATGCTTGAGAAAGGGATGTGAGGTTTACTTGGCTCTTATTTTAGATTCTAGAAGAGAGCAAGTGAGAATACATGGTATGCCCATAGTGAGGGAGTTCTATGATGTGTTTCCAGAAGAACTATCTGGGGTACTGCCAACAAGAGAAGTGGAGTTGTCGACTGATGTTGTGCCTAGAACAGTGCCAGTGTCTAAGGTGCCTTATCGAATGGCTCCTACGGAGCTGAAGGAAGTAAAGATGCAGTTGCAAGAGCTATTAGACAGAGGTTTTATAAGACCTAGTGTGTCTCCTTAGGGAGCACCAGTTCTGTTTGTTAAGAAGAAAGATGGAACCATGAGAATGTGTATAGATTACAGATAATTAAATAAGGTAACAGTGAAGAATTGGTATCCTCTACCTAGAATTGAGGATTTGTTTGATCAATCGAGATAAGCAGGTGTATTTTCTAAAATTGACTTAAGGTCGAGGTATTATCAGCTGCCTATGAAGAAGGAAGATGCACCTAAGACTGCATTTAGAACTCGGTATGGACATTATGAATTTCTAGTAATTCCATTCGGGTTAACTAATGCACCTGCTATATTTATGGACTTAATGCATAGAGTATTCAGACATTATTTAGAATAGTTTGTTGTAGTATTTATTGATGATATCTTGGTTTATTCAAGGAATGAAGAAGAGCATGAGCAGCATTTGAGAACAGTACTACAGCTTTTGAGGAAGCATCAGTTGTATGCTAAGTTAAGCAAGTGTGGATTTTGGCTTAAGCAAGTATCTTTTTTGAGACATGTGATATCTTCTGAAGGGATTAAAGTAGATCCGTCTAAAGTTGAACCGATAGTAAATTGGAAGCCACCCAGAAATGTACTTGAAGTTCGGTGTTTTCTTGGGGTTGGCTGGCTATTATAGAAGATATGTAAAAGAGTTTTCAGTAATAGCTTCACCATTGACCAGATTGCTTCGAAAGAGAGTTAAGTTTGAATGGTCAGATAGATATCAATCGAGTTTTGATCAACTAAAGAGGATGTTGGTGGAGGCACCAATCTTAACTCAGCCTATTTCTGGCAAAGAGTATGTATTGTATAGTGATGCTTCTGGTATAGGTTTGGGTTGTGTATTGATGCAAGATGGAAAGGTGGTAGCATATGCCTCAAGGCAATTGAAGCTGAATGAATAGAATTATCCGACTCATGATTTAGAATTGGTAGCTATGGTGTTTGCCTTAAAGATTTGGTGACACTACCTGTATGGTGAGAAGTGTAAGATCTTCACTGATCACAAGAGCTTGAAATATCTGCTTACTCAGAAAGAGTTGAATCTGAGACAGCGTAGGTGGCTCGAACTATTTAAGGAGTATGATTGTATAGTTGATTATCACCCGAGTAAAGCCAATGTGGTGGCGGACGAATTGAGTAGAAAGTCTGTTTCGGCTATGATGTTAAGGCATGTGAAATGGAGACTTACTGCAAATGGGGCATTGTTAGCTTAGTTAAAAGCAAGACCTGTATTTAGGGATGAATTGATTGCTACGCAGAAAAGTGATCTCAAATTGCAACAGATTTTGCAGTCAATGATGAGTGGTGACAAGAATGACTATTTAGTGAATGAGGAAGGTGTATTGTTTTAAAAGAATCGGCTATGTATTGCAAATGATAATAGATTGAGAAAGAGGTTGATGTATGAGGCGCACAATACTGTTTTTACAATGCATCCAGGTGGAAATAAAATGTACCAGGATTTGAAACAACTATATTGGTGGCTTAGTATGAAAAGGGATGTGGCAAAATATGTGTCAAAGTGTCTGATCTGGCAGCAAGTGAAAGCGGAACATTAGTGTGACGTGCGCCAAACCCGATGCTACCCAGCAAGGGCCCTCGCTTTGAATCCGCTTTAGGATTCGAGGTATGAAGGTTCGCGTCTTTTGATCATGGGCGCCATGAGACATCATCGGTATGCTCCTCTCAATAGAACATTGGGGAGAATAACCTAGCCTATTGACGCCTAAAGGCACCTTTGAGGTATTTGGAGTCGCCACACAATTTGCAAGAAATTGGGAAAAGGTTTCTCACCTCTATTGGTCTAAACCAGAGATATGGTGTCCGGAACTTCCCTCTTATTTATGCTTTGGTTAGTTATAAATGATTTTTTAACTTCTTAAAATTGTATCTCTCATCTCACACGATTAATGTATTAAAAGTAAAAGCGCATTTCAAGCACGTAAAGGAAGTAAATAAAAGCAATAAAGCAATAGATAGAGAAAGCGATAAATGAAAGCGGTAAACACGTAAGCACGCAATTACAAGAGAAATAGGGGCGGAATACAACCCCAATAAGAGGAGGTTAAAGATGTAAGTGGGACGGAATACAATCCCCAAAAGATAAATGAAGTTGCCCCAAAAATTAATTACAAGGGCCCAAAAAAGAAATAAACTTGAATTTAAAACACTCACCCAAGATTAAAATAAAAGAGCATACATAAATCGGGGCGTTATTTAAGGAACGTTGGTTCCTTCGCACTTGTTCGAAATTTAGGAACATTGGCTCCTTCGTATTAATTTGAAGAGGGTTCGAAAAGTCATTTTTGATTGCTTGAATTAAAAAACCGGGATGAGTGATCCCATTTTTGTAGAAAAGTTGACTCTTCGTTTTAATTGTGACATTTTTATTGTCGGGCTAAAATAAGGGACATTGGTCCCGATTTTATTAATGAAAATTCCAATTTAATTATAGAAATATTTTTGTGATTTTTTATCGCACGCGTGCACGAATAAAAAAATATATATTTACAAATAACACGACATAAAGAAAGGGTTAAGAAAGATCTCACCGAACCGGAGTACCCGCCTACGCGTCGCGACCCATCCGGGGAGTCGCGGGGCGCTCACAAGGCCCGACTCAAATCAAAACTCATACAAAAATTAACATCAAAATATTAGTAAATATTCAAAGTGAATTAATCAAACAAATAATAAATATAATAATAATAACAATGATAGCAATGCAACAAAATAAATCAAATTATCAACGGTAAATAACAATGCAACAATAAATAGGATAAATAGTAGACATAATAATCATAATAAAACCATATAATAATAATAATAATAAAAGCGGAAATGATACATAACAAATAGATAAATATAATAATAGCCACGATTCATTAATAATAACACAAAATACATAAATATATAACAATAATAGCAATATACAATATATAACAACTATGTTAATGATAAACCATATTAATAACAACAAAAATAATTATCGACGGTAGTAATAATAGGATAAATAATGATAAAAGTAATAATAGTTGAACAAAATAATAATAATAATAATAATAATAATAACATATATACTAATGCTAATGAGGCAACGACATAGTAATAATAATAATAATTATTATGAATAACATGGCAGCAAACTCAACATAATAATAATAGTAGTAAATGAGAGAGCATGGAAATCAAAGAAAACAAATAACATATTAATTATGGTATCAACACATTAAAATGCTAAAAATGAATAATGAAAATAATAGTAGCAAAAATGATGTTAACAACAATAAACACTATACAAAAAATGAGAATGAGTTCAAGAATGTTTACCCTAAGAATTTTTAGATTAGAGAAACGGTGTCTCGGTCGATTTCCCTTGTCGGATTTGTGGTGATAAGTATTTGAAGAAAATGTAGAAATTAATATTTTGAAATGAAATCAAGAAAATACTTTAATGAAAATATTTTTGGTGGGTGATTTTAGCAAAGGAAATTAATTTTCCAAGCCCAAATCACTCAATAAAATGGATTGTGTATTTTTGAAGATCAAATCAAGATTAAAATTTGAGAAAGAAGAAAAAAAGGAAAGCCAAAGAGCTAGTTGCTGGAGAGAAAGAGTTGAAAGAAAAACTTTGAAAAAAATAGTTGCCGTCCAAAAATGAGGGGCAAAATCCCCATTTAATCTTGCCTTGGCCAAAAATGGCAAGGGACAAGATATCCTTTATTTTTAGTTAATTAAAAATATCATAAAATGGTGAAACCATAGAAATGTCAGACTGAGAAAATTCAGACTGAAAACAGCGAAAAAAATGGACAGGCGAAGACCAAGAGGTCGCGCGGAGAGGGCAAGGGCGCGCGCGGCAGCAGCCTGCTGCGCGCGTGGTGCCCCCGCAACGCGCGCGGCAGGCAGCTGCCTCGCGCGCAGGGGGGGCGCGCGGCGCCCCCCGCCTCGTGCGCAGGGGGCCTTCGCGACTTTTTTTTTTTATTTTAAATTTTGACACAAAATTAATATATATATTTTTTACTCCATTTTAATTTTAATTTTCCCAAAAATATATATTTTTAATTATTTTCCGAAAAACACATCTTTGACAAGGGAACGATCGATTCTCACATTTCTTGCCAAAAATCGGTCTTCTATTTCATCATCGGGTAATCCTTATCTTGGACCGCCCTGGGACCCGGTGTCTACGGTTGCCCCCAATTTTGGGGAAACTTAGAACCTAGGTTCCTAAGTGAGCCAAAATTCAGAAAAGAGAGGGAGAGATGCGTACCTGAGGCGGTCGCTGTCCGGGACTTGGTCTTGCTAGCTTGTCGGCATCATAGGATTACTACTGGTCACATGATTGAGGAACGTCAGCTTGTCAACGTGAAACTATGGCTGAGCGACTGATAAACACCAGTTTGTCGGTGCGTGAAGGCGTCAGACTTTTAAGAATGCGGTTGATAGAACGCCAGCTTGTCGGCGTGTGAAACCGTGGCTGAGCGACAGATAAACACCAGTTTGTCGGTGCGTGAAGGCGTCAGACTTTTAAGAACGCGGTTGATAGAATGCCAGCTTGTCGGCGTGTGAAACCGTGGCTGAGCGACAGATATACACCAGCTTGTCGGTGTGTGAAGGCGCCAAACTTGGAAGAACGTGATTGATAGAACACCAGCTTGTCGGCGTGTGAAACCACGGCTGAGCGACTGATAAACACCAGCTTGTAGGTGTGTGAAGGCGCTAGACTTTGGAGAACGTGATTGATAGAACACCAGCTTGTCGGAGTGTGAAACCACGGCTGAGCGACTGATAAACACCAGCTTGTCGGTGTGTGAAGGCGCCAGACTTGGAAGAACGTGATTTATAGAACACCAGCTTGTCGGCGTGTGAAACCACGGCTGAGCGACTGATAAACACTAGCTTGTCGGTGTGTGAAGGCGCCAGACTTAGAAGAACATGATTGATAGAACACCAGCTTGTCGGCGTGTGAAACCACGGCTGAGCGACTGATAAACACCAGCTTGTCGGTGTGTGAAGGCGCCAGACTTTGGAGGACGTAATTGATAGAACACCAGCTTGTCGGTGTGTGAAACCACGATTGAGCGACTGATAAACACCAGCTTGTCGGTGTGTGAAGGCGCCGGACTTTCCTGCAGAAACAACAAACTTGTATGCAAGGGTAAGTTATGCACGTGCATATGCATATGTCATGCAGGATGCAAGTGACACCATTCATCTGAGTGGTCTAGAGGTCGAGGTGCGATAACTTCTGCCGAAGCGACTCATGGCTCCGTGTGGTCGCTCATGCCCCCAAGCGTCTGTAAGCGATGTCCTGCTTTATGGACTGTGACTCATAATTCTTCAGGGAGGATTGCCCGATGTGTGTCTTTGCTTGAAAGGGGTTGCCCAAGGTAATGCTGCCTTATCACTCCAAGCGTCATTGTTTTAAAGGTAGTGCGTCCCTCATGGATTTTCACACTAGCTTTTCTTAGCGGGAGATGCGTCCTTGTCGGATTTTCACATAACCCTGTGCCTTATTTTTGCCTGGAATGGACCCAACCCAATCCAGCGGCTTTTATTTATTTCATTTTTTTTGTAGGGCAGACTGCCTGTTACCAGGTTTTCACCCTGCCCTTTGGCCTAACTTTTGCTTAGAGCGCCAGTCACGGTTTTCATCTCTAACGGCCTTATTTTTATTATTATTTATTTATTTATTTTTTTTTTAATAAAATTTATGTCGGTTGCACGGATAAATTGTGCTCATTCGAATGGGAAGTGACAGCAGTGCCATATTACTCGTCTGAAAAGAACTATGGACATTCATTGGATAAAAGAACTTTTCTGAGTGCATAATTGCATACATGTACACGTTTCTCGTGTGATTTCATTACACATGATCATCATTTGACATTAGGCCCCAAGATACCAGACCACATCTAATCTCGAGATAGATCTCAAAAGCATCACACTCCTGTTATCAATCAGCCCTCTCGGGTTTTCTTGATTGAACATTTTTCTCTCTCTCTTTTTTTTTTTTTGTCTTCAGCCGTGGAATCTTTTCAATCTGTAGACGTTGATCGGCTCCCTGAATTCATTCCCATCACTATCTGTCAGGATTGCAGCTCCTTTAGACAAAAGCTTCTTCAGAACGAAGGGTCCTTCCCAAGTTGGCCTGAACTTGCCTCGAAAATCCGGAACCCCTGGCCTCATTTGTTTGAAGACTAGGTCTCCTTCCTTCAATGGGTGCTTTCTTACTTTCTTCCCAAATAAGCGGGCTAGCCTTTTCTGGTAGATCTGGTTGTGGTAGTATGCCCGCATCCTATCTTCGTCCAATAGGTTCAACTGTAGTAGCCGCTGCTGGGCCCATTTGGCTTCTGGTAGCTGAGTTTCTGTCACCACCCTCAATGACTGGAGTTCTATTTTTACCGGTAGAACTGCTTCCGTCCCGTAAACCAAGGAGAAAGGGGTAACCCCTGTGGAAGTTCTGGCGGTGGTCCTGTAGCCCCATAGTGCGAATGGCAATTTCTCGGCCCAGTCTTTATAGGTTTGCACCATCTTAGCCAATATCTTCTTGATGTTCTTATTAGTTGCCTCGACCGCCCCGTTGGCCTGTGGTCGGTATGGAGAGGACTTATGGTGTTGGATGGCGTACTTCTTGAGCATCTGCTTAGTCTCAGCTTGGAACTGTACCCCATTATCTGACACGATGTGATGAGGGAGACCGTACCTACAGATCAAATGTCGCTCGATGAACCTGGCCATTTCCCGGGCGCCTAATTTCTTGAAGGATTCAGCTTCAACCCACTTGGTAAAGTAATCAATGGCGACTACAATGAACCTGTGCCCATTAGAGGCTGTCGGGTGTATCTCTCCTATAATATCAATCCCCCATGCTGCAAATGGCCACGGCGACGTCAGGTTGCACAATTCCGACACCGGCAGGTGTCTCAGATTAGCATATTGCTGGCATAATTGGCACTCCTTCACATATTTACAGCAATCTGTATCCATTGTTAACCAGAAGAAACCTTGTCACATTATTTTCTTTGCTAGGGCCAGACCACTCATATGGGCCCCACAGACCCCTGCATGGGTTTCCTCCATAACCCTTTTAGCCTCTTTCTCATCTAAACATCTTAGTTGTATGCCATCGGCTTGTCTCTTGTACAACACCCCGTCTACACTGATGAATTGAGTGGACAGTTTGCGGATTAGCCTTTGGTCTTTTTGAGTGGCTTCTTCCGGGAATATTGACCCCTCCAAATAATTCAGGACATCATAGTACCATGGCTTTCCATCAGTAATTTCAACATCCCCGACTTGTTCGGTCTCAAAGTATGGCTTGCTCGAACTGGAAATGAGCACGGGCTTCATAACTATTCCTTCGGGGTTATCCCACATGGATACCAAGGTAGCTAGGGCATCTGCCAATTGGTTCTCATCTCGGGGCACGTAGTTAAAAGTGCAAATTTCAAACCGGCCACTAAGTCCTTTCAAGCACTTCACATATGGCAACAGCCGCTCTTCCTTGATGGCCCATTCACCCCTGACTTGGTGGATTACTAAGGATGAGTCCCCGAAGACCTCTACTACTTTTGCCCCCACGGCTGAGAACGCTTCTAACCCAAAGATGCAGGCTTCATACTCAGCCTCATTATTGGTGGCTCTGTACCTTAGTTTCTTGGCTAAGGGAAGCTTCTCTCCGTCTGGGGTTACTAGAATCACTCTTGTTCCGGCTCCCTTGCTATTTACTGCCCCATCAAAATACATCTGCCACTTCTTCACGGTGATGGCTACCACGTTTTCGTCGGGGAATTCATACAATAGCTGGTCTCCTTCAATTGGATGGTCAGCAAGAAACTCGGCCACTGCTCGACCTTTAATGGTCTTTCTAGTAATGTATTCCACGTCGAATTCTTGTAGCAATATCAACCATCTTCCCATTTTCCCTAGTAAAGAGGGTGCCTGTTGCAGGTATCGGAGGGGATTTTGCTTGGCGACAGCCTGCACTTTGTAGGAATGAAAGTAATGCCTCAGTTTCTTTGATGCCCAGATTACTGCCAGGCAGATCTTTTCTACTTCAACATACTTGGCTTCATAAGGGAGGAGTTTCTTGCTGAGGTAGTAAATCGCAAATTCGACCCCGAATTCATCCTCTTGGGCCATCATGGCTCCTACAGAATTTTCCTCTATTGTTAGGTAGAGAATCAAAGGTTTAACAGGCCGTGGCGGACGTAGCACTGGGGGATGTTGGAGCTAATCCTTAATGACATCAAAAGCCTTCTGGCAGTCATCGTTCCACCTGACTGGCTGATTCTTCCTGAGGAGCTTGAAAATTGGTTCGCACACTGAAGCGAGCTTGGAAATGAACCTACTAATGTACTGCAATTTGCCCAGAAAACTCCGAACTTCCTTTTCCTTTTGGGGTACTGGCATTTCTCTGATTGCCTTGATTTTATCAGGGTCCACTTCTATTCCCCTTTGGCTTACCACATGGCCTAACAGCTTACCCGAGGTGACTCCGAAAATGCATTTCTTAGGATTGAGGCGAAGATTATACTTGTCGATCCTCTGAAAGAACTTTTCCAAGGCCTCGAAATGTCCTTCTCGAGTTGCCGACTTGATCATCATATCATCGACATACACTTCGACCTCCTTGTGGATCAAGTCATCCAAGATCTTAGTAGCCATCCTTTGGTATGTCGCTCCAGCATTCTTTAACCCAAAAGGCATTACTCGGTAGGCGAACGTCCCCCATTCTGTGATGAAAGCTGTCTTGATTCGCTCCACAATCTTGTTAAGGATTTGGTTGTATCCCGCATACCCATCCACAAAGCTGTACATCATACAAGCGGCCGCGCTATCCACTAGTACATCAATATGGGGTAGGGGAAAGTCATCTTTTGGGCAGGCTTTATTCAGGTCTCGGTAGTCAACACATACTCGGACTCTCCCATCCTTCTTGGCTACGGGGACAACATTGGCTAACCACGTGGGGTATTGGACCTCTACTAGGAACTTGGCTTCGATCTGCTTGTGCACCTCTTCCTTTACCTTTTCTGCCCATTCTGGCCTCAGTCTTCTGAGCTTCTGTTTGACCGGCTTGCACTCTGGGTAGGTCGGAACGGCGTGTTCGACAACTGTCCGATCAATCCCTGGCATATCCTCATAGGTCCAGGCGAAGACTCTTTCATATTTTTTCAAAATTCTCTCAAATTTTATCCTTTCCTCAAGAGTTACGTCGGATGCTATCAAGATTTCCTTTGGATTTTCCAAAGTCCCATCCCGAGATTAAATGAGGTGGTATTGGTTGAGTTAATGTCAAATATAAATGATTCATGCTCGTGATTATGCATAATGAAATCATGAGAAACATCGCACAAGTAAGCAAAGTCATTCATATTATTAAAGTACTCAGAATTACAGATAGAATTGTCAAATAGTTCGGGAATAAAAAGTACATCAGCAAAGCTATCATTATCATCTTCCACTGGTGCTGGTGCTGAAGCCGACGGCCCCTCATCTTGAACCTCAGCTGCATTCAAACTCTTCAATTCTGGCACTGCTGCTCCATCCTCCATCTTCTCTTTACCCTTTGATTGAGCAGCCAGCAGGCTTTTGGTGATAACTTCCTCGGGAACTTCTCGATCCCATGCTAGAGTCTGATTGAAGATTTCCTCATCCCAGAAGGCTTCCACCGCCTTGACCATCCCCTCGGACCAGTCAAACACATCATTGAAGATTTCAAAACCTGGGGTGATCTTGCCATCAATCCACTGAGGCTCTGCCTCCCCATAGTAGGCACACACCGATGCAGCCGGTACAAAAGTCTCCAAAATGTGCGGCACTTCCGCGGGCTTCCTTGCGGGCTTGTTCTTCTTGGCATCAACAGCGTAGCCCAAACCTCGCATATCCTTTTGCCCCCTTGTGGCGATGGGCTCTTGAATCCCTTGTGAGCTCTTACCCAAACCAGCCCCGGGGAGGAAGCTCATCCTTTTCATCATATTGACAACTTGGGGGCTTACCCCCGACTCATCTTCCTCATTCACCATAGCCACGTGGAAACCACTGAAGGGTTGATTGGAAATTCCGAGCACTGACACTTGATTATCACTAGCTGCTTTAATTGTTACAATCTGGCCTTCATGGGGAATCTTAATCATTTGGTGGAGCGTAGATGGAACCCCTCCCAACTTGTGAAACCAAGGCCTTCCAAGCAGCACTGCAAAGTTAGCCGGTATTGGCAGGACAACAAACTCAGCCTCTATCTCAACTGGACCGGTCTTGACTTGAGCTTTAAAAGTCCCAGCAGCTTGCCTTCTCGAGTTGTCATAAGCAGTGATAGTCATATTCACTCAACATGCTCTCATTCAATCCAAGTGAAGGTAGCGCCACCAGTGGGCACACATTAATGGAGGACCCATCATCCACCATGACACAGGCTGTGTGTTTACCATTGATCTGAGCTTGGATATATAGAGGGCGATTGTGATTACGACCCTCGATTGGCAAGTCGGCTTCGGTGTAGACTATGTTTTCTTCAGATCCCCCTTTCACAATGCCCAACAACTCGGAGGGTGAGATAGTGGTGGCGACTGTCGATTCACATAAGGCTTCAACTAGCTTCTACCTGTGGCTCGGGGATTGCCTCAATAGGTCCCAGATGGATATTTGTGCTGTCGTCTTCTTTAGTTGCTTCAGGATCTGATTCTCTTCCGTTTCTTGCTCCACCGTCGGAGGCATCGGGTCCTGTTGCTTCTCAATTTTCGGCACCACTCTTCCGCTGCGGGTAACAGCCTGTACCTCTTGCGCTTTGTCTTCTTCACCCCCAGAGTTCCATACATCCTTCGGCTCATCGGCCTCTTCAGTCTCACCTTCACTAGTTGAGTCCCAACATTCTATCATGTTGACTTGGGGCTGCTCCCCATTGACTTCCTGTTCGGGGTGGACGATAGCCATGTAGTCATTGCCGTAGAGATCCCTCAGCACATACCACTCTGGCAAGCTTGACCCTATCATGAAGACTGGAGGAGGTACGGCGTTATATCCGGTATTCTTCTTCTTTTCCCTCTTTTCAGGGTCGGAGATCTGCTTACTATCAATAAGATCTTGGACCCGATCCCTTAAAGTTCTGCAAGAGTCAGTGAGGTGACCAGTGTGCTGGTGGAAAGCACAGTATTGGTCCCCTCTATGGTTCGGCTGGCCGTAGGTCTTAGCTTGTCTAGCTGGCAATGGCTGAAGTTTTCCCTCTTTCATTAATCGTTCTAGGACCCAGGATAATGGTCTTCCCAAATTTGAATAGTGCCTCTGGTTCGTATCCGTGGCTGAAACTTCCGCTGTTTTGCCCACTCTGTTACTGCTGCTTCCGGCGCTACCTGACCTATTTCCCCCTTGGTTCCCGAAGTTCTTCCGAGCAAAACTATCATTATTGGCTTTCCTTGCCAAGTACTCCGATTCAGCTTCAATTGCTATGTCTTTTAAGGATTCCCAATCCTTGAGCCCTTTCATCTTAAGCCCCTCCCTCAAGTATGGGCTTGCATTTTTGATAAATAGTCTGATTTGGTCCGAGGTATCGGGCTTCCTCTTCATTTCCATAACGCGATTCCTCCACCGCGTAAGGTAGTCATGGAAAGATTCACCAGACTTTTGTTGCAGGAGCTCGAGGTCTTTTAACGTCACTTCCATGCGGGTGCTGCAATCGTACTGCCACATAAAATCACTTGTAAGCAAAACCCAATCTTCTTTCGACCTCCTATCCAAACCGTGGTACCAATCAATCGCTGACCCCGTCAAACTAAGGCAGAAGTACTCCACTTTTTGCTTCCTGGTAAGACCTGTGCCTTTCATGATTAAGGCATATTGTGTAAGATGGGCCGAAGGGTCAGACATGCCATCAAACTTTGGTAAATCTGGCATCTTAAATCTCTGAGGCAGCAGCTCCTCCTCACCCAAGTCTACATCTTCGGGGATGACCCCCTTTCCGACCGACACCATTCGTGCGATGGCTTCCATTCTTTCCTCTATCTTCCTCACTACATCATCCTCTAGCTTAGGAGCTTTGCACCTCACAGCTTGGGGAACTACTGGCTCATCTTCCTCTTCCCCTAAGAAATCATCCCTTGGATCTGGAATTCTCACCCTCGGTTGCTCAACTGGTGCCGCCACTCAAGGTTCAGCGACTGGTTGTGGTACAGTGGTAGTTGGTATAGTGGTCTCCACAACAGGTGCTTCGACCGGGTCAACAACTGGAGCTCCGGACGGTTGTCTAGCGTGTGGCATCATCTGGGCGATAAGGTTCCCCATCATAGCAAGCATTTTCCTTTTAAAGTCTTCGAATCTCTTGTCCAAGTCCTGTGTTGTTACAACACCCGAATCTTGCGGTAATTCTGCCATTACTGACCCGGAGGATTGTTCTGAACAAGAGTTTGAGTTTCTATCCCAATCTGAACCCGATGCTGATGCCAAACTTGACGGCTCAACTACTTGATTTCTGACCAACCTCCCGCTAGGATCTCTGGACCACTCAAATGGATCTATGATGGCTGAAAAAATCCAATTCGTTAGCATGATGCATGGATGGCATTAAGAATGCATGGTCGTGTCGATGCAGCATCCACAACCACATGCAAGCAAACAGACCCTTCCAACCTTATTACTCCCGCACACGGGGCAATGTGGTCTCTTTCCTAGGTGGGCTTAGTTCATGGGTCAACAGGGGACCCTATGAACGCGCAACGTGCACGGCGAAAAGCCGGCAGCATAACAGCTCTAGTCTAATGTACACGCGTATGAGTTTTGGCCATTACGTATTTGGATAGTTCAATCAAGTTAAGGTGGGCTTACCGGGGCATGAAAGCCTTTGATAAAAGACCACTTAAATTGGTTGATTCCGTTTAATACGTGACGACCCATACCACAAGCATCGTATTAAGGAGCATACCACCTAGTGGAAGTTTCTATTTGCCATTAGATGAGCTTTGGTCAATGGTGATGAACCTTTTAGGGCTACCCAAGCATGGTCCGCGCCAACGGGTCTAGCTCATCACGAGCATAACGACCGATTGGGTCTCCATTTTGATATACCGAAAGGTACAAGGCTTGGGCTGGTGATTATCCTTAACACTTCCCTACAATGAGTGAAAGTAGGGTCGTGTTTCAGGAACGCACCGGGGTAAGATAGGGACCAACTAGCATAAGTCTAAGGCTCTAAAATTATATGATGCAATTTTCGAAAAGAGGTAGAATTTTAAGTTTCAAAAACTCAATTATAAATTTTAACCAAAGCACTTTCGGAGTGAAGTCTCAAACACAAAATCCCCAGTGGAGTCGCCACTGTGACGCGCGCCGAACCCGATGCTACCCAGCAAGGGCCCTCGCTTTGAATCCGCTTTAGGATTCGAGGTATGAAGGTTCGCGTCTTTTGATCATGGGCGCCATGAGACATCATCGGTATGCTCCTCTCAATAGAACATTGGGGAGAATAACCTAGCCTATTGACGCCTAAAGGCACCTTTGAGGTATTTGGAGTCGCCACCCAATTTGCAAGAAATTGGGAAAAGGTTTCTCACCTCTATTGGTCTAAACCAGAGATATGGTGTCCGGAACTTCCCTCTTATTTATGCTTTGGTTAGTTATAAATGATTTTTTAACTTCTTAAAATTGTATCTCTCATCTCACACGATTAATGTATTAAAAGTAAAAGCGCATTTCAAGCACGTAAAGGAAGTAAATAAAAGCGATAAAGCAATAGATAGAGAAAGCGATAAATGAAAGCGGTAAACACGTAAGCACGCAATTACAAGAGAAATAGGGGCGGAATACAACCCCAATAAGAGGAGGTTAAAGATGTAAGTGGGACGGAATACAATCCGCAAAAGATAAATGAAGTTGCCCCAAAAATTAATTACAAGGGCCCAAAAAAGAAATAAACTTGAATTTAAAACACTCACCCAAGATTAAAATAAAAGAGCATACATAAATCGGGGCGTTATTTAAGGAAAGTTGGTTCCTTCGCACTTGTTCGAAATTTAGGAACATTGGCTCCTTCGTATTAATTTGAAGAGGGTTCGAAAAGTCATTTTTGATTGCTTGAATTAAAAAATCGGGATGAGTGATCCCATTTTTGTAGAAAAGTTGACTCTTCGTTTTAATTGTGACATTTTTATTATCGGGCTAAAATAAGGGACATTGGTCCCGATTTTATTAATGAAAATTTCAATTTAATTATAGAAATATTTTTGTGATTTTTTATCGCACGCGTGCACGAATAAAAAAATATATATTTACAAATAACACGACATAAAGAAAGGGTTAAGAAAGATCTCACCGAACCGGAGTACCCGCCTACGCGTCGCGACCCATCCGGGGAGTCGCGGGGCGCTCACAAGGCCCGACTCAAATCAAAACTCATACAAAAATTAACATCAAAATATTAGTAAATATTCAAAGTGAATTAATCAAACAAATAATAAATATAATAATAATAACAATGATAGCAATGCAACAAAATAAATCAAATTATCAACGGTAAATAACAATGCAACAATAAATAGGATAAATAGTAGACATAAAAATCATAATAAAACCATATAATAATAATAATAATAAAAGCGGAAATGATACATAACAAATAGATAAATATAATAATAGCCACGATTCATTAATAATAACACAAAATACATAAATATATAACAATAATAGCAATATACAATATATAACAACTATGTTAATGATAAACCATATTAATAACAACAAAAATAATTATCGACGGTAGTAATAATAGGATAAATAATGATAAAAGTAATAATAGTTGAACAAAATAATAATAATAATAATAATAATAATAATAATAATAATAATAATAATAATAATAATAATAATAATAATAATAATAACAACAACAACATATATACTAATGCTAATGAGGCAACGACATAGTAATAATAATAATAATTATTATGAATAACATGGCAGCAAACTCAACATAATAATAATAGTAGTAAATGAGAGAGCATGGAAATCAGAGAAAACAAATATCATATTAATTATGGTATCAACACATTAAAATGCTAAAAATGAATAATGAAAATAATAGTAGCAAAAATGATGTTAACAACAATAAACACTATACAAAAAATGAGAATGAGTTCAAGAATGTTTACCCTCAGAATTTTTAGATTAGAGAAACGGTGTCTCGGTCGATTTCCCTTGTCGGATTTGTGGTGATAAGTATTTGAAGAAAATGTAGAAATTAATATTTTGAAATGAAATCAAGAAAATACTTTAATGAAAATATTTTTGGTGGGTGATTTTAGCAAAGGAAATTAATTTTCCAAGCCCAAATCACTCAATAAAATGGATTGTGTATTTTTGAAGATCAAATCAAGATTAAAATTTGAGAAAGAAGAAAAAAAGGAAAGCCAAAGAGCTAGTTGCTGGAGAGAAAGAGTTGAAAGAAAAACTTTGAAAAAAATAGTTGCCGTCAAAAAATGAGGGGCAAAATCCCCATTTAATCTTGCCTTGGCCAAAAATTGCAAGGGACAAGATATCCTTTATTTTTAGTTAATCAAAAATATCATAAAATGGTGAAACCATAGAAATGTCAGACTGAGAAAATTCAGACTGAAAACAGCAAAAAAAACGGACAGGCGAAGACCAAGAGGTCGTGCGGAGAGGGCGAAGACCAAGGGCTCGCGCGCAGGGGGGGCGCCGCTCGCGCGCAGGGGGCCTGCGCGCGAGGCGCCTGCCTTGCGCGCAGGCGCCCCTGAGCGCTGGGCGGCCTGCTGTGCAGGCGCCCCTGCGCGCTGGGGCAACCTGCCGCGCAGGCAGCCCCGCGCTGCCGCAGGCGGCCTTCGCGACTTTTTTTTGTTTTTTTTAAATTTTGACACAAAATTAATATATATATTTTTTACTCCATTTTAATTTTAATTTCCACAAAAATATATATTTTTAATTATTTTCCGAAAAACACATCTTTGACAAGGGAACGATCGATTCTCACATTTCTTGCCGAAAATCGGTCTTCTATTTCATCATCGGGTAATCCTGATCTTGGACCGCCCTGGGACCCGGTGTCTACAATTAGGTTCCACATGGTTTGTTGAATCCTCTTTCCATTCCACAATGGAAATGGGACAACATCACCATGGATTTTATTTCTGGACTGCCTATGAGTTAGAAACAATAAGATGCTGTGTGGGTAATTGTGGATAGATTTTCAAAATTAGCTCACTTTATACTAATTCGAATGGACTATTCTATGGACCGATTGGCTGATTTGTATGTAAAGGAAATTGTCAGACTTCATAGAGTGCTATTATGTATTGTATCTTATAGGGATTCGAGGTTTACCTATAGGTTCTAGAAAAGTTTGCAAGCTGCTTTAGGAATAAAGTTGAATTTCAGTATAACGTTCCATCCTCAGACTGACGGACAGTCGGAAAGGGTTATTCAGGTATTAAAGGATTTGATGAAAACATGTGTTTTAAATTTTTCTAAGAGTTGGGATAAGTACATTCCACTAATGGAATTTGCTTATAATAATAGTTTTTAGACAAGTATTAGTATGGTGCTATATGAAGTGTTATATGGTAAGAAGTGTTGAACGTCGATCTGCTGGACAGAATTAGGTGAGCATAAGCTTGTTGGACCGGATTTGGTAAGAGATACAAAAGAAAAGGCTAGAATCATCCAACAATGATTGAAAACAGCTAGTGACAGACAAAAATTGTATGCGAATTTAAAAAGGAAGGATATTGAATTTAATGTGGGTGACAAGGTTTTTTTAAAAGTGTCTCATTGGAGAAAGGTGTTGAGATTCGGGAAGAAAGGGAAATTGAGTCCAAGGTTTATTGGACCATATGAAGTGTTGGACAGAGTGGATTCAGTGGCTTACCGGTTAGCTTTGTCTCCGGCTTTAGCAAAACTCCACGATGTCTTTCATGTGTCCATGTTGAGGAAGTACCAATCAAATGACTCTCATGTGTTACCTGTGCAAGAAATTGAGGTTCAACCGAATTTCTCTTATGATGAGAAACCGAAAGCAATTAGAGCAAGAGAAGTAAAGCAGCTTCGGAATAAACAAATTCCACTTGTGAAGGTGCTTTGGCAACACCATGGAGTGGAAGAGGCGACATGGGAGCCTGAAGCGGCTATGCGGGAGCAACATCCCCACCTATTTGATTCAGGTATGAATTTCACGGATGAAATTATTTTTAGGAGGGGAGAGTTGTAATGGCCCGAATCATACCTTGGTAGTAATTGGTTTAATTCGTCATATTGAGGAGGTGTGTGTGTACTAATTTGTGATAAATTGAAATAGAAATGAAGGACTTAATTGAATAACTAAAAGAAAGTTAAGTGGCTTATTGGCAATTGTGCATTTTAAGTGTTAAGCAAGTTTAATTAGAGGTTAATGAGGTTAACAAAAGCAGAATGGGATTAATGGAAACCTAGTGGGATCCGGATGTCCATTGGTGGAGCCACCACCTAATCCCATAACATGCAATATAAGTTCTTTAGGAGAGAGAAGGCCACTAGCTTGCATGTGTCTTCTAGCCATTTCTATCTCTCTCAAACTCTGCTTCTTCTACTCCTCTCTTCCGTGTGATTCCCTTTAGCATTCTACATTTTGATCCAATGAATTTTGCTATGTTGATCAAGTATTAAGAGGTGGTAATTGATAGGTAAGTGGATTAGTTAGATTACTCTTCATCTTCCCCATTTGTTTTTTTGATTTTGAATTGGTATAGAATTTGATGTTGTGTTGCAATTCTGGAAATTAGACTATGTGTGTAGCTGAGAAATCAAAGCAAGACAAAGGGAAAGCTAATATTGGAAAACCTAGCTCAAAGGAGATCTTTAGGAGCATAGGAGAAGAGGTTTGGAAAACTTGCTGTGACGCGCGCCGGATCCTGATGCGGTCGCCCGTTCGACCGCCCGCACGTGGGCGACTGGGGCATTTGCGGGTCTGTTGGCATCTTGCAATAAATCGCAAGTGCGTCTATGTTGGGCAACAAGGAGGTATCATGGAGTCGCCACCCAATAGAACATTGGAAAAGTTTCTCTCGCCTCGGAGAGCCTAAGACTGCGCTTGGTATCCATTTTGGGCCAGCTAGAGGGATCATGGAAGGTGAACTTCTCACCCTAAAGAGCCTAGAATTAGCGCTAAAGCCTCGTGACCCAAGAAGTATTTTGGAGGATAACCGCTAACCTCTCGAGCCCAAAGACCAGAGCTGGGTCCGGGATTTCTCATCTATTTCTACCTCAATTAGTTTATGATCAAATTTTAATGTCACTAATTCGCTCTCTCTCCACACTATGCAATTGATTAAAAGGCGCATTTATTCACATCTTGAAAGCGATAAATGATCAATTAGATAATGAAAGCAATAGATTACAATAAATACAAGGAGCGGAATACAACTCCCTTTTCATAAATGTGCGAATCATGCATAAATCGGGGCATTTGCTTATTCTGAGGACTTTGGTCCTCGCATGCGTCGTTATTAAAATTGAATATTTTCATTGTGATGGTTTTATTGGATGAAATAGGACATTGGTCCAGTTTTGTGTAAACCTTCATTTTATTAAATATAAAACCATTGAGTCATTTTTATACATCAACGGGATATAAAAGGAGTGCATCCATGTACATAAGATAATCAATAAAAGAAATGAAACAAGAGGATTAGGAAACTAAACCGGACGAGATCCTCCAAACGTGGTAGATAGCCGCTCAAGCTCGGGATAATCCAGGAGGACCAATATACACTCACAGAAAGTTAAGAGATGTTAATATACATAAAATTAACACATAAGAAATCAAAGAGACTGGATAGAGATGAAAAATGATTAAAAAAATGGAGACAGAACCTCACCGACGGCCTTTCCTGGTTGACCGACGGGCGTCGGTTTGGTTACTCGATATGCCCGTTTGTCACTAAAAAGGGGCGTCTGTAGGTGGGTGACCGACGGGCGTCGGTCATGAAGATGACCCGTCGGTCACCTCTGTCTCCGAAAAACAGAAAGGGAAAAAGAAGCCTTTCGAGGTCAAAAAGCAAGTTTTATCCAAGAAGGAGATGAGGGAGTCAAAATGAAGGAAAGTAATGACAGGTATTCAAAAATTTCACAGAATGAATAAATAAATAAATAAAAAATTAAATATGAGATGAAAATGGAGAGAGAATCCGGAATATTTACCCTCAGATAATCACTTCAGGTGAGATTCTGGTATCGGTTAGATCCCCGCGCGTTCCACGAGAAACAACAATGAAAGATTAGAGAGAGAAAATGAGATATTTCACCTTCAATCCTTCAGAAAATCGATTTTGGAGTCAAAATCTAAAGAAAACTAATTAGCTTTTAGTTCCTTTGATTGATTTGATCCTTGATTCAATAAAATTCTTTAGAAAAAAGTGTTTTTGGAAGAGAGAGAAAACGTGCTTGAATTTTGGCAGAGTTTCCCCTTCTGAAAAATTTTCCAACCCTTTTCAAATGAAAATCCGGACCTTATATAGCCAAACACGACCGACGGGCGTCGGTGTATGGGGGCGGGCGTCGGAAGAATCCTACTGACACAAGGACACTTCCGACGGCCCTGCCACATCCACCGACGGGCGTCGGAACGGTTGCGTGCTCCGGGAAACCAGGCGGCTCCCGACAGGGGCAGTGATTTTTCGACGGGCGTCAGAAAATACCACAAGCCGTCGGTGACTCGAAGCGACGGGCTGCCTCCACAGACGGGCTGGCCGTCTGTAGAGGACAAAAAAGCCTTTTTGACTTGAAAAACTTCCGTTTTCTCCCCCTCTGCCCAGGAACGGTAGAAAAACCTCATTTCTCATGGAACGCGGGACTAAAACCTCCAAATTCAGCCTCTCGTACAGGCTCGAACATTGATTTCATCATAGGGTAACCTCTGATCCGGATCGCTCCGGGACACGGTGCTTACAGTTGCCCCCAGTTTTGGGGAAACTAGTGCACAAGCGCCTAGATAAGCCAAAACTCAGAGAAAGGTAAGAAAGGAAGCGTACCTGCGACGGCTGTTCCCCCCTCCCTGCCTTCTGTCGGGTGGACCTTGTCTCGATCCGCTTGGCGATGCGAAGATATTTCCATCGACCTTCTCTCGACCGATAGGTACTCATGGAGATGCAGTATACTCTGGCTGCAACCTCGACCCGGTGAGATGCAGCATGCTTTGGCTACAGGCTCGATCTGGTGAAGTGCAGTACTCTCTTACCACAGCTTCGATGGGTGAGATGCAGCACTCTCTGGCTACAATCTCGATCTGGTGAAGTGCAGTACTCTCTGACCACAGCTTCGATTGGTGAGATGCAGCACTCTCTGGCTACAATCTCGATCTGGTGAAGTGCAGTACTCTCTGACCACAGCTTCGATTGGTGAGATGCAGCATTCTCTGGCTACAATCTCGATCTGGTGAAGTGCAGTACTCTCTGACCACAGCTTCGATTGGTGAGATGCAGCACTCTCTGGCTACAATCTCGATCTGGTGAAGTGCAGTACTCTCTGACCACAGCTTCGATTGGTGAGATGCAGCACTCTCTGGCTACAATCTCGATCTTGGAGTGTGGAAACTCCGCTGGTTTCCTTGTTTCAAGGGAAATCTTTTTAATCGATGTCTATGCTCAGATCGGTATTCCTTTGTACCTGTGAGATAAAAGATTTTGTTAATTCACGCTTGAATGGTTATCTTTTGACCTGTCTATTGATGGCGTGACCTTTGCTTTATTGGCTATGCTGTGTTTCATCTTTTATTCATTTTTTCTTATTGATATGTTTGTCGATTATCATTTTGTTGTTTGTTTTTGCTTTGTGTCATTTTTATTTGTCATATTGTCATTTTTATTGACATGTAAGTAGATATGAGAACATACACTTTCTGTGATGTGATTAAGCAATTAACAATCGAATGATCATGCAATGAGGAAGCAAAAGTTTTCCACTAGAAATGTCATTTTTGTACAGTGTATATACAAAATATATAAAAGATACAAAAGATACAAAATAACTCCCTGAAGATCAGAGAGGTGTGTAGTCTGAGGGCTCATCGGGATCCTCGTCATCCGATATGTGCACGGTCCCTGGCGGAGGTGGACGGGCCGAAGGCGGTGGCGGAGCTGTGGAAGGTCCTACCTCATGATCATGGGCTTGCCTGAATCTGATCTGAGCGTAGCCATCCAAGAAGGGCTGGGTGCAGGTGCTCATAAACCCTAAGGTCTCAGAAACCTTCTCTCCCAACTTCTTGAAGGCTTGGCTCAACTGGATAGTCTGCTCGCTGGAGGCCTTTCTCCTCTGCTCCAGGCTCTGCTCCGTCTGCTCCCTAAACTCCCTCATGGTCTAAGAAAGAGGGGGGAGAATCCCCTCCATCGCCTGGACGCGGGATCTCAGAGAGTCAAGTGACTCATCAATCATCTGTAGGGTCATATCGACCCTCTGAGACACCTGGTCCTGTGACGTCCTCACATCATGAGCGAGCTGCTGCCTCAACTCCCTCAGACCCTGAGCTATCTGCTCAATCAGCCTCATCTGCTCTCCTCTGAAAGCCTCCAGGACCCGAGTCTGCTCATCCCTAAAAGCATCCATGGCCCGAGCCTGCTCCCCAGTCGTGTGCTCGATGTAGCCGGCCTGCTCCCGAGCCAAGCGCTCCACCGACTGGGACTGCTCCAAAATGGCAGCCTGCTGGCGATCTAACCTCTCATGGGTAGCTCTGTCTCTCTCATCCTATCGCCGCTCAAAAGCTATGAACATAGAGGTGAGGAGCTGAGATAAGTCAGGCTGCGCAGGCTGCTGCGGTGCTGGCTCTGGTAGCGGTGCTGAGGAAGTGGATGCCCCGGGGTCACCTCGGAAGTACGGATGGTATCTCTCGGAGGCCCCATGGACAGACCTCTGGACCCTGTTGCTCGGTGATGGGACTGGAGTCGGCGCTCTAGATGCCGGTGAAGCAGCAAAGAGGTCGTCCATCGTGATCTCAAAATCAAAATCTGAGGGGGTCCTAGGTGGCTACTGCTGCTGTGGTGGAGGCACTGCCCGCGGCTGAGGAGGCTGAGGAGGCTGAGGAGGCTGGTGCTCCGGCTGTGGCTCTGTCTGTGGAGGTTGAGGCTGGGGCTCGGGCTCTGGCTGTGGAGGCTGTTCCTCCTGGTGCTCTGGGTGATCAGGATCTGCCCCCAAGGGTGGAAGGTTGAACAGCTGCCGGGTCTCGTGGATAGTCAACACCCTATAGGCCTCTGCCTGGCCAGAAATCGGGGAGATCATCCCCATCTGAACTGCCGCTGCGGCGTCTACGTGGATCCCCTCCAGCAAGGGTCCTCTCAATCTCTCGGGGTTAAACCCCAATCTCAACAATAATCGAGTGATGACTCCTCCTACCATCACCACCGGTGTCGACCCTCTGCCAACTATGGTCAGGTTGGCCAAGATCTCGTGGCTAATGTTGAGACGCTGGCCTGCTACCATAGCCCAGAGGCTCCAGATCTCGGCCACATTAAGCAACCCTGGATTACCAGCTCGACCGAGGTACGAGCTGGAAAGCATTCTGTGCAAATACCGGAGTGCCTGAGACGCCAGTACGGTGCTCTTCGCTGTGTCGTGATCGTACAGCACTCCTGGTATGGCAATGGCTGCCTAATGGGCGTGTCTCACCGCTCGCCACGGGATCTCGACCCCCTCCTCCGTAGGGAGCCCCATGGCCTGAGCAAACCTCAGCCTGGTGATGCTAACATGGTCGCCATCAAACCAAAACTGAATCACCCTCGGGTCGGTATCCGCACTCTGAAAGCTTGTGTAGCGGAAAGTGGCCAAGACCTGGTGGGTAGCCTCTGGAAATGTCTGGAAAGCGGGCTCGAGAAACTCTATCCAACCAGCTCCCTCGGCAAGTAGATCAAACTTCGGGGCCAACCCAAGGGCCTCTAAAAAAGGGCGAGATACGAAACGGCTGGCCCGAAACTCTACCTGAGCCAACGCTTTGTACCTCTGAGCGGACTCGTCATCCATCCAAGCCGGAGCGACAAGCTCGGGCTGGGCCTGTGGTGTTCTACGTCTGGGAGGCATCCTGTGAAAAAGGGAAAAGATTAAATATCAGAAATTTTGGCGAAACAAATATTTTTAACTCATTTCCGAGGTGACGGCTGATTTGGGCCTCACCGGGGCAATGGCGACCCAAAAATAAGATAGAAAGAATGATAATAAATTTAAAGGGGCAACGGTTACCAACATGCTTTGCACGTATCGAGGCAAAAACAATAAGCAATTATCATACAAATAATTTGAAACGAGTAATAGGAATGGGCCTTCTAGGACCCGAGGCATGCATTATACATGGAAAGAAAATAAATATTCAATTCTAGAATAAATAATAAAATTTGGGCAGCATCCCAGCAGGGATATGCCCAACCTCCTGCACAAAAGGATAAAAACATACGCCTCAGGCCTCAACAATAGGGTACATGTGTAAATGGGACGCACCCTGGCAAGAGTGTGCCCCTAACAGTACAAAAATAGTGGCCTCAGGTCGCAAAAGCAAATTATGCACAAAATGGTGCGCTAAAAGGATGCAATTCTAAAGCACCAAGATTATAGAAAAATTCTACTTCTATGTGATCATGCAAAAAGTTCAGATTTAATTACAAAAAAATAATATGGAAAATTGGGCAGCATTTTCCCTAAATTCATAAGGCATCTAAAGCATCCTAAAGTCAAAAGGAAAAGAGATGAATAGATAAATTGAATAAAATTCAAAAAAAGTAGTTATTTACTTACTTGTAGTCGTGGGAAGTGTAGAAACTGGAGAAAATATGAATATCAAAGTGCCCGGCGGGTAGAAAATGCGAAAATATGAAGAAATCGCGAAAAAATAAGGAGAAAAGTCTCAAAAACCGCTAAAAAACGCTAAGAAACCGTTTGAGAGAGGAAAGAGAAAGGGACAGCAACGTTTAAACCGTCTGTCACTCGCCCTTATATAGAAATTCTTGACCGACGGGCAGGGCGTCTGTACAAGCGACCGACGGGCTGGCCGTCTGTCATGCAATGAATGCGAGTTAATGCGCGTGATGAATGTAGTGCATCTGCCAGGTGGACCTATACCGACGGGCAGGTCATCCCTGTGTAGCGGCGGATAGACCGTCCCTGTGGAGAGACGGGCAGGCTGTCGGTGACGCTTGCCTATAAAATTTTGCAAAATTTTTTTGTCTCTTCATTTTACCACATTTTGAGTCCTCTATTCTTCTCAAAATGTCTTCCCCTCTTGCCCAAAGGATGCACCGTATTTTAGATGACAAACACACTTGGGGAGAAGGCGCCCTTTCCTCTCTGTCTAGGCTGAAATACCTGTGCCGGGTGAAGATCGACCAGAACCTCCTCCTGGCAGCGACCCACTTCTGGAACCCCCGATTTCACGTCTTCCAATTCACCTACCAGGAACTGTGTCCCTTGCCTGAAGAGTTAGCTCCCATTCTGGGAGCTCGGTTCCCTCCTAGCGCTCTGCCTTGCATCCCCCGCTGTGGCCTACTTCAGACCCGGGACGTAGCCCTAGCTCTGGGCATATCCCCTTCGGAGGCTAACCAGCTGATTCCTCTGAGCTCCTCCTTTGCTCTGGAGCCATTGATCGAGGCCCTGGATCGGTTCACTGACATTCCCACATATCGGGTAAGCATCATATTCTTATTCTGCATGGTGAACTTCCTTACTGTTGCTCCGGGGGGTTTGACCGGTGACTCCCGTCTGTTCGGAGTTCTGAGCGACTTTCATCTGGGACTGTCCCCTCTACCACTTGTCCTGGCTGAAACCATCCTGGGTCTGGACGCTGTGAGTTCTGGGTCCACTACAACCTTTGCCGGCAGCCCCTTATTACTCCAGGTACGTCATTATTTTAAAGGTAGTGTGTCCCTTATGGATTTTCACACTAGCTTTTCTTAACGGGAGGTGCGTCCTTTCGGATTTTCACACAACCCTGTGCCTCATTTTTGCCTGAAGTAAACCCTACTTACCCCAGCGGCTTTTTTTTTTTTTTTTAAAGATCTGGCTACAGGAAAAACTGAAGATGCTGTCCGAACCACCCCCTCGCATTACCCCCCAGTACTCGTCGAGCCATTTCTTGCCTCATCGGCGATTGCATGGGTGTATCACTGCTGGTGAAGGCATTACCAGATTTGGCGAGCTGTCAGATGACAATATCAGTTTCACATCCGCCTGGCTCCCGCTATCTCATGCGGTCACAGATGGGCCATCGGGTTGTGTTCCCCTCTGCGGCCTCCGTCAGGCCACCTTCTGCATCACCTCCCAGTGTACACGGCAGCTTGGGATGACCCAGGATATAGTGAGGGTTCCCCTATCTTTTCGAGGAGGAGATCTCTCGGTCGCATTTGCTTCCCGGTATCATGAGCTATGGGGTAGATTACCTGTGAAGACCGTCATCCCGAGGTTTGGCAACCATTCTGCATCCTCAACCAGCGGGTACAAGAAGTGGATCCTTAGCCCAGCTTCTGATAACAGGACCCGAGGGCTCAAGCATCTGATCGGCGAGAGCAGCAGCAGGACCTAGCTTAGCTTATATGTGTATTCCTTTTGGTGCTATATTTCTTTTTAATGCAGAACTAGAAAATGACAAAAGTGAAAAGAATAATATTCATCCCTTTTCACGAGTTTTGTGTACATTTCCATATAATTTCAGCATACATGATCAGTTTTGGCATTTACTCAGTTGCCTACGCGCCATCAATGCATGAAACTAAATTTTAACAGCATCAACTCCTGTTACCAATCGGCCCTCTCAGGTTTTCACGATCGGACATTTTCTCTCATGCCTCTAATTTTTGCACAGGATGCCTTTTTTCCGTTTTCACCCTGTCGAGGCACCCAATTTTAGCATAGCCGCCTTTTTTTGGTTTTCGACTTGCGGGGCATTTTATTCTCTTCTTTTTATTTTGGTCTTTAGCCGTGGAACCTTTTGAGTCTGTCGACATTGATCGGCTCTTTGAATTCATTCCCATCGCTATCTGATAAGATTGCAGCCCCTTTGGACAACAGCTTCTTAAGGATATACGGCCCTTCCCAGGTAGGTCTGAATTTCCCCCTGATGTCTGGTATCCTTGGCCTCATCTGCTTGAACACCAAGTCCCCTTCTTTCAGCGGGTGCTTCCTCACTTTCTTTCCGAAAGTTCTTGCCAACCTCTTCTGGTATATCTGATTATGATAATAAGCCCTCAGCCTACTCTCATCCAGTAAGTTCAAATGCTGCAACCTCTGCTGCGCCCATTCGGCCTCCGAGATTTGGGCCTCCATGACCACCCTTAGAGATTTAAGTTCTATCTCTACCGGCAATACCGCTTCTGTTCCGTATACCAGGGAAAAAGGTGTAGCGCCTGTAGATGATCTTACCGTCGTTCTATATCCCCACAGGGCGAAGGGTAACTTTTCAGCCCAGTCTTTGTAGGTTTGGACCATCTTGGACAAGATCTTCTTCACATTCTTATTGGCGGCTTCTACTGCTCCATTCGCTTGCGGTCGGTAGGGAGAGGATTTATGATGCTCAACACCATATTTCTCGAGAAGTTTTCTGGTTTCTCCCATGAACTGCACTCCATTATCAGACACTATGTGATGAGGGAGGCCATATATGCATATCAAATTCCTCTCTATGAACTTGGCCATGTCCCTTGCGTCAATTTTCTTGAAAGATTCTGCCTCGACCCATTTGGTGAAATAGTCGATTGCGACTATGATGTATCTGTGCCCATTAGACGCCGTAGGGCGAATCTCTCCAATGATATCTATCCCCCAAGCAGCAAACGGCCAAGGTGTTGTCAGGTTATGTAGTTCTGATACCGGCAGGTGTCTCAGATCTGCGTACTGTTGGCACAACTGACATTGTTTGACATACTTTGAACAATCAGTGTCTATCGTAAGCCAATAAAAGCCTTGTCTCATGATCTTCTTGGCCAAGGTCAAACCATTCATGTGGGCCCCACAGACCCCTGCATGGGTTTCCTCCATTATCTTGCGCGCTTCTATTTCATTCAAGCACCTGAGCTGAATCCCATCTGACCGTCTTTTGTACAGCACCCCTTCCAAGGATATGAACTGAGTAGATAACGTACGTATCATCCTCTGGTCTTTTTCAGTGGCTTCTTCTGAAAATCTATCGCTTTCCAAGTAATTCATGATATCAAAGTACCATGGCTTGCCATCTGATGCCTCGACCTCCATCACTGGCTCAGTTTCAAAACTAGGCTTATCAGAGCTCGAAATTAGCACCGGTTTCATGGCCACTCCTTCAGGGTTATCCCACATTGACACTAAGGTTGCCAATGCATCAGCCAGACGGTTCTCATCTCTAGGTACAAAGTGGAAAGTGCAAGTCTCAAACTGCCCACACATCCCTTTCAGATATTGAACATAGGGGACCAGTCGTTCTTCTTTAACAGCCCACTCACCTCGGATCTGGTTTATTACCAAGGACGAGTCACCAAATACCTCTACATTTCTTGCCCCCAACACAACTAAAGCTTCTAACCCGAAGGTGCACGCTTCATACTCAGCTTCATTGTTGGTCGCCTTGTATCTCAGTTTCTTAGCAAGAGGAAGCTTCTCATTATCTGGGGTCGTCAGGATGATTCCGACTCCGGCTCCTTTGTTATTCACTGCCCCGTTAAAATGCAACTGCCATCCTTGAACAGAAATCGTGCCTATCCTCTCGTCAGGAAAGGTAAATTCGGGGGTGTCCCCTTGGATAGGATGTTCAGCAAGAAATTCGGCTACAGCTCGCCCCTTAATAGTCTTGCGGGTGATGTATTGCACATCAAACTCTTGTAGCAAGAGCAGCCATCTCCCCATCTTTCCAAGCAAAGATGGTGCCTCCTGCAAATATCTTAAAGGATTCTGCTTGGCTACTACCTGAACCTTGTATGAGTGGAAGTAATGTCTCAGCTTCTTTGATGCCCAAATCACTCCAAGGCAGATCTTTTCCACTTCAGCATATTTTATTTCGTAAGCCAGGAACTTCTTGCTGAGGTAATAAATTGCAAACTCCACCCCAAATTCATCCTCTTGAGCCATCATGGCGCCCACTGAACCATCTTCTACTGCCAGGTATAGAATAAGCGGTTTAACAGGTTGCGGAGGCCTTAGTACTGGCGGATTTAACAGATACTCCCTGATATTATCAAAGGCTCTATGGCAGTCTTCATTCCAGACTACGGGCTGATTCTTTCTAAGCAGCTTGAAAACAGGTTCGCATATCGAAGTGAGCTTGGCAATAAACCGGCTGACATACTGCAGCTTGCCCAGGAAACTCCTTACATCTTTCTCCTTTTGTGGCACAGGCATCTCTCTGATAGCTTTCACCTTGTCGGGGTCAATTTCTATCCCCCTTTGACTGACGACATGTCCCAACAGCTTTCCTGATGTCACCCCGAAAATGCACTTCTTGGGATTAAGACGCAGATCATACTTATCGATCCTGGTGAAGAACTTCTCTAGAGCTTCAAAGTGTCCCTCTCGGGTGGCTGATTTGACCATCATATCATCGACATACACCTCCACTTCTTTGTGAATCAGGTCACTTAAGATCTTGGTTGCCATCCTCTGGTATGTGGCCCCTGCATTCTTTAGGCCGAAAGGCATGACCCGATAGGCATAGGTGCCCCACTCCGTGATAAAGGCAGTTTTAACCCGGTCAGCTATCTTGTTCAGGATCTGGTTGTAGCCCACATATCCGTCCCCAAAGCTGTACATCGCGCAATTGGCGGCACTGTCTATTAATACATCAATATGGGGTAGTGGAAAATCATCTTTAGGGCAGGCTTTGTTAAGATCTCGATAATCCACACACACCCTGACCTTTCCGTTCTTCTTAGCCATAGGAACCACATTTGCTAGCCATGTAGGATACTGGACTTCCACAAGGAACTTAGCTTCAATCTGCTGTCGAATTTCCTCCTTAACCTTGTCAGCCCATTCTGGTCTTAGCCTTCTCAACTTCTACTTCACAGGCTTGCAATCTGGGTAAGTCGGGATGGCATGCTCCGCCACAGCTCGGTCAATCCCCGGCATGTCCTCGTAGGTCCAGGCAAAGACTTTTTCATGTTTTCTTATTATTCTCTCAAAATTTTTTCTCTCCTCAGGAGTTATATTTGATGCTATTAGAATTTCTCTCGGATTTTCCGAGGTTCCAAGATTAAAAGGCGTTGTGCCAGTGGAGTCAATGTCAAAAATTGATGGAATATGATCATGTTCATGCATGTTGAAATCATTAGAAACATCGCACAAATAAGTGAAATTGTTCATCTTATTGATAATATTATAGTTATCATTTACATCATAAAAGAGTTCTGGAATAAAAAGACAATCTAGGCTAGAGTCTTCTTCTGCCGCTATCACACCCCAACCCATACCAAGGAGACTTCCATACAGATTGGAGGAGAGGCCTCCCCGGAATAGATAGGAGTGTCACACCCCACTAGTACAAACATGCAAACATTACATATATAGAGCGACATATCGGAAATAATTAAAAACTTCAATACAGAGAAGAGTGATTTTAAACAAAATGTACACTTTATTAATATACCAAAAGATGGTCCTTACATATTATATCAGATTACAAAAAGAGACAATTTACCAAAAGCCCAATATACGGTTCAAAAGGGCTAACAAACATTACATCTATTACAAAATAAAGGAAAGCCTATACTATAAAACTTCAGGACTCTAATTGCGTTGGCCTTCCCGATGCGACACGCCCGACCCGAGGCAATCGAAAATCTTCCACACCTGCACGGATAAACACCCGTGCTAAGCGAAATCGCTTAGTGGGGAAACACACAATGCATGACCGTCACTCACAGTGACGGTAACAGAAAACGCATGAAAACAATACAATTATGAGCATATAATCATACATAGTTAATTCAGATATTACCATTCTCATCCAAAGATTCTTGTACAAAATACAATGACACCTGCTTAATCACAATGAGTGGATACGAGTACACATATAGATACTTGAGAGTATCGATATCATCTTGTGGACATATAGATACCCGAAGGTATCAAATCATTCTTTTTACTTTGTTTTCAAATCGTTTTTACGTGGAATCTTAGGAAAGATTCAAACAGAGGGATCGCGAGGATCCATTCGTGGGACCTGATCAGGGTCCAAGTCGTACATATAGCTGCAGCGGCACATAACTCTATTAGGCATGCCTAACTATCCACTTATTCGACATTAGCAGGTTATACCAAATCTTGTCAAATTAACATACATATTATTCATTTAAATAGATATTCAAGGCTTTACATCACAGAGCTCATGCAAAAGAAACCAAGTCTTTAAGCAAAACGGAGAAGAAATCAAATTTGGAAGTCACGTCTGTCGCGCTCACGACGACTGTCGCGCTCGCGACAGAAGCCAAGCTGCACTCCCCCGCCTCATCTCGCGATCGCGAGGGATCTCGTGATCGCGAGAGGACGTAGGGATTTCTCTTCTGTCGCGCTCGCGAGACTTATCGCGCTCGCGACAGAAGAGAACCTCGCACAAGCTCGGAACTCGAGCACTCTATCGCGCTCGCGACAGAGAGCTCCCTCGAGTTCTTTGGCGCGACACTTCTCGCGCCGGCGCGAGGGCCGAAACCTCCGCGCTCTGTCGCGCTCGCGACAGTGTCGCGGTCGCGACAGACACGGGTTTTCCAGCTCTTACGCCCAAATTCTGCAGAATTCTCACACAATTCACATCCAAACTTCCAAAATTGATTCCAAACCTCAAAATTCAGCAACACAAGCATCCACAACTCATAACATATTTAAAAACCCAGCTTTATCACCAATTATCACAATTAAATGGAGTTGAATTGAGAGGATAAATTAATTGCCTTTAGTAGTAGTCAGGTGGGTAAACCTAACTCAGGATATAATTGGCTAGCCATAGAGACACCTATACCGCTGTGTAAGTCATGCCAACTTGTTTTGCTTTGGTAGATTTACGATGGCCTATTATAGTGATTTAATGTTTAAAGTGCAGTAGTCAATGATAAAGTGATTGAAATAAAATGAAATGAAATGAGAATGCTTGAGTGGTCCTTTGGGATTACTCTAAAGTGTAGTGGACCTTTAGGGTCTGTAACACCCCTTACCCATACTTAAGCGATCCCATCCGATAAGGAGTGAGATGCCGTATAAGTAGAGGTGCCACCACACAGATACAGAATATACATACCGAAATACAGGGTAAACTAAAACTTTACAAGACCATTCATGAAATAAGCTGAACATACATTAATATAACAGAAAACATTACATTACTGTTTGATCAACCCAAAGATACGAAAGACAATTACAACTCCAAAATTATACATATACATATACGAAAGCTATTACAAAAATTGATGTAAGAGAGTTATATATAAAAAGAATCATCGAAAAACAAAATTAGGCCCTACACTAAAGACCCCCAGCTATGTTGGCTTCGATGGCTGCGACTCTCCAAAGCAAACTCCTTCCGCACCTGCACGGGTAAACACACCGTGCTAAGCAATAAACGCTTAGTGGGGAAACACACATATAGCAAAGGACAACCGTTCACGACAGTCGTCAAAGCAAACACACACAGATGGCATAATCAGAAATACGTATTAACAAGGGTATGAACATATGAACATGTAAACATATAGAGTCATACCTTCGATAAAGTACCACTGCCTTCATAACATCTCATTAATAAACATATTCGGATCACACAATCTCATAATTAGCAAAGCAAATTCAAAACTATAAAGTGCCTGCCAACTCAAAGTAGTGGATAACGAGTGAACAAATAGTACTTTACGGGTACGAGCCGATCACAATTAGTACCTTACGGGTACGAATCGAGAAATCAATTTTTACTTTTAATTTCCACAAAACAATTTCAAAGGGGACCTTGAACAAGACCCATACACATAAAGGGTTCGCGAGGAACCAAACGGGGACCTGATCGGGGTCCAAACTTAACAAAGGGCTGCAGCTAAGAGACTCTATTAGGCATGCCTAACTATCCACTAGACTGACTCTTGTAGGCTAAAATTATACAGTTAACATCCACATTTTAATTATAACAATTAAAGAATTCGTATACTTTAAATAGATCATTACATACACAAATATGGCTCATAATAAGTGATATTGAATGCTAAAATCAATAGTATAACATTTCTAAGACGTGGGAAGAAAACAGGATTTTATTGCAAAAACAGGGTGGGTCACGGTCACAACCAAATTGGTTGTCACCGTGACTGGTAGGTCACGGTCACAACCAAATTGGTCGTCACCGTGACATACCAAAGCGCTCTCGGCAGAATGCTGATAAAGGGTACCTCACGGTCACAACCAAAATGGTTGTCACCGTGACGTACCAAGAAAATCAACAGAACCCAAAAGCTGGACATCTCACGGTCACAACCGAAATGGTTGTCACCGTGACATGTCCCCAACCCAAAACAGAATCGAAGTACTGGGTACCTCACGGTCACAACCAAAATGGTTGTCACCGTGACGTACCCAAAACCCAGAACAGAAGCAAAATCTGGGCAGCTCACGGTCACAACCAAATTGGTTGTCACCGTGACCTATGCCCAGATTCCACACTGTCGAGCCAAAACCCAGATTTCCAAGCCAAAATCCCTCAATTTTCATTTCAAACCACAAACCCACACTCCACTAACAACATTAAGCCGAATAAACATCATTAAATCATGCAATAAACGAATCTTACTCAAGAATTCAAAGAACAATATCCATTTACATAATCTAATGCATCACTATTCACATCACATATCCATTAATCTCATAAATGATTCCAAAATTCACAATCAAGGTTAAATAGACAAAGAGAACCAAAACCCATAACATAAGAACTTATAAAAGCATCAAGAACATCAAAATTTCCAGAATTTCATTCAAATAACACATGCTATCAAAACATAACACAAATTCCCAAACCTCAAAATTGGAAGCTCTATCACTTGGTTCCACTAGATCCAGCAACTTCCTTGCCTTTAGGATCTCTTGGAGGCTCAGCTAAGCAACAAACCACAAAAATACACACCAAAGCAACCCTAATCAAAACCCTAAACAAAGAAAAGATGAAGAAGGGAAGGGAACTTGAAAATCAAAACAGAAAATGCAAAGAAACTTACCCAAAACAACA
Source organism: Excoecaria cochinchinensis (assembly GCA_947683425.1). Classification (NCBI taxonomy): domain Eukaryota; kingdom Viridiplantae; phylum Streptophyta; class Magnoliopsida; order Malpighiales; family Euphorbiaceae; genus Excoecaria; species Excoecaria cochinchinensis. The sequence goes on along the minus strand of CANTUQ010000177.1, from coordinate 1,018,860 downwards.
CAATGAGTGACCAACCTCCACCACACAAGCTTGGACCAAGGGCAAAATGGCTAAGGGAAACGAAGAAGAAGAAGGAGGAGGAAAAGAAGAGGGAACGGGAAATGGGACCTAAAATTCTGAGTTTCCCCTTTTCTTCTTTCTCTTTCTCTTCTCACCTCCACTTGTCACAATCTTGGTGGTGGAAATCACTCACTCACACACTAGATGCACATGTCACTCACACACAATGAAACACTCTAATAATGCACCCTACACATGTATGAGCAACACACACAATGCACTCTCATCTAATATACACACTATGATATGCTCACATGCATATAATCACAACTCCATTTATGCACACCTTATTTCTATATGAACACCCACACCGTAATAAAACCGCAAAACATGCAATTTTCTCAAGATGTACTTATGATATGCCAAACACATACAAATACGTATTCACACATATGGCTCATTCTACTAGGGGGCAAACGGGGTGTGACAACTCTCCCCTACTAACAAGAATTTCGTCCTCAAAATTCTCACCTGAACTGAACAATTGCGGATACTGAGCTCTCATCGACTCCTCTGGTTCCCATATCGCCTCCTCGACTCTATGGTGATTCCATAACACCTTTATCAAAGGAATCTGCTTACTTCTTACCTGCCTCACCTCCCGAGCTAGGATAGCCCTAGGTTCCTCATTGTAGGAGAAGTCAGACTGCACTTGAACCTCTTGAACCGACAAAACATGCGAGGGATCCGATCTATACCGATGAAGCATAGAAACGTGGAACACATCATGCAACTTGGACAACTCTATCGGTAAAGCCAATCTATAGGCCACTGGACCAATTCTAGCTAAAATCTCATACAGACCAATGAAACGAGGACTAAGCTTTCCTTTCTTTCCAAACCTAAGCACTTTTCTCCAAGGAGAAACTTTAAGGAAGATTTTGTCCCCAACTTTAAACCGCACATCTTTCCTCTTCAGATTGGCATAAGACTTCTATCGATCCTTGGCCGCCTTCAAATTCCGCTGCACAACTCTGATCTTCTCTTCTGTATCCCTTACCAATTATGGCCTAATCACTGACCTCTCGGATAACTCTGTCCAACAAACTGGAGTCCTACACTGACGTCCATACAAAGCCTCATAAGGAGCCATACCAATACTGGACTGATAGCTATTATTGTAAGCAAACTCCATAAGAGATACGTACTTATCCCAACTGCGCGAAAAGTCCAAAACACAAGCCCTTAACATGTCCTCTAAAATCTGAATCACTCGCTCTGACTGACCGTCTGTCTAAGGATGAAACACCGTGCTGAAGTTCAACTTGGTACCCAAAGCTCGCTGTAACTCTTTCCAAAACTTAGAGGTGAACCTTGGATCCCGGTCTGAAACTATAGACAAAGGCACTCCATGCAATTGAACTATCTCATCCACATAGATACTGGCCAATCTATCCATCTGATAGTCCATCCTAACCGGCAAGAAGTGAGCGGACTTTGTAACACCCCCACCACCGCCCCCATTGGAAGGGCACCGGCGGGCGCGCTACAGCACGACACTCACTCACGACATGACAAAGCGTACAGCGGAAGCGTACATGCGCTCAGCGGAAGCATTCAATAAACAAGACGATAAGTAAAATAAAATACTTCACTACAAAAAGAAAATAATAATTAAAATACGATTTATATACAATGGCCCAAAAGATTACATCTTTAAAATCCTTTACAAAAATAATACATGTACAAAAAGAGAATTACAAGAGGAGACAAAAATAATTAACTCGACTCCTATGTGGCCTGCCTGCAGATGCACGACTCGAGCATTCCCAAAAATCCTTCACGCTACCTGCACGGGATAAAAGCCCATGCTAAGCGATAACGCTTAGTGGGGAGAAACAAGCACAACATAGCACTATACAAGGAAACATGCACTAATATACATAAATCATTATGCATCAGAGTACAGAGATATTACTATATAATCAGGATAATATAACGCAATGCACTAAACTATTACACTATTCGGAAAATCACACTACGATCAGAACACTCACTTTATCAATACAAGACAATTTACACAATAGCCTGAAATCAATGGTTGAGGATACGGGAACACGGCACGGGAGACCGAAGCCTCAAAAACACTTTAATACCCGAAGGCAGCGCGGGAGACCGGAGTCTCAAAACATTTTATCACTACACGATTGATGACCATCTCGGAGGTCGACCGCTTCGCCCAAACAGGGCAGACAGAACAGCTGTACACTAACCCTTCTTAAGCATGCTTAATTATCCTATACCTTGACACTTCAGGCTCGACAACACAATAACTCTCAAGACAATACATAACAAAAACAATATTCAAATTAAGACTCTTATATAATATATATCCATATCAAGGACACTACTACAATAATATCACGAGTCAAAGGCACACACATATTCCATGCAATAGTGAGAAACCGTGCAAAGTGGAACAAAAGAAACACATTCAGAAACCAAAGCAAGCAGGAAGGGCCTCTGTCGCGATCGCGACATGTGTCGCGCTCGCGACAGAGCACGGGGTACTTCCTCGCGAGGTCGCGCCAAGAGGCCTGGTCGCGACGAAGCACTCGCGGCGGAATTTCACGGAACCGAGCTCTGTCGCGCTCGCGACAAGCGTCGCGATCGCGACAGAGACCAATTCCTTCCTCCTCGCGCGCATGCTCGGCAGCACGCCCGCGCGGAGGTTTCCGCTATCGAGCTCTCTGTCGCGCTCGCGGCAATGCTGCGATCGCTACAGAGGGCTCTTCAAGAACAAGGGGCCAAGTTCGCCTTCTGTCGCGATCGCGACAGAACCCAGATTCGTCCAATTCTGCACTTTTCCTACTCTTTTCACACACAACTCTTCATACATGCACACGACATGCTCAAAACACTTACCTCTCGCCTCCAGCACATCACCGTATCATTCACAAGCCACATAAACACATTTACACTATAATCAGATATAATTTCCACATGAAATCACTCACAACCAAACTCAAACACACTAATATGGCATGATCAAATTCCGTAAACACATAATATCTTCACTACATCACTAACACTTCACTAAATCACTACTCCAATTAAACATGCGTTTATAAAGCACTCAAGATTATAAATGACTTGCAAACACAAGATAGAGTTGATCCAAGGAAGAATTTAGGGAAACACCACGATTCACAACACAGCTCACAACACTTACATGCACTCAACCACAACTCAAGCACTACAAATCAGGCTCCCATACTTGGAAAACGAAGCTTCAACCGAACTCCTCACGAATCCACTTTATCCTTGCCCTTGCTCTTCCTTCTCTCTTCCGATTCTTGCACAACCCAACCAAATACACTTAATTCAAACTCAAACCACAACAAAACCAGAAAAAGAAGGAGAAAGAAGAACTGAAAACCCAAAGCACTCCCAACCACTTACCTCTTACTATCCTTCAAGAACTTAACTCAAAACTTCAAGAAAACACAATAGAAAAGAGATGAGAGCAGCAAAAATGGAAGAAGGAGAGAGAGACGGACGGAAATGAAGAGGAGAAGGAAGAAATGAGCTAGCTTCCACGGGAAGCTAGGCAATTTCTGCCCTTCCCTTCTCTCTCTCTTACTTTACATTAATTGCTCACCAACTCAAGCCACTTGTCACAATCCTAAAGAATCAAGCCATCCATCTTAACAACACCACTTATGGCACCATACACTAACCACACACAAGCTTTTCTTATACAAATATCTTCTATGCACCATAACTTAACTTACACCATAATATTTCTTATAAATCCACTTTATAACCAAGGCACCATGCTCACAAACCATACAAAAACAGCCCTTAGACCACTAACACCCTACAACCATACACTACTAGCACACACTATAATTTCCTTCACTTCACTTAACACTTAATTATTTAATTCCTTTAACACATACTTCCTTATTAACCAAAATTCCTCTTACCCAAATTACGAAAATACCCTCACTTATCCGACTTATCGCATAAATTCCGACCAGGCCCTATTTGGGTTGTTACAATCACTCCCCCTTAAGAAATTTTGTCCTCGAAATTTCCCTGCTAATCACTTAAATCCAACAACCCAAACTCAAACCGAAACTTAACTGAAAACTAACAACATAACTTACCAGAAGGTCCAGCTCGATCTGGTATATCCCCCAGTTGCATTGCATATACTCTTGGATGCGAGGGCACTCCTTCAGTTGGTGGCTTCTGCACAGTCTTAGACGGCGCTTGTGAAGGACGTCTACTGCCTCTTCCACTCTGATTCCCTCTCGCTCTCTGACCACTGGCTCTACTCTCTGGTCTATCCTGAAGCTCTCTTCGATCCGGACAATTCGCCACCATGTGCTCTTGGCTGCCACATCTAAAGCACGCTCCAGAAATCCTTCTGCACTCGCCCCAGTGGCGCTTATAACAATGCTCACACTCAGGAATCACACTTCCCTTGCCAGAGGGTGGCGCTACACTCTCGACTTCCGAACGAACCGGAATCGAACTCTTCAACACTTTGGCCACTCGGAACTCCTCTCGACTTCTTGCCACTTCCAAACCCATCACTCGGTGCTTTCCTCTTACTCTCAATCCTCTGCTTGATCACCTCCGATTCCTCTAACTTCATCGCCGCTGCCACAAGCTGATAATACCCCACGGGTTGCAAAACTGACAATGCCGACAACGGACCTCTATACACCTCCCGAAGTCCCTCTAGGAAATGCCGACTTCAAAACTCATCCGTCAATAAAGTCTCAGACACATACTTACTCAACCGGCTAAATTCCTTATCATACTCACTCACGGTCATGCCTCGCTGCCTCAGACTGATAAACTCTCTCCACTTAGCCTCTTGATACGCCTTCGTCACATACTTCTGCTCAAATTCTTGCTTGAAGAAATCCCAAGTCAACTCGGCTGGTCGCTGAGGATTTCGCATCACCAATTCCCACCAATCGTACGCTGGCCCTTGAAGCAACGACACTGCACAAAGCACCCTCTGTTCTGCAGGACATCTTATCTCTTGCAAAATCCGACCTACTCTCTTAAGCCAAAACTTGGCCACATCAGACTGGTCCAAAGCAGTCCCATGAAAATCTTCTGCTCCTCTCTTTCTTAGCAACTCAGTCGGAGCCTTAGGAGCAGTCAGCCTCTCTACCAACTGAAGCAAACCTTGCAATAAAACCGGATTCTCCTGACCAAAACCCTCACCTGGAATCTCCTCTCGCTGACGCTGCGGAGCAGGCTGCTCGCCTCTCACTACACTTGCACTACCAACCGTCTCACCCACTTGCTCACTTGGATCAGACTCCATCTAAACACTACACAAGACAAGACACATCTGCATTAGGCCACGACACAAAACCGACTCACATGCAAAGACTCAACAGATAACAAACAGAGGCAACCAGAACCGCCTAAACCGGCGCTCTGATACCACAACCTGTAACACCCCCACCGCCGCCCCCGTTGGAAGGGCACCGGCGGGCGCGCTACAGCACGACACTCACTCACGACACGACAAAGCGTACAGCGGAAGCGTACATGCGCTCAGCGGAAGCATTCAATAAACAAGACGATAAGTAAAATAAAATACTTCACTACAAAAAGAAAATAATAATTAAAATACGATTTATATACAATGGCCCAAAAGATTACATCTTTAAAATCCTTTACAAAAATAATACATGTACAAAAAGAGAATTACAAGAGGAGGCAAAAATAATTAACTCGACTCCTATGTGGCCTGCCTGCAGATGCACGACTCGAGCATTCCCAAAAATCCTTCATGCTACCTGCACGGGATAAAAGCCCGTGCTAAGCGATAACGCTTAGTGGGGAGAAACAAGCACAACAGAGCACTATACAAGGAAACATGCACTAATATACATAAATCATTATGCATCAGAGTACAGAGATATTACTATATAATTAGGATAATATAACGCAATGCACTAAACTATTACACTATTCGGAAAATCACACTACGATCAGAACACTCACTTTATCAATACAAGACAATTTACACAATAGCCTGAAATCAATGGTTGAGGATACGGGAACACGGCACGGGAGACCGAAGCCTCAAAAACACTTTAATACCCGAAGGCAGCGCGGGAGACCGGAGTCTCAAAACATTTTATCACTACACGATTGATGACCATCTCGGAGGTCGACCGCTTCGCCCAAACGGGGCGGACAGAACAGCTGTACACTAACCCTTCTTAAGCATGCTTAATTATCCTATACCTTGACACTTCAGGCTCGATAACACAATAACTCTCAAGACAATACATAACAAAAACAATATTCAAATTAAGACTCTTAAATAATATATATCCATATCAAGGACACTAGTACAATAATATCACGAGTCAAAGGCACACACATATTCCATGCAATAGTGAGAAACCGTGCAAAGTGGAACAAAAGAAACACATTCAGAAACCAAAGCAAGCAGGAAGGGCCTCTGTCGCGATCACGACATGTGTCGCGCTCGCGACAGAGCACGGGGTACTTCCTCGCGAGGTCGCGCCAAGAGGCCTGGTCGCGACGAAGCACTCGCGGCGGAATTTCACGGAACCGAGCTCTGTCGCGCTCGCGACAAGCGTCGCGATCGCGACAGAGACCAATTCCTTCCTCCTCGCGCGCATGCTCGGCAGCACGCCCGCGCGGAGGTTTCCGCTATCGAGCTCTCTGTCGCGCTCGCGGCAATGCCGCGATCGCTACAGAGGGCTCTTCAAGAACAAGGGGCCAAGTTCGCCTTCTGTCGCGATCGCGGCACTTGTCGCGATCGCGACAGAACCCAGATTCGTCCAATTCTGCACTTTTCCTACTCTTTTCACACACAACTCTTCATACATGCACACGACATGCTCAAAACACTTACCTCTCGCCTCCAGCACATCACCGTATCATTCACAAGCCACATAAACACATTTACACTATAATCAGATATAATTTCCACATGAAATCACTCACAACCAAACTCAAACACACTAATATGGCATGATCAAATTCCGTAAACACATAATATCTTCACTACATCACTAACACTTCACTAAATCACTACTCCAATTAAACATGCGTTTATAAAGCACTCAAGATTATAAATGACTTGCAAACACAAGATAGAGTTGATCCAAGGAAGAATTTAGGGAAACACCACGATTCACAACACAGCTCACAACACTTACATGCACTCAACCACAACTCAAGCACTACAAATCAGGCTCCCATACCTGGAAAACGAAGCTTCAACCGAACTCCTCACGAATCCACTTTATCCTTGCCCTTGCTCTTCCTTCTCTCTTCCGATTCTTGCACAACCCAACCAAATACACTTAATTCAAACTCAAACCACAACAAAACCAGAAAAAGAAGGAGAAAGAAGAACTGAAAACCCAAAGCACTCCCAACCACTTACCTCTTACTATCCTTCAAGAACTTAACTCAAAACTTCAAGAAAACACAATAGAAAAGAGATGAGAGCAGCAAAAATGGAAGAAGGAGAGAGAGACGGACGGAAATGAAGAGGAGAAGGAAGAAATGAGCTAGCTTCCACGGGAAGCTAGGCAATTTCTGCCCTTCCCTTCTCTCTCTCTTACTTTACATTAATTGCTCACCAACTCAAGCCACTTGTCACAATCCTAAAGAATCAAGCCATCCATCTTAACAACACCACTTATGGCACCATACACTAACCACACACAAGCTTTTCTTACACAAATATCTTCTATGCACCATAACTTAACTTACACCATAATATTTCTTATAAATCCACTTTACAACCAAGGCACCATGCTCACAAACCATACAAAAACAGCCCTTAGACCACTAACACCCTACAACCATACACTACTAGCACACACTATAATTTCCTTCACTTCACTTAACACTTAATTATTTAATTCCTTTAACACATACTTCCTTATTAACCAAAATTCCTCTTACCCAAATTACGAAAATACCCTCACTTATCCGACTTATCGCATAAATTCCGACCAGGCCCTATTTGGGTTGTTACAGACTTGGTGAGTCGATCCACAATAACCCAAACAGAATCATGCTTTTTCTGAGTCAAGGGCAACTCGGAAACAAAATCCATGGTGATATCATCCCACTTCCACTCGGGAACGGACAAAGGCGTGAGCAATCCAGAAGGAACTTGATGCTCAGCTTTTACTTGCTGATATGTCAAGCACTTGGACACAAAATCCACTATATCTCTCTTCATACCAGACCACCAATAAAACTGCTTCATATCCCGATACATCTTGCTACTCCAAGGATGCATGGTGAAAATCGTGCTATGCGCCTCACTCAAAAGCTGCTTCCTCAATTCCTCATCATCCGAAACACACAAACGGTTCCCATACAAAAGCGCTCCATCATGAACCGAGAACTCTGACTGCTTGCCCAAACTAACCTCTTGCACAATCCTTTGAAGCTTCTCATCAGTCGTCTGAGCATGAACAATCCGCTGTCTCAAGGTAGGCTTGACTCTCAACTGAGCCATCAAAGCCCCATCCGAACCAAATCTCCGTCTGAACCGTTTCAAAAATAAGGCAGAAACTGACTTTCGACTTAAAGCATCTGCGACAACATTAGCCTTACCCGAGTGGTAATCCACAATGCAATCGTAATCTTTAAACAACTCAAGCCATCGACGCTGTCTCATATTTAGTTCCTTCTGAGTCGGGAAATACTTTAAACTCTTGTGGTCCGTAAAGATCCTGCACTTCTCCCCATAGAGATAATGGCGCCAAATCTTCAAAGCAAAGACGACCGCTGCTAACTCAAGATCATGCGTCGGATAGTTCCTCTCGTGTGGCTTTAATTGTCAAGAAGCATAAACCACAACCTTACCTTCCTGCATCAGAACAAATCCCAGACCAACACCTGAAGCGTCACTATACATAACAAACTCCTTACCCGAGATAGGTTGAGTCAGTATAGGAGCTTCGACTAACAACTGCTTCAACTTCTCAAAGCAAGCCTGACACTTATCCGACCACTTGAACTTAACTCCTTTCCTCAACAACTTAGTCATCAGAGCGGCAATCACCAAGAAACTCTTAACAAACCGACGGTAGTAACCCGCCAGACCAAGAAAACTCCTCACTTTCAGAACATTCCTAGGCGCTTTCCAATCGACTATCGCCTCAATCTTAGCTAAATCTACTTGAATACCCTTGGCTGAAACTATGTGGCCCAAAAATGACACTTCCCGAAGCCAAAAATCACACTTACTTAACTTGGCAAACAACCGATGTTCCCTCAACACTTGCAAAACCACTCAGAGATGCTCCTCATGCTCGGTCTCATCCTTGGAATACACCAGGATATCATCAATAAACACTACCACAAATCGTTCTAAGTATGGCCTAAACACTCTGTTCATCAAATCCATGAATGCCGCTGGAGCATTAGTCAAACCAAACAGCATAACAAGGAACTCATAGTGGCCATACCGAGTCCGAAATGCAGTCTTAACCACATCCACATCCTTAACCCGAAGCTGATAGTACCCTGATCGAAGATCTATCTTAGAAAAGACTCCTGCACCTCGAAGCTGATCAAACAAATCCTCGACTCTGGGTAGCGAATACTTGTTCTTCACTGTGATCTTATTAATCTGCTTGTAATCAATACACATCCTTATTTCTTCTTGACAAACAGAACCGAAGCTCCCCATGGAGATATGCTAGGTCGAATAAACCCCTTATCCAATAGCTCTTGCAGTTGAGTTTTTAATTCTCTCAACTCTGCAGGAGCCATTCGATAAGGTGCCTTCGATACGGGTGTGGTACCCGGCATGATCCCTATGGCTAGCTCAACTTCCCTCTCTGGAGGTAAACCTGGCAAATCACTTGGAAAAACATCACTGAACTCCCGCACAACAGGGATATCCTCAATTCTCACTTGATCTCTCTTGGAATCCAAAACTATAGCTAGGAAAGCCTCACAACCTTTTCTCAAAAACCTCTTGGCTTGAATCGCTGAGATCACATTATTCACAGAACTCGCACCCAAACCTCTTACAAACACTGGAGCTCGATTCCTATCCCGAAGCACAAAGGTCTTCCTATGATAATCAATTACAGCCCGATGCTTGCCCAACCAATCCATACCCAAAATCAAATCAAATTCTCGGAACGGCAGCTCTATCAAATCCACTGGGAACTCTACACCTTCTACAAACAGAGGACAATTCCTGAAGACTCTACTCACATTAACACTATGCCCTAATGGATTGGTCACACATATCTCATAGTCTAACTGATCTACCACATGCAACTTATCAACAATCTTATGCATGCACAAATATGAGTTTGTGGAACCAGGATCTATTAGAGCATATAATTCAGTGTCATGGAGTAGGAACTTACTAATAATCACATCAGGGGCATCCTGCTCCTCTCTGGCTCTCACTGCATATGCTCTAGCTACAACGGGTGGAGGACGCTCAACCGTCTCAGAAACAGCTCCCTCTCTTGGTCGACCGCCTCAACCTCTACCCCGGCTCTTACCCCGGGTAGCCTGAGTAGCATTGGATCCAACTCCACTAGCCCCTCTCTGTGGACCCGCATCCTCGCTCATCTGTGGACAATTAACCAAATGGTGCTCGGTGCTCCCACACTTAAAGCACCCACCAGTGAGCTACCTACACTCACCCCGGTGAGCCTTGTTGCAATGAGCACAAACAGGTGCAGCATCCGATCTACCACCTTTGCCAGAACCAGATACCGCTGTTGAACCTTGTCTTCTACCTCTTGTAGCCGAACCAGCTGATGGCTCATCTTGCGGGTTCCAAGATCTCTTACCCGAAGATGAGGAAGAACCACCCCGTGCAGAATTCCTTCGCTGAGCACTCTCTCTTAGCACCGTCTCTGACCTCTCAGCCCTCATAGCAGCCTCTGCAATCTGATAATAACTTACCTAGGCATACACATCAAGGCAATCAAAGCAATCTTCAAAGACTCATTCAACCCCGCTTCAAAATGCTTGCATCTGAAATCATCTGTGATAACCCCACCAGAGCATAGCGAGACAACCGATTAAACCCTTTCTCATAATCTGAAACTGACATGGCCCTCTGCTTCAAACTCAGAAACTGTGCCCATCTTGCATCCCTATATGCCTGAGTCACATACTTCTTTGTGAACTCTTCCCCGAAGAATTCCCAAGTAACCGGATCAGGCATCTGAGGTTGCCTACATACTAACTCCCACCATTCTTAAGCCGACCCTTGAAGCAAAGCCATAGCACATTCAGCTTGCTGATCGGGAGGACACCTCACTTCCTTTAAAGCTCTCTTTACTTTATCAAGCCACTTTTCAGCTAACTCTGACTCATCTAGCCCAGTCCCATAAAAATCCTCAACACCAGCTCTTCTTAAACTCTCTATCGGAGCTTTAGGGGCAGTCACCCTTTCCAAAACTCGAGCCATGTCCTGATGCAATCTGAACATTGCCTCAAAAGGCATGGCAGCGGCCTCGGGCTAGACCCTAGCACATTGAGCCGACACAGAAATAGAAACAGACGGATCTACAGCTGGAGGATTCATACTTTCAGCGGATTCCTCAAGTGCACCGCGAGCAGAATCAGAATCCATCTAACAAACAAGATGACAGCCACATCAGCCAACACAGCCCTAGACAAAGACATATCCACACATAGCATCACATAAACAATCACCCAGAAATGCCTAAACCAGGCTCTAATACCACAACTTGTAACACCCCTTACCCGTACTTAAGCGATCCCATCCGATAAGGAGTGAGATGTCGTATGAGTAGAGGTGCCACCACACAGATACAGAATATACATACCGAAATACAGGGTAAACTAAAACTTTACAAAACCATTCATGAAATAAGCTGATCATACATTAATATAACGAAAAACATTACATTACTGTTTGATCAACCCAAAGATACAAAAGATAATTACATCTCCAAAATTATACATATACATATACGAAAGCTATTACAAAAATTGACATAAGAGAGTTCTATACAAAAAGAATCATCGAAATAAAAAATTAGGCCTTACACTAAAGACCCCCAGCTATGTTGGCTTCGATGGCTGCGACTCTCCAAAGCAAACTCCTTCCGCACCTGCACGGGTAAACACACCGTGCTAAGCGATAAACGCTTAGTGCAGAAACACACATATAGCAAAGGACAACCATTCACAACGGTCGTCAAAGCAAACACACACAAATGGCATAATCAGAAATACGTATTAACAAGGGTATGAACATATGAACATGTAAACATATAGAGTCATACCTTCGATAAAGTACCACTGCCTTCATAACATCTCATTAACAAACATATTCGGATCACACAATCTCATACTTAGCAAAGCAAATTCAAAATGATAAAGTGCCTGCCGACTCAAAGTAGTGGATAACGAGTGAACAAACAGTACTTTATGGGTACGAGCCGATCACAATTAGTACCTTACGGGTACGAATCGAGAAATCAATTTTTACTTTAATTTCCACAAAACATTTTCAAAGGGGACCTTGAACAAGATCCATACACATAAAGGGTCCACGAGGAACCAAACGGGGACCTGATCGGGGTCCAAAACAAAGGGCTGCAGCTAAGAGACTCTATTAGGCATGCCTAACTATCCACTAGACTGACTCTTGTAGGCTAAAATTATACAGTTAACATCCACATTTTAATTATAATAATTAAAGAATTCATATACTTTAAATAGATCATTACATACACAAATATGGCTCATAATAAGTGATATTGAATGCTAAAATCAATAGTATAACATTTCTAAGACGTGGGAAGAAAAGAGGATTTTATTGCAAAAATAGGGTGGGTCACGGTCACAACCAAATTGGTTGTCACCGTGACATACCAAAGTGCTCTTGGCAGAACGCTGATAAAGGGTACCACACGGTCACAACCAAAATGGTTCTCACCATAACGTACCAAGAAAATCAATAGAACCCAAAAGCTGGACATCTCACGGTCACAACCAAAATGGTTGTCACTGTGACATGTCCCCAACCCAAAATAGAATCGAAGTACTGGGTACCTCACGGTCATAACCAAAATGGTTGTCACCGTGACGTACCCAAAACCCAGAACAGGAGCAAAATCTGGGCAACTCACGGTCACAACCAAATTGGTTGTCACCGTGACCCATACCCAGATTCCACACTGTCGAGCCAAAACCCAGATTTCCAAGCCAAAATCCCTCAATTTTCATTTCAAACCACAAACCCACACTCCATTAACAACATTAAGCCGAATAAACATTATTAAATCATGCCATAAACGAATCTTACTCAAGAATTCAAAGAACAATATCCATTTACATAATCTAATGCATCACTATTCACATCACATATCCATTAATCTCATAAATGATTCCAAAATTCACAATCAAGGTTAAATAGACAAAGAGAACCAAAACCCATAACATAAGAACTAATAAAAGCATCAAGAACATTAAAATTTCCAGAATTTCGTTCAAATAACACATGCTATCAAAACATAACACATATTCCCAAACCTCAAAATTGGAAGCTCTATCACTTGGTTCCACTAGATCCAGCAACTTCCTTGCCTTTAGGATCTCTTAGAGGCTTAGCTAAGCAACAAACCACAAAAATACACACCAAAGCAACCCTAATCAAAACCCTAAACAAAGAAAAAGATGAAGAGGGGAAGGGAACTTGAAAATCAAAACAGAAAATGCAAAGAAACTTACCCAAAACAACACAATGAGTGACCAATCTCCACCACACAAGCTTGGACCAAGGGCAAAATGGCTAAAGGAAACGAAGAAGAAGAAGAAGGAGGAGGAAAAAGAAGAAGGAACGAGAAATGGGACCTAAAATTCTGAGTTTCCCCTTTTCTTCTTTCTCTTTCTCTTCTCACCCTCCACTTGTCACAATCTTGGTGGTGGAAATCACTCACTCACACACTAGATGCACATGTCACTCACACACAATGAAACACTCTAATAATGCACCCTACATATGTATGAGCAACACATACAATGCACTCTCATCTAATACACACACTATGATATGCTCACATGCATATAATCACAACTCCACTTATGCACACCTTATTTCTATATGCATACCCACACCGTAATAAAACCGCAAAACATGCAATTTTCTCAAGATGTACTTATGATATGCCAAACACATACAAATACATATTCACACATATGGCTCATTCTACTAGGGGGCAAACGGGGTGTGACAAGGTCCACATCTCGTATATCTGGATTGGAGGTTTTTATCGGGTTTATGCTAGGGGCATAATTGAACAAAAGTGATAAAAGTGTTTTAATTGGCATAAGTGATTGTAATAAATGAATATATATATATATATATATATATATATATATATATATATATATATATATATATTTATATATATATATAGAGAGAGAGAGAGAGTTAACTCTTTGGAGTTATTTATGTGAATTTAATTTAAATGTATTTTTGTATTCAATGTGCTTTGGAGGATTAAATTGTATATTGTATGTCATTTAATGAAATAAGGTGATTATATAGTCATTCAAATGGCAATTTCATAGTTAAATGAATATTTAGGAATTTTATGATAATATATCTCTAGCATAATTAATTGACTTACTATATTGTAATTAGATTTATAATATAGCTTATAATTATTTTAATTGGGATTTTGAATTTAATGTTGTTTAGCAATAATTGACTTATTATATTGTAATGTATGTTTTTAAGGTTAATATACATAATTGAATAAGTGATAAAAGTGATTAAATTGTTAATGTTTGGTTTAATATGATATTTGATAATGTTTTATGGGTTAAATTGTATTTGCATGACAATTAATGAATTTACGTGCTTATAATGCTTATTAGTGGCTTTTTAGTAAAAACAAATGTGTAGTTGAATATGAAAAATGGAAGTAAAATGTAAATCAGGGACTAATTTTTAATTTTTCTTTTCTATTTAAATTTTTATAAATGAATTATGATATGTTATCAAGTTTTATATGTATATTTTAACTTGTAGTATGCATAAATTGTTTAATGAAATTTTTTAAAATTGTAACCACCACTGAGCGTATTTAAGCTCAGCATATAGTGTTTAATTACTACATGTAGGTTGATAAGAGACACTTTGGAGTAAGTATGCCTCATTTTTAGGAGCAAGCCAAGTAAAGATTATTCTTTTGTATAGACTTGTGTAGTAGGATTTTAGAATCCTGTACATATATATTTTTGGATTTTAGTCTTATAATGACATGTATATGAATCCTCTATATTATTGGAATAGTTAGATATAATGACAGATATTATTATTTGGATTAGTTTATATTGATTGGACTGGAATGGATTAGGATTATGAGTGGATATGAATGAAGAATTTGAATGAATTCTTAAGTTAAGATTGTTGTGCCCCTGAGTTGGGTTGTGTTATTGCTTGAATTGCAGGTTTTGGGTAGTTAAGTTTTAGCCGTTATGTTGCCGAATTTCTGACCAAATGAATAACAATTAAGATAGTTATAGGTCAATTGACAAGTTTTTAACACGAGTAATAAAAGAATGATTGTATTTGGGTATTTAAGTTAAGCAAAGTATTATCCAACTACTTATCTTGGAATTAAGATTACTTTTAGTTAAGTAAGATTTAAAAAAAAATTTACTTCATTTTTTAGCTGCGATATAAGTCTGTACTATTGGAATATTAGAGTTAGCTTGTATGCAATACGTACGTATAGTATGAGTATATAGTGGGTGTTACAAGTGATGTCCCGAACCACCTCTAGTTTGGCCTTATAAGGTTAGAACAACTTTTTCAATGTTTTATTGGGTGACAACTCCATAATACCTATCTTATAGTGCCCAACTAACGCCCTCATGGGTTGATCGTCAACAATGGAGTAGGGATACCTCTATCTGTTGTGAAGCGACCAATCTTCACGAGTTTAATGAACCTCTCTCAGACCCTAAAAGCGAGCCTCTGGGGTTGACGGGGTGCGGCGCGCATCACAGACGGCTTTTTTTTTTCAATTACAAACTGAAGTGGGTTAAAAGCATTCAACTCATAGTTACTTCACCTCTTATTCATAGCATTCAATTTTTACTTTGTTAGCCATTCAATACAAAATTAGTTATTTAACAAACTGATAAAATCAATTCAAATTTAAAATCTACTTGTACGTTAATTTTTTTTAAAGCACTTGTATGTTAAATTTTAAAAAAATAAAAAAAAAATTGAATTAAATTATTATAATAAATTGATGATTAATTTTAAATTATTAGTGCGTATTGACACAAAGTGATGAGTGCTAATCTTATATCATGAAATCCATGTGATTGTAAGAGAAAATGGAAATGCTCTGAACTCCACCTAATAATTTATGTCTATTGACAATTATTACTTAGAATAATTAACATTAAATTGAGAATCCAACTTCAATGTTTCACAGAAAAATAAGTGACTAATACATTATAGGATAATATATTTTTATTATGAAACTTTTTTTGAATATTTAGTTCATGTGAATGTGTTAGAACTATATTTTTATTTGAAATTTACTTGTTGAACTAATTTGAACATTATATTGAATATTATATTGAATTACGTTTGATTTTTAATTTTTATTTTTAAATTCCTTGAACATTTTAATTTTTTTTATGAATATATCTTATAATTATAGTGGTTAACGGATCCAAAAAATCAAAATCGATGGACTGGTTAACCGATTGTAATGGACTAGTTAATCGTTAGTATTTTTAAAATAACCGATATGAATGGACTGATATTTTTGGGGCTCATGGATCGGTTAACCGGTTCATGAACACCCCTAAATTTATATCCACATATATTCTTAATTGTGTATTCAATATTTAGAATTTTCTTTTTGATTAAATATCTAATTTCTTTATTTTTTTCATATATTGCCAAAAATCCTCAAATTAAGACAAACATAATGCAAAAAAAGTCACAAAATTTCAAATTTATTTTTATTTGTGTACTTATTAAAATATTTTAATTGTATTTGTTTGTTTTACAATTCTTTTAACAAAGCAATTTTATTATGTAAAATATACTTTATAGATTGATTTTAAAATATTTTGATAGGATGATAAAGTATTTTTTTAATTAAATTGAGGTTTTATTTGTATAAGTTGATTAATATATATTTAGTTACATTGAAGTGTAGAATTTTTATAAATATTAATTATATTTTTGTTAATAATATTATATATTTTATTGGAACCTTTTTTTAAAAAAAAATTAATTATCTGAAATACAAAATTGTTTTGTACTGTATTGTTAACATTAAAAGAACTAAAGAACCAAATTGATAATTCCTGGTTTTTCAAAATCTAAATAGTGTGAGTCTGATGGTGGTTCCTATATGAGCCAATTAAATCCTTCATATCTGCAAGAAAGATAGTCTAGTCGGACTGGGCATTAACACTCCGGAAGTTAAGTCAGTAGTGTTTTAGAGAGAGAGTAATGAGAGAAATTCTCATAATTGTGTTATACCTGAGTGTAGTAAGCCAGAGTATTTATTTGGGGTTTAGGAATCCATTTGAGTGGTCTACTTTGGTGCCAAAGTAGATAGGCAGCGATGTGGCATAGAACAGGTGAAAGATAAAGTGGACTATTGATGGTTGTGCTTTGTCAGTCCGATCAGACAGCCTGCAAACCCTATCTCTTTGGTTCCTATAAACATCCGCTTGTTCACGCACAAAGGAGTGTTGGGCTTAGCAGGTGCTGAACCTTGGTCTTTAGTTAGTTTTTGGGCTTTAGGCAGGGCTTTGGCTTAGGCCCAGTAGAAGATAATATTGGGTATTATCATTTGTCCCCCCTAAAGGATCTGATCGAATCGAGGGAGGATGACCTCGATGAATGCCTTTGGCGATTCGATCGGATTGATTCCACTTTCCTAACTATCTTAGTTTGGTTCATTGAACCGATGCATTCCTTTTGTTGTGTCTGTTAATGGCATCGCTTGATCTTCTGAGTTTGATGGTGCATTAATGCATGACATTCATTCATCACGCTCATTATGGCGATTCTTCGTCAGCAACTCTTTATCTCCTTGACTCCTCCCATTGTGGGCTAAAAATAGATAGTCATATTAATTACTTTGACTAATTGCCTTGGGATAACATCAAGTTTTAATTGGGATAATGTCAAGTTTTTCAAGATGCATGATTCATTATAATGCTATGTGCTTGTACCCTCATCGTTAAGATGTTCTAAACGGTATTTGACTTTCTCTCAAATAACACATGATTACTTCTGATCGATTTTTAAAGCAGATTTTGTAATGCGACTTTTCAAATCAACTTGGGATACATTATAAGAAATTTTACTTTTTGTGACAAATTTTTTAACGACACATAAAATTTCATCACTAATTATAACTTACAACGATAAATATTTTAAAACGTCACCATACTATTTATTACTGTGAAAAAATTATCCTACGTCATTTTATGTTTTAATTTCCATCACTAATAGATTAATTTCGTGATGAAAAATATATTTCGTCATGGTTTGTTTTGGAGGAAAAAAATTTAATGACAAAATAATAACTTATTGCAACGCGTAAAATTATCACAAAATATGAATTTTTCATGACGAATTATTTTTGTTATAATTAAATAAATTAGTTACAATAAAATCATTTTGTCACAAATAAGATATCGAGATAAAATTTCTAATTATTTTTTCAGAAAAATTTTACTTCCAAAAATACTTTTATTTATGACAAATAAATATGTGACAAAAAAATAAATATATTGTGATGAGGTACAATTTTGCCACTTTTAATATGAAGGGAAAATTTTAAACTTTTTTTTTAGGAAAAAAAATTTAACAAAAAAAAATAATTATTTGCTACACATAAATTCGTCATGAAATACTTATTGTCTTGATATGGATTATTTTTGTCACAATTTTATGCATTAGTGACAATAAAATTATTGTGTCACAATAATTTTGTTATGGCAATTAAATATGTCAAAAAAATGAATATATTATGACGAAATACAAATTCGTCATAGGTACAATCAATTTATGACAACAATAATATTTTGTTACAATTGGTTGTAATATTAATATACGACAATTAAATTATGTCATAAAAATAATTAAATTCAAGACAAACAAATATGTTACGAAAAGATGAATATATCATGACTAAATATAAATTTATTACTAATACAATCAGTTTGTTCGACCATAATTGTAGCACCCTATACCCGGTTCGATGAACAAGCCAAATAAGAATGTTACAGGCTATCTTGTGCCCCAAAGTATATAAATAACAAAATTTTTCCCTTTTAATTGAAATAATATTACTTAATTTATAACTACCCAATCTTACAAAATTTTAACAGAATCTCCCCATAAAATCTCCTATTCTGCAAGGAAAAAATCTTTTTACACTTCTAAAGATCAATATCTAATTTCAAACTCCTCAACAATCTCCACACAAAATTTTCCCATCCTTCAATACACACATCAATCTATATTTTTCCAAATAATTCACGTAACTATCAGCATTCAATAGTTTATCTTAAATGTATAAATACAAAAATAGCAACTCATACATGTATATAGCTTAATACACGTATTTGCAGACAAACAGATAGAGTTTCCCCTATACGGGTCTCTATCCCCTTGTTAGATATTTGAAAATTCACTTCTATATCATCATTCACAATATCTCATCTCCTTCCAAAACCAAAATATTCATCAATAATATCCCAATCTCCTCAAACCATCGATATAAGGAAAAATAAAATTCATAACATAATTTATACATATCCCATAATGAAAAACTGAAACATCCATAATTCGTTAACTATATCTTATCTATTCAATACAAAACTGTTGTTACAATAAATCTTCAGAATGTACATGCCAATCTAAGAATTAAAATACAAATGCCCCTTTTGGATTTAATATGACTCTCGCTTGACACAAGTTCACAGAACTAATCTCTTCCGTCAGGTGAACGCTATCTTTAACATGCGCGCGAAAAATACCACGCGCTAAGCTAAAAGCTTAGTGAGAGTGCTCTACTAATTTTACTTTAATTAATACTATGTAGTCAACAATAATATAACATTTAACAAGATATATTCTAAATCAATGGTCATAAGTATAATTAAAATTAATAATGGTATTTTAATATTTAACTTCAGTTAACTTTAACCTTTTTCATGTCAGAATATAAGCATGAATAAACACAAATTTTGAAAAATGAGTTGAACATTATTAATTATGCTCATCGCTTGACCAAATATATATTATAAAAACATCCAAATGAAATTCTTAATTCTACAATGAAGTTCATCATTTATAATTAACCAACATAAAGTAAATAATTTCGCCACTTAATAAATTAACATAATTTTATACATAATATAAGCAACATGAAAATACAATTAGTTATACTAAGGTTCAAACTAAGTAAACAGAAAACCAAGATCTTATTTAATATCCCATTATAGGTTTATCATATCACTTGGCGTATAAACTCTCTACCGATACAAATAACAAAGCAAAGTAATTAAGTTAAGAATTATCATAAGCATATCAGTTAGCAAAATCTCAGTCCGTACATAAGATCAATTACATTTGCAATTTATAACTTTTTAAAACTATATAACCAAGATATTCTTATTTCATTTAATTATTTTATTACAGTTATTGCCCAAAGTAATCCAATAAAACACATCGAGAGAATACACGAGACTATGGATTGAAGTGGCCAATACCGGGCACTACACTTCAATCTAATTTTGTAGGTTCTCAATAACCTACAATACCAATCAATAATATTTAAATACATCATCCATCATATCAATCAAATTTTCATCTTGCACTCCACATAAATATTTAATATCCAACTGACACTCCACATAAAGACTCAATATCCAACCAACACTCCAAAGAAAATACATCCCTATTACCGGCCAATTATATCCTACCCATGTTTCCTATCGTTTACTAAGGGCATTGGTGATCTTTCAATCATATTTATGAACGACTTTTTCCATCCGTAAATATAATCACAATTTACTAAATTCAATTCACTTTTGTATTTTAATTTCCCCATTCATTTTACAACATTATATGGCCTTCAAGCAATTAAATCTTTCTCATTTGCATAAAATGCAATGCAAATATTTTATGGCACCATATATGCATCTCATTTGCATAATATACTCAATATTATGACATAATTCATCGGTATGTTCATTCACACTCATAATGCATATATAGCCATATTATTGTCCATTTTTATATCATGTTTATAAATGAGTATAAACTTGTATTTACATAAAAAGGCTTGCATAAAACTTTTAAAACTTACTAATATGGTATTTCTCTCATTTATTAAGAATTACATAATAAAGTCACATGTTATACTATATAAAATACTCGTGCATACTCAAATCCCATCACATAAGACATCAAAATTTCATAATAATGTGCACAATTATCGACAACACACATTTTTATTTTTGATTTATAAAATTTATCAAAGCATAATTAAGGTTATAAAAATTTCTTAAAGTTTTACATCGTCGTGACATCTCAGTTCTTATTTTCACTAATATCCATTTAACTTATTTACTCATAATCATGACTCTGTGCATAATCTTTCAAATAAATATACACACATCCACATGCATGTATCTATATAATAAAGTCATCCTACTGTCACACATCTTAATAAATAGCATTTTCACAACCCAATTTTTATTTGTTAGAATTTTTTTGAAATAAAGGAAATTCGATTAGTTCATATCCTTATACAAACTACACCTTCTCAACTTATTTAATTTTAGCATCTTATAAGTTTAATTCTTTAAACTTCTTCAATTTAATTTCCTTATATTTATTCTATCTATTTTCAA
The DNA here is from genome assembly GCA_947683425.1 of Excoecaria cochinchinensis. Taxonomy (NCBI): domain Eukaryota; kingdom Viridiplantae; phylum Streptophyta; class Magnoliopsida; order Malpighiales; family Euphorbiaceae; genus Excoecaria; species Excoecaria cochinchinensis. The sequence continues at coordinate 996,885 of CANTUQ010000177.1, read as the reverse complement.
TTAAACAAACCAACTACATTAGCCCTAATAAACATAAATGGATTTCTTTAACAAACCTCAAACCGCCAATTCTCCTATTTTAATTTTATTTATCCTATTCTCAGGTCAAATTATCTATTCTGCTTATACTGCCTATTTTTTTTTAACCAACTTAGATATAATTCAGCTTTTAATCATTTTAAACTCAGTATAATATGTAAAAATTGAGAAAAAAAAGTAAATTTAATAGAGCACTTACAACCACGGTATCGAATTCCTTCAAATTTTATTCAATTCATCAAAATCAACATCCTGCCTGTCGGTCCGAAGTCATTGGAGTTTAGCCGGAGCATCACCGGTCAAACACTGCCATTGTTGAAATGTAGCTCGAGGTGTTAGGAACTTCCAACCGATAGTCATGCGCCCTAAAGCAATGCCATTTGATCGGAATCGGCATCGGAAGGTCGCGAATACCCATTTTCGATCTCCTTACTGTCGGCATGTGAGGATGATCGGTGGGTACAAATAGGTACGCCTTGCCTTTAGGAGCTTGGTGGTGTGTCTCGTGTCACCGTTCGATGTCGAAGCTGGCCAAAAAATGGAGGAAAGTATTTAGTTGAAAAGAGAGAAATCGCGAGGGAAAGACACTGGGCGTCGAAGCAAAAATCGACGGGGAAGGCCAGAGTTGGTGGCCGACTACTGGAACTAACGGGGACGACCCTCTCTCCATTCTCTGGTCTCCCTCTGAGGTCTCCCCTCCCCCTGCATGTGTTTTCTAATTTTTCTAAGCTAAAGGTGCATTTTTGCCCCTATCGTTTGCTAAAATGGGCAAATTTGCCCCAAACGTTTATTTTGGGGCAAATTTATCCCTAACATTTGTAAAATGAGAGATTTTTACCCCTGCTGTCAATTGCCGCTAACTTTAATCGTTAATGCGTTAGTTGACCGCTAGTGATAAACATATCAATTGGACACATGAATAAAACGTTTGGATGCCAAAGGTGCATTTTTGCCCCTAACGTTTTTCCAAACGTGCAAATTTGCCCCTAACATTTGTAAAATGATAGATTTTTGCTCCTGCCGTCAATTACCGATAACTTTGACCATTAATACATTAGTTAACCACTGACAGCATGGGTAAAAATCTCTTATTTTACAAACGTTGGGGGCAATTTTGCCCTAAAATAAACATTAGGGGTAAATCTGCCCATTTTAGCAAACGATAGGGGTAAAAATGCACATTTGGCCATTTTTTTATCCCACTTCTCCTTTTCTCTTTATTATTCCATTTTTGTTTTTCATTCCCGATTTGTGATTTTCTCTTTTTTTTATTAGTCATTTATATTATTTTGTTGCTATCCTAAATTTTATGGTCAAGATTCACTTAACTTGAGATACTTTCCAAAAGCCAAGAATAATTTTATCATAAAATCTTTATATTAATATTTTTAGTTGTTTTATTTTACCTATCTCAAAAATTTTAGATTAAATTCAAATTCTCTAATGTCATTACTAGATTAAACGTTCATTGTTTAGTAGTCATAACTAAAATTATTGGGGCGTTACAATAATATTTAGTCACAATTGACTGTAAGAAAAATGCGCTACAATTAAATTACATTATAAATAAATTATTTTATATTATAAATAAAAATATCCTTCATAAATTTTTTAATGACCAAAAATAGTTTGTCGTCTACTTTTTTACAAAAATAACTAAATTATATAAGAAAGTTAATTAATTAATAATATAATAATAATTTAAAATAAAATAAATTATTTATTAAAATATAATATTTTAATGTAAATCCAATTTTTTCCTCTCTTCCCCCTCTCTCTCGCTCTTTGTCTTGCTTGCACCATCTCTCTCGGTCGAAGCTGAAGCAGCAGCCGTCCGTGGAAGCTGCCTCGCTGCCATCGCCTCTTCTGTCGCTATCAGTGGAAGCCTCCGGATCTTGTATCCTCGCCTCCATCTCCTCTATTTTTTTTCGATTACCCCAAATCCTAATTCACTTATGCAGCTGCTCGATACTTCTGTTCTTCTTTCACTCAGCCACCATCACCGGAGTTTCCTGGCCAGCCACCGATCAAAGCCTCTATCACCGATTAGCTTTCTTATTTATCAATATGGATAGCTCTTTTTTTTCATTTTCTCTTTCTAATTTCATCCTTTAATTGATTTTTATTTGGTCTTGGAATAAATTGGTCTCTGTTCTTGATTGATTCTTTATAATGTGATGGTGATATTAATTATTAATTCAAGAATGGTGGTTTAGGGCAAAGATTAGAAGACTAGCTAATGAGAATTTAATTCCAGACCAAATCCTTCTCTCTCTCTATTTATTTTTTCCATGGCTTCCTTATGTATATAACTAGCTAATGAGAATCTAATTTCTTATATGAGCTTTTATTATTGTTTGGTTGCTGAGAAACTAGAGGAAAATGTGGGAGTAAGGAAATTATGGTTTTGAAGAATTGGTTTTTATTTCTCTGTTTTCCCTGATGGCAAAGAGAACTTGAAATTTGTTATAACTTTTAAGCCTATGTTTGAATTATGAAAAAAAATATGGGCATGAGCATTTTATTTCTCTGATTATGAAATTCATGAAGTGGGTCATTGAATTATTGAATTTGGCAAGTAGATGGAGTGCTGTCACAAGAAAGTTTGCTTTCTTAGTTATATGTGGGATGGATTTTGAGTCAATCGTAAAGCTAGGCAATAGTAGAAAACTCAAGACCATAGCTTAGATTGACTTATGGTTGCTGAAGTTTACTACTTTTTGAGTCACTGAAAAGTGAAGAAGACTGTACTAGTTAAAAACTTACAATTAATTTCCTTATAATTATGCTTAGGGTTAGGCATCGATAAATAAGAGTTATGGAGTATGTGCATGTTCAAAATAATTGTAAGCAAATAACTCTAGATCTCTAACTTAAAGATTTTCTTTTTCTTTTTATAATAGTCTCAAAATGAATTGAATAGAGAACCATGTGGTAGGATGGTTTTGAAGAATCGGTTTTTATGTCTCTCTTTTCCCTACTGGTAAAGAGAACTTAAAATTTGTTTTAACTATTAAGCCTATATTTGAATTATGAAAGAAAAAATACAATTACTGGCATGAGCTTTTTATTTCTCTGATTATGAAATTCATGAAGTGGGTTATTGAATTATCGAATTTGGCAAGTAGATGAAGTGCTGTGTTTGAAAGTTTGCTTTCTTAGTTATGTGGGATGGATTTTAAGTCAATCGTAAAGCTAGGCAATAGTAGAAACTCAAGAACACAGCTTAGACTGACTTACAGTTGCTGAAGTTTACTATTTTTTGAGTCACCGAAAAGTGAAGAAGACTGTACTAGTTAAAAACTTACAATTAATTTCCTTACAATTATGCCTAGGGTTAGGCATCGATAAATAAGAGTCATGGAGTATGTGCATGTTCAAAATAATTGTAAGCAAATAACTCTAGATCTCTAACTTAAAGATTTTCTTTTTCTTTTTATAATAGTCTCAAAATGAATTGAATAGAGAACCATGTGTTAAGATGATTTTGAAGAATTGGTTTTTATGTCTCTATTTTCCCTGCTGGCAAAGAGAACTTGAAATTTGTTTTAACTTTTAAAGCCTATGTTTGAATTATGAAAAAAAAACAATTACTGGCATGAGCTTTTTATTTCTCTAATTATGAAATTCATAAAGTGGGTTGTTGAATTATCGAATTTGGCAAGTAGATGAAGTGCTGTGTTTGAAAGTTTGCTTTCTTAGTTATGTGGGATGGATTTTGAGTCAATCTTAAAGCTAGGCAATAGTAGAAACTCAAGAACACAGCTTAGACTGACTTACAGTTGCTGAAGTTTACTACTTTTTGAGTCACTCAAAAGTGAAGAAAACTGTACTAGTTACGAACTTACAGTTAATTTCCTTACAATTACACCTAGGGTTGGGCATTGATAAATAAGAGTTATAGAATATGCGCAAGCTCAAAATAATTGTAACCAAATAACTCTATATCTCTAACTTAAAGATTTTCTTTTTCTTTTTATAATAGTCTCAAAATGAATTAAACGTAGAACTATGTGGTAGGGTTGATCTTTATAAGCAAACCCATTATTCAATTCAAAAAGGCTGGTCATCTCAATAAGCAGAAGAATATTAGGTAAGTAATTAGTATACAAGTTGTGTAATTGTGACGCGCGCCAGATCCCCTGCTGCTGCCTGTGGGACCGCCCACTTGAGGGCGATCGGGGCATTTGTGGGTCCGTTGACATCTTCCAATAAATCGCAAGTGTGTCTATGTTGGGCAACAAGGAGGTTTCATGGAGTCGCCACCCAATAGAACATTGGGAAAGTTTCTCGCCTCGAAGAGCCTAAGGCTGCGCTTAGTATCCATTTTGGGCCAGACAGAGGGGTCTTGGAAGGAAAACCTCTCGCCCTAAGGAGCCTAGGATTAGCGCTAAAGTCTCGTGGCACAAAAAGGTGTCTTGGAGGGTAGACCTCTAGCCTCTTTGAGCCCAAAGACCAGAGCTGGGTCCGGGATTTCTAATCTATTTCTACCTCGATTATTTTGTGATCAAATTTTAATTATCATTAATTCGCTCTCACTCCACACGATGAAATTAATCGAAGGCGCATTTATTCACGTTTAGAGTGCCGTAAATGGGCAAGTAAATAGCAAAACAATAAATTACAATAATACAAGGAGCGGAATATAACTCCCCTTTGGTAAATGTGCGATACATACACGAATCGGGGCATTATTTATTTTGAGGACTTTGGTCCTCGCATGCATAATTATTAAAATTGGATATTTTTATTGTGAGAATTTTTATTGGATAAAAATAGGACATTGGGTCCTTATGTTTGTAAAAACCTCATTTTATTGAATATAAAACATTGATTTATTTTTATACTATACGAGATACAAAAGAGTATATTCATGTACATAAAAGCAATTAATGAATAAACGAATAAAGAAAATGACCAAGAAGGTTAGGAAACTAAATCGGACGAACTCCTCCGAATATGGTAGATAGCCTCTCAAGCTCAGGATAGTCCAAGAGAATCAATATACACTCACAGAAAGTTAAAAATGTTAATATAAAAAGAATCAACATAAATAAAGCCAAAAGAACTTGAAAGATATGGAAAAGATTTGAAAATGTTGAGACAGGACCCAGCGACGGCCTTTCTTAGGAGACCGACGGGCGTCAGTCAAATTGACCGACATGTCCGTCGCTCACTCAAGTGGAAGAGCGTCTGTGAGTGAGGTGACCAATGGGTGTCGGTGATAGAGATGACCCGTCGGTCACCACTGTCTCCGAAAAAACAATAAAAGAAACTCTTTTTAATACCAAAAAAGAGGTTTTATCATAAAATGAGATAAAAAAGGTCAAAATAAAGAAAAATAATGATAAAAATTGGAAGAACAACAAAATAAGGAGCAAAGATAAAATGATATGGAGAATGAGTCCGGAATACTTACCCTCAGATAATTGCTTAAGTGAGATTCTTATGTTGATTAGAGCCCCGCGCGTTCCACGAGAAGCAAAAGGAAGGATCAAAAAAAGGAAAATGGATTATTTCCTCCTTAAACCCCTCAAAAGATTAACTTTGGAATCAAAATCTAAAGAAAACTAATTAGTTTTAGTTTCTTTTAAAGGATTTGATCCTCTAATTAAAACAAATTCCTTTGCGAATGTGTTTGCTGGAAGAGAGAGAAAATGTGCTTGAATTTTGGCAGAGTTTCCCCTCTTGAAAATTTTTGGAACCCTTTTCTAAGTGAAAATCCAAAGCTTTTATAAGCCAGGCACGACCGACGGGCGTCGGTGTATGGAGGCGGGCGTCGGAAGAATCCTTCTGTCACAAGGATTCGTCCGACGGCCCTGCCACTTCCACCGACGGGACTCGAAAATGTTGCGTGCTCCGAGAAATCAGGCGGCGCTCTGGCAGAGCCAGTGCTTTCCGACGGGCGTCGGAAAATACCACAGGCCGTCTGTGACCCTAAGCGATGAACTGGCCCTCACAGACGGGTTGGCCGTCTGTGGAGGAAGATATACCCTTTTGACTCGAAAACTCCCTGTTTTTTCCCCCTTTGCCTATGAAAGGTGAAAAGACTCATTTCTCGTGGAGCGTGGGACTAAAACCTCCAAATCAAAGCCATTTATACAGGCTCGGATACCGATTTCATCATAGGGTAATCTCTGATCCGGACCGCTTCAGGACACGGTGCTTACAGTTGCCCCCAGTTTTGGGGAAACTAGTGCACAAGCGCCTAGATAAGCCAAAACTCAGAGAAAGGACAGAAAGGAAGAAGACGTACCTGCGACGGTTCTTACCTTCCGTGTCTCTTGCCGGGTAGACCTCGTCTTGGTTTGTTCGGCGATGCGAAGATACCCCTATCGGTCTCGTCTTGACCTGTAGGTGTTGGTGAGACGTAGCATTCTCTAGCCACTATCTCGATATGAAGAGCGGTGTTTCTCTAACCACAGCTTCGATCTGAAGTTCCCTTGCTAACCCCCATCCGATCTGCAAGGTGCGTAGCACTCTCTGGCTGTCGCATGAACTGTGAGATGCAGTACTCTCTGACTACAATCCCAATCTGGTGAAGGGCGGTGTTTCTCTAACCGCATCTTCGATTGGTGAGAAGCGGTACTCTCTGACCATAGTCTCGAGGTGAAGAGTAGTATTCTCTAACTACAACTTTGAACTGAAGTTCCCTTGCTAACCCCCATCTAATCTGCAAGGTGCGTAGCACTCTCTGGCTGTCGCGCGAACTGTGAGATGTAGCACTCTCTGACTACAATCTCGATCTGGTGAAGAGCGGTGTTTCTCTAACCGCATCTTCGATCTGAAGTTCCCTTGCTAACCCCCATCCGATCTGCAAGGTGCGTAGCACTCTCTGGCTGCCGCGTGAACCGTGAGATGCAGCACTCTCTGGCTACAATCTTGATGTGAAGAGCGGTGTTTTTCTAACCACAGCTTCGATCTCTGCTGGTCTCATCTCGGCTTGCGCAGGGTTGAAGAGATGTAGCGCTCTCTGTCTACAAACTCGGTGTGAAGAGGAGGAGACTTTGTGGGGTTTCCTCGTTCTAAAAGAAAAGAATCTTTGGCGCCCTTGTTCGGACTTTTAATCAATGCCTGTGTTCGGATCGATGTTTCTCTGTACCTGTGTGATAAAAGGTCTTGTTATTTCATGTTTGAGTGGTCATCTTTTAACCTATTTATCAATGGCGTGATTCTGCTTTATCTGCTATGCCATGTTCATTTATATTCTTTCTTATTGAGTTGTTATTCATCATTTTTGACCATTTTTTATTTTCCTTATTTTGGAATATGAGCAAAAGTGAAAGCATATATTCATCTGTAATATGAATGAATCATAAATGACTACATAAATATATAAATTGAAAACAGAAGTTTTTCACTAGAGATATTTATTTTCGTACAATGTATACACAAAGTGAAAATGTACAAAAACGTAAGAGTATCACTCCCTAAATGTCAAAGGGGTGTGTAGTCAAAGGGCTCATCGGGATCCTCATCATTCGATATATGCACTGTCCCTGGCGGAGGTGGAGGCAGAGCTAGCCGTGCCGGAGGTGGAGGCTGAGCCGTGGAGGGTCCCGCCCCAGCATCGTGGGTCTGCCTGAATCGGACCTGAGCATAGCCATCCAAAAAAGGCTGGGTGCAAGTCCTCATGAACCCTAAGGTCTCTGATACTGTGTCTCCCAACTTCTTGAACGCCTGGCTCATCTGAATGGTCTGCTCGCTGGCAGCCTTCCTCCTGTGCTCTAGGCGCTGCTATGTCTGCTCCCTAAACTCCTTCATGGTCTGAGACAAGGGTGGGAGGATCCCCTCTATCGCCTGGACCCTGGATCTCAGACAGTCGAGTGACTCGTCGATCATCTGTAGGGTCATATCAACCCTCTGAGACGCCTGGTCCTGAGACATCCTCAAATCATGAGCGAGTTGCTGCCTAAGCTCCCTCTGACCCTGGGCAACCTGCTCGATCAGCCTCGCCTGCTCAACTATGAAGGCCTCTATGGCTTGAGCCTGCTCATCTTTGAAGGCCTCTATGACTTGAGCCTGCTCCCGTGCAGTGTACTCGATGTAACCAGCCTGCTCCTGGGCTAGCCGCTCTACAGACTGGGACTGCTCCTGAATAGCAGCCTGCTGGCGGTCCAACCTCTCATGTATAGCTCTATCCCTCTCATCTTGCCGTCGCTCTAGGGCTGTGAAAATGGAAGTGAGGAGCTGAGAGAAGTCAGGTTGTGCTGGCTGCTGCTGTGGTGGATCTGGCGGCGGTGCTGCGGAGGTGGATGCCCCTGGGTCGCCTCAGAAATAAGGATGATATCTCTCGGGGGGCTATGGATAGTCCTCTGCACCCTGACACTCGGCGACGGGACAGGAGTCGGCGCTCTCGATGCCGGTGAAGCGGCAAAGAGCTCATCCATCATGAACTCCATGTCGAAATCCGATGGAGTCCTAGGCTACTCCTGCTATGGCGACGGTGGGACAGTCTGAGGCTGAGGAGGCTGAGGAGGCTGCTACTCTGGCTCTGGGTGTGGAGGATGAGGCTGGGGCTCTGGCAGTGGAGGATGCTGCTCCGGCTCACGCTCGGGCTGTGGAGGCTGATGCTCCGGCTGAGGAGGTTGCTGCTCCGGGTGGTCCGGATCTGGACCCAAAGGTGGAAGTGAGAACATCCGCTGGGTCTCGTGAATGGACAGCACTATGTAGGCCTCTGCTTGCCCTGATATCGGAGAGATCATCCCCATCTGCACAGCCGCTGCAGCATCCACATGGATCCCCTCATCCAAGGGTCCTCTCAACCTGTCTGGGGCAACTCCCAACCTCAAAAGCAACCGGGTGATAACTCCTCCCACTATCACCACAGGTGTCAATCCCCTGCCGACTCTAGTCAGGTTAGCCAAGATCTCATGGCTAATATTGAGACGCTGGCCTGCCACCATAGCCCAGAGGCTCCAGATCTCGGCCGCATTAAGCGACCCTGGATTACCAGCTCGACCAAGGTACGAACTGGATAGCACTCTGTGCAAATATCGGAGTGCCTGAGACACCAGTACGGTGCTCTTCGCTGTATCATGATCATACAGCACTCCCGGTAGGGCAATGGCTGCCCAGTGGGCGCGTCTCACCGCTCGCCGTGGGATCTGGACCCCCTCTTCTATAGGGAGCCCCATGGCCTGTACGAATCTCTGCCTGGTAATACTGAAGTGGTCACCGTCAAACCAGAACTGGACCACCCCTGGCTCGGTATCCGACCTCTAAAAACCGCCATAGCGGAGGGTGGCTAGGACCTGGCGAGTAGCCTCTGGAAAAGTCTAGAAAGAGGGGTCAAGGAACTCTATCCACCCAGCACCCTTGACAAGCATATCAAACTCTGGGGCCATCCCAAGGGCCTCTAGGAACGGCCGGGACACGAAGCGGTAACGCTCTATATCTCTGAGCTGACTCATCGTCCATCCAACCCAGAACTACGACCTCAGGCTGGGCTTGCGGTGCTCTGCGTCTAGGAGGCATCCTGCAAAGGAGAAACATTAGATGGTGAAAATTTGACTAAACAAGCATTTAGATTTATTCTCAAAGGTGAAAGCCCATTTAGGCCTCACCAGGGCAATGGCGGCCAGAAAACGAGATAAAAGAAACTGATAATAAATAAAAAGGGGCGAACGTCCTGTCAAAGGAAGTTGCCCAACATGCTTCGCACATATCAAAGCAAAAGAAATATGCAATTGGCATGGAAATATTTAATGCGAATAAAAATGTGCTTTCCTGGCCCCAAGGTGTGCATTATACACAAAAATATTCAATTTTAGAATAAAAATAAAAATTTGGGCAACACCCCGGCGAGGGTGTGCCCAACCTCCTGCATAAAAAGGCATAAAATAGGCCTCAGGCCTCAACAACAATATATGTGCATAAATGGGACGCACCCCGGTAAGAGTGTGTCCCCAACAACACAAAAATAATGGCGTCAGGCCTCAACAACATGGAATAATGCGCTTAGAAAGTATAATTCTAAAGCAATAAAGTTATAGAAAAATTCTATTCCTATATGATAATGCAAAAATTCAGATTAATTACACTATAAAAAGTAATGAATAAATAAAGAAAATGGGCAGCATCCTCCCTAAATTTTTAAGGCATCTAAAGCATCCTAACCATTTCTAAGGTTAAAGGAAGAAGAAATGAAGAAATAAATTAAATAAATTCAAAAAAGTAGTTATTTACTTACTTGTAGTCGCGAGAAGTGTAGAAAACTGAAGAAAAAATGGATATCAAAGCACTCGGTGAGTAGAGAATGCGAAAATATGAAGAAATAGCAAAAAAAAGAAGGAGAAATGCTTGAAAAACACTAAAAAACGTAAAAAAAATGTTTGAGAGAGAAAATGAAAGGGATAGCAGGCGCTGCACCGTCTGTCACTCGCCCTTATATAGACTTTCGTGACCGACGGGCTGGGCGTCTGCAGGAGCGACCGACGGGCTGGCCGTCTGTCTCTTAATAAATGCGAGTTAATGCGCGTGATGAATGCAATGCTGATGTATGCGTCTGCCAGGTGGATCTATACCGACGGGCAGGCCGTCTCTTAGGAGAGGCGGGTAGGCCGTCGGTGACACTTCCCTATAAATTTTTACAAAATTTTGCTCTTCTTATGTCTCTTCATTTTTCAATATCTTGAGCCTTTCATCTTTCTTAGCATGTCTTCCTCTCTAGCCCAAAGAATGCACCGTATCTTAGATGACAAACACACTTGGGAAGAAGGCGCCCTTTCCTCTCTTTCTGGGCTGAAATACCTGTGTCGGGTCAAAGTTGATCAGAACCTCCTTCTGGCGGCGACCCACTTCTGGAACCTCCGGTTTCACGTCTTCCGGTTCACCTACCAGGAACTGTGCCCTTTGCCTGAAGAGTTAGCTGCCATTCTTAGAGCCTGGTTCCCTCCTAACGCTCTGCCTTGCGTCCCCTATTGCGGCCTACTCCAGACTCGGGACATAGCTATGGCTCTTGGCATACCTTCTTCTGAGGCCGCCCGGCTGATTCCTCCGGGTTCTCCCTTTGCTCTGGGGCCACTGATCGAGGCTCTGGATTAGTTCACTGACATCCCCACCTACTGGGTAAGCATCGTATTTCTGTTTTGCATGGTGAACTTCCTCACTGTTGCTCCAGGGGGTTTGACAGGTGATTCTCGCCTGTTCGGAGTTCTGAGCGACTTTCATCTGGGATCATCACCCTTACCACTCATTCTGGCTGAGACCATTCTAGGCTTGGACGCTGTGAGCTCTTGATCCACTACAACTTTTGCCGGCTGCCCCTTATTGCTCCAGGTACGTCATTATTTTAAAGGCAGTGCATCCCTTATGGATTTTCACACTAGCTTTTCTTAGCGGGAGGTGCGTCCTTTCGGATTTTCACACAACCCTGTGCCTTATTTTTGCCTGAAGTAAACCCTACTTACTCCAGCGGCTTTTTGTTTTCTTTTTTTTTCTCTCTTTTTTTTTTCTTTTTTTTCTTTTTTCTTTTTTTTTTTCAGATCTGGCTGCAAGAGAAACTGAGGATGCTGTCTGAGCCACCTCCTTGAGTTACCCCACAGTACTCGCCGAGCCATTTCCTTCCGCGCCGACGACTGTATGGGTGTGCCACTGCAGGTGAAAGCATTACCAGATTTGGCGAGCTATCAGATGACGATATCAGTTTCACGTCTGCCTGGCTCCCACTGTCTCATGTGGTCATTGATGGGCCATCGGGATGTGTTCCCCTCTGTGGGCTCCGTCAAGCCACCTTCTATATCATTTCTCGATGTACGCGTCAGCTCGAGATGACCCAGGATGTGGTGAGGGTTCCCTTATCTTTCCGGGGAGGAGCTCTTTCGGCTGTGTTCGCATCAAGGTATCATGTGCTGTGGGGCAAACTACCAGTGAAGACTGTTATCCTGAGCTTTTGCAATCATTCCGTGTCTTCATCTAGCGAATACAAGAAGTGGATCCTCAGTCCAGCATCTGATAACAGGACACGAGGGCTCAAGCGTCTGGTCGGCGAGAGCAGCAGCAGGACTTAGCTTAGCTTACACATGTATTCCTTTTAACGTTACATTTCTTTTTAATGCAGAACTAGAAAATGACAAAAATGAAAAGAATAATATTCACTCTATTTCACAAAATTGTGTACATTTCCATATAATTTCAGCATACATGATCAGTTTTGACATTTACTCAACCGCGTATACCTTATTAATACATGAAGCCAAATTTTAACAGCATCAACTCCTGTTACCAATCGGCCCTCTCGGGTTTTCACGATCGGACATTTTCTCTCATGCCTCTAATTTTTGCACAGGGTGCCTTTTTTCGGTTTTCACCCTGTCGAGGCGCCCAATTTTAGCACGGCCGCCTTTTTTCGATTTTCGACCTGCAAGTCATTTTATTCTCTTCTTTTTATTTTGGTCTTTAGCCATGGAACCTTTTGAGTCTGTCGATGCTGATCGGCTCTTTGAATTCGTTTCCATCACTATCCGATAAGATTGCAGCTCCTTTGGACAGCAGCTTTTTAAGGATATACGGCCCCTCCCAAGTTGGTCTGAATTTCCCTCTGATATCTGGTATGCCTGGCCTCATCTGCTTGAACACCAAGTCCCCTTCCTTTAGTCGATGCTCTCTCACCTTCTTTCCGAAAGTCCTGGCCAATCTCTTCTGATAGATCTGGTTATGATAATAAGCTTTCAGCCTACTCCCATCTAATAAGTTTAAGTGTTGTAGCCTCTGTCGTGCCCATTCAGCCTCCGGAATCTGGGCTTCCATGACCACCCTCAGTAATTTAATCTCTATCTCAACTGGCAATACTGCTTCCGTCCCGTATACCAGGGAAAATGGTGTAGCACCCGTAGATGTCCTTACCATTGTTCTATATCCCCACAGGGCGAAGGGTAACTTTTCAGCCCAGTCTTTGTAGGTTTGGACCATCTTGGACAGGATCTTCTTCATGTTTTTATTAGCGGCCTCTACTGCTCCATTTGCTTGTGGTCGTTAGGGAGAGGATTTATGATGTTCGACACCATACTTCTCGAGGAGCTTCCTAGTTTCTCCCATGAACTGTACCCCATTGTCAGACACTATGTGATGAGGGAGGCCATATCTGCAGATCAGATTCCTCTCTATGAACTTGGCCATATCCCTTGCGTCAATCTTTTTAAAGGATTCCGCCTCTACCCATTTGGTAAAATAGTCAATTGCGACTATGATGTATCTGTGCCCATTGGATGCCGTAGGGCGAATTTCTCCAATGATATCTATCCCCCAAGCAGCGAAAGGCCAAGGTGATGTCAGATTGTGTAGCTCTGATACTGGTATGTGCCTCAAGTCTGCGTATTATTGGCACAACTGGCATTGCTTGACATATTTCGAGCAGTTATTGTCTATCGTAAGCCAATAAAAGCCTTGTCTCATGATCTTCTTAGCCAAGGTCAAACCGTTCATGTGAGCCCCACAGACGCCTGCATGGGTCTCCTCCATCACTTTGCGGGCTTCTTTTCCATTCAAGCACCTGAGCTGAATCCCGTCTGAGTGTCTTTTGTACAGTACCCCTTCCAAGGATACGAACTAAGTGGATAGCTTCCGGATCATCCTCTGGCCTTTCTCAGTAGCTTCCTCTGGAAAGCTATCGTTTTCCAAGTAATTCATGATGTCAAAGTACCATGGTTTTCCATCCGCCACTTCTACTTCCATTACGGGCTTGATCTCAAAGCTGGGCTTCTCCAAACTCGAAATCAGTACTGGCTTCATGTCACACCCCATAAGTGGCTTAATTGGATTTAGCAATTTTAATTGGACAATTAAGGGTAATTGAGTAATTTGCTATTGATTGAGGATTAAATTGCAAAGGAATAAAAGTATTTATTGGTAAATATTGGTTTGGTGAGTGAAAGGTAATTTGACAAGGATTAAATGGTAAAAGAAGAGTGAGTGGAACTGTGAATTCGTGCATGTGTGCCAAGTGGAGAGTGTGTGTGTGCACGTGGGTGAGGGAAGAGAGAGGTCTGGTTGTGTTAGTGCTGGAAACCTACAGACTGAAGTTTTGCTCTCTCTTTTGCTTTCTCTCACGTTAGCCATACCATTCCTCTCTATTTGCTATTCTTTTCTCTTTTGCATGCGTGTTCTTTTATTAGGAGCTAGGGTTTTAAGCTTTGAAGTTCAGAAGGTGAGTTTGGTTTTCCATCTTCTCTGTTTAAGGATTGGCATTATTGTTTTCCTTGGATTGAATTTGGATCTTATTTATTGGTTCATGTAACCTGTTGAGGAGAGGAAGATAGATAAAGGGAAAGAGAAGGTTGTGGATTGAGAAAAAGGAATACAGTGGACGTTTTGAGCTTCAGTACAGGTTTGGGAGTGTGTCTGTCCCTTATTGTGTTTTGATCCTGTTTGCAGTTTTGTTATGAACGTGGTTTCTGTGTGTTTGTATATCAAAATGCATAAAATATGTACTGTGTATACATGATTCCTGTAGAAAAGAATAATGTGAGTTTTATAAGAAGATGAATATGTATGAGTTTGAATGTGGATTCCTAGGAAGTTGATTTTCTGATATTGCCTCTGTTATAATTGTAATAATGTGTTATTTGTGTTATAATTGCTGTGAATGTGCTCTGGAGACTTGAAGGTACGTATTCGAATCCTGATTGCATGAAAAATGGTCTTAGATAAAGAGGAGTTTTGAATTTTAGAAATACTCTGTTTTCTGGATTTTCTGGTTTTCACGTTTTCTTTCTGGGAATTTTGGAAATCTGTTGGAGAAGAAGAAGAAGTGTGAGAAGAAGATCACGTGACGTGATGGAGCATCACGCCGTGACCCTCTTCCCTGAAGAAGGTCACGCGACGTGATGGGGCATCACGCCGTGATCCCCTTTTCTGGAATTTTGAGTTTTGAGAGGGAGAAGCAGGAGTGAGGGAAGAGGGTCACGAGACGTGATGCTGCATCACGCCGTGACCTACTTCTTCTCCCTGCGTGTCACGAGACAGGATTCCGTGACTTCTTCCCCTCTCCTCGCAGGCGTCACGGGACGTGACGAGTGGTCACGCCGTGACTGCCTTGCCTTGCCTTGCCTTGCCTTGCTTCGTCTGGCGCTCGCGTGAAGCCGGCGTCACGGGACGTGACTGGTGGTCACGACGTGACCGGCCTCTACCTGCTGCCTGTTTTTCTAAATTGAGGTTTTAACTTCTGTTTTAAGGGTTTTTGCACTACATGACAAATGTTTGAGTTAAAATTGCATTGTATTTTGGATAATTGCATAATATTGGGTTTTGTATACATGATTAATGATTAATCTACATGATATACATGTTTATAATTTATTTAACATGGACTTGTTCAATATGAACTATTTGTTCTTAATACCTCCTGTAATTGATATTTATACATTTAAATGTTCTGAATTGGATCAATATACGTGTATATATGAAATATAAGTTAGTATTTGATGAAATTCACATGATATGATACGTGAGTTATTGAGTCGTATACTTGATTAAATAATTAATGTACATAACTTACTAGTTTATATTTTACATGAACATAAATGGTCTTGAATGTGAATTATTTGTACTTCGGCCTCCAATGATTGATACTGGATGTATTAAAATGTTTCTAAATTTGATCTATATACATGTATACGTGAAATATGTATTTGATTACAAGCCTCATGTTGTAAAACGATATTGATATATGTTATATGTAAACAGGATTTTACTATTAAATGATTAAAAGTTTCTTTACATCTCATTTGGTTTCTGTTTATACATGTGTATATGGATTCGTTATATGTGTCTGCCTGCGTGGCACTCCGGTATCCTTCCAACGGGGATGGCGGGGTGTTACACTTCATAGCTATCCCTTCAGGATTATCCCACATTAACACTAAGGTTGCCAACGCATCAGCTAGACGATTCTCATCTCTCGGCACGAAGTGGAAAGTGCAGGTCTCAAACTGCCCGCATACCTCTTTCAAATATTCAACATAGGGTACCAGCCGCTCTTCTTTTACAGCCCACTCACCTCGGATCTTGTTAATCACCAAGGATGAGTCACCAAAGACTTCTACATTCTTTGCCCCCAGTACAGTTAAAGCTTCCAACCCGAAAGTGCATGCTTCATATTCGGCTTCATTATTGGTTGCCCTGTACCTCAGTTTCTTGGCTAGGGGGAGTTTCTCATTATCTGGGGTTGTCAAAATGATTCCAACTCCGGCCCCTCTGTTATTCACTGCCCCGTCGAAGTGTAACTGCCATCCTTGTACAGAAATCGCGACTATGCTCTCATCCGGAAAGGTGAACTCGGGAGTGTCTCCTTGAATAGGATGCTCAGCAAGAAATTCGGCTACAACTCGCCCCTTAATAGTTTTGCGAGTGATGTATTGCACATCAAATTCCTGTAGCAAAAGCACCCACCTCCCCATCTTACCAAGCAAAGACGGCACTTCCTGCAAATATCTTAACGGATTCTGCTTGGCTACTGCCTGAACTTTGTATGAGTGGAAGTAATGTCTCAATTTCTTTGATACCCAAATCACTGCAAGGCAGATTTTCTCTACTTCAGCATATTTAATCTCATAAGCCAGGAACTTCTTGCTGAGGTAATAAATTGCGAATTCCACGCCAAATTCATCCTCTTGAGCCATCATGGCACCCACAAAACTGCCCTCTACCGCCAGATACAGAATAAGCGGTTTGATCGGTTGCGGAGGCCTTAGCACTGGCGGATTCAGCAGATATTCCCTGATGCTGTCAAAGGCTTTCTGGCAGTCTTCGTTCCAGACCACAAGTTGATTCTTTCTAAGCAGTTTAAAAACAGGCTCGCATATTGAAGTGAGCTTGGCAATAAATCGGCTGACGTACTGCAGCTTGCCCAGGAAACTCCTTACATCCTTCTCTTTTTGCGGCACAAGCATCTCTCTGATGGCCTTTACCTTATCTGGGTCAATTTCTATTCCCCTTTGGCTGACGACGTGTCCCAATAGTTTTCCTAAAGTCACTCCGAAAATGTACTTCTTGGGGTTAAGCCACAGATTGTACTTATCAATCCTGGAGAAGAACTTTTCTAGAGCTTCGAAGTGGCCCTCCCAGGTGGCTGATTTGACCATCATGTCATCGACATACACTTCTACCTCTTTGTGGATCAAATCGCTCAGAATCTTGGTTGCCATCCTCTGGTATGTGGCCCCTGTATTTTTCAGGCCGAAAGGAATAACCCGGTAGGCGTAGGTCCCCCATTCTATGATGAAAGCAGTTTTAACCCGGTCAGCTATTTTGTTCAGGATCTGGTTGTAGCCCACGTAACCGTCTCCAAAGCTGTACATCGCGCAGTTAGCGGCACTGTCTATCAACACATCGATGTGGGGTAGTGAAAAATCATCTTTAGGGCAGGCCTTGTTTAGATCTCGATAATCCACACACACCCTAACCTTCCCATTCTTCTTCGCTACAAGGACCACATTCGCCAACCATGTAGGATACTGCACTTCAACAAGGAACTTGGCTTCTATCTGCTGCTGAATTTCCTCCTTGACCTTGTTTGCCCATTCTGGCCTGAGCCTTCTCAACTTCTGTTTCACAGGCTTATAGTCTGGATAAGTCGGGATAGCATGTTCTACTACGCCTCGGTTGATTCCTGGCATGTCCTCATAGGTCCAGGCAAAGACTTTTTCATGTTTTCTTATTATTCTCTCAAAATTTTTTCTCTCATCAGGAGTTATATTTGATGCTATTAGAATTTCTTTCGAATTTTTCGAGATTCCAAGATTAAAAGGCATTGTGTCAGTGGAATCAATGTCAAAAATTGATGGAATATGATCATGTTCATGCATGTTGAAATCATTGGAAACATCACACAAGTAAGAGAAATCATTTGCCTTATTAATAATACTATGATTGTCATTTATATCATAAAAAAGTTATGGAATAAAAAGACAGTCTAAGCTAGAGTCTTCTTCTGCCACTCCAGAGGTCGATGCTGCTGCCGCCTGCTCATTGGCTTCCTGATTCAGCAGAGGCCCTTCAGGTATATCTGAGGAAAACTTCAAATCCCCCATCTTCAGCTCTATTTCTGCTATCTTCTCTTTCCCCTTCAGCCTGGCAGCTAACATATTCTCGGTGACGACCTCTTCAGGTTCGCATCTGTCCCAAGTAATACACTGAGTCATGACCTCTTCATCCCAGAAGTTCTCAGCGGCCCTGATAAACCCGACATGCCAGTCAAATACATCGTTAAAGATCTGGAATCCGAGGACAATCCTCCCCTTCACCCATTGCGGCTCGTCTTCGCCAGTATAAGCACATACTGATGATGCTGGTACAAAGCTCTCTGAAATGTGAGGGATCTTATCTGCCGCCCTTTTCTTGCCAAAATCGCCTCTGTACCCCAGACCCTTTCGATTCTTCTGACCCCGAGTGGTGATCGCAGTCTGCAGCCCTTGAGAGTTTTTGCCCAAACCAGCCCCAGGAAGATAATGCATCTTCTTCATTATATTAACCACAGCTAGGTTATCCACTGACCCGTGCTCTTCTCTTATCATGGACACGTGGAAGCCACTAAATGGCTGATTAGCAATTTCAAGCGCTGAGACTTGATTCTCCCTGGCTGCCTTGATAGTCACCACCTCCCCTTCATGTGGGAACTTTATCATTTGATGCAGCGTGGATGGCACTCCTCCTAATTTGTGAAACCAGGGTCCCCCAAGCAGAGCTAAGAAGTTAGCAAGGATGGGCAGAACCACAAATTCTACTTCCACCTCAATGGGTCCTGTCTTGACCAGGGTCTTAAATGTTCCCGAGGCTTGCCTCCTCGAATTATCATAGGCTGTGATAGTCAGATCTGACCCACTGAGCATATCCTCGTTTAAACCAAAAGCCTGAAGAGCTATCAGAGGGCACACATTGATAGAAGACCCGTCGTCCACCATAACGCAAGCAGTGTGCTTATCGTTAATCTGTGCTTTGATGTATAGGGGTCGGTTGTGATTGCGGCCTTCGACCAGTAGGTCGGTGTCAGAAAAAACTAATCTCTCCTCTGATCCTCCCTTAACTAAGCCCAAAAGCTCTGATGGGGAAATTGTGGTGGCGACCGTGGCCTCAACCAAAGCCTCTACTACCTTCTGCCTATGAGAAGGGGACTATCTCAGGAGATCCCAGATGGATACTTGAGCTGCAGTCTTCTTCAACTGCTTAACAATATGATTCTCCTCTGGCTCTTTTTCCGTTGGCGTCTGCACTGGTTCGGGTACCCTCGTAATCTCAGGGACCACTCTCCCACTTCTCGTCACAGCCCCTATCTCTTCTTCGTCTTCATCAGACCTCCACAAATCAAGGTTCATCTCTTCCTCCTCTTCGGCCTCTCCACCGCTCTTGCTGCTTGACCAACAATCAAGGGTCGCCACGACTGCTCTCTCCTCCCTATCCTCGGAATGAACAACAGTAGTACTCTCGCTCCCATATAAGTCTTGTAGCATGTACCACTCTGGTAAGCTGGATCCGATCATGAACACTGGTGGTGGTACGGCATTATAACCGGGCTTCTTCTCAGGGTCAGAAATTTGCTTGCTATCAATCAGTTCTTGGATAGAGTGCCGCAGCGCTTTACACTTGTCTGTTAAATGGCCTAAATGTTGATGAAACGTACAGAATTCATTATCTTTATGCCCAGGCTTCCCTTGCGTCATAGCAGGCCTGGGAGCTAAGGGCTACAATTTCCCTTCCTTCATTAACCTTCTCAAGACCCAAGACAGTGGTCTCCCTAAGTTCAAAAACTTCCTCTGGGTAGTTGCTTCAGTAACAGACACCTCAACTGCTCTTCTGGTGCTACCACTGGGACCAGCTGGCCTACTGGTTCCTTGACCCGTATTAGCTCTCTTCGCAAAGTTATCGTTGTTTGCCTTCCGAGTTAAGAACTCTCCCTCCGCTTCAATGGCTATATCCTTGAGAGACTCCCAGTTCTTCAACCCCTTCATCTTCAAACCATCCTTTAAGTACGGGCTTGCGTTCTTGATAAAAAGATGGATCTGGTCCTGGGTGTTTGGCTTCCTCCGCATCTCCATTACTCGATTTCGCCAGCGAGTAAGATAATCATGGAAAGATTCCCCTGCCTTTTGCTGGAGCAGTTCAAGATCTTTGAGAGTCACCTCCATCCTAGTGTTGCAGTCATACTACCTCAAAAACTCCTCTGTGAGCAGATCCCAATCTTCTTTAGTGCGACGATCGAGACTATGATACCAGTCGATGGCATGAGCGGTCAGACTCAGACAAAAGTATTCTACCTTCTGCTTCTTGGACAGCGTGGTCCCTTTCATGACCAGAGAGTATTACTTCACATGAGTGGTCGGGTTAGAAGTACCATCAAATTTCAGCACGTCTGGCATCTTGAAGTTGTAAGGAATCGGGTCCTCTCCCTCCAATTCCTTATCCTCTGGGTTCAACCCCTGACCCCTGCTCAGCATACGGGCCATGGCTTCAAACCTCTCTTCCATCTTTCTTAAAATGAAATCATCAGTCTGAGGTGCCTTCCCCCACTCAGATGCAATGCTCATCTTGTCATCTTCGACATCCCTATCATTATCAACCCTCAATACAGGCCTTCTTCTCTGCTCTCCCGTAGCTACCGACCTCAGCTCTACTGGCGGTGGTCGAACGGGCTCTTCTCGCCTCTCAGCTCTTTCTTCCTCTGGCTCATTCTATCTCACGGGAGGAGGAGGATTCTGCGGAGCGTTCTGTTGCGCCAAAGCAGTCAACATATTCATCATTCTGCCCTCGAACTCCTCAAATCGCCGGCCCACTTCTTCCTCGATCATGGCCCTGGTGGCGTCATCCCCCCTAGGCGAGTTTGCCATCTCAGACACAGTACAACTGATCTCTGGTAGGCCCTCCCTATCTGACAGCTCAGATGCGGGAACTCAGATCAATCGTTCGGTAGGTGATCTAGTCCACCTGGGCAGATCTATGATGGCTGCAGGGATAAGGCATTAGATATGATGGATGAAATACAGGTGTAATGCATGGTCGTGATATGCAACATTCACAGAGCACAAGCAAGCAAGTAGGTCCTTTCATCCTTATTTCTCCCACACACGTGGTCATGCAGTCTCTTTCCTAGGCGGGATTAGCCCAAGGGTCAACGAGGGACCCAATTGACACACATGGTGCACGGCAAAAAACCGGCAGCATGACACTCATATGCTAATGTACAAGCGGATGGATAATGATCGTCATGTATTTAGACGTTCCACAAATTTCGACATGGCCCTACCGGGGCATGAAAGCCTTTGGCTAGGTCACCAAGCGAGACATCTGGACTCACCCAATATATGAGGATCCATACAGCAAGCATAGAATTAGGGTTCATACCACCTGTGGGAAGTAACTACGGCCATTACATGAGCTTTGGACAAGGGAGATGTTTCTTTAAGGCTACCCAAGCATGATCCCTGCCGACAGGTCTAACTCATCATGAGCATAATGACCGATCGGGTCATCATTTTGATATACCATTAAGGTACGTGGCTTGGGCTGGTGATTATCCTTAACACTTCCCCAAATTGAGTGAAAATGGGGTCGTGCTTCGGGAACGCACCGGGGCTAAAAGAGGGACCAAACTAGCATATTCTAAGGCTCTAATGAGATGCGAATGCAAATTTGAGAGAAAGCAAATTTATGAATTAAATTTTAATCATAAATGTTAAACGAGGTATTTTCAAATTGAAATCTCGAACCATAAACGTCCCCAGTAGAGTCGCCACTGTGACGCGCGCCGAATCCCCTGCGACCGCCCGTGGGACCGCCCGCTTGAGGGCGATCGGGGCATTTGTGGGTCCGTTGACAGCTTGCAATAAATCGCAAGTGCGTCTATGTTAGGCAACAAGGAGGTTTCATGGAGTCCCCACCCAATAGAACATTGGGAAAGTTTCTCTCGCCTCGGAGAGCCTAAGACTGCGCTTAGTATCCATTTTGGGCCAGCCAGAGGGGTCTTGGAAGGCAAACCTCTTGCCTTAAGGAGCCTAGAATTAGTGCTAAAGTCTCGTGGTACAAAAAGGTGTCTTGGAGGGTAGACCTCTAGCCTCTTTGAGCCCAAAGACCAGAGCTGGGTCCGGGATTTCTCATCTATTTCTACCTCGATTATTTTATGATCAAAATTTAATTATCATTAATTCGCTCTCTCTCCACACGATGCAATTAATCGAAGGCGCATTTTTTCACGTTTGGAGGGCCGTAAATGGGCAAGTAAATAGCAAAACAATAAATTACAGCAATACAAGGAGCAGAATACAACTCCCCTTTGGTAAATGTGCGATACATACACGAATCGGTGCATTATTTATTTTGAGGACTTTGGTCCTCGCATGCATAATTATTAAAATTGGATATTTTTATTGTGAGAATTTTTATTGGATAAAAATAGGACATTGGGTCCTTATGTTTGTAAAAACCTAATTTTATTGAATATAAAACATTGATTTATTTTTATACTATACGAGATACAAAAGAGTATATTCATGTACATAAAAGCAATTAATGAATAAACGAATAAAGAAAATGACCAACAAGGTTAGGAAACTAAACCGGACGAACTCCTCCGAATATGGTAGATAGCCTCTCAAGCTCAGGATAGTCCAAGAGAATCAATATACACTCATAGAAAGTTAAAAATGTCAATATAAAAAGAATCAACATAAACAAAGCCAAAAGAACTTGAAAGATATGGAAAAAATTTGAAAATGTTGAGATAGGACCCAGCGATGGTCTTTCTTAGGAGACCGACGGGCGTCAGTCAAATTGACCGACATGTTCGTCGCTCACTCAAGTGGAAGAGCGTCTGTGAGTGAGGTGACCGACGGGCATCGGTGATGGAGATGACCCGTCGGTCACCACTGTCTTCGAAAAAACAATCAAAGAACTCTTTTTAATACCAAAAAAGAGGTTGTACCATAAAATGAGATAAAAAAAGGGTCAAAATAAAGAAAAATAATGATAAAAATTGGAAGAACAACAAAATAAGGAGCAAAGATAAAATGATATGGAGAATGAGTCCGGAATACTTACCCTCAGATAATTGCTTAAGTGAGATTCTTGTGTCGATTAGAGCCCCGCGCGTTCCACGAGAAGCAAAAGGAAGAATCAAAAAAAGGAAAATGGATTATTTCCTCCTTAAACCCCTCAAAAGATTGACTTTGGAATCAAAATCTAAAGAAAACTAATTAGTTTTAGTTTCTTTTAAATGATTTGATCCTCTAATTAAAAGAAATTCCTTTGCGAATGTGTTTGCTGGAAGAGAGAGAAAATGTGCTTGAATTTTGGCAGAGTTTCCCCTCTTGAAAATTTTTTGAACCCTTTTCTAAGTGAAAATCCGAAGCTTTTATAAGCCAGGCACGACCGACGGGCATCGGTGTATGGAGGCGGGCGTCGGAAGAATCCTTCTGTCACAAGGATTCGTCCGACGGCCCTACCACTTCCACCGACGGGACTCGGAAAGGTTACGTGCTCCGAGAAATCAGGCGGCGCTCTGGCAGAGCCAGTACTTTCCGACGGGCGTCAGAAAATACCACAGGACGTCTGTGACCCTAAGCGATGGGCTGGCCCTCACAGACGGGCTGGCCGTCTGTGGAGGAAGATATACCCTTTTGACTCGAAAACTCCCTGTTTTCTCCCCCTTTACCTATGAAAGGTGAAAAGACTCATTTCTCGTGGAGCGTGGGACTAAAACCTCCAAATCAAAGCCATTTATACAGGCTCGGATATCGATTTCATTATAGGGTAATCTCTGATCCGGACCACTCCGGGACACGGTGCTTACAGTAATGTAATTAGTTTGTGATGCGTACAAGGTTATTTTATATAGATTCGCGGTTGGAAGGAATGGGAGCTAGAGACTCTTTCCTATGATTATGAGTTTTCAAATGGTATATACAAAACTTTTGTTCTATAACTATTGTTTGATTTTTTTGTTTTCTGTTTGTTGACGTTAGTATTTTTTTTCAAGTAAAGTAGATGATGTGCTTGGTCATTTGCAACCCAATTCCTGTAACTCTACTCTTTTACAGAACCATGACTCGGCTTCTTTCTCTGTAAGTTCTTCTTTTAATAATTAACCGTAGTATATTTGGTTAATCTTTGTCTGTATTGTGTTAGATTACTTTTCATTATAATTAGAAGTGGATTGTTTGATGGGTGTTAGATTTGCTGAGTTTTTGAGTTAATTGTCTTCTCTTTCCTTAAAGATATGAATTAAAACGATAATATCTAGAAGAATTTGCTACTGGTTTTTCACTTTATTTAAAGGATATTATGAGAATGTTTCACTGATTTTTTGGAAATAATTATATTTGTTGTTCTTTACACATGAATCAAAAGTTAATATTCTTATCTTCATAAATGTTTCCTTCTTCTTTCTATCTCTCTCTCTTTTTGGTCCCTTTTAAGATTTTTGATTTTTCTTTATGCTCTAAGAAAATTAGAAGAGTACAGAGTTAGATGAGGGTGAATACATCATAAATTAGATCCATATCTTCATCTATAATGAATTATTACTGAGTTATTGTCTGCTGAATGCCGAGTCACATGAAGCATAAGCTGTTGGGTTATATTTTAATGCTCTCAAGACAATATCTATCGTTATGCTATGTTACCAGTTGCTTTCTTTTGTGATTGACTTTAGACCTTTTTAATCTTGGTTGCCCTTGAGAAGTGGTCAAGCACTATTCTAATAATAAAAATTAGTGTTGCAACTTGCATGTATTGATTTTTTATTATTATAAACTTGCACCTGTGGTAATATCTTGATGAATATTTTACTCTCAATAAGTAGAGAACATTACCCCAAATAGTGGAAGGTGAGTGGTTGCTAGACAAACTAAAAATAAAATATTAAAATTTCAAGCATCTGGATGTTGTATTTTGTTTGTTGGACTAATTAATCATCAAAGCATGATATAATTGTACATCTTTAAATGCGGGCCAGTTCTACCCTATATGTTAGTCTATAAACTAGAGGCATGAAATGAACTTTAATCATGTTTTCAATGTTTGGAATGTTGAATTAAGATTCTAGATATTTAGAATTGAATATTTTATATATACTGAATTACAGGATTTGTGGTTTATATAATTTTGTATATATCTGAACCACTTCCATTTACTTCTTCATTGGTTCCTATCCTAATTTCTTATATACTAAATGAAACTGTTCTCTAGCTATTTGCCATATTGCATTATTGTATAAATTA
Source organism: Excoecaria cochinchinensis (assembly GCA_947683425.1). NCBI lineage: Eukaryota > Viridiplantae > Streptophyta > Magnoliopsida > Malpighiales > Euphorbiaceae > Excoecaria > Excoecaria cochinchinensis. The sequence continues at coordinate 971,641 of CANTUQ010000177.1, read as the reverse complement.
GAAGTTCTTATCATGTTTTTGACATAGCATGGTATTGTTTTGTCAATTTAAAGATATTCATAGAGTCCTTTCTTCTATGTTGGAATTAAAATTTACTACCTTAGTCAATGCACATCTCATATTTGTGATGCATACAAGGTTATTTTGTATAGATTCGAGGTTGGAAAGAATGGGAGCTGGAGACTCTTTCCCATGATTATGAGTTTTAAAATGGTATATACCAAACTCTCTGTGTTACACAGCCTGAATGCTTTAGCTTATTCTCTCAAATATGAGTGTCCTCTTTTTTAATAACTGACTCCGTAAGTCATCTCATTTTCTTAATTGGACATTGATTTTATTTGCAAATCCTTCAAGATTCTGGCTTACTCACGAGACATCTTTTGTGAGATCACATACCAGTTTCAGGACTAGGATTTCATTCTGTCAGCAAGGTTATTAACTTCTTATTTTTGAATTATGGATTAGGATATTTTAATTTCTTTTTGCATTAAGTAGTATCTTTCTATTTAATTGACATTTTATTTAAATAAATACTTTATATTAGTTGATTGACAATTTTTTTTTTAAAGTTAATTGATTGTATAACATTTAATTTAAATGTCATTTTTAGTGCAATGCATATAAGAAAAATATATTTATCATAATTTTTCTACTTGTTAGTTCATAAATAATGATATAATGTTCATAATTACAATATTAATATTGTTATAAAAAAAGTGTTATTTAATGACAATAAAAGGTTTGTCACTAAAACTATTTGTGACGCGCGCCGAACCCCGGGGTGCCCCGAATGACCCACTTTTAGAGTGTTCGAGAGAGGTTCATGGAACTTGCAAAAGATTAAAAGGGAGTCTATTTTGGGCAACAAGAAGATTTCTTGGAGTCGCCACCCAATAGAACATTGGTAAAGGTTGTCTAGCCTCATTGAACCTAAGACAGCGCATGTGTGTCTATTTTGGGCAAACGGAGACATTTTGGAATCCTCCTTCCAATAGAACATTGGAAAGATTCATCTTTTGACATCCCAAAAATCACCCTAGTAGAATTAAGTGTCGTTAGTGCAATTGTGTGCATGATAATTAGGGTTTACAGCATTGGACTTGATTGAAATATGAAACTGAATTGAAAAGAAATAAAACATTATAATGGCTGAGGTGTAAATTGCAAGATTAGTGATAAGTGGAGATTAAATTAGTGTAATGGTAATTAGCTGAACTTAATTAAAAGTTAATTGAAGTTGAGTGGACTCCAATGTGAGTGTCTTTGCCAGCCACCTAGCATGAGAGGATTGAGAGGTTGACACCTCATACATACATGCAAGCATGAAGTGGTTTAGTGGTTTTATTAGCCAAATTGTTTCTTGTATCCGGCCACTCTTGCTCTCTCTCTATCTTTCCATTATTTTCCAGCTTCTTCATCTCTTCTTTACTTCATTGTTACCTCTTTCAATTGCATGTTGAGTTTGGGAGTCAATTTGGTTAGTGAAGGGAAGTAGCTAGCAAGGTAGAGTTTACTTACTTGATTATCATTCTTCTACTCCTTCTTTGAGCTTCTTTGAGTTGTTGATTGTATTTTGAATGTCAATTGTGCATGTGAGTTGAAGAAGGGAGTAGAGCTGCCAAGGGTTAAAGAGAAAGTGCAATAGAAGAGTAAAGGAAGTAGTGCTCTAAGAGGTTTGGGATTGTATTTGAATTGATTCATGTTTAATGTGTTTTGAAATTGTATGTGTTAATTGATGTTTGATATAGATTAAATGTAAAATGGATGTGCATTGAAGTGTTAAGTGAATTGCCATGAGTATTGTATGTGATCAAGTATGAACCCTAGTGTTCAGGAAACATTTTGCTTAAATTTTATCAGACCTCCGTGTAGTTTTTTCATCATATATGGAGTTTCAAAACTCCAAATTGAGTTTTTCTTACTCCATTGGAACCATAACCTCTGTATCTTTAAAAGTCTAAGAGAGACCATAAATTAATTATGTCTCTAAAAGGCCTAGAAATGGCAATAAATGGACGTATTTCTGTCTAGCTGGGTTGATTTGAACAGTCTATAGTTTTTAATGCATACCTCTTAATTTAGGAGTCTAAATGCCCTGACACTTGTTCCATTGGAAACTATACATCCTAGGGAACAATTTTTCAGAAGGACACTTTGTCTAAAAATGAGGTCTACAACTTTGGAGTGAAAACCAATCTCGTAAGTCACCTGAGGGGAGCTACTGTCGCGAGCGCGACACAGGTCATGATCTCGCAATAGAACAACTCACATGAAGCCTTTTCTTCTTAATTTTGAGCCCATGGTCGGCATGGATCAATCCCCTATCTTTCCCCTCAACTTAGAAATGCATGATAGCCTATCTAAGCTTGATTACATCATTATGCGAGTTTATCTAAATGTGAATTAGAAATGCATGATAGCCTAACTAAGCTTGATTGCATCATCATGCGAATTATTAACATGTGAGGAGAATCAGATCATGCGAATGAATTTTAATATGCGATTGAATTATATGCGAATGAATGATGCCATGAGAATGAATGTGTAGTGAATGGATAATCTAATAAGCCTGAAGTCGAGTCATGGATAAATAAGCATACTTATGAAGGGCTAGTGATTTGCAGCTGCTAGTGTGACACCGATGGGTGTCTAGTGATTGATACCAATGGGTATCCAATGATATAGTGTTCGAGACCTCGATCTTTAGTGTTTATTAAATAGTGTACCCGTATCCACCTCTAAGATATTGTAGGCTATTAACATTTAAAAGTTTAAAGATATTAACATGATATCCATAATTGTGTTCCATTTATGTAATGTTATTATTGTTTTCTCAATTGTGAATTATTGATACCATGCTAGTGATACCATGTTAGTGAAATCAGTGTATTGTTAGTGTAGCTTTTATTGGCATAGTGAAGTGATTATTGATCCTGGCAAGTGAATAATACTTATACCATTTTATAGATATCACATGAGCTTTTGTATATTGGCATGCTAGTGTAATATTGATCTAATGATTTTATATGATATTCCATAAGTGTTAGGCATGTTCTTTATTGTATAGTGCTTTGTGAATGTTGTGTTAGTGCTTGTTTCTACATCCCCACTAAGCGTTATCGCTTAGCACGGGTGCTTGTCTCCCGTGTAGGTCGTAGATTGGAGTCACATTTTGGAAGGTTTCTGCAGGCCACCATAAGAGCGCGAAGGGTCACTTTTGAGTGTAAAGATTTTGGATTATAAAGCTCCATTTTTGTAATAGTTATTCTTTTTGTACACGTATAGTGTTATAAGTAGCATATTGTAGTGAAACTTGTAATCTGTAATAGTAAACAGTGAATAATTAGTGATGGTTTATAACCTAGTGGAATGCATGACCCGTAGTCATTAGTGCATGTTAATATGAATAGTGGTGATAACAGGGATTAAATATTGTTAGCTATATGATAATTGCATGCTTAGTGTCGTGTAGCACTCCCTTGTCCTTCCAAGGGGCATTGGGGTGTTACACATCTAGCCTCGTGAAGCCTAAGACAATGCACATATATCTATTTTGGGCAAGCCAGAGATATTTTGGAGTTCCCATACCAATGGAAGATTAAGATAGTTCGTCTAACCTCGTGGAGCCTAAGACAGTGCAATTTTTTGGGCAACAAGAGATATTTTAAAATCCCCTTCCCAATAGAACATTGGAAAGGTTCATGTAACCTTATTGAGCCTAAGACCAGAGATGGTTCGAGACTATACTTGAGTTTTTAGATTAAAATTAAATCCATCTTCTCATACATTTCGATGCAATAATTTAAAGCTAAGATCAATCATGTAAAAGAAAGCGATAAATAGAGAAATATTAAAATAAAGCCAATAAAAGCATATTAATTTACAGTAAAACTAAGTGCGGAATACAACCCTCAATAAATGCAAATCATACACAAAACGAGATATTCGTTAAAGGATGAAGACATCGGTTTTCGCATGCATATTCTAAAAAATAATGTTAAACATCTATTTTGTTTTGGACAGAAAATCAGGACATTGTTCCTATTTTATTTAGGAAAATCTCATTTATTTGTAGAAATCTTTAGCCATTTTTACATTAGCGGGATCGAAATAATATTTACAATAAATGGTACATGAAAATTAAAATAAAAGGAAGTAAGATAAAGAAATAAACCCAAAAAGTGTTCTCCATTTTTATCACCCCAAATTCAAGAAAAACAGTTAAACTCACAAAAAAACAAAGAGCATGTTAGTGTGACAAAAAAAACAATAAAATAGACTTGATAAAATAAATAAAGATGAAAAAAATCTATAAAAATTCATCATGGAAAATAAGAAAGAAGAAAGATGAAAAACGTAAAAAAAATGTACAAAATGAGAGGGAAAGGCCCAGGGACGGGCCATATCGCGTGAGCGATGGCCGTCTCTGGACGGACCGACGGGTGGAGGTGAAATTCCGCGATGGCCCGTTGCTCGGGTGAGCAACTGCCTTCGGTGGAACCTCGGCCTATCGGTCATCCCTGCTCCAGAAAATAATGAAACACCAATTAAAAATCCATTTTTTATTACAAAAATTACCTTTTCGTGTAATTAGGCGTAGGTAAATTAATATGAAACAAAAAATTGAGATAGGATTGATCCATAAATGTTTACCCTTGGAATATTACCTTTTGAAGGCGAATGTCGCGAGATTTCTTCCCTTGAGTTCTACAAGGATTGATCGACAATGTGCAATCTCGGGGAACTTTCTACCGCCAAAATTGTATTTTTGAAATTAGATCAAGAAAGGAAAATTATATTTTTCCTTCCCGAAATTTTGTAGCAATTATGAATACTAAAAAGGCTAGATCGAGTAAGATCTAATTGATTTCGTTTTCTCATATTCACCTTAGTTTGAAGAGATTTGATAAGATTTCTGATGAAAAATAAAAAAGCTTTTTGAAATTCTAGTAAGAAATCTCCAATATTTGATGGAAATTGCTAACCCCTAAAAGTGAACCTCAACCCCCTATTTATAGGTTAAGGAGAATAATTCAAATAAATTGAAATTTTAAGTTTGAATTTGAAAGAGATTTATGAAATTAGAATCAAAACCGACTGATTTGCAAAATATTTTCAAAATTAAATCCAAAATTTGAAACTATTTGAAAAGATTTGGAGAATATTTTTAAAATCTTGGAAAAAGATTTAAATCCACGTGAAATATGGGATAATCCCGTGAAATAGTGCCGCAGATCCCCGACCGAAGGGCATCATTTGGAGTTCGACGGGCGTCGGTCACGGGGCACACCTGTCCTTTCAAGCGGCGGGCCACCTTTGCGAGAGACGGGTGATAAGGGCCCAGCCGTCGCTCGCGAGGGATAGGCGCCTCTCGCACGAGCGATGAGCATTGCTTAGTGCGAGAGATGGGCCCTCACCAGTGAGTGACAGTCATCACTCCCTGTGAGAGAAGGGTCTGTCTCGAGTGAGCGACTGGCGCTGCTTCGTATGAGGGGAGGCCGTCTTTCAGAATGAGCGACAGGCATCTCTCTTAACCGACGAGTCTCCCGTCGGTTAACTAAAATCAAAATTTTCCCTTGATAAACTCCTCCTAATGCACGGACATCTCCTATTGTCAAAAGAAATCTTCAATCCTTGTGAATTCGAAGCTCGTAACTTTGCCCGAAAATGGGCATTGATATCTTCATCGGGTAACTCTGATCTGGACTACCTCAGGACCTGGTGTCCATAGGTGCCCCCAATTTTGGGGAAACTAGTACACTAGTGTCTAGATGAGCCAAAATTCAAAGAAGAAGGAAAGAGATGCATACTTGAGGCAGTCCTCACCTTTCGCGGTGCAACAGATTTGTAGCCTACTGCTAAAGGTCTGTAACGTATTCTGCTAAGACCTCTTTTGCAATTATTTTGCTGATCACCATTCGATATGCATGACATGCCCTTGCTGACCCTCATCTGATCTGCAAGGTACCTAATTGTCACTATTTGGGCTGCAGTGTTATCCAACCACGGCCCGCTTACTAACGTTTTGCTCTATCACGTTTATCCCACTGGCCTCCATTTGGTTTGCACGGTATCTGATTGTCGTGAGATGTAGTGTTATCTAACTATAACTCAACTGCGATTTGTTGTATCGCATTTGTCCCGCTGACCTTCGTTTGGCTTGCACGGTATCTAATTATCGTGAGATGTAATGTTATCTAACTATAACTTAACTGCGATTTGTTCTATCGCATTTGTCCCACTGGCCTTCGCTCAGCTTGTACGGTATCTTTTGATTATCATGAAATGCAGTGTTATCTAACTACAACTCAACTGCGATCTGCTCTATCATATTTGTCCTGCTGGCCTCCGCTCGGCTTGCAAGGTATCTAATTATCGTGAGATGTAATGTTATCTAACTACAACCCAACTGCGATCTGTTCTATCCCATTTGTCCCATTGGCCTCTGCTCGGCTTGCATAGTATCTTCCAATTGTCGTGAGATGCAATGTTATCTAACTATAACCCAACTGCGATCTGTTCTATCGCATTTGTCCCGCTGACCTTCATTCGGCTTGCACGGTATCTTCCTATTGTCATGAGATGTAGTGTTATTTAACTACAACCCAACTGCAATTTGTTCTATCACATTTGTCCCGCTGGCCTCCGCTCAGCTTGCACGGTATCCTCCAACGAACCCCTATCAAATCTGCAAGGGATATGACTAGGATTGTCACCGAGTTGTAATATATTCTATTGCGACTCGTTTGTCCTGCTGACCACCATCCGGTCTACACGGTATCTGGTCAATAAGGGACATGATTGTTGCTAAGCCCCTCCTGTCAGCATGATATCTAATTTGTTAACCACCATCCAAATAACATAGTCTCTGATTCACTAACCACCATCCAGTTAAGCCTAGTGCTTGATTACTAACCGTCCTCGGGTCAGCATGGAGTCATGTCCCTGAAGTTGTAGAAGATTTTATTAATTCATTGGAGATTGATTCATCTCAAAATACAATTTTTATGTGGTCATTTATTTTTATCTTTCCTACTTACTGTGTTATCAAACATTTTGGAAGTGTAAGTAAAATGTTAGCAAGAATGTAAATATACAAGGTGAAACGTAAATTTAACAAAACATGAGTTTTACTAATAAAATGTAAATTTTATACAATAAATATACAGGTACATAAAACACTCCCTGAATACACTAGAGGAGAAAATAGTCTGAGGGCTCCTCCGGGTCCTCCTCATCATCAGATACATGTATAGGCTGATCACCGGACCGACTCTAGAGGCAGAGGGCTGACTGCTAGGTGCTAAGGGCCCACCCCCTATGGCTGGCCGCGGCAGAACAATGACTGGTGCGAATGCTGGGTGTCCCATCGCGCGGGAAGCCTGTTGGAACTGGACCTGAGCGTACCCATCCAAGAATGGCTGAGTGCAAACTCCAAGGAACTTTACAGTATCTCTGACTACGCCACCCAGCTCTGTGAATGCCCTCGACAGTCTCGTGGTTTGATTTTCAGCTGCATCCCTGATAGCTATGAGTCTGGTCTCCATCTGCTCCCTGAACTCCCTGATAGATGTAGATATGGTTGGTATGGTGCCCTCTAACACCTCTATCCGAAATCTGAGAGCAGTGATAGACTTCTCAACCATTTGAATGGCCTTATCTACCCTCTGGCCCGCTGCAGCCTGAGAGGCACCCAAACTATTTCTTAACTCCTCTATGAGCCTCCCCTGCTCCTCTATGAGCCTCTCCTACTGACCCTGATGCTCAAGGAAAGATCTATGTCTCTCCTCCTACCGATCGAGGTGGTCAAGCAGGACCCGATCTCTCTCCTCCTACAGTCGCTCTATGGTGGCGAGAGTGGCAGTTATAGCAGCAATAATATCAGGCTGAGCTAGCTGTAGAGATAGCGATGGACTGGGATGTGCAAGCTCTGCCCATTGCTCTGGCTGTGGAGGTGGATGCCCCCGGGTGTCCTAGCCTGCTATAGGGGTGGAACCTCTCGGTTCTCTGAAGCTCAAAACACTGGGCTCGAGATGGTGGTGGTGGAGTGGGACTCTGTGCTCTCTGTGATGTAGAGGTACCAGTAACTCATCCATACTGAACTCGATACCCATGTCAAATAGAGTCTGAGGCAGCTCCTACTCCGACTAAGGCTAATGCAGAGGCATCTGTGTGGGCTGCGGCTCCTGAGGCTGGGGCTGCTACAGAGGTTGCTCCCCCATCTGGGGCTCCACCAGGGCCTCCTCTACTGGCTACAGTGGAGGGAAACCGAATATACGCCTAGTCTGTGCCATCATAAGTAAGCGGTACTCCTCTGGACGATCGATTACCTGTGCAATCATACCCATGGTCTGAGCCGCCAATGCATCCACATAAATACACTCATCAAGTGGAGGCCCATATCTCCTGGGGTCAACTCCTAGGTGAAGAAGCAACCTAGTAACCACTCCCTCGGCCCATATAGTAGTGGTTGTCCCCCGTGAGACCCTGAACAAGTTAGCTAATATCTCATAGCTAATGTTAAGGTGCTGGCCTGCTACCATTGCCCACAAACTCCAAATCTCGACCCCATTCACCAATCCTGGGTTACCTGCCCATCCCAGGTATGAACTAAAGAGGACCTTGTGTATATAACGTAGAGCCTGAGATGAGAGCACTGTGCTCTTCGCCGTGTTATGATCATATGGCACCCCAGGCATAGCGATCATCTCCCAATATTGCCTCCGAACAGCCCTCCAAAGAATCAGCACATCATCTCCGTGGGGAAGCCCCACGGCCTGTGAAAAAGTCTGGCTCGTGATGCTGTAATGATATCCTCTGATCCAAAACTGGATGACCCCCTCCTCTATGTCCGATCTTTGGAATCCCCTGTAATGCAAAGTGAGCAAGAACTATCTGACAACCTTTGGATGGGTCTGGAACAAAGGCCATAGAAACTCTATCCACCCTGCCGATCCTATAAGTGCATCAACCTCCTCGAGCATCCCCATGCTCTGCAGAAATGGACTGAAAATGAAGCGGCTGACATGAAACTACACATGTCCCAAGTCCTCGTAGATCATCCTATCCTCGTAGCTCATCCACTTGGGAGCTTGAGGCTCCGCCGAATCCTGAGGGACGTTGCGTCGTGGAGGCATTCTAAAAAGAATAAAAGTTAGTTTTGCATTACCATCACAAATAAGCTAATCAAAAGATTAAACATTTTACAGATTTCGATAGCATTTTGGCTAAAATGTGCCTCCTAAAAATTTTGGCAGCATCCCGACAAGGATATGCATAACCAAAAAATCAAAAAATTGGGCAGCATCCCAACAAGGATGTGCCTACCAAGAAAATCAAAAATTTGGGCAGTATCCCGACAAGGATGTGCCCAAATCCCTGCATAAAAATACAAAATAATAGGACAGGCCTCAGGTTCCAAACAACAATTTCATTATTGCAAATTATTCTACATGGGGAGTGAACATTCAATTTAATCTACTTTGGTTCTCAAATTTCAATCAATTGAGAGCATATACATAAGTCCGTCATCTTTTCCCTCTCTTTTTTATTTTTTTTATTATTTTATCATAATTAATATGGTTTATATTTAGTAATCAGTGCATACAGTCCCAAAATGCAAAAAAAAATAGGCAAAATTCAGTCCTATATTTAGAGAATATATACCTATCATGCCTCTGAAATGAGAATTTAACTAAAAAAAAATAAAAAGGAGTAGAAAAAAGGTGATGAACTAACCTTTTAGTTGACAAAATGCACTAAAAAATACTTGATGAATTTGCAAAAAATTTAGTCCTAAATGTGCGTGACGGTGCAAGGATCATTTTGGAGCAAGTGGCACGCAAAACTGATCAAAAATGAGCAAGAAATGGGCAAAAAACCGAGTGGGGGTGTCGATTCGCGGGAAAGAAGGAAGAAGAAGAGAAAAGGAAACTGAAGGTGCACGTAACCGTGCACCTTTTATAGTTTTTCGTGGCCGATGGGTAGCCCGTCGGAAGTCCCAGCAACGGGCACCCCGTCGGTCGCTTAAAATTCCCGTTTTCCTTTCTTTCCTTTTTTCCCTCCTTTTTCAAAATTTTTCAAAAATACAATTACTCCCTGGATATTTTGCACCCGATTTTTTGTGCTCGGTACACGTCTCTGTCAAATTTCCTTTATTGTAAAAAATTAAAGATGACCAAAATATGCAAAACTTATTTTATACGTGTGACATGCATGAAATATGTAGGAGACCAGATCACCCAAGGGTCAACCAGGTTGACCGATGGGCTCCCCGTCAGAAGACCGACCAATGGGCAGCCCGTTTATCAGTACTTCTCTTTAAATACCCCTTTTTTTCCTTGAATTTTGTGCACTCAACACTTCGAACCTCAGCCAGAGCTACTTTTCCAGGTTTTCCTCTCTTTTCTTCGTTCTCCTTCTAGTTAATTTTTAATTTTTAGTTGCAATACTTAGAGAATGTCTTCATCTATTCTCACTAAGATGTATCGAGTTCTGGATAGTCCCCGAACTTGGGAAAATACCACTCTAGCCCCATTTTCTGGCTTGAAATTCCTGAGAAGAGTTAGGATAGACCAAAACCTTCTTCTGGCTGCAGTCCGCTTCTACGACCCCTATTTTTACGTCTTTATGTTTACCTACCAAGAATTATGCCCCTTGCTCGAAGAGTTTGCTGCGATCATTAGAGCACGGTTTCCTACCTGTATATTGCCCTGCATTTCGCACTGTGGCTTGACTCACACGAGGGACATCGCATTGGCCTTAGGCATCCCTCCTTCTATTGCCACCAGGCTAGTTCCTTTAGGCACTACCTTTGCCTTGGCACCACTGATTGAGGCTCTGGAGGATTTTTTTGATGTTCCCCTATTTCAAGTGGCTGTCGTGCTTTTGTTTTGCTTCATGAGGTATCTGACTATGACTTTAGAGGAATTGACTGGTGATCTCCAGTTATTCGGAATTGTATATGATTTTTATTGCGGGTTGATGCCTTTTACCTTGATTCTTGCCCTCTGCTGCTTTTACCGACAGCCCCATATTGCTCCAGGTACATCATTATTTTCAAAGGTAGTGGGCCCCTTGTGGGTTTTCACACTAACTTAGAGGGAAATACGTCCTTTCGTATTTTCACATAACCCCGTGCCTTATTTTTGCCTGGAGTGGATCCTACCAATTCCAGCAGGTTTTTCTTTATTTTTCTTATTTTTTTCCTTTTTCATTATATATTTTCTTTCTTTTCATTTCTAACTTCTTGTCTCGTAGATTTGGCTACAGGAGAAGCTGAAAATTTTATCAGATCCACCTCCCAAGGCGATTGGTCACTATTCACTAAGGCATTTCTTACCTCAACAACAATTGTATTCTTTTGCCTCTCCCGACGAGGGTGTTGCTCGATTTGGTGAGATGGCAGGCGAGGATTTTAATTTCACGAGCCCTTGGCTCCACCTTACTGCTGTGACCACTGACGGTTCCTCGGGGTGTGTTTCGATATGCCGCCTATATAAGGCTACTTTCTGCATCATTGCCTATTGTACTCAATAGTTCAGGGTGACTCAAGATGTTGTGAGTCTCCCATTAGCTTTCCAGAGCTGTATCTTATCCCCAGCCTTCACATCCAGACATCATGATGTCTGGACCCGACTGCCGGTAAGGACAATCCTACCTTCAGTTAGAGATTGCTCTACTATTTTTACTAGTGATTACAAGAGATGGTGCTTAGCCCTGCTATTGACAACAGGACCCACCTACTTAGGCATCTGGACGGTGAGAGTAGTAATAGAGTATAGTTTAGATTTACATGCATTCTGTAATGAACAACATTATTATTTTTATAAAAGAACTTGATAATAATAAACATTTGAAAGATTTCTATTTTATTTCTTTGACAAAATTGTATACACTTCTATATGATTTTATCACACATGATCAGCATTTAACATGGACTTACAAATGCAAAACTACATCTAATCTCAGATCAGATCTTAACAGCATCAAACTCCTGTTACCAATCAGCCCTCTTGAATTTTCTTGATTAGATATTTAACCTCGAGCCTCTAATTTTTGCCCAGGATGCCTTTTTTGGATTTTTACCTTGACAAGGTGACCAATTTTAGCAAGGCCACCTTTTTTTGGGTTTCGACCTGCAGGGCATTTGTTCTCTTCTCTTGATTTTTATGTCTCTAGCTGTGGAACAATTCAAGTCTGTCGATGTTGATAGGCTCTTTGAATGCATTGCTATCACTATCTGCCAGGATTACCGCTGTAACAACCCAAAATTTACCCTAGAAGGATTCGGGCATATTTAGAATAAGTAGTGACCAAAGTTGTGTGAGTTTTGGCATGTGTTATTCTAAATTAAGTTTTGTACATGAGTTATGAGTTTTGTTAGAGTGCGGTTGCATGTATAGTAGTATTGTAAGATTGAGAGGGCTTGGTTATAGTGTGGATGCATATAGGGAGTTAGTATATATATTAGTGAGATTAGAATTGGGTATGGTGTTGTGTTTGTTTGTAGGGTGTATTTGGTTAGATTCCTCCAATGGGTTGTTGCCATATGGATAGTGAGGGTGATTTAAATAGGTTAGAGAGAGAGAGAGAGAGAAAGGGAGTCCCTTTTTCTGCCCTTGCTCACCCGTTCTCTTCTCTCCTCATACCACTTCTTCTTCGTTTTCTTTTTCCTCTTGCTTCAATGCTAATTTCTCTCTCTTAAAATCTAAACCCTAGTTTGAGATGATGAAGTTTGTGAGATCCAGTGGGTTAAGTGAAGAGTTTATTAAGGTAAGTTTAAGTTTTGATTTTCTTTATCCATTTATTTAGCAAAAACCCTAGATTATATTTTGTGTATGTGTTTATATTTTTTGATGAGGATTTTGGATGAGAAAGATTTGAGATGAGTTTGGAAGCAAGAAAGATCAGATAATGAAGCTATTAGAGCAAAGGAGTTGAGGTTAGGGATTTTTGTGTGTTTGCTGTATTTTTGGAATTTTGAGGGGTTTAATTATATTATTTGTATGATTAAATTGTGCTTTTTGGTTTAAAAGTTGGGTTTTATATTGTTTTTGATGATTTGACAATTTGATTTGAGTTATGTTGAAGTTTGGATTGAATTGGAGGTTTGGGGTAAGCTTTTGAAAACTGGGTTCTACAATAATCTGGAAAATGCGACTCTGTCACGAGAAGAACCTACTAGCTGAGAGTTTGTGAGGGTGTGCACAAGTAGTGCACTTGTTCGCGAGTCATGCACAGGGTGCTCATGCACTTGTGCACGAGTAATGCACATGGTGCACGAGTTGTGCACTTGGTGCCCGTGCACTTGTGCACGAGTCATGCAGGAGTGTGCACGAGTCGTGCACATGGTGCACGAGTCGTGCACTTGGAGAACAAGTCATGCTGCTAAGCACGACTCATGGCAGTCTCCTCTCCCTCTAGTGCCTGCTTTATTCCTCTATAATTCGCCTTCATGAGTCGTGTCTCTGAGCACGACTCGTGCTCGGCTCCTTGTCCGCAGGGCAAGCTTGACCACTATCGCGATTGCGATAGTTCCCTCTCTATTTCAAAATGTTTTTGAAAGATCTTCTTCTTTGCATGCTTTCTCATTTATGCTATGCATATATGATTTAAAACGCAAATTATTAAATGTGTTTTCATGCATAGTAATTATTCAAATATGAGAATTTGATCTGCTTTTATTGTGTTATAAATGTATATGTATAATGAAATGTAAGTTTATCTGTTAAGTTTAAATGAATACATGATGATTAATAATATGATTACATTTAATATGTTCTTATGAATACTTCGATCTATGAAACCACATGTGATTAGTTTTGAATATGATAAATGTAATTGTACATATGATATGAAAATATACGAATGCATGTGATCATAAAAGAATGTTACAAGTATTTAATGGAATGTATATATATATATAAGTGAAACATGACGAATTCAATAATGATATGGAAAATTTATCCTGCGTTAGTCGAGTCGTGGATATATAAGCATGCTTATAGAGTTCTGATACTGCAGCCCTTTGTTCTATTTGGACCAAAATCAGGTCCCTATTTGGTTCCTTGCAAACCTCAATGTGTACGGATCTTGTTTAAGATCCCCAATGTGAAAATGTTTTGAATGAGAAAAATACGATGTTGCTTTTCAATTGTACCCTCGGGTACCCCCAATGTGTTCTATTTACTCGCTTATCCACACCTTGGACTTAGCAAGCAATTAAAAGAATAACAGAATGTGAACGAATTGATAAGTTTTGTAATGACGTGCAAAGAGTTATGTGAATTAAGTATTTGAAAGTGTTTGTTGAAATGATGAGCTTGTGCTTCACGCACTAAAGTGTTCTGGATCCTTCATGGACTCGAATGTGGTATCTTCGGATAACTAAATGTTTAAATTGAGAATACAAGTATTATTGTGTTATCTACCTTCTAGACCTTAGCCTTGATAATTACTGTAAGTATTTTGGTAAGGAATTCATGTGCCTTGTTGTTGATTTTAATGAATATGATAAATTATTTATTGATTGGTAAGTAAGGAATAATAAAGTGTTAAGCATGATATAGATAATTCAATTTAGGAAATGAGTTAAGATTAAATTTGGAATATGTGTGCATAAAGTTTTCTGTAGAACTACGTGGTTCTGATTCCCTACTATAGGGATACGTAGGAAGCTTGGAATATTTATTTTAAGCCCGAGCCAAATCAGAGAATCGAAATATTTTGTTTAGTTTTGAATACATAATAGTTTGAACAAATGAAAGGTTTTGACTTAAGTGGTAATACTATTATCTACATGATTTTGGAACTACTAATAAGTATGGGAATTGGTAAGGCTTAATATTTCTGACTAGCAAAATGTATTTTTTGTAACCTATGAGGTATAACTATTAATATGGTTAATTAAATGAATTAGGTAAACAATTAGTAAGTATAATGTTATTGTGATTTTAAAAAAGGTAATAAAGTTATTTCTTGTTATGGTATATAAATGAGTGTGTTTACGAAATTGTTTAGGTTTTCGTATGAGAATAAGAATATGAATTTATGATAGCTTTAATCGGTGTACTTTATGTTTATCTATATATATATATATATTGATTTGCATGTGTTTGCCTCAGCAACCACTGTGAGTGGCTACCCATTATTTATTTTGCCCTACTAAGCGTTATCGCTTAGCACGGTTGTTTGTCCATGCAAGTTAGGAGATCAAAGTAGCGCAGCGGTCCGCTATGTTTTGGCCAACGAGTCGCTAGATTTTATATGAAGTGTTTTTTATTTAGGCATGTAATTAAATGTCATTTATTTAGCATTTGTATTGAGATGTAATAATCTTTAATGCGAATGATGTTGTGTGTGAGATAAGTTTAGGATGTGTATGTGATTGAGGTTCTAGATGTTAGAAATTTTATTATTTCGTCTTTTGTTTTGCTAAGTAAGTGTCTCGTCCGGTAGCACCCTTCGTGCACCATAGCTCTCTGTCCTTCATTATGCTATATGTGGGAGTTGGGGTGTTACAATTTAGTTGTATCAGAGCTCCGGTTTAGTCGGTTCTGGTTAACTAGATATTTTGAACTGTGTCTGTATAGTTGAGTGTTGGCCAAAGCAAATGACCTTGTCCTTTAGATATGTTTTGGGGAGGGAAACCTTTCGATTTGATAAAGTGTTTAGTTAAGTGTTGGCTCGGTAGGTCACGATCTACCTGCCCTTAATTGTTATGTGTGTGTGCGATCTACAATATAATTGTTAGATTAGTTATCAAGGTTCTGATAGGATTTTGTTTTGATACTGTGTGGTTAAGGAGAAGGTTCCGTGGAAATTTTTGAATTGTATTGATAAATGGTTACCTTGTGGGAATAGGTGCTTTGGTGTTTGAATGAAGAATATTCGAATTTTGTAAGATTATGATGTTGCTCTATATGCCTATCAGCTATCTCAGAAAATTGTTTGAATATAAACATATTAAACCATGGGGATGGGATTTCTGCATCATCTTGCATACATGAACCATCACATCTTCATTGCATCATTATCTTTTGATCATACATGAGAAGCATTTCCATATGCTTTTTGATGGAGAGAAAGCTGACAAGGTGTACGTTGAGTATTTGATATTAAGACTCGGTGTGTGATTTAAGAGCATAGCAATTGTTAAGGAGAATGTATTGTGTTTAGAGTCAGAGTTAAGAAAAAGAATATTTTGAAATCTTGTATGAACGAATGTGTAAAGATTTTGGAGTAAGATACGAGTATTGTTAGTGAGGAAAAATAGCATGTGTGCCGAATGTTTTTTTAATATTGAGGAATTGTGTAGCAAAATGTTGTAAGTTAAATGATTTATGTGTGAAGTGTATGTGCTTTAGTTTTCGATTGGTGGTTAAAGTAATGATTGTTCTGATGGATATGATTGATTTGAATGTAAGACAATGAGAAGAGATGTATGAGATTTATCTAAATCCATTTTATAATTTTGAGTTTAGTTATGGACAAGAGAAAGTTATGATTTGTGTGGTTATGTTGATTAAATATAAGTGATTCGAGAGTATAGTGATGAGAATAAGCAAAAGCAAATGAGTATATTAAAAGTGAAGTGTATAGGAATAAGTGAAATGTATGTGTTACATGTGTAGAGCATAAGTGTTATATTATGGTGTAGAAATGATCAATGAGAATGATAATGAAGTGGAGTATAGTTTGGAGTTTTCCAATGTAAGTGAATTTCGAGGATGAAATTCTTTTAGGAGGGAAGAATTGTAATAACCCGAAATGTACCCTAGCAGGATTCGGGCATATTGAGAATAATTGGTGACCAAAGTTGTGTGAGTTTTGGCATATATTATTTTAAATTAAGTTTTGTTCATGAGTTATGAGTTTTGTTAGAGTGTAGTTGCATGTATAGTAGTAGTGTATATGTAAGAGGGCTTGGTTATAGTGTGGATGTATATAGGGAGTTAGTATATGTATTAGTGAGATTAGAATTGGGTATGGTGTTGTGTTTGGTTTTAGGGTGTATTTGGTTAGATTCCTCCAATGGGTTGTTGCCATGTGGATAGTGAGGGTGATTTAAATAGATTAGAGAGAGAGAGAGAGAAAGGGAGTCCCTTTTTCTGCCCTTGCTCACCGGTTCTCTTCTCTCCTCATGCCACTTCTTCTTCGTTTTCTTCTTCCTCTTGCGTCAATGCTAATTTCTCTCTCTTAAGATCTAAACCCTAGTTCCAGTGGGTTAAGTGAAGAGTTTGTTAAGGTAAGTTTAAGTTTTGATTTTCTTTGTCCCTTTGTTTAGCAAAAACCCTAGATTTATATTTTGTGTATGTGTTTATGTGTTTTGATGAGGATTTTGGATGAGAAAGATTTGAGATGAGTTTGGAAGCGAGAAAGATCAGATAATAAAGCTATTGGAGCAAAGGAGTTGAGGTTAGGGACTTTTGTGTGTTTGCTGTATTTTTGGAATTTTGAGGATTTTGATTATATTATTTGTATGATTAAATTGTGGTTTTTGGTTTAAAAGTTGGGTTTTTTATTGTTTTTGATGATTTGACAGTTTGATTTGAGTTATGTTAAAGTTTGGATTGTATTGGAGGTTTGGGGTAAGCTTTTGAAAACTGGGTTCTGCAATAATCTGGAAAATGTGTCTCTGTAGTGAGAAGAACCTACTAGCTGAGAGTTCGTGAGGGTGTGCACGAGTAGTGCACTTGTGCGCGAGTCATGCACTTGTGCGCGAGTAGTGCACATGGACCAGGAGTGTACACGAGTCGTGCACTTGGAGCACGAGTCGTGTTGCTAAGCATGACTCATGGCGGTCTCCTCTCCCTCTTGTGCTTGCTTTGTTCCTCTATGATTCGCCTTCATGAGTCGTGTCTCTGAGCACGACTCCTGCTCGGTTCCTTGTCCGCAGGGCAAGCTTGGCCACTGTCACGAGCGCAACATTTGGTCGCGATCACAACAGTTCCCTCTCTGTTTCAAAATGTTTTTGAAAGATCTTCTTCTTTGCATGCTTTCTCATTTATGCTATGCATATATGATTTAAAATGCGAATTATTCAATGTGTTTCCATGCATAGTAATTATTGAAATATGAGAATTGGATCTACTATTATTGTGTTATAAATGTATATGTATAATGAAATGTAAGTTTATCTGTTAAGTTTAAATGAATGCATGATGATTAATAATATGATTACGTTTAATATGTTCTTATGAATACTTCAATCTATGAAACCACATGTGATTAGTTTTGAGTATAATAAATGTAATTGTACATATGATATGCAAATATATGAATGCATGTGATGATAAAAGAATGTTACAAGTATTTAATAGAATGTGTGTGTATATATATATATATATATATATATAAATGAAACGTGACGAATTCAATAATGATATGAAAAATTTAGCCTGCATTAGTCGAGTTGTGGATATATAGGCATGCCTATAGAGTTCTGATGTTGCAGCCCTTTGTTCTATTTGGACCCTGATCAGGTCCCCGTTTGGTTCCTCGCAAACCACAATGTGTACGGATCTTGTTTAAGATCCCCAATGTGAAAATGTTTTGAATGAGAAAAATACAATGTTGCTTTTCGATTGTACCCTCGGGTACCCTCAATGTGTTCTTTTTACTCACTTATCCACTCCTTGGATTTAGCAGGCAATTAAAAGAATAACAGAATGTGAACAAATTGATAAATCTGGTAATCATGTGCAAAGAGTTATGTGAATTAAGTATTTGAAAGTGTTTGTTGAAATGATGAGCTTGTGCTTCATGCACTAAAGTGTTCTAGATCCTTTATGGACTCGAATGTGGTATCTTCGGATACCTAAATGGTTTTTTATCTGAATCTAATGTTAGTTAATCAAAAAGAGATGTAACCGATAATATTGTTCTGATAAGTGTGTATGAATGGATACTATTTGCATAAGAAGTCGTATGTGAGAAATGCCTGTTATTAATCTATTCATAAGTTATGAGTATGATTGTCTTTGTAAAGTTGTGTAAGAATTTTTGAAATGATTGATATGCATATTTGCTATAGTTAAGTAATCAGTAAATGAACTCTATGAATATATCCGTTTATATGTTTAAATTGACAATACAGGTATGTATTGTGTTATCTACCTTCTGGACCTTAGCCTGGATAATTACTATAAGTATTTTGGTAAGGAATTCATGTGCCTTGTTGATTTTAATGAATACGGTAAATTATATATTGATTGGTAAGTAAGGAATAATAAAGTGTTAAGCATGATATAGATAATTGAATTTAGGAAATGACTTAAGATTAAATTTGGAATATGTGTGCATAAAGTTTTTTGTAGAACTACGTGGTTCTTTTTCCCTACTATAGGGATACGTAAGAAGCTTGAAATATTTATTTCAAGCCTGAACCAAATCTGAGAATCAAAATGTTTTATTTAGTTTTGAATACGTAATAGTTTGAACAAATGAAAGGTTTTGACTTAAGTGGTAATACTATTATCTGCATGATTTTGGAACTACTAATAAGTATGGGAATTGGTAAGGCATAATATTTCTGACTAGCAAAATGTATTTTTGGTAACCTATGAGGTATAACTATTAATATGGTTAATTAAATGAATTAGGTAAACAATTAGTAAGTATAATGTTATTGTGATTTTAAAAAAGGTAATAAAGTTATTTCTTGATATGGTATATAAACGAGTGTGTTTATGAAATTGTTTAGGTTTTCGTATGAGAATAAGAATATGAATTTATGATAGCTTTAATCGGTGTACTTTATGTTTATATATATATATATATATATATATATATATATATATATATATATATATATATATATATTGATTTGCATGTGTTTGCCTCGGCAACCACTGTGAGTGGCTGCCAATTATTTGTTTCGCCCGACTAAGCGTTATTGCTTAGCACGGTTGTTTGTCCGTGCAGGTTAGGAGATCAGAGTAGTGCAGCGGTCCGCTGAGTTTTGGCCAACGAGTCACTAGATTTTCATAGGAAGTGTTTTTGATTTCGGCATGTAATTAAATTTCATTTATTTAGCATTTGTATTGAGATGTAATAATCTTTAGTGTGAATGATGGTGTGTGTGAGATAAGTTTAGGATGTGTATGTGGTTGATGTTCTAGATGTTAGAAATTTTAGTATTCCGTCTTCTATTTTGCTACGTAAGTGTCTTATCCGGTAGCACCCTTCGCTCACTGTAGCTCTCTGTCCTTCGTTATGCTACGTGTGGGAGTTGGGGGTGTTACAGCTGCCCCCTTGGATAACAACTTCTTAAGGACTAACGGGCCCTCCCATGTAAGTCTAAACTTCCCCCGTATATCTGGCATACCTGGTCTCATCTGATTGAAGACTAAATCTCCCTCTTTCAGCAGGTGCTTTCTAACCTTTTCCCAAATGAACGCGCAAGCCTTTTCTGATAGACCTAATTATGATAATAAGCTCGCAATCTATTCTCATCTGGCATGTTTAATTACTGCCATCGTTGCTGTGCCCAATCGATTTCTAGGATCTGAGCCTCCATGACTACTCTCAAAGACCTGAGCTCCACTTCAATTGGCAATACCGCTCCTGTCCTATATACAAAGGAATACAACGTGGCCCCTGTAGAGGTTCTGATAGCAATTCTATAGCCCCATGGCGCGAAAGGTAACTTTCCTGCCCAATCCTTATAATTCAAAACCATCTTGGCTAGAATTTTCTTTATATTCTTATTAGCAGCCTCTACTACTCTATTAGCTTGTGGGCGGTATGGAGAGGATTTGTGATGCTCGATGCCATATTTCTAGAGTAGCTTCATTGTTTCAGCCATGAACTGGAACCCATGACATAGCGCGGAAGACCACATCCAATTCTTGGCCATATCCACATATCATCTTTATTATTATTATTATTATTATTATTATTATTATTATTATTATTATTATTATTATTATTATTATTATTATTATTATTATTATTTTCTTTTTTTTCCATTTTTATTTATTTATTTTTGCATTTTTATTTTTGTTTTTTTATTTATTATTTTTTTCATTTTTATTTTTTTTATTATTTTTTTCTTTTTTTTCATTTTCTTTTTTTTTCGTTTTTGTTTTTGTGAACAAGCTTGGTTCAAATCCTGATATCTTACACATGCACATACTTTTTTCGCTCTTCTTGACTATTGGGATGACGCTGACTAACCAAGTCGGGTGTCGCATTTAGACAAGGAATTTAGCCTTATTCCTGCTTACGGATCTTCTTCTTCAACCCTTTTTGCCTATCCTGGCCTGACTCTTCTGAACTTTTGCTTGACCGGTCCATGGCATGCTCGGTAACTTAACAGTCAACTCCTAGCATGTCTTCATAGGTCCAGGCTAAGACTTTTTCATATTTTCTTAAAATTCTCTCATATTTTATTCTCTCTTCAGGAGTTACGTTAGATGCTATTAAGATCTCCTTCGGGTTTTTTCGAAGTCGCAAGATTAAATGGAATGGCATCAGTTGAATCAATGTCAAATATGAATGAATCGTGATTATGATTATGCATTGCGAAATCATAAAAAATATCACATAAATAAACAAAACCATTCACTTTTTTTGATACGAAATCTAGAATTAAAAACACCATTATTAAACAGTTCCAAGATAAAAAGAACATCTAAATGATTATCCCTTTTCACTCCCACCAACACGGATGTTGCGGCCAATGGTCTATTATCATCCTCAGGTCCCGTCCTCCCTTCCTTTTAGCTCCTCATCAATGAGGCCTTGAACCTATTTCCTCAAAGCTCAGCATTCATCAATGTCATGCCCAGTATGCTGATGGTAGGCACAATGTCGATCCGTTCAATGACCTGGACGTCCCTGGATTCTGGCAGGTTTAGCAGGCATCGACTGCAACTTCCCTTGCTTAACAAAATAGGAAAAATGTCTAGATAGAGGCTTTTCCAAGATGATACAGCCGCTTTGGATTGCTCCCCTAGTTTGAACCTTCGTGGCTCCAAAACTTATCCTGCTGCTATGCCACGACTTGAGCTTCCATCATTTCCTCCTTCAGGGATTATGGGCTGCTTAAGTTCCCAAATTTGTCCCTTCAAGACTTGGCAATCATCAATCGGGCATCTAGTATACCGATGGTGATTCATTAGCACCTGATCTGCGGTTGACCTAGCCAACCACATTTGCAGGTTCTTCTCCAACACTTGAGGCAAAGGTCCGCCTAAGCCGAAACGATATTTCTGGGTTGCTCCAGTCACCGATACTTTCCAAATGCCAATGCAACCATCACATCTACATAGGCGATTTCCCCATTCTAAGTCTGTAGCACCAAAGGTGAGTCTATTGCAGGCAGCTTGGGTAGTAGCACGCTTAAATCATAAAATTTCTTCTTCGAGGATGTCCATCCTTCTTTTTAGGCCACCTATCGTTACCCTGAACTCATCCTCAGAAGCACACCCTTTGCCTTTTTGCCCAAATGATGGAGCAAAAGGCATCTTTCCTCTAGATTCAGTTTGCGATATGCACGCTGCCTTAGTTAGGTTATGTTTGTTTTGCGACATGGTAAAAATAGTGGGTGGTGCCATGACAGATGGCGTCATCGCGATAGCAAATTTTCCCATCATAGTCCTTATCCTGGCTTTAAAATCTTCAAACCTCCTCTCTATTTTTTGTGCCTTCCTATCTATTTCATCAATAATAAGTGCACGAGGTGCGTCGGGCCTTCTTGATGGGTTTGCCATGTTACTTTCTGCTGAACACTGCAAAGGGGTATGACTCATTACTTTCTGAGGTTAACTCTGAGTCCACATATATTGCCCTTTTCTCTTCTTCTTCTTCTGGCAACTCAACAAAAAAATGGATTACTGATTAGTTGCCCGCTGGGACCTTTAGACCACCTGGGTAGATCTATGATGGCTACAAAATATAACCGATCATGATGATGCATAAATGACACATAATGCATGGTCATGCTATACAGCATCAACAACCATATGCAAGTAAATAGATCCTTCTAACCTTATCACTCCCACAAGCGAGGTTATGCAGTCTCTTTCTTAGGTAGGTTTGATCCATGGGTTAGTAGGGGACCCAATACATGCGTATGGTGCATGGTGGAAACCCAGCAGCATAATAACTCTTAACTAATGTGCATACGCATGGGTTTTGACCATTGAGCATTTAGGAAGTCCAAATAAATTGACATGGGCCTATTGGGGTATGAAAGCCTTTGATTAAGTGACTAACCAATCTATCTGGGTTTGTCTAATACAAAGTGATCCATACAGCAAGCAAAGTACTATGGTTCATACCACTAAGGGGAATGGGTCTAGCTCATCATGAGCATAATGACTCGGGTCTCCATGAAGGTACGAGGCTTGGGCTGGTGATTATCCTTAACACTTCCCTACAATGAGTGAACATAGGGTCGTGCTTCGGGAATGCACCGGGGTTCAGAAAGGGTGCAAACTAGCGTAGATCTAAGGCTCTAGTGATATGCAATGCAATTTGAAAATGGATGAAATTTTAAAATTACAACTCAATTATGTGTTTTAACCAAGGTACTTTTGAAGTGAATTCTCATTTAAGTCCCTAGTGCAGTCGCCACTGTGATGCGCGCCGAACCCCGGGGTGCCCCGAATTACCTGCTTTTAGGGTGTTCGAGAGAGGTTCATCGAACTTGCAAAAGATTGCAAGCACGTCTATTTTGGGCAACAAGGAGATTTCTTGGAGTCGCCACCCAATAGAACATTGAGAAAGGTCATCTAGCCTCATTGAGCCTAAGATAGCGCATGTGTGTCTATTTTGCACAAACAGATACATTTTGGAATCCTCCTTCCAATAGAACATTGGAAAGATTCATCTAGCCTCATGAAGCCTAAGACAATACACGTATGTCTATTTTGGGCAAGCCATAGATATTTTGGAGTTCCAACCCCAATGAAATATTGAGATAGTTCATCTAACCTCGTGGAGCTTAAGACAGTGCAATTTGGGCCTATTTTGGGCAACAAGAGATATTTTGGGATCCCCTTCCCAATAGAATATTGAAAAGGTTCATCTAACCTCATTGAGCCTAAGACTAGGGATGGTTCAGGACTTCTCATTTATTCATACCTTAATTAAGTTATACTTAAGTTTTTAGATTAAAATTTAATCCATCTTCTCATACATTTTGATGCAATAATTTAAAGCTAAGATCAATCATGTAAAAGAAAGTGATGAATAAAACAATATTTAAATAAAGCCAATAAAAGAATATTAATTTACAGTAAAACTAGGGGCGGAATACAACCCTCAATAAATGCGAATCATACACAAAATAAGATATTCATTAAAGGATGAAGACATTGGTCTTCGCATGTATATTCTAAAAAATAATGTTAAACATCTATTTTATTCTGGACAGAAAATCAGGACATTGTCCTATTTTATTTAGGAAAATCTCATTTATTTGTAGAAATCTTTAGTCGTTTTTACATTAGCGGGATCGAAATAATATTTACAATAAATGGTACATGAAAATTGAAATAAAAAAAAAGTAAGATAAAGAAATAAACCCAAAAAGTGTCCTCGAATCATGCCGGTGTTCTCCATTTTTATCACCCCAAATTCAAGAAAAAAAGTTAAACTCATAAAAAAAATAAAGAGCATGCTAGTGTGATAAATAAATAATAAAATAGACTTGATAAAATAAATAAAGATGAAAAAAATCTATAAAAAAATAATCATGGAAAATAAGAAAGAATAAAGATGAAAAAGGTAAAAAAATGTAGAAAATGAGAGGGAAATGCCCAGGGACGGCCCATATCCCGTGAGCGACGGCCGTCTCTAGGCCAATCAACGGGTGGAGGTGAAATTCTGTGATGGCCTGTCGCTCAGGTGAGCAACGGCCGTCGGTGGAACCTTGGCCCGTCGGTCGTCCCTGCTCCAGAAAATAAAGAAAACACCAATTAAAATCCAATTTTTATTACTAAAACTACCTTTTCGTGCAATTGGACGCAGATAAATTAATATGAAACAAAAATTGAGATAGAGATTGATCCAGAAATGTTTACCCTCTGAATATTACCTTTTGAAGGCGAATGTCGCGAGATTTCTGCCCTTGAGTTCTACAAGGATTGATCGACAATGTGCAATCTCGGGGAACTTTCTACATCCAAAATTGTATTTTTGAAATTAGATCAAGAAAAGAAAATTATATTTTTCCTTACTAAAATCTTTTAGCAATTATGAATGCTAAAAAGGCTAGATCGAGTATACAAGGTGTTTATTAAAATGTCACCTTGGTGAAAAGTATTGCGTTTTAGCAAGAAATGTAAGCTTAGTCCCAGATTTATCGGACCCTATGAGGTGTTGGAAAAGATTGGTCCCATTGCTTATAGATTGGCCTTACCGATGGAATTAGCTAAGTTGCATGATGTGTTTCATGTCTCCATGCTTCACCACTACCGATCGGATCCATCCCAAGTGTTATCGGTTCATGATATAAGAATTCAGCCTGATTAATCTTATGATTAAGAACATAAAGCCATTCTAGTCCTAGAAGTGAAGCAACTTAGAAGTAAGCAAGCTCCTCTGGTTAAGGTATTATGGTGGCATTATGGGGTTGAAGAAGCAACTTGGAAACTAGAGTCAGTGATGAGGTCTCAGTATCCTCAGTGGTTTTGCTCTGGTGAGAATTTCGAGGATGAAATTCTTTTTAGGAGGGGAGATTTGTAACACCCTGTTTCCCACCCTATTATTTTTTAGCTATTTTGTATTTGCATTTTTGTGTGTGATATTTTAATTTTTGGGTTAATTGCATGTTTTTGGGATTTTAATAGGGTGTTATTGCATGTTTGGAGTTAGTGTGTTATGTTTGGGGTTAGACTTGGGTGTAGTGAGGAGGATGGAAGTAGGGTGTCAATTGGTAAAGTCCACCAATAGATTATTGACATGTGGCATGTGAGAGAGGCTATATAAGCCAAGGAGAGAGAATGAGAGAGTAGCCTTTTGTTGCTTTGCTTTCCCGTTCTCTCCTCCTTCTTACTCCAACTTCTTCTTCTTCTTCTTCTTCTTCTTCTTCTTCTTTCTTTCTTTCTTTCTTTCTTTCTTTCTTTCTTTCTTTATTTCTTTCTTTCTTTCCTCTACTTGATCCTCACTCTTTTGGCTACAATTATTGGTGGAATTTAGAAATTCTTGAGTTTATTGGTAAGTTTCAGTTGGTTTTCTTCTTCTTCCTCTTCCTCTTCTCTTTGATTTTGGTTGTGTGTTCTTGGGTTAGGGTTTTGAGCCTTGGTGTATTTTGGGTGTTTATATTCAGAAGTTCCTCCTAGAGATCCCAAGGGTAAAGGAGTTATTGAAGGGAGCTCAGCCCCTTGATTTTATGGAGCAAAGGAGCCTAAGGTTTAGGAAATTTTGAATTGATGCATATTTGTTCAATTTGGTGTTTTGTGTTAATTTCTGGAAATTTATGATGTTTAACTTGATTATGTTGGTGTCAATATTATGGATTTTTGATTGATTTGAGATACCATGGTTGTGATTTATTGAACTAAAATGTGTAATTGGATGAACTTTTGGAATAAAATTCTGGGTTGGTTGAATCTGAGATTTTGATTGGTAAATTTTGATGTTTTAATTGTGATAATTGGTATAAAGCATGGGTTTTATGTTGTATTATATGATTTGGATGCTTGATTTTGTTTGGTTTGAAGTTGGTAGATCAATTGCATGTTTGGGTGATTTTGGTGCATGAGTTTCTGCAAGTTTCTCGGTGTTGAGAGCTGGAAATCTACCCCCATCTCGAGCGTGATGCCCATCGCGAGCATGATAGAGCCCTGGGTTCCGAGCTCCTGTTGTGTTGGGCTTCTATTGTGAGCGCAACTTTCGTCACAAGTGCGACAGAGCTCTCAGCTGCCGAGCTAGTGCTAGACAGTCCTCTGTCATGAGCGCAATAGTGCTTCTATTGGCCGTCTATCGCGAGCACGATAGAGGCTGATTAGCATTTCTTCATGCGAGCACGAGAGCTATCGCGAGCCCGGTACTCGGTGATCTTTGCCTCTGTTGAGAACGTGACTCTTCTAGTTTTCAAAATAAGTTTTCGTCTTTGCTTTCGATACTTGATTTTTGACCCTGTGATGTTATTATGCTTATGCATGGATGATTTACGCACCTTATGTAATTGATATGATGAATGATGCATGGCCTGCAAGAGTCCAATTAGTGGATAGTTAGGCATGCCTAATATAATTCTGTAGCCGCAGCCCCTATGTGTTTCAAACCCTGATCAGGTCCTCCTTTGGATCCTCGTGATCCTCAATGTGTTCGAATCTTGTTTAAGATCCCCTAATGTAAAAATATTTTTAAATGAGAAATAAAGATGTTGCTTTTCGACGATACCCACGGGTTCCCCAATGTGTTCACTTGTTATCCGCTCTTCTGAGTTTGCAGGTGGTTTTGTTTATCTATTATGTGATTATGAGATCATTATGACATATGTTCCAGTTATGAGCCTATTGAATGTACTTGATAATGCTTAAGCTGTGATTTTGTTATATGTATTTATAAGCATGTGCCATTTGTATGTGTTCTGCTTTAACGACCATTATGAATGGCCGTTAATATTATTGTGTTTTCCCCACTAAGCGATATCGTTTAGCACGGGTGTTTCATCCATGCAGGTGTAGAAGGTTTGGAGTCTTTGGGAGTGTATCCACAAGTCAAGCCAACACAGTAGAAGTGGAGCTTTTGAGAAGCTGATTATTTTTGTATTTTGTATATCGTTTGTAATATTTTTGACTTTATGTGTATTTATCTTTTGCAATCCTTTGGCAATGTAATTATGTATTTTGGAAATTCTATAAAGACAATTTTTGTAATGTACATTTTGTAATGAAACTTTTGGTTTATCATTAAAAGAGATTTTTGAGAATCTACTTATTTTGTTTATGCATGTTATTTGAATTGTTTGGTGATACCATTATCCATACGGGTGTTCATTCCCTTATCAGGATGAACTTCCCTACGTATGGGTATGGGGTGTTACAATTTTTGGTATCAGAGCCTAGGTTTAGGCATTTCTGGGTGATCGTAGGTTTAGATGTGCATTTAGGACTGTATTGGCCTAATGTGGATGTCTTTGTATTTGTAGTAAATGGAGTCTGCACGTGGGTCCCTCGAGGGGTCAAATGAGAGTGCTAATCTCCAAGAGCAAGATCCATCAGTGCTTGGTTCGGTTCAACCAGCTACAGTGCAGCCTGAGGTCGCAGCCATGCCTTTTGAGGTGATGTTGAAGATATCTCAAGACATGGCTCGGGTTTTATAAAGGGTTACTGCTCCGAGAGCCTCGATAGAGAGTATGAGGAAAGCTGGGGTGAAAGATTTCTACAGGATGAGTTTAGATGAGTCTGAGTTGGCAGAGAAGTGGATTGAGAAGGTGGAGAGAGTTCTTGAGGAGATTTGTTGCCCTCCGGAGAGGCAAGTTGAATCTGTAGTCGCTTTGTTGCAAGGTTCGGCCTACGACTGGTGGAAGTTTGTCCATAAGCATCCCCAATTGCCAGACCTGATCACGTGGGAGTTCTTTGAAAGGGAATTTACTAATAAGTACGTGACTAAAGCATACAAGGAGGCTAAGTGGGCTCAATTTTTAAGTTTCAAGCAAAGAGCAATGTCAGTGTCGGAATATGAGAAAGAATTTAACCGACTCGATAAGTATGCTCCTTTGGGTTTATTGACAGAAGAGTTTCGATGTCAACACTTTAATGAGTGCTCCTGCTGTCAGCTATTACCAGGCAGTTTTGCATGCGGAAAGATCAAAATCTATTTTGAGGGAGAGAGCTCAGAGAAGGAATTCCCCTCGTGGAGGTTCATCCTCGGGTAAGAGACCGAGAAACCCACATACAAGTGCTCAGGATGAGTCCTCCGCTAGTCCGGTTTCTAGGGGTAGGAGGCAGGTATCTTCATTTGTTCCTAGTGGTGGTAGAGGTGGTTCTAGTGCTAGAGGTGAGATGGTGCCGGAAATGTTCTCATTGTAGTAAGCGCCACAAGGGTGAGTGCCATTGGCAAACTAGAGGATGTTTCTATTGTGGAAGCACCAATCATTTTTTGGCCAATTGTCCAAAGTTGAGTGACAACAACCGGGATCAACAAGAGGCTAGCCGGTTGGGGTCTAACTCTCCTCAAGCTAGTCAAAATAGAGGCTGAAGTAGAGGTCGAGGTGGTCGGCCTAGAGAGGGAGCTCCATCGGAGTTAGTATATCATCCTCAGATGGTGCCAACAAGGGCATATGCTATGAGAGCTCGAGATGAGCAAGATGCGCCAGATGTGATTGCATGTAAGTTTCTACTCTGTGATACTGAGTTGTATGTTCTAATAGATACTGGTTCCACACACTCATACTTGTGCTCCGATAAGTTATATGATAAGTTGCATGAAGTTGACCAGTTAGATTATGAGATTTGTGTGACCAGTCCTTTAGGGCATAGTGTTAATATGAGTAGGGTGTTTAGGAATTGCCCTTTGTTGGTTCAAGGTATAGAGTTTTTAGCATATTTGATTGATTTGCCTTTTTGAGAATTTGATTTGGTTTTCGGGATGGATTGGTTATTTAAGCACTGGGCAGTTATAGATTGTCATAGGAAGACTGTTCTGTTGTGGGGTAGAGATCAGTCTCTGATTGTGGTTAAAGGTTTAGGCTTAGGTTCTTTGAGCAATGTGATTTCAGCCATGCAAGCTAGGCGATTTATGAGGAAAGGTTGTAAGGCATTTTTAGCTTTCGTGTTGGATTCTAGGCATAATCAAGTTAAGATTGAGGATATTCCAGTGGTTAGGGAGTTCGAGGATGTGTTTCCTAGTGAGTTGCCTGGGTTACCTCCGGAGAGGGAAGTGGAGTTGTCCATAGAGATATTGCCAGGTACTGCTCTAATTTCTAAAGCACCTTATGAATGGCTCTTGTAGAATTGAGGGAACTTAAAACCCAATTGCAAGAGCTATTGGATAAAGGCTTTATTAGACCCAGTGTATCTCCATGGGGTGCTCCAATTTTATTTGTGAAGAAGAAGGATGGTAAGTTAAGGATGTGGATCGATTAACGGCAAATTAATAAGGTTACTGTGAAGAATAAGTACCCATTGCCTAGGATTGAGGATTTATTTGATCAGCTTAAAGCTGCGAGAATCTTTTCTAAGATTAATTTACGGTCTGGGTATTATCAGCTTCGGGTTAAGGATGCAGATGTGGTTAAGACCGCATTTCGGACACGATATGGCCACTATGACTTTCTTGTGATGCCGTTTGGTTTGACTAATGCACCAGCGGCTTTTGTGGATTTGATGAATAGAGTTTTTAGGCCATATCTCGATCGATTTGTTATGGTATTTAGTGATGACATCCTGGTTTACTCAAAGAATGCGAGTGATCATGAAGAGCATCTTCGGATAGTGCTTCAGGTTTTGAGGGATCAATTTCACTCATGGTCACTCAACTTATCACTTATCGCGCAAAAGTAATCGACTTTTTTTTTCTTACTTAAATGTCACTGAACTTTTAACATTATTGCACAAAAGTCATGTTGACCGGAATCCGGCGACGATCCTTGCCGGATTGATGACTTTTTTGCAAAAATTTTAAAAGTTCAGTAACATTTAAGTTGAAAAAAAAAAGTTAATTACTTTTGCAAGATAAATGATAAGTCTAGTGACCGTGAGTGAAATTAATTTAAATGTAGCATTTGTTAAACTTATCAATCCGGCAAGAGTCATCGCCGGATTCCGGTCAACATGACTTTTGTGCAATAATGTTAAAAGTTCAGTGACATTTAACTAAAAAAAAAAAAGTCAGTTACTTTTGCGCGATAAGTGATAAGTTGAGTGACCATGGGTGAAATCAACCCGGTTTTGAGGGATCACCATCTATTTACGAAGCTCAGTAAGTGCGATTTTTGGCTTAAGGAGGTGTCCTTTTTGCGCCATATTGTTTCGGCAGAAGGAATTCAAGTTGATCCAGCAAAGATCAAGGCTATTGTGAATTGGAAGGTGCCTAGGAATGTACCAGAAGTGAGAAGTTTCCTAGGTTTGGCTGGGTATTACCGATGGTTTATAGAGAGGTTTTCAATTATCGCCGCACCTATGACTAGACTTTTGAGAAAAGGAGTCAAATTCTAGTGGTCTGATAAGTGCTAGGAGTATTTTGAGCAGCTGAAGAGTTTGTTAATTGAGGCTCCTGTACTTACTCAACCCACTTCGGGTAAAGAGTTTGTGATGTATAGCAATGCCTCAAGAGTTGGACTTGGATGTGTTTTGATGCAGGAGGGTAAGGTTGCGGCTTACGCGTCCCGTCAGTTGAAGCCTCATGAAAGGAATTATTCGATGCATGACCTAGAGTTAGCTGTAGTGATCTTTGCCCTCAAGATTTGGTGGCATTATCTGTATGGGGAGACATGTAGGATTTTCACTGACCACAAGAGTTTAAAGTATCTCCTCACACAGAAAGAGCTAAATATGAGACAGTGCCGTTGGTTGGAACTGTTTAAGGACTACAACTGCATTTCGGAATACCATTCGGGCAAAGCAAATGTTATTGCAGACGCTTTAAGTCGGAAGTGTAACGGCCATAAATGTACCCTAGTGGTAAAGTGATTAATTGTGAGTAGTGAGCATGCTGAATTGAAGTGTGTTGTAAAATCTGGAATTAAAGTGTTAATGAATAAGGACTTAATTGTAGGTAATTAAGGACCTAATTGAAGAAATAAAGTAAGTTAAGTGGCCAATATGTAGCTTTGCGTGATTAGATTAATGGGAGTTAATTAAGGGAGATAGTGATTAATTATATCAAAGGCAGATTTTATGTGTGTGTGTGAGTGGATTCTGGGTGGCACTCAATTGTGTTGCCACCTCCTCCATTTACATGCAATTTATAAGTAGGTTGAGGAGAGAGAAAGGACAGATTTGCATGTGGAATTCAGTCATCTTCTTCATCCCTTTCCTTACCTGTGAATTCTCTTCCTCTCTTTAAAGGGAAACTGTAAATGGAATACTGAGTTAAGGGTTGTTTGTTTGTGTAGGGGAAACCAAAAATTCAAGGTAAATGTTTGATTGGGTTTACTCTTATTATCTTCTTTTCTCTTCCTTTTCGATTCTGGGTTGCAATGGGATTTGACTTGGAATGTCTCATTTCTAGAAAATGGATTGGAAATTCAAGTGGAGGAAATCAAGAAGGATAAGGGAAAAGCAAAAGTTGCAGAATCAAGTGCTAAGTGAGCAATAAGAGCTTAGGCGACAAGGTTTGGGAAACTTGCCTTGCTTTGTTATGTGCTGGTTGATTTTGTTACATTGAATGTTAAATGTTGGCACTTGAGGGTTGCTGTGTGATTGGTATGAAAATATTGATTGGTATGTGATTGTTTGAGGAGCCTTTATGGCATGAGAATATGAGATGCCTCTAATGCAATGAACTCTAACTAGTGTTATTGAATATGTAATTAATTTTATGCATGTTGAATTAGGTTAATTTGAATAGGAATTGTGTATATATGCTAGTTAATAAGTTGATTGGCATATTGAACTATGAATGAAATGGATAAATGGTAAGTCTCATGAATGATGTGAGAAAGGAGGTTGTTTGTAAAATTGTGTTTTGCAACTTTTGCATATGTCACGGCGACAACCAAGAGATTGCCACCGTGAGGTATGCAAGGTTTACATTCTGCCTAGATGTAATTGGTATATCACGGTGACAACTAAAATGGTTGTGACCGTAAGGTACCATGAATTCTATTCTGCCTGAAGTAAACTTGGTATGTCACAGTGACAACCAAAATGGTTGTGACCGTGAGGTACCTTGATTTATATTCTGCCTTACACCAAGGGAGTATGTCACGGTGATAACCAAAATGGTTGTGACTGTGAGATACTCAAGAGTTGCATTCTGCTCGGGTAATTAATGTATGTCACGGTGACAACCAAAATGGTTGTGATCGTGAGAGACCTTAGGTTATATTCTATTTTGAAACCTCTGGTATGTCACGGTGACAACCAAAATGGTTGTGACCATGAGGTATCCTTTTTTGTGAAATTCTTAATCATTCATGGTTGATATCTGAATGGTAAAGTGATGATTAATTAAGTATAATAATACTTAATAAGTGATTAATGCTAATATCAAATGGGATAGTTATATGTGATTGATGAGTTTTAAATTGTTTGATATGTTATGGCTTATGTTAAGTTGTATCATGAGCTATGTGATGAATTAAAGACAATGGCATGATGGTGGCCAAGAATGTGAATTTGTTATTAGTTACAAATGACTTGTTGTAACTTTTGAATTTGTAGTTAATTCAACTAATAAATTAGCTGGATAATTATAGCCTGCGAGTCAAGTAGTTGATAGATAGGCATGCCTATAGGGTCTAAGTGTTGCAGCCCAATGCATCCGATTCCTCTGGAACCACAATGCGATCTGAATCCTTGCTGGATTCTTCAATGTGAAACATTGAATATGTTGATACTTGTACCTTAGGGTACTAATGTGAATGTGAGGTATCTACGGATACCAATGTGATTTTAGTACCCATGGGGTACCAATGTGATACCCGTTATTCGCATCTTTGAACTGCAGGCAAGACTAAACTAATAAGAGTAATAAGTGAACAATGTGTTATATGAATAAATAATTGTGGATTTAATGTGAATGCAAACACCATTGCGATGAAGATTATTATATATGAGTTGAACTGTTTAATAATATGATTACAGAATATGCATCTATTTGATACATGAATCTAGATAAACTAAATTGCTTGTTATTATGCTTGTAATATGATAAATCTTTTAATGGTGTGATTATTGTATTGTATGCTATATATATTTGTGTATATGTTGTTTCCCCACTAAGTGTTATATCTTAGCACGGGTTTCTTTTATGATCCATGTAGGTTTGGACGCGAAGTGAGTTGAAGGACGAACCCGTATTACCGACGGTCAACACTAGGAGTGTCTTTCATGTAGGTTTTGGGGGGTGTCGCGTGTTGGCAATGAATTTTGTATATTCAATTTAAATCCTTTTTGCAATCAAATAATTTGTATGAATGTAATAATTAAGTATCATAAAGTAGGCCTACAATATATGTGTATGATGTATAGGGTCAATTTCACACATGATCACTCAACTTATCACTTATCATACAAAAGTAACCGACTTTTTTTTTCTAACTTAAATGTCACTGAACTTCTAACATTTTTGCAAAAAAGTTATATTGACCAGAATCCGACGAGAACTCTTGCCGGATTGATGACATGGCATATGACACGTGGCAACGAATAGTAAATATATGACTTTTTTGCAAAAATGTTAGAAATTCAGTAACATTTACGTTGAAAAAAAAGAAAATTGGTTACTTTTGCGCGATAAATGATAAGTTTAGTGACCGTGAGTAAAATTGATTTAGCTGTAGTATTTGTTGGAGATATTGTTAAACGACATGTAATTTCTAACATGGCATGCCATGTCATCAATCCGACGAGGGTTCTCGCCGAATTCCGGTTAACATGACTTTTTTGCAAAAATATTAAAAGTTCAGTACATTTAAGTAAGAAAAAAAAAGTCGGTTACTTTTGCGCGATAAGTGATAAGTTGAGTGACCGTGAGTGAAATCAACCCATGATGTATATAAGTATGAAAATGTCTAATTTAACATGAGATATCTGCTGCATGTGAATGTGTAGTGATAAAATTTATTTGTACAGGATTAGGCATGTATGTGTGTTTATGTTTTGCTGCGTGGCAACCGTTCTTGACTGCTTTAGCTGAGCTAATCATGTGGTCGGGAAAGGACGTCACAGGAAGTCAGTTTCAGCCCCTTTATTGCGGAGTTATAAGTGGAGATTGGATTCGGAAGGGGCTTTGGTTGCCCAATTGAAAACTAAGCCATCTTTAAGGCGGTTAATTGTTGATGCCCATAAAGTTGCTGTAAAGTTGCAGCAAGTATTGCAGGAAGTTCATATTGGTAAGCGGACTGAATTTTTGGTTGTGGATGGGGTGTTTATGTATAGGAATCGTTTGTTTGTGCCTGAGAATGATGAGTTAAGAAAGAAACTTCTTTATGATGCACACACTACGATTTTTACTATGCATCCCGGTAGTGAGAAGATGTACTGAGATTTGAAGCAATTTTACTGGTGGTCCAGGATGAAGAGGAGTATTGTGGAGTTTTGTGTAAGTGTTTGACTTGTCAGCATGTAAAGGCCGAGCATCAAGTTCCATCTGGATTGCTCAATCCTTTACCCATCCCTCAGTGGAAGTGGGATGATATCACAATGGATTTTGTAACAGGTTTACAGTTGACTTAGAGGAAACATGATTCAGTTTGGGTCATTGTGGATCGACTCACCAAGTCAGCTCACTTTTTGCCAATTCATTGGGACTATTCAATGGATAAGTTAACCGATAATTATGTGAATGAAGTGGTCAGACTTCACGGGATTCCGTTGTCGATTGTGTCGAATCGAGATCCGAGGTTCACATTAAAATTTTGGAAAGAGTTGCAAGTGGCTCTGGGTACTCAGTTGAATTTCAGTACTGCATTTCACCCTCAGTCAGATGGGCAATCGGAACGGGTTATTCAGATTTTGGAAGACATGCTTCGGGGGTGTGCTTTAGAATTTTCAGGCAGTTGGGATAAGTATGTGTCGCTCATGGAATTTGCCTACAACAATAGTCATCAAGCAAGCATCAGAATGTCACCATTTGAGGCACTATATGGACGGAAGTGTAGGACTCCAATCTATTGGACAGAATTGATCGAGCATTCTTTTGTTGGACCAGAACTGATTAGAGATACCGAAGAGAAAATCCGAGTAGTTCAGCAGAATTTGAAGGCAGCTAAGGATAGATAGAAGTCCTATGCTAATTTGAAGCGAAAAGACATTCAGTTTAAGGTTGGAGACAAGGTGTTTCTTAAAGTGTCACCTTGGCGAAAAGTGTTGCGTTTTGGCAAGAAAGGTAAGCTTAGTCCCAGATTTATCAGACCCTATGAGGTCTTGGAAAAGACTGGTCCCGTTGCTTATAGATTGGCCTTACCGATGTAATTATCTAAGTTGCATGATGTGTTTCATGTCTCCATGCTTCGCCGCTACCGATCGGATCCATCCCATGTGTTATCGGTTCATGATATAAGAATTTAGCCTGATTACTCTTATGATGAAGAACCTAAAGCCATTTGTAGACACCGGGTCCCGAGTCGGTCCAAGATCATAATTACCCAATGATGAATATGATACTTGCCACAAGTAGAGGTGTCAATAATGATGTTTTCCTTGTTGAAAATCTCCTTGGTTACTCTAAAAATTTTAATTCAAAATTTTGCATTTTTACTCTTATTTATATTCCTTTTTATTTTCATTTTTATTTTATTTTATTTTTATTTTTTATTTTTTTTATTTTTTTATTTTTTATTTTTCCTTTTTTTCGTGAGCCGCATGCGGGCCGCGCCTGCGTGAGGGCGGCGTGCACCTGCGGGCACTAGCCCTGGGGCGCGTCTCACCTGCGCGAGGCGCGTGCCCTTTGGGCGTGTCTCGCCCGCGCGAGGCGCACTCCCTGGGGCGCGTCTCGCCCGCGCGAGGCGCACTCCCTGGGGCGCGTCTTGCCTGCAGCGAGGCGCTCCTCCCATCCCTCCACACGCGACCATTTTTGGCTGTGGTCATTTTCTTCTCTGCGTTTTCTGATTTTTTTCAGTCTGATTTTTTCCCATTTCTTTCACATTTTTGTGCAATTTTGATAAACTAAAAATAAAAGCACCTTTTGTCCATTCCCATTCTTGGGTAAGACAGAAAATTGAAATGGGGGCTTGGTCTTCATTTTCAAGGGGGGCTGCAATTTTCTCACGAAGCAAAAAGAGAGAGTTTTCTCTCAAGAATAAGAGCAGCCATAGTTTTGCCAAAAAAAAATTCTTAAAAATTCAAGGTTTTCAAATCCTTTCTTCTTTTTTCTTTAAAAGCACATTTCATTCTCGGATTGATTTTGAGCAAGGAAAATTAATTTTCTTTGTTCAAGCATCCTCCAAAAATAATTTCTCAAGTTATTTTTTTATGTTCATCACCACAAATTTGGACAAGGAGGACGGAATAAAATACTTTGGACCCGTTTATTTCTCGTAATATCATCCATTGTTGTTAATATCATTATTTTATGTTATTGTTGTCATATTCATGATTTATTTCCAGCATTTTTAATATTTTAATACTGTTTGGCATCTTAAGTTTAGTTTTTTTGGTTTAATCTCTTTGTGGGTGTTTTATTTGACTTTTGTAGCATTATTTTCATCTATTGTTGCCGTAGCCTCCATCTTTCTTTTCATTCTTATTATTATTATTATTATTATTATTATTATTATTATTATCATTATTACTATTATCACATTATCTATTTATCATTACCTCATGTTTATTTGTCTTATTATTATTATTATTATTATTATTATTATTATTATTATTATTATTATTATTATTATTATTATGCTACTGTTCTTGTTGACATCATCATCATCATCATCATCATCATCATCATCATCATCATCATTATTATTATTATTATTATTATTATTATTATTATTATTATTATTATTATTATTATTATTATTATTACGTTGCAATATTGTTATTAACATTATTATTAGTATCATTATTTTTGTTATGACATGGTTACCGTTACTATTATTCTCATTATTATTGTATTTATTATTATTATCGTTATTGTTACTATTATATTTATCACTATTATCATTTTGTTGTGTTGCATTATTATTGTTATTATCATTATTTATTATTATTGTACCCAACATTTATTTCATCTTTATTTGATTAATCTTTAGAACTATCACTAATATTTTTGATGTTATTTTTCTGTCTGAGATTTACTTTGAGTTGCATTATGTGGGCATTCCTGTGACCTCCCGGATGGGTCACCACAATAGGAGACCACATCGTTTGGTGAGACCTTTCCTATTCCTTTTCTTTGTGTTGTGTTTACTTGTACAATAAATATTTTATTTATGCACGCGTGAGATAAAAAGTCACGAAAATATTTCTGTAATTAAATTGAAATTTTCACTAACAAAATTGGGACCAATGTCCCGCGTTTTAGCCAAAAAATATAAAATGACACAATAAAACGAAGAGTTAATTTTTCTCCAAAAACGGGATCACTCATCCCGATTTTTCAAACCAGCAATCAATTAACTCTTCGATCCCTCTTCAAAATAAGCACATAGGAACCAATGTTCCTAAACCAAATGAATGTCCCGATTTGTGTATGTCTTTTTACGTTTGGTTTTATTTGCTTGTTTTAAATTTATGTTCATATATTTTTGGGCCCTTGTAAATTAATTTTGGGCAACATTATTTAATTTCTATTTGGGATTGTATTTTGTCCCAATTTACATTTTTTAATTTTCTTTGAGTTGGGGTTGTATTCCACCCAAATTTCTCTTCTAATTGTGTGCTTGGCGTGTTACTGCTTTCCTTTATTGCTTTATTTATCGCTTTCTTTATTGCTTTCCTTTATAGCTTTTGAGTGCTTGCAATGCGCCTTTAATTAAATGCATAAATTGTGTGAGAGGAGAGATAGAATTTTAGAAAGTTAAAAACTCATTTATAATTAACCAAAGCATAAATAAGAGTGAAGTTCCGAACACCAATCTCTGGTTTAGACCGTAGAGATTAGATGACCTTTCTCAATTTCTCGTAAATTGGGTGGCGACTCTAAAATACCTCAAAGGTGCCTAAAGGTACCATGAGGCTAGATGATCCTTTCCAATATTCTATTAGGAAGGAGGCATCCAAGATATCTCATGGCATCCAAGATCAAAAAGACGTGAACCAATCCCTCGAATCATAAAAGCGGGTTCAACGAGAGGGCCTTTGCTAGGTTCCGGCGCGCGTCACACCATTGTAGCTCGGGAAGTGAAGCAACTTAGAAGTAAGCAAGTTCCTCTGGTTAAGGTATTATGGCGGCATCATGGGATTGAAAAAGCGACTTGGAAACCAGAGTCAGTGATGAGGACTCAGTATCCTCAGTGGTTTGGCTCAGCTGAGAATTTCGAGGACGAAATTCTTTTTAGGAGGGGAGATTTGTAACACCCCTTTTCCCACCCTAGTATTTTTCAGCTATTTTGTATGTGCATTTTTGTGTGTGATATTTTAATTTTTGGGTTAATTGCATGTTTTTGGGATTTTGATAGGGTGTTATTACATGTTTGGAGTTAGTGTGTTATGTTTGGGGTTAGACGTGGGTGTAAAAAAAAAAATTTGGGTTGGTTGAATTTGAGATTTTGATTGGTAAATTTTGATGTTTTAATTATGATAATTGGTATAAAGCATGGGTTTTATGTTGTATTATATGATTTGGATGCTTGATTTGGTTTGGTTTGAAGTTGGTAGATCAATTGCATGTTTGGGTGATTTTGGTGCATGAGTTTCTGCAGGTTTCTCGGTGTTGAGAGCTTCAAATCAATTCTGTCATGAGCGCGACGCCCATTGCGAGCTCGATAAAGCCCTGGGTTCTGAGCTCCTATTGTGTCGGGCTTCCGTCGCGAGCAAAACTTCCATCACGAGCTCGACAGAGCGCTCAGCTGCCTAGCTAGTGCTGAACAGTCCTCTGTCGCGAGCGCGATAGTGCTTCTATTGGCCCTCTGTCACGAGCTCGATAGAGGCTATCAGCATCTCTTTACGAGAGCGCAAGGGCTATCGCGAGCTCGGCACTTGGCGATCTTTACCTCTGTCGTGAGCGTGGCACTTGGCGATCTTTGCCTTTATCGCGAGTGCAACTCCTCTGGTTTTCAAAATAAGTTTTCTTCTTTTCTTTCGATACTTGATTTCTGACTATGTAATTGATATGATGAATGATGCATGGCCTGCAAGAGTTCAATTAGTGAATAGTTAGGCTTGCCTAATAGAGTTCTGTAGCTAAAGCCCCTATGTGTTTCGGACCCTAATCAGGTCCCCGTTTGGATCCTCGCGATCCTCAATGTGTTCAAATCTTGTTTAAGATCCCCTAATGTGAAAATATTTTTAAATGATAAATAAAGATGTTGCTTTTCGATGGTACCCACGGGTACCACAATGTGTTCACTCGTTATCTGCTCTTCTGAGTTTGCAAGCAATTTTGTCTGTCTATTATGTGATTATGAGATCATTATGGCATATGTTCCAGTTATGAGCCTATTGAATGTAATTAATAATGCTCAAGCTGTGATTTCATTATATGTATTTATAAGCATGTGCATTTTATATGTGTTCTGCTTTAGCCTGTGCTATCGCGAACACGCGACACTGTCACGAGCCAGCGATAGCAAAGCAGATGCTCTCTGTCGCGGCCGCGAGCGCGACAGAGCCGGGCTCTTCTTTTCTCCCCGCGATCGCGAAGTCCGTCACGTGCGCGCAAGCGAAGAGACTACGGTCTTTATCGCGAGCGCGACAGATATGTTATGCTGAAAGAGTTTTCTCTTGTTGCGTGCGGTTTTGAATTCCAGTTTGCCTTAGTGCCTTTAAGTCTTATACTTGTTAACTTATGAATTATATGAATGTGAATTCATGTTACAAATATGCTTATATCAGATTATGGAATGGATTGAATGGATTATGAATAACCTGCTAGAGTCAGTTTAGTGGATAGTTAGGCATGCCTAATAGAGTCTCTTAGCTGCAGCCCTTTGTTCAGTTTGGACCCCGATCAGGTCCCCGCTTGATTCCTCGTGAACCCCTTTGTGTTCGGATCTTGTTTAAGGTCCCCTTTGAAAATGTTTTGTGAAAGTTAAAAGTAAAATTGGTTTTTCGATTTGTACCCGTAAGGTACTGTTTATAATCGGCTCGTACACGTAAAGTTCTATTTGTTCACTCGTTATCCACAATTTTGAGTCAGCAGGCACTTTATCATTTTGAATTGCTTTGCTAAGTTTGAGATTGTGTGATCCGAATATGTTTATTAATGATGTTATGAAGGCAGTAGTACTTAATCAAAGGTATGACTCTATATGTTTACATGTTCACATGTTCATACTTTTGTTTAATGCGTATTTCTGATTATGCCATCTGTATGTGTATTACCTTGACGACCATTGTGAATGATTGTCTTTTGCTATATGTGTGTTTCCCCACTAAGCGTTTATCGCTTAGCACGGTGTGTTTACCCGTGCAGGTGCGGAGGGAGTTTGCTTGGGGAGAGTCGCAGCCATCGGAGTCAACACAGCTGGGACTTTAGTGTAGGGCCTAATTTTTTATTTCGGTGATTCTTTTTGTATAGAACTCTCTTACATCAGTTTTGTAATAGCTTCTGAATATGTACATGTATAATTTTGGTGATGTAAT
The DNA here is from genome assembly GCA_947683425.1 of Excoecaria cochinchinensis. Taxonomy (NCBI): domain Eukaryota; kingdom Viridiplantae; phylum Streptophyta; class Magnoliopsida; order Malpighiales; family Euphorbiaceae; genus Excoecaria; species Excoecaria cochinchinensis. The sequence goes on along the minus strand of CANTUQ010000177.1, from coordinate 930,320 downwards.
TATCTTTTTATCTTTGGGTTGATCAAACAGTAATGTAATGTTTTCCGTTATATTAATGTATGATCCGCTTATTTCATGAATGGTTTTGTAAAATTTTAAATTACCCTGTATTTCAGTATGTATGTTTATGTATGAATGTATGTATATTCTGTATCTGTGTGGTTGCACCTTTACTCATACGGAATCTCACTCCTTATCGGATGGGATCGCCTAAGTACGGGTAAGGGGTGTTACAAGTTGTGGTATCAGAGCCTAGGTTTAGGCATTTCTGGGTGATTGTTTATGTGATGCTATGTGTGAATACGTCTATGTCTAAGGCTGTGTTGGCTGATGTGGCTTTCATCTTGCTTGTTAGATGGATTCTGAGTCTGCTCGCGGTGCGCTTGAGGAATCCGCTGAAAGTGTGACTCCTCCAGCTGTAGATCCGTCTGTTTCTATCTCTGTGTAGACTCAACGTGCTAGCGTATAGCCCGAGGCCGCTACCATGCCTTTTGAGGCAATGTTCAGATTGTATCAGGACATGGCTCGGGTTTTGGAAAGGGTGACTGCCCCTAAAGCTCCGATAGAGAGTTTAAGAAGAGCTGGTGTTGAGGATTTTTATGGGACCGGGCTTGATGAGTCAGAGTTAGCTGAAAAGTGACTTGATAAAGTAAAGAGAGCTTTAAAGGAAGTCAGGTGTCCTCCCGATCAGCAAGCTGAATGTGCTGTGGCATTGCTTCAAGGGTCGACTTACGAATGGTGAGAGTTGGTATGTAGGCAACCTCAGATGCCTGATCCGGTTTCATGGGAATTCTTCGGGGAGGAGTTCACAAAGAAGTATGTGACTCAGGCATATAGGGATGCAAGATGGGCGCAGTTTCTGAGTTTAAAGCAAAGGGCTTTGTCAGTTTCGGATTATGAGAAAGAGTTTAATCGGTTGTCTCGCTATGCTCCGCGTGGGGTTATGACAGATGATTTCAGATGCAAGCATTTTGAAGCGGGGTTGAACGAGTATTTAAAGATTGCTTTGATCTCTTTGATGTGTATACCTGGGGTAAGTTATTATCAGATTGCAGAGGCTGCCATGAGGGCGGAGAAGACAGAATCATTGCTTAGAGAGAGAGCTCAGCGAAGGATTTCTGTATGGGGTGGTTCTTCCTCATCTTCGAGTAAGAGATCTAGGAACCCGCAAGATGAGCCATCAGCTGGTTCGGCTACTAGAGGTAGAAGGCAAGGTTCAACAGCAGTATCTGGTTCTGGCAGAGGTGGTAGATCGAATGTTACACCTGTTTATGCACATTGCAAAAAAGCTCACCGAGGTGAGTGTAGGTGGCTCGCTGGTGGGTGCTTTAAGTGTGGGAGCACCGAGCACCGTCTGGCTAATTGTCCACGGATGAGCGAGGATTCGGGTCCACAGAGAGGGGCTAGTGGAGTTGGATCTAATGCTACTCAGGCTGCCCATGGTAGGGGCCGAGGTAGAGGTCGAGGCGGTCGACCAAGGGAGGGAGCTATTTCTGAGATGGTTGAGCGTCCTCCACCTGTTGCAGCTAGAGCATATGCAGTTAGAGCCAGAGAGGAGCAGGATGCCCCTGATGTGATTGCTGGTAAGTTCCTACTCCATGACACTGAATTATATTCTCTAATAGATCCTGGTTCCACACACTCATATTTTTGCACGCATAAGATTGTTGATAAGTTGCATGTGGTAGATCAATTAGACTATGAGATATGTGTGACCAATCCATTAGGGCATAGTGTCAATGTGAGTAGAGTCTTTAGGAATTGTCCTTTGTTTGTGGAAGGGGTAGAGTTCTCTGTGGATTTGATAGAGGTGCCGTTCCGAGAGTTTGACCTGATTTTGGGTATGGATTGGTTGGGCAAGCATCGGGTTGTGGTCGATTGTCATAGGAAGACCTTTGTGCTTCAGGATAGGAACCGAGCTCCAGTGTTTGTAAGAGGTTTAGGTGCGAGTTCTGTGAATAATGTGATCTCAGTGATTCAAGCCAAGAGGTTTTTGAGAAAAGGTTGTGAGGCTTTCCTAGCTGTGATTTTGGATTCCAAGAGAGATCAAGTGAGGATTGAGGATATCCCTGTTGTGCAGGAGTTCAGTGATGTTTTTCCAAGTGATTTGCCGGGTTTGCCTCCAGAGAGGGAAGTTGAGCTAGCCATAGAGATCATGCCGGGTACCACACCTATATCGAAGGCACCTTATCGGATGGCTCCTGTAGAGTTGAGAGAATTAAAAACTCAACTGCAAGAGCTATTGGATAAGGGGTTTATTCGACCCAGTATATCTCCATGTGGAGCTCCGGTCCTATTTGTCAAGAAGAAGGATGGGTCTTTGAGGATGTGTATCGACTACAGACAGATTAATAAGGTTACGGTGAAGAATAAGTATCCGCTACCCAGAGTCGAGGATTTGTTTGATCAACTTCGAAATGCAGGAGTCTTTTCTAAGATAGATCTTCGGTCGGGGTATTATCAGCTTCGGGACCAGGATGAGGATGTGGTTAAGACCGCATTTCGGACTCGGTATGGCCATTATGAATTCCTTGTTATACCGTTTGGTTTGACTAATGCTCCAGCGGCGTTCATGGATTTGATGAACAGAGTGTTTAGGCCATACTTAGACTGCTTTGTAGTAGTGTTTATAGATGATATCTTGGTGTATTCCAAGGACAAGACCGAGCATGAGGAACATCTCCGATTGGTTTTGCAAGTGTTGAGGGAACATCGGTTGTTTGCCAAGTTGAGTAAGTGTGATTTTTGGCTTCGGGAAGTGTCAGTTTTGGGGCACATAGTTTCAGCCAAGGGTATCCAAGTAGATCTAGCTAAGATTGAGGCGATAGTCGATTGGAAAGCACCTAGGAATGTTCAGGAAGTGAGGAGTTTCCTTGGTCTGGTGGGTTACTACCATCGATTTGTTAAGAGTTTCTCGGTGATTGTCGCTCCAATGACTAAGTTGCTGAGGAAGGGTGTTAAGTTTGAGTGGTCGGATAAGTGTTAGGTTTGCTTTGAGAGGTTGAAGCAGTTGTTAGTCGAAGCTCCTATACTTACTCAACCCATCTCGGGTAAGGAGTTTGTTATGTATAATGACGCTTCAAGTGTTGGTCTGGGATGTGTTCTGATGCAGGAAGGTAAGGTTGTGGCTTATGCTTCTCGACAGTTAAAGCCACACGAGAGGAACTATCCGACGCATGATCTTGAATTAGCAGCGGTTGTCTTCGCTTTGAAGATTTGGCGCCATTATCTCTATGGGGAGAAGTGCAGGATCTTTATGGACCACAAGAGTTTGAAGTATTTCCTGACTCAGAAGGAACTAAATATGAGACAGCGTCGATGGCTTGAGTTGTTTAAAGATTATGATTGCATGGTGGATTACCACCCGGGTAAGGCCAATTTTGTCGCAGATGCTTTAAGTCGGAAGTCAGTTTCTGCCTTATTTTTAAGGCGGTTCAGATGGAGGTTTGGTTCGGATGGGGCTTTGATAGCTCAGTTGAGAGTCAAGCCTACCTTGAGACAGCGGATAGTTGATGCTCAGAAGATGGATGAGAGACTTTAGCGGATTGTGCAAGAGGTTAGTTTGGGCAAGCAGTCAAAGTTCTCGGTTCGTGATGGAGCGCTTTTGTATAGGAATCGTTTGTGTGTTCTGGATGATGAGGAATTACGGAAGCAGCTTCTGAGAGAGGCGTATAGCACGATTCTCACCATGCATCCTAGGAGTAACAAGATATATCGGGATATAAAGCAGTTTTATTTGTGGTCTGGTATGAAGAGGGATATAGTGGACTTTTCATCCAAGTGCTTGACATGTCAGCAGGTAAAGGCTGAGCACCAAGTTCCTTCGGGATTGCTCACGCCTTTATCCGTTCCGGAGTGGAAGTGGGATGACATTGCTATGGATTTTATTTTCGGTTTGCCCTTGACTCAGAAAAAGCATGATTCTGTTTGGGTTATTGTGGATCGACTCACGAAGTCTGCTCACTTTTTGCCGATTAGGATGGATTACCAGATGGATAGATTGGCCAGTATCTATGTGGATGAGATAGTTCGGTTGCATGGAGTGCCTTTGTCCATAGTTTTGGACCAGGACCCAAGGTTCACATCTAAGTTTTGGAGAGAGTTGCAACAAGCTTTGGGTACCAAGTTGAACTTCAGTACGGCATTTCATCCTCAGACAGACGGTCAGTCCGAGCGAGTGATTCAGATCTTAGAGGACATGTTAAGGGCTTGTGTTTTGGACTTTTTGGGTAGTTGGGATAAGTATGTATCGCTTATGGAATTTGCCTACAACAATAGCTATCAGTCCAGTATCGGTATGGCTCCTTATGAGGCTTTGTATGGACGACAGTGTAGAACTCCAGTTTGTTGGACAGAATTGTTCGAGAGGTCAGTGATTGGGCCAGAGCTAGTTAGAGATACAGAGGAGAAAATCAGAGTTGTGCAGCAGAATTTGAAGGCGGCCAACGATCGACAGAGATCTTATGCCAACTTGAAGAGAAAGGATGTGCAGTTTGAAGTCGGGGACAAGGTTTTCCTGAAAGTTTCTCCTTGGAGAAAAGTGCTTCGATTTGGAAAGAAGGAGAAGCTTAGTCCTCGCTTCATAAGGACCGTATGAGATTTTAGCAAGAGTTGGACCGGTAGCCTGCAGATTGGCATTACCGATGGAATTATCAAAGCTTCATAATGTGTTTCACGTTTCGATGCTCCGTCGGTATAGATCAGATCCTTCTCATGTGTTGTCGAATCAAGAGGTACTAGTGCAGCCTGATTTTTCATATGATGAGGAGCCAAGAGCTATCCTAGCTCGGGAAGTGTGGCAGTTAAGAAGTAAGCAGATTCTTTTGGTAAAATTTCTGTGGAATCATCATGGAATCGAGGAAGCGACCTAGGAGCCAGGGGATTCGATGAGAGCTCAGTATCCGCATCTATTCAGATCAGGTGAGAATTTCGAGGACGAAATTCTTGTTAGTAGGGGAGAGTTGTCACACCCCCACTTGCCCCAGGTAGAACGAGCCATGTGTGTGTATGTATTTGTATGTGTTTTGGCATGATCATAAGGGCATTTTGGGAATATTGCATGATTTGGAGTTTTTCTAGTGCGCGTGTGTGCAAGTGTAGCACTATGGTGTGAATTAGTTGGGACAGGTTTGTGTGTGCATGAGTGCACCATTGTGGTGTGTGTTCATGGGAGTTGCATTATGTGTGGTTGATCATATCATAGTAGGATGTGCACTAGTGGGTTATTATTGTGTGTGAACATTTGCACTTTGGTAGGGTGTTATTAGTTGGGAGGTTATTATGTGTGTGTTTTGTATGAGAGTAGTGTGTGAGTGATTAATGCCCTCCACTAAGATGTTGACAAGTGTAAAGGGGGAGAAAATAAAGGAAAGAGAAAGAGAAAAAGGGGAAATTCAGATTCTAAACCCCATTTTCCCGTTTTCCCTTCTCCTTCCTCCTTCTTCTTCCTCTTTACTCTTCTCTAAGTGATTTGCTTGGATTCAAGTTGGTGTGGTGGGGATTAATTAATCCTTGTGTTTGATTGGTAAGCTTTATGCTTTTGGTTTTGCTTTTATTCAAGTTCTTCTTCTTCTCTTCCTATTTTCTGGTTTTGGGTTTTGAAGTTAGGGTTGTGTTTTGTGTTCTTCTTGTTTGGTTTGATGTTAGTTGAGCCTCCCCGTGACTCGAAGGGCAAGGAAATAGCTGGGAGTAGTGGATCTAAGCACTAGGAGCTAAGGATTTGAAGGTTTGGGAAATTACCTGTTTCTTTTACATGTAAATGTGCGCTTGATGGAATCTTGATTTTGGGTTGTAATATGTTCTTAATAATGGCATGTGTCTTATGGGTCTTTGTTTTGAAAGGGTAATTTTGCAAACATGGGAATATTGTGGTGATTTTGAGGTTTGAAGTAGTTTTGACATAATTTGGGGGTTTTGATGATTTTTAGAATTGAGTGTTTAAAATTGATGTTTTGTGAGGAATTAATTGTTGATACATGTTCTATTGTGGGTGTTAATGGTGATGAGTGACTGGAATGGAGGTAAGAGATCATTTGAAGTGATTTGAGTGTCGTGGGTGTAAGTTTGGGAGAAGAGAATTCTGCAGAATTTCGAAATCACGACTCTGTCGCGATCGCGACATCTGTCGTGAGCGCGACAGGGACTAGCGATTCTGTTGCTATGCCTTTGCGAGCCCGCGATCTGGCGCGAGCCCGCGATGGCAATAGTTTGGGTGCTCTCTGTCGCGGCCGGGACGACTTCGCGAGGGCGACAGAGCGTAACGTTAGCCTGTGCTATCACGAACATGCGACACTGTCGCGAGCCAGCAACAGCAAAGCAGATGCTCTCTGTCGCGGCCGCGACGATGTCGCGTGCGCGACAGAGCCGGGCTCTTCTTTTCTCCCCGCGATCGCGAAGTCCGTCGCGTGCACGCAAGCGAAGAGACTACGGTCTCTGTCAGAAGCGCGACAGACGTTGCGAGCGCGACAGATATATTATGCTGAAAGAGTTTTCTCTTGTTGCGTGCAGTTTTGAATTCGAGTTTGCCTTAGTGCCTTTAAGTCTTATACTTGTTAACTTATGAATTATATGAATGTGAATTCATGTTACGAATATGCTTATATATGATTATGGAATGGATTGAATGGATTATGCATAACCTGCTAGAGTCAGTTTAGTGGATAGTTAGGCATGCCTAATAGAGTCTCTTAACTGCAGCCCTTTGTTCAGTTTGGACCCCGATCAGGTCCCCGCTTTGTTCCTCGTGAACCCCTTTGTGTTCGGATCTTGTTTAAGGTCCCCTTTGAAAATGTTTTGTGAAAGTTAAAAGTAAAATTGGTTTTTCGATTTGTATCCATAAGGTACTATTTGTAATCGGCTCGTACCCGTAAAGTACTGTTTGTTCACTCGTTATCCACAATTTTGAGTCAGCAGGTACTTTATCATTTTGAATTGCTTTGCTAAGTTTGAGATTGTGTGATCCGAATATGTTTATTAATGATGTTATGAAGGCAGTAGTACTTAATCAAAGGTATGACTCTATATGTTTACATGTTCACATGTTCATACTTTTGTTTAATGCATATTTCTGATTATGCCAGCTGTATGTGCATTACCTTGATGACCATTGTGAATGGTTGTCCTTTGCTATATGTGTGTTTCCCCACTAAGCGTTTATCGCTTAGCATGGTGTGTTTACCCGTGTAGGTGCAGAGAGAGTTTGCTTGGGGAGAGTCGCAGCCATCAGAGTCAACACAATTGGGTCTTTAGTGTAGGGCCTAATTTTGTATTTCGATGATTCTTTTTGTATAGAACTCTCTTACATCAGTTTTGTAATAGCTTCCGCATATGTATATGTATAATTTTGGTGATGTAATTATCTTTTTATCTTTGGGTTGATCAAACAGTAATGTAATGTTTTCCGTTATATTAATGTATGATCAGCTTATTTCATGAATGGTTTTGTAAAATTTTAAATTACCCCATATTTCGGTATGTATGTTTATGTATGAATATATGTATATTCTGTATCTGTGTGGTGGCACCTTTACTCATACGACATCTCACTCCTTATCGGATGGGATCGCCTAAGTACGGGTAAGGGGTGTTACATGGTCTGTTGCGAGCGCGACATTGCTGGAAGTCTTTAATGCAAGTTATTTATCCTTATTTGTGTGTAATTTTGCATTGGTTTATGGATGGTTAACATATGGAACTTTAAATGTGTTAACATAAGTGAGAATATGAATGACATACTTGATGAGATGTGGTATGCTTAAAGTACAAGATGAATTTATGATATACATGTATACTATATGAACAAGTAAAATGAATATGAGCATATTTGGTGTAGTGAATAGAGTATTTATGTAAGCTTGAATTGTAGTGGATAGATAAGCATGCCTATAAAGGGTTAGAGTTTGCAGCTGCCAGAATTTGGCACTCGTTTGGTGTCCAGAGTTGCCTTGATTGGATCTAGAGTTTGTTACCTTCGGGTATCTAGAGATTTGAGACTTCGGTCTCCAGATGTTTGAGACTTCGGTCTCTAGATGTTTGATACTGCTTGTCAGTATCTAGAGCACCCATATCCACTATAGTTGTGAATTCAAGCTATTCTATTGAATGATTATGACTGTAAAAGAGATGCAATGATATGTATATATGTGCTTAATTACGTGATGGAAGTAGTGATATGTTATCACTTATAGTAATGATGTGTGCTAATCTAGAGATGTTGTGCAAGTATAGATGAATGTAAATGATAAAGGCATGTTGATATGCTAAATGTACATGTAAATGATTATATGAGAGTAATAAGGATAATGTGACGCGCACCGAAACCTAGCAAAGGCCCTCTTTGAATCCGCTTTTAGGATTCGAGGGATTTGTTCGCGTCTTTTTGATCTTGGGCATCATGAGTCATCTTGGATACATCCTTCCCGATAGAACATTGGAAAGGATCATCTAGACTCGCAATGCCTTTAGGCATATTTGAAGTATTTTGGAGTCGCCACCCAATTTATAAGAAATTGGGAAAGGTCTCTAACCTCTATTGGTCTAAACTAGAGATGGTGTTCGGAACTTCACTCTTATTAATGACTTAAGTCTATAAATGAGTTTTTAAGAAATTAAAATTCCATCTCTCATCTCACGCGATTGTGCATTGAATTTAAAGCGCATTTGCAAGCATATCGAAAGCGATAAAATAAAGCAAGAAATAAATAAATTACAAAAATAAAAATGGGATAAAATAATCCCTCAAAAATAAATTAAAGAAATGGGATAGAATAATCCCCCAAAATTAAATAAGAAAGCATAATAAAACTTGCCCCAAAATCAATTACAAGGGTCCAAAAAGAAAAGAATAAAATAATTAAAATGCATAGAAGTAATTAAAATGAATCATACATAAATCGGGTCATTTATTATTTTTAGGAACATTGGTTCCGTTTTTTATTAACTTAAAAAGAATATAGAACTATTTTTTGGGTATTGATTGAGAAAACCGGGACGAGTGATCCCATTTTATGAAAGTAAATTCTCCATTTTGAAGGTGAGATTTTATTGGTTAAAAATAGGACATTGGTCCACTTTATTAAGAAAGATCCCAAGTTATTAATTATTGTAAAATCGTGATTTTCTATAATGCGGAGAATTTAAAATACATTTTACATACAACACATAAAGAATAATAATAAAGGAAATACAATAAAAATGCAAACCCAAAATTGAAGGTCTTCGGTTCTCTCTATCCCGTGCACAAATATGACTCACATAGATAAATAATTTTTGAGACAATAAAATCAAAATAAAATAAAATGTTAGTAAAGTAATTAAGTAGATAATATATAAGAAATAGTCAAATAAAGATTAATAAATAAACAAAACAAATAAGTCAATAAAAATAATCAAACGGCGACAAATGATTTGATGATAACATTAATAATTATTAATAGAGATAAATTGAATAAAAGCTAAAAATTAATAAAATGAATTAAGACAGAAATTAACAATGAAAAATAGAGCAAATTATATTCCATCACATACATTTTTGGCAACTTCCTACGTTCGGGCACTTGGAAAAAAGAACATATAAGGCGCTACGAAGACGCTCGCTGAAGGAGGAAGAGATTGGGCACGCACGACTCTTGCATGCCCTGCACGAGTCGTGCAGTGCATTCATGACTCGTGAATGCATTGCACGAGTCGTGCAATGCATGCACGATTCGTGCAGTTCGATCAGGGAAACAAAGGTTCTCTTCGATGACCGAACAAGAGAGGGAAAATAACGGAACTATCCGATCGGAAAAAAGTGAAATCCGACCGGGGAATCACAATTCAAGCAAAACAATACTTATGACTCCAACAACCAGAAAAATAGGGGGAAACAGAGGACAAAAAAAAACATGGCATTAATCCATCCAAACACACATAACAAAACAAAACATGCTTATTTAATCATAACAGCAACGAACATGCAATAAACAAGTTAATAAGATCAAATAAGAAATAAATATACAATATGTACAATGAACAGAGTTAACTAACATAGCAAAATGAAGAAAAGAAATAAGAAAGAAAGAAAGAATAAGAAGAAAGAAAGAAAAGAAAGAGAGATGGCTATTCAGTATTTACCCTCAGAATGATGTTTGATCTGCAGATGATGAAGTTCTGGTTTCCTTTTTGATCTTCTTAAAATGATAAAATAGAGACTCAAAAACTTTGAATAAAAATTACGTAAAGAAAGAAAATGGGAGATGAATGATGATTGAATCTCAAACGTCAGGAATTAGTTTCCTGTATTCAAGAACAACCTCATAATGCTTTGAGACAAAAATCACTTTCTTACTCAAAGCTTTTCTTCTTTCTGTGTTTTTCTTTCCTTTCCCGTTTTTCAAAATCCTCTCCCCTGTTTTTAGTTTCTTAACACTTTCTTTTTATATCTCAGACAACATTAGGTGGTTTCTCACCAAACCAAACATCCACCATGCTTTTTCAAACCAAATCCCCTGAAAATATGGAAAAGAAGGATGCTGGAGGGAAGAGGCAGGTGAGACGTTCATCTCACCTGTGAGATGGGCCTCATGTGGTGAGGCTGCATCACACCAACATGAGATGCAGCTTAAACGTGAGGCTTCATCTCATATGGGTGAGATGGGCCTCACCCCACAGGCCCTAGAAAACCCTCCTCCCGCAATTTTTTTTTTTTTTAAAATGGAAAACATACTTTTCGAGGAAACTATCACTTCTATTTGTCCTCTTGCCTGTGAACATGTATCATTTTCATCATTGGATAACTTTTGTCTGTACTGTCTCAGGACCCGGTGTATACAGATAAGTTGTCAATTATTGTATATGATAGTTGTTAAAAAATATAAGTTATGTGTATAAAGGGTTATATGCTAATGATATAGTTATGTTAATTGTATGCTCATTTTGGAGTATTTGTTAATGAATGTTATCGTGTTATTAGTATACTGGATATTGAAATTCATATTATGTGATATTTGTGACTTTGTTAGAAGTCTATTTTCTTTTGTATATCCTCACTGAGCCTTCGCTTAGCACATGTGTTTTCTCGTGTAGGTATGCAGGTTGGGTATTTAGAGTTGTGCATCTGCAGGCCATTAGGATGGAAGCTTGAAGTGTCTTTTGTATAAGATTCTTTTGTATTAAGCAATATAGTGATATGTAAAGAGATTTGTATATGATAAGTGTAATGTTATTAAAGAAAATGTTTATGTAATTTAATAGCTTAAGTTTATTTATGCATGTAAGACTTGTCTTAATTAAGGATATTCCGCCTATAAGTAGTTTGTTATAGTGTTTGATGTGAATTGTATGATTTGTGTGTGTAACGATTCTGATATCCTTCTAGGGGGTATTGGGGCATTATAACAAAGGCATGTGTTAGTGGACTATTGATGGCCGTGCCTTATCAATTCGATCAGACAGCCTGCAGACCCTATCTCTTTGGTTCTTGTGAACGTTTGCTTGTTCTTGCGCCAGGGAGTGTTGGGCTTAGGAGGCATTGAGCCTTGGTCTTTCATGAGTTTTTGGGCTTTGGGCTGGCCTTTGGCTTAGGCCTAGTAAAAGATAATATTTGATATTATCACAAACCAAACTATCTTAAATTTTTCAAAGAACTGTATCAAATTGTCCCGAATTTTCAAAATAATTAGAAGACTTAACTTTAAGAATGTTCTAACTTTCAAGATAATATTGGAGATTTATAAATCCTTGAATTGTACTGGATAGTATAAATCCCTAGGACCAATGTCCTCCTATAATAATTAATAAATAACTCATTTTGATGTATGTTATATGCCATGATATGGTAGATTTACATTCTAGTCTAAGGCATGCCATATCATATGCTTGTTCTGCTTTCCAAAATCAATTACTACTCCTCATCTTTTATGCCATGATCTACATGCATGAGAATAGAGATAAAATGATTAATTAAAGGTTCCAACTTGACTATATATTAATTAAAGGTATGGATGAGAGTGAGATTTTTAACTCTTCTTTCATTTGGTCTCACAACAAAAACAGTATATTGTGACATTAATATCATGAACTTCTACTAAACATCACTTTATATTTATAAAATATCATTTGAAGTAGCATTTTGCAATATTTTCACTATTTTATTTACTTTTTATAATTTTTTTACAAATATAAAATGATATTTGTTAAGTGTTTCTTTATTAAAAACTTGTTTTCACATATATTGCAACATTAGCAATATATGTTCTTAAAATTTTTATTTTTATGACATTTATCGCACATTTAATTTAAACACTATTTAATATAAAGTTCTTTTGTAATATTTATAACAACAATAGTAATATGGGATATTTGGCATCTTAAACTTTTCTAGAAGCGCATCATAAGCCAATTTCATTTTAGGTGGAAAGCAAAATGTGTCTGCCGCAAATATCTCTTCCTCGAAATCCTCATCCTCTCGAGTGCTCTTGGGATCTTGAGCATAAATCCCTTTTAGCCTTTTATTGAGTAGTAAAGGCTTTCCTAGGAATATATGATGTTGAGGCTGAATTAGGGACCATATGAGGTTTAGGTGGCTAAGGAGCACCATTATCCAGTAGCAACATTGACTTCATAGCTTCAAGCATCTGTGTTTTGAGCTTTTTCAAACTCTCATCCAACTCTATCTTGGTTACTAAAGGTAATCGGGGACGTCATCAGACATAATTTCAAAATCCAAACCTTTTGAAATTTCGAGAGTCAATGACCTTCTTACTGATATGTGAGACACTGTCCTTTTTTAGCTAGGTTTCCATGTTTGATCCATGGCTACAAATAAAAAAGGTTAGTCGTGATGCATGGCACAAGATTAATTGTGATGCATGGGGTGTGTGTATGCATGAATGCAGCATCGATGGTCACAAGTAAGATCCTTCCAACATTATTTCTCCCACGCAGGCAATAAGTCTTAATTATCTTGGATGGAGCTTTATTCAAATGCCAACATGGGGCAAAAAAGGATGAAAAGTGCATGACATAAATCCAATAACTTAAAACTCTTATGTACATATCTATATACATACGTAAGACTCACTTGACAACGAATGTAAATAGGCATCTGATCATGACAAAACATTATCCAACTTTTGAATTATGTTTTAAAATGTTCAATTGCACCTTACAATGGGTATCCATATAGCATACAATGATATGAATTATTATGATACTATCCTAAGGGGAGATAACTAGGCTCATCACATTGGTTGTGATATTGGTCAAACCGAGACGTATTATTATCCAAGCATGATTCCTCCACAATGGGTGTATCTCATTGTAAGAATACAACATGTTGGTTCTACAACACTCCTTGCCTATACATAGGGGAGCTCACCTGCATAGAGGAGTGAGTGCCCGCATAGACAAGGGTTGTCACCAAGCAAAAAAAAACATGCATCACCGACGAACATTCATACATGATAACAGAAACAAAGATAATAAAATTCTTTGTACCATCCATACATTCGGAAGCAAAAACATTCGAACATCAAAAGGAACTTGCCAGTCTCATCCATTGATATACAAAAATATTCATTACAGAGTTGAAATACAAAATAATTCTTTACATAATTACGAAATACATAACTGAAGATATTACAAAATCTGATACAAAACAAAGAGCTTGACACTGGAGTACCAAATACAAAATACAAAACTTAGACTACAAAAGCCCTCTCTATTGTGTTGGCCCTGATGAGTGCGGATCAGTCCTCTCAAAAACTTCAACAGCTTTCACACCTACACAGATGAAACACCCATGTTAAGCGATAACGCTTAGTGAGGAAAACAAGAAATGAACGACACTCACACTGGACATCAAATGCAATTCGCATATACATGGCACACACCTATGGATAAAGCATCATAAATCTTCCACAGAGTACATACATCATAACAATTAACTTCGTTCAACATATTACATAATATCACTATAATGAATTACAACAATTTATATCACATTATGCAAACACATAGGTAAGCCTGCAAATTCAGAGCGGTGGATAACAAGTGAACACATTGGTACCCGTAGGTACAACAAAAGCAATTTCTTTCCTTTTCAATCAAAAGCATTTTCACATTGGGGGATCTTAAATAAGATCCAACTCATAGGATCACGAGGATCCGAACGAGGACCTGATCAGGGTCCAGAACACATTGGGCTGCAACTAACAGAACTCTATAGGCATGCCTATCTATCCACTTGCTTGACTATTGGAGGCAAAAATATTTATAGTATTCTCTAATTCATCATATAGCAAAATTAGCATATCTCATGCAAAACATTACAATTTAACATCAGTTGATACACGATACTTCGATAATTGTAAATTAATAGCAATGCTAGATTCAATAGAGGCAAATAAAATAGAATTCAAAAATCCAAATTTTCAAAACAGAAAGCATTTACACGGCGACATGGAAAATCCTCACTGCCGTGTAAGGCATTCCACACGGTGGTCAAGAAAATCCGACCGCCATGTAGCTTGCCGAGCAGGAAATCTTTAGAAAACATAATGTATTTAAGTCCTGACTATCGTGTAAAAATGCACAAAACCAAATCATGAAAACATAATGCATTAACACGGCGGCATGATAACTCCTAATCATCATGTAAAATGTCACACGGTGGTTAGGATAGTCCTAACCACTATGAGACCCAACGGACAAGCAAAACTCATACACAGAATATGATCACACGGCGGTATGAAATTTCTTACCGCCATGTGGATCAACAAAAACCCAGATTTTTAACGTTTTCCCAGCTATTCACTTCTCAATTCCTATCCCCAATTCAAACCACAATTACCACACACAACTCATGCCATCAAAATTCAACTCAATCAAGTTTAAACCCACAATATACACATCTCAAACACATCAATTCATTGAACCACTCATTATTATGCAAAACCAATCAAAGCACAGACTTCCCAAACCTTATCTCCTAAGCTCCCTTAAAGATCAATTGGCTTTACTACCACCAACCTTCTCCTTGCCTTTGGCCTCCTTAGCTGGAAACTCTAATCAACCATAGCAAAACACACAAATAGCTCAAAACCCACACATACACAACCATACCAAAGAAAACAAAGAGAAGAAAAAGAAGAAGAAGGTCATATACCAAAAACCTGGAATTTACCAAACCAACACACCACACAACAGGTTGGGGAATTGAGATGAGCAAGGAGGAGAAGAGCGACAGAAACGGGAAAGGAAAGGCCCTTTCTCTCTCTCACGTTCTCTTTTATATGACTAAGAGTCAACCCCAATCTCTTCCCTCTCTTTCCTCATCTCCACCCTCCATTTGTCATGATCTAGTGGTGGTTTTGGCAAATTCACATCTAATCCATCTTTTCTCCCCAAAAACCACTCAAGTCACACAATTAAAATAATCATGCAAATACACCCTTAAAATTCCTGATACACACACATACAACTACATAAAACACTACAACCATACTAAGACCCCACACACACACACACACACACACAAGCTCAAAACTACTAGGGTGAAAATCGGGGTGTCACAAGTTCACCATTTGATATACCCTTAAGTATGAGGCTTGGAGTGGTGATTATAATTCCTAACAATCCCCCTCAATGGGTGTAAGATAGGTTCATGCTTCAGAATGCCACTGAAATGTAGAAGGGACACAATATATGTAAATATAAATGCACAAAATGAGAAATGATATATAGAGAAGCCAAAGATTCGATAAAATCTAAATTAAAGGCATTATTGGACTCAATTTTTATAAAGGAAAAAGTCCCCATTAGAGTCGCCAAATTGTAAATGGTAGGAAGGTTAAGGCCTGATATGCCCTCAATAGCACATGCATAAGTCCTATTAATAGAGCATGATGGGTAAGGATCAACCCTCTTAAAAAATTGATATAGAGATGCTTCCCTTTATTGGTCATTCCTATACGAGCGAGTGAGAGTCGCCACCCAACAGGTCAAACTAAAAAATTCTGGATTTGGGAATTTTATCTTAATTCTACTTATAGTGAATATCCTAAAGTTCTTGATGGTTTCTTTTTTATCGCTTCTCTTTAATATAAATGCTTTAAAGCTATTAAAGGGAGTGCAACATTACATCTAATAAGACGAATGATCCTAAAATTACCATATACATGAAAGCATACTTATTTTTTTCAGTATTTAAATATTGATCCATTATTAAGTGAATTAGGCCTCATTTCATCTAGGGGTTAGGACATTAGTCGTTAGTCCTAATTCATTTTCTTATGCCTTATCCCAAAAACCAGTCATTTCACAATCCAACCCAAGTTTGGCATTCTTCACGAGAGTCTCTACTGGAGACGAGAAGGCATTCTTAGTGACTATCGCCCCATTGCTTATGATCAACCTTGGAAGACAATCCTTTTTATTATTTTGAAAAAGGGCGTGGAACTTTGGTTCTTTTTTATTCTAAATGAATTTTAATTAAAAACAAACATATAAAGATCCAATTATTTTATGCATGTTGAGATCTTTTATTTTTGAACTAATGAGAATCTAGGACAGTGATCCTATTTTTATGACAATATTTTTATAAGGGTGGTTGACAATTATTAAACATAGAAAACCCAAATAAATTAGTTAATTATATATGTGGAAACATCTTTAATGTCAAGAGATCATTTTATTAAAGACTTTCATTTATTAATCCTAAGTATAAACCTTGCACGGGATTATTTACATTTTTCTGAATAAAACAATTTATTGCATAAATTAAAGAACATAATATAGAAGATATATATCCTACTTCTTAAGCATGTACAACACATAATATGGGGATGATGGAACATACCAAGGGAGGATATATATTGTAGATACTGGGTCCTGAACCAGCCTAGATCAGGGTTAACCAGTTATGAAATTAGTGCCTATTCACAGCCAAAAAGGTGGGAAGTGATATTTGCTTGTCAAGCTTCTTTTGAAAAAAAATGCTTACGTGGCAGGCTGTCCCTCATGCCTGCCCCTCGCGGGGGCATGCCGCGCGCAAGGGAGCGCCCCTTGCATGCCCACAGAGTGAGGGCACTCCTCACGCTTTCGCCCGTCCCTGCATGTACAGTGCGCCCCTCGCGTGTCCACAGCGTGAGGGCACCCCTTACGCTTTCGCCCATCCCTGCTCGTGCAGTGAGCCCCTCGCGAGGGGCAAGCCGCACAAGGGACTGTCCCTCGCAAGTGCTCGGCGAGAGGCACTGCCTCGCGAGGGGGCTGCCCCTCGTTGTCTTCTTCCCCTTCTGGCTTTTTTTATCCCCAAAAATCATGGAATTTGATTTTGAATTGAATTCCAATGCTGATTTTTGGGATTTATGAGAGTTAATTTTGGTTTTTTCGTTTCAAAATAGGAAATTTGGATTTAATTGCCATTATTTTCTTCTTAAAATAGGGGGGTTTTAAAAAAAATACAAATAGTTTTTTGGTAAAGAGAGAAAGGAGGAGAAAACATTTTTTAAAATTTTGGATTTTTTTTCTTAAGAAAGAAAAACTATTTTCTTCTGTTCTTTGGGTTGGAATTTTTGATCGAAAAACGATGCTTGAGATAAAGAAATTGATTCTCTTTTCTTAGGACCTTCTTTGGTTTTTCAAACGTGTAACACCCCTTACCCGTACGTAGTAAACCATACCGTGAACCGGTGGTTCACGACGACGGTCAAGGGCATTACCGAACAAACATGTAAAACTTATAAACCTTTAAGCTAAAATATGGGTTATAAAATTTCTTTCATTTTTTTTAAAAACACATTATAATTAACTATAAATTCATTATAAATTCACATTATAAAGTAAACTTCTTCAGGATTTACTATAGACAGATCTTTTACATAACCAATATCACTTATACAAAACTTATAATATAAAATTATAAATCTTGCATAAATTCCAAAGACGATACAAATCCTACTCTAATAACTCTTCATAAGCTTACATTGGCCTGAACTGCTGCGGAGAGACTCTCGAAAGACCCGATCAATAGTACCTACACGGATTAAAAGAAAATCCGTGCTAAGCATAAAGCTTAGTGGGAAACACATACACATAACAAGTAATACATCACACAAATAGAACATCATACATTATACGCAAAAGATCATACTTAACTGACCATATCACATTAAGTACCATTTTAGGCATGTCATGATTTATTTAACATTCTCATACACATAGAGCATTAAGCAACCCATCTCATAATTCCAGAATATAACATACATAATAATTGTATTATTATTATTTCCATTTATTAAGTTGCCTGCAATTCAAAGACGCGGATAATGGGTTTCGCATTGGTACCATCGAGGTACTATGATATTTACGCATTGGTACCCTCAGGTATAGTAATATCATTTCAAATATAATAAAATCCAGCAAGAATTATATGCATTGTAATCGCAGTGTGATTCCCAAGGAATCAGATACATTAAACGCATTAGGCTGCAGCACTTTGACCCTATAGGCATGCCTATCTATCCACTACTTGACTCGCAGGCTTAAGTTATTTAATTATGTTATCCATTTCACATTGATCAATTTTCATAACACATATACCATCCATGATCACATTCTCTTTTACACATGCACTTAACACATCAACTATTTACTTCACTTACGTACACATTACACTTCTCAAGTTTACGTGTTCATGGTCATTAATTACATACTTAGTTAAGTTCAAGAATCACCATGTCATAGGCATATACACATCACTTGAGTTTAACATCGAGCTCAAACACATATATTTATCATTCCATTACTATTCTTCACATAATTATATGTATTGTTACTTTTGCTAATAGGTTTTATGGATTATTTTTAGGTGAATTTTAGGTTAATTTTATTAATCTTCAATGATTAATGAGTTAGGAGTTAAAAGAAATATCCATTGGTAGCTTTAGAGATTCAAAAAGAGTGTTAAATGCTGAAAGAAAGCAACCAGAATGTTTCACCACCTAAGGCTGTGATATTTTGAGTGACAGCCTATTTCACCACTTGAGGTGGTGACACTGGGCAGAAATCACCACGTGAGAGTGTGACAGATTATTTCACCATCAAAGGGTGTGACAGATTATTTCACCACCTGAGGTGGTGACACTGGCAAATGTTTTAACTCCTTTCCAATTTCAAACTTCAATAGCCTAAACCGACATATAAAACTCATTTTTAGGCCAAACATCCTTCTTAACAAATGATACTTAGGATGTTAGCTTTCATATAAAACAAATTTCAGTTCATTTGGACACCTAAATCTCCAGATATGAACAAAACAATATACAGTGCTCCCCTGAACCCGGCTAGGGAAGATAGCTCTACTTCATGACCACTTTTGAGATAGTTAGAGCTAGAATTTGCTCAAGCTTATTTCTAAGACATTTGTAGGAATATGTCTTAGCTTTCAAACGGTACTTTTTTTATACCATTTGGAGTTCTAAAACTCTGGATATAACCTAATAACCAAAGAAAGGTCAAGTGTTTCTTAACACAATTTTCATCAAATCCCACTCACATGCACAATTTTAACAATCTAAAGCCAACACTCACTATCAACATCATAGATTCAACACATATCATTCAAAACACATCAAATCAAACTAGTTTCCAAACCTCTTGAAGACACCCAATCACTTCCTTTACTTCACTCCCTATTTCTTTCTTCTTTTCTTGGGCCGGATATTCCTCAACCAAAACACATCAAAATTTTCATTAAAACTATACTCCATCTCATACTTTCAATTCTTAAACAAAAGAAGAAGGATAGAGATGATAACAAAATCTAAATCTTACCTTTCTCTTTATAAACTACATCAACAATTGACTTGAACACCCTCTCCTTAAGTGACCACCTAATGCATGAGTTGAGAGAAGAAAAGAGAGAAGAAAAGATAGGTTATTCTTCAGCCCAAATGGAGTGGACGGCTGCTCCTCTCTTTTCCTTCATGCTAATCACATAAACTTGGCCTACAATGAGCCACTTGTCAAGCTCCTATTGGCTACACTTAGATTTTTATATTTAATATCAGTTTAGTCCTTTATTCTTTTGTTTCTTCATACATTTTACAAATAACTATCTCCAATTAAAACATTGGCATACAAATCTTCTTAATTAGTTTATTTAAGTCACAATTTGGCAAATTACCAAAATACCCTTAACTTTTCACCTAATACTGATGACGTCCTTTACTACACTTAATCATTTCCATCATCCCATTACACATTTTAATCACTAAGAATAATTCTCTTCATGTCATTAGAGGCACGATGATATAATTGTCCCATTTACAGAAACTCATCGAACTTTCGAATTAATGACGGTTGTATCCTTTTTGACACTTCCATTCATATCTCAACCACATTCGGTTTTCGTTACACACTAAACTTATCTTGATCCGACTATGGTGTATTCGGGGTGTTACAAAACGAGTTTTTGAGTTTTTATAGAGAAAAGCTTGAATTCTTTTTCGTTTTTGATTTGATTTTTGTGGATCTTTACAGGAGAACGATTTACAATTCATCCTTCCGAGAATTAATCAATTTGAGGGTCAATTTCTAGGTCCAATTGTATTGTTTCCTTAATTTTTTTTCTCTAATTTATTTGCCTCTCACCATTGTTGCATCTTTTAAGTTATTGTTTTATTTGATCAATCTATTTATTTATTGTTTCTTGCCCATGATTTAAGTTGTTTTAAGTATTTTTTGTATCATTACTGCATGAAATCATGTAAAATCATCATAAAATTGCAAGTTTTTGCATTGAATTTGAGAAGAAAACCATTTTTTCATTCCCACCACTTTCCTCCCCTTGAGGGGTGGAAAAGAGGTGAGGGGCGGCCTACCCGCCCCTCGTGGCTAGGCCGTCCCTCAACCAATGTTTTGTCCTTTTGTGCCATTTGATCCGCTTTGTTCCGTTTTCGATCATGTTCGATCTATATTCGCGTGGTATGCGTCTTTTTGCATGATTTTAATATTATTTTGCCAATATTTATCTATTTTTATTATTTTATGTATAATGTTTATTTTTATTATTTTATTTGATTTAATTGATTTTTTAGATTTATTTGCTAACATTAATTTTATCTTGTTTTATTTTGTCTACAATTCTTGTTTTTTCCTTATTTGACTATTATTGCGAGCAAATGGGGAGATCGAGGAGGTTTCTTTTGGTTTGATTCATTATTTTTTTATTTTTTAGTTATTGTTTGTTTATTTATCTTGCTATATAATTTGTAATAAAATTATTTATTTTATGTAAGTAAAAGCGAAAATCACAAGAATAATTTTTATTAATAAATTGGGTTTTTCTAATAAAATAGGATCAATATCCTAATTTTAACTAATAAAAATCTCATTTTAAAAGAACGAGTTAATTTTATCAAAATATGATCACTCATTCTAGTTTTCTCAATATTCACCCAAAAATGACTCTTTAATTTTTAACTGAATATGAAGCAACTAATGTTTCTATTCTAAATAAATACCCTGATTTATGTATGCTTATTTATTTAATTTATTTTGTTATTTATTTATTTATTTTATATTTTAAAGGATTGTATTTTTGTTCCAGATTTTCATCTTATAATTTTAATTTTGTAATTTATTTTTATTTTATTTATTTATCGCTTTTTACCGTTTTCCTAAGATGCTTGATGTGGCTTTAAATTTTAATGCATAACCGTGTAAGTTGAGAGATGAAAAATTAATTGTTAAAAAACTCATTTATAATTAACCAAGACTTTAATAAGAGTGAAGTTCCGAATCTTTCTCTCATTTAGACCCCGAGATTAGACGAACTTTTCCATTTTTTTTGTAAATTGGGTGGCAACTCCAAAATACCTCAAAAATGCCTTAAAGTTTTATGGGTTTAGATGAACTTTCCCAATTTTCTATTGGGTAGACATTCCATAATATCTCATGTTGCCCAAAATCTAGACGCGACTCGAACCCTAAAAGTGAACCCCCGGGAAAATCACAAAGCAGGTTTGGCGCGCGTCACACATGCTCAAAAGCATAACTTGATTTAAACAATGCCAACATGCGTTAAATCGTGGTTAAACAATGTTAACATGCATTCTTAATCTTGGTATCATGGTATAGACTATACACACATAAAATATATGCACAACATGGCATATACATATTTAATATGCATTTTGTGCAACATGTCTGCACGGAAAGGAAGGGATGTCCGTGTAGACACCGGGTTTCGAGACAACTCAGATCAGGATTACCCAATGATGAAATTAAGTGTGCCTTTTTATAGGCAAAAATGAAAGTTGGAAGTGATTATTTTCTTATCAAAATTGATTTATTAAAAGTAAATAAAATGTATTTTAAAAATATTTTTAAAAAAATATTTTAAGATAAAAAAATGAATTTTGAAATTATACTGTTTTAGCAAAAATTTTAAAAAAAATCGGCCGAAATTGCACGTCGGCGCGCGTCGGCAGTGCCCAACGCACAGCGCGGGGTGAGCAAGCGATATTGGCCGTGGCCCGCAGCGCGCGCTAGTGATGCGTTGGGCGTCGCCCGCGTCTGCACGCACCGACGGGTGTTGGTCGCCACTGCCGCGCGCCCGATGCCCCCAGCAGCCCCCTATGGGCGTTTTTGACCCAAATTTATGTTTTTTTCTTTGATTTTTTTTATAGAATTTATTTTTTAAAACGTTTTGTCTTCTAACCTTCCAAATTCTTCAGTTTTTTGATGTTAATTGGAATTAAATTGTTTTAATTTTTTCAACAAAAATCTGATTTTTGGAAGATATAAATGATTTTTTTTAGAGAAAATTAGGGGGGAATTTTCTTAAGAAAAAAATATTTTCTTCTTCTTCTTCTTCTTCTTCTTCTTCTTCTGCAAGAAAAATTCTTCAAATATTCCAATTTGTTTTTTCAAGTTAATTCTTGAGACAAAAAAAATAATTTTTGTTTTTAGAAATTTTCTTCTTCTTTTTTAACAATTTTCTTTTTGAGACAAAGAAAATAATTATTTGATTTTGAGATAAAATTCATCCACTATATTTTATTTTTCTAATATTATTTTTTGCAAATCAAGACAAGGAATTTGATCATTTACCTTCATTCATCAAATTAAATTTTGAGGGTAAGTATTTTGGGTTTAATTTTGCATTTTCTATCACTATTATATTTTTTTTATATAGTTAATTAGCAACCATGTAAATTCTCTTAAATCTATTATTTTTGTATTTTATGTGATGTAGTCATAGATTCAATATTTTTCATTTCTCATTCTTGTGTTCTCATTTGATTGTTCTTATTATTATTATTATTATTATTATTATTATTATTATTATTATTATTATTATTTAACATTTTTTTTATTTTTTTTATTTTTACTTGCTTGATTGTTCATCATTTTTATTGTTATTATGTTTTATTATTATTATCATTGTGATTATTGTTGTTGTTGTTATTATTATTATTATTATTATTATTATTGTTGTTGTTGTTGTTGTTGTTGTTGTTTAATGTTATTATTATTTATTATTTTTCATTATTATTTTATTTGATTTTATAATGTAATATGTAATAAATTTATTTATTTTTATACACGTTAATTAAAAAATCACATAAAAAGTTTTATATTAATAAATTGAAAGTTTTTTCTAATAAAATGGGACCAATGTCATAATTTTAATCCATAAAAACTTACTTTTAAAAAGAATAGTTAACCTTCTCAAAATGGGATCACTCATCCCGATTTTATCGATAAAATACTAAAATATAACTCTTCGGTTTTTTAAGTGAAAATAAAGGAACCAATGTTCCTATCCTAAATAATGTCCCGATTTATCAATGTGTATTTATTCATTTGGTTTATTTATTTATTTATTTTTGTTTTACTTGATTTTATTTTGGGGCATTTTACTTTTGTCCCAAGTTTTAATACCTTTTTTATTTGGGAGATTGTATTTTGTCCCAATTTTATTTTTCCTTTATTTTTTGTGGCTTGCTTTATTTTACCGCTCTCTTTACTGCTCTCTCTCGTGCTTGATTTGCGCTTTATTTTTTTATGCATGACCGTGTTAGAAGAGAGATAGAAATTTAAAATTAAAAAACCAGTTATAATTAACTAAGGCATTAATAAGAGTAAAGTTCCGAATCTTTCTCTGGTTTAGACCTCCGATATTAGAAAAACTTTTTCAATTTCTTGTAAATTGGGTGGCGACTCCAAAATATCTTAAAGGTGGCTAAAAGGTTCATGAGATTAGATGATCTTTTCAGTGTTCTATTGGAAGTAGGTGTTCAAAATATCTCATGATTGCCCAATGTCAAAAGACGCAAACCCTTTCGGGTCCTAAAAGCGGGTTTTCGGGAACTGGTCGGGTCCGACGTGCATCACAGTCCGCAAGGACCAGACATGATGTCCTTGAGGACCTCTCATGTGCAAACTTAAGGCACAATAAAACTTGTTTACATGGACAAGTAATGATGTATGTACAAATAAATAGTCTAGGTTCGTGAAATTTGAAAACCACACGTAAAAGCCCTTGTCTGTGATGACTAACATCATGTCTGTACAGACAAGAATCTATTTCACCATTTCTAAGTTTTAGCTTTCTATGATTCCTTAAGGATCATTAAACTCGGAACTCATATTTTGTTTGGCATCCTTGCATTTTATGTATAAAAAGAGGGGAAGAGAGATTTTTAAGAACACATTAGCCCCAAGTAAGAACAATATGTAAAGAAAGCTAAAAGAAAGAAAAAAAATCATTTTTATTTCAATATCCAAACTTGAACCCCTATATATGAGTTACATGAGGCTTCAAGCTAGAGTAAAGGTTTTCAAAATAACATTTTTAAACTATCAAAACTCACGAATACAAGGAAGCAACATACATACATAAACAACAATGATGTATGTAAAATACATAGAAGAAGATGAACTTTTAAGGGTCCCTTATAGATTGATCCTGAGGTTTTTACCTCATGCTTGAAAAGGAGGTTGAGACTTTAATTTTGATGATGAAATCTAAAGTAGAAGAATGTGTATTTGTGATTATTGTTTTCTCTAGGTTAGGAAAGGTAGGAAGAAGGAGGGTTTCTCTCTCTAAAACTTTAACCTAATAGATAAAGGATCAATAGAACCAAAAAGAACTCCTTACTTTTTAAAATAAAGGGTATATATAAGTTTTGGGGTGTTTTGCCCTTGAAGCCATGCAAGACAATTCAAGATGCTTAACTCCAAAAATCTGGGCAACTTGTCAATATGGACAAGCGTGGCCTTGATCTTGTCCTTACGGGCAAGACGATAATGTCCATGTGGACAAGCTTGCACGTCTATACAAACAAGAAGCCGAATATGTCCTTGTAGATAGATGTAGGTTCTTGAAGACATGCACCAGGGTCAACTTTGACTTTGGGCATGGTTCATCTAAAAAAGTATCCTTGATTAGAAATCACATCATCATCAATGTTATTAAAATCGGATCAAATAAAAGACCAAAAAGACAAATGGATCGTGGTTCGATCGAATTTTTTCTTTTTTTAAATAATATTATTTTTAAAAATTTATAAATATTATAAAAACTTCACTATATAAAAAAATAAAAAATACTTTAAAAACACATCCATCATCAAGCAACAAGCATTAATCATAAGACATTGGTCATTCAACATTTAGAACAAAAATTTAAAATAAATATAATAAGTCACAAATATTCAAAAAATTCATCAAATATAAATTATATTTTTATTTTATTCATAAAAAAATTCATCAAAATTTCCTAAATTCTAATTCTTTTGCATTTATTTTTGTTTTATTTTTTTAAGCAAAAAATGATATTATCTGGACATTTAGGACAAAAACTTGTTTTTTCGATTCAAACTGACTTTTCTAGTTTAATCCAGTTTTCTCACTAGCTTAACCCACTTTTTATTCGGTTCAACTATGATTCTTTTTCAATTCATACTAATTCCATCCGATTTTATTCATCGAACCAAACCGAATCAATTACCAATTTTTTATTAAATCAGTCCCGTACGTTTTAATAACTTTAATCATGATTGTACCATCATAGGATTCTTCTCCTGACCCAAGAGATCCAATCGACTCAAACTTCAATATTTTTAAAAAATTTATTTATCATATTCTTTTGGCAAGATTATTTATCATATTTAATTCTAACAAAAAAATAAATCTTTACCTTATGGAATTGAATTTCAAGCTCTTAAGTTTTCAAATCAAATGTGAAACATATAAATACAGTAAATTAGGAAGGTGTCTAATTGAAAATCAGTTCAATTGAGAGTTAAATTATTTTTTTATTTTACCAATTTCATCATTTCTACTTTTAAAAAATATATTATAAAAAAAATGATGATGCCTAATATGAAGCTCGCCATCTAAGCCTTGCTTGAGGACCCTAGTGCACTCCACCTCATCTGACATCTATTAAGAATCCATTACAAACTAAAAAAGGATAGATAAAATGTTTGCTTTATATCAATGGCCAACCAAATTACCATCTCATATCAGCACACCAAATGCTTTGGAATCATATTTATTATATAAAATAATTTAAAACCTCCAACCAAAAAAAAAATAATTTGAAGTTAATATGAAAATAAACTAACCCTAAAAGAGTTGACCAAAAAAAATTAAATAAATAAATAACCATAAAAGAAAATAACAGTATTTGCATGTGAATCATGAAAATGGATTGACATCACTCATAATTCTCAGTGGAATCTTGGCATTGACCTAAGTTTTATTTACAAGAATCTTTGTTAATAAATCATGTCCAAATCCTTCTACGTAACCTACGAGATTCCGAGTGCTCTTTTGGTTGGAAAGAAAATTCAGTGTGCAGTCTAACTGAATAATCAATTTATATTGACTTTTTTAAACATTTGATTAAACATTGTGTAGTACACGGTGCATCCGTTTAATGCGCACCTGAATTAACACTAGGTCGGTTTCCCTCAATTAAATAAAGCTTGAAATATATTATAAATAAGAAATTGAAAATGTGGACAAATTCACATTATCTTCCACCTGATCTGATATTGATTTGCCTTCTCACCCAATTTATTCATCTGCATTAATCATTCTTTATTGTCCCCATTTCATTTAAAAAAAAAGGTTAAATCTGCATTCAGTAATCAATGGAACAGACAAAACTTCCATGACTTAGAACTAAAAAAAAAATTAATCAACCAATAGCTCCAAATACAATCATTTGCTCTTCAAGTCCTGTCAAGGACAAACAGACTAATGGACATAATTGAACAATTCAAGCATATGTCCTTTATAATTAGTAACAAATATATGGTTCA
The DNA here is from genome assembly GCA_947683425.1 of Excoecaria cochinchinensis. Taxonomy (NCBI): domain Eukaryota; kingdom Viridiplantae; phylum Streptophyta; class Magnoliopsida; order Malpighiales; family Euphorbiaceae; genus Excoecaria; species Excoecaria cochinchinensis. Next base: position 903,000 of record CANTUQ010000177.1, on the reverse strand, counting down.
ACCAGTTTGAAGTAGGCTTTTCTATATTGAATAATTAAGTTTATGAATCAACAAATACATCATTTTCTTACAGACTTATCCAGGTATATCTAAATGTTCTTCAAAATGATTAGAAGGCAACAAATGATACTTATGCATATTAAATTGATGTGAGATTTTGTGCGGATGATTTACATACAGAGTAGTAAATGCAGTAGTCATAGTGCATGTAAAACAAAGTATGAACCACAATCAATATTAGAACACTTTACAGACGCAAATCTTCTAACTTCACCATATAAACAGTGGCCAAGAAAGCTAGAGTCCAAAGGCCACGATTCCAATATTTTTCTCCCTGATGTTCTGAATGAACAACCAAATACTGACACTGACAAATATTCTTCCCCATACTTAATGATGGACTCTATGACTATGAGAAATTGCTAATTGAGGGCCTTGGCTAGCTTCCCCTTTTGTATGCAGTGCATTCCATTTTTTGACAGTTCGATCATGATTCAAGTGGTATTGTAACCTGATCTAATGATCAAAGAGTGAAAAGTACTGTATATAGGGGAGGTATGTGACCGGAATTTACTACAATCAGCACTCTAAAATGTCCTTTTTCCAATCCAAAGGTATGACCCCTAATTTGACCTCTAATTAGTATTAGTCAAAAACAGTGACAGAGTAAATGTTATATCAGATTCCCTCCATTACTCAAGTACCCAAATCCATTCTTCAATTTTTGCATCAACTGCCTCAGTCTTCACTATCTGCTCAGCCCATTCTATATGGAGCAAATAGAGAAACGATTGGATTTGATCCAACAAAATAGTTTTCAATGCAATAAGATTCAACAATTGTAATATATCTATCAACTCAATCAGCAATCTCTATCCCCATGAAAATACATTTGACAAGAGTTTATCAATGAACAACTAAAAAGTAACATACAGAAGGCACCTTTGTCAACATAGAATGAGATAGGCAACATGCAACAAAATACCACCAACCACGCACCACTTGAAACACCCATTAAGTTACAAGAGAGTAATTAGTATACATTTTGCTAACCAATTAAGCTACATTCTGGCAACATACAAAAGAGTAATAATTTATCTCACTGTACAGGTTCTATAATCACGTTGTGCTTGAATAACTTACTGTTGATTTTGCTGTGGCTGAATATTTTGCCCATGGTTATTCAAAAATCCCGGTACTTGGTGTCAGCACTCAGTAGAGCTTTTTAGCTTCTTCTAATCATGTAAAATATTTGAAGAAAAAACAAAGAACTTCCGAATTCCTCGTGTGCTGAATAATAACTCATGCAAATTGCCACTAATTCTGACAGCTGAGCACAAATAGAAAATATCTATCAACTATCATGAGAGGTAGGAAAATTCATTCCATCTTTTAGATGGCTCACTGCTGTGGGACATAACCATTTTAGCATGTTTGGACCCAACACCTGATCAATAGCAGAGAAATCAGTATTTCTAATAGACTAAAACTGAATGAGCTGCAAGATTGGAAGTACAAAACTATATGATATGCACGTTGAAATGTAGAACTGAGAACTGTCACACAAGTAATGTATGCCCAGAGAGGGGGAGAGAGAGAGAGAGACCGAGGTGATATTTTTGTAAACACTGAGGTCAAATGGATGTCGATAACTCTGCCCAGACTTCCTAGCCACCCATGCAGCTCGTATCCCTTCGTAATACTGACAAAAGGCACAGCATAATTTTTTATCAATAGTACACAAAAACCATCCAATAGCAGAAAGTCTAAATTTTCACCTTGAACTTCATACACTAGTGGAATGTAACAACCATGCAACCAAGTGACTGAAGAAATTTATATTATTTTTAAAAATAGCTGAAGGATCTATTGTTTTTCCAATTTGCAGTTATAGCCCAAACTTTAAGAATAGCCACTTATGCACTTACTTGTTCACTGCAAGTGTAGCAAAGCCACATGAATCCATTAATATATATGTATATATAAATATATAAACACGAACACAAATTTGGATAAATTTAGTGGCCTTATAACCAATCTATACTTTGATGAATCCTTCTGTTCAATAAATTTTAATGCAACCAGATAAGTTTGGATGACTGGATATATTGTACAGGTTATTAAACTAACTATTACTATTGGCTATTATTCAAGAATTTCCCAATTTCAGGTTATAATTGCACATTGGATAAAAGTTTCGACTATTGTATAAATAAAAGCTCAGGGCTTTTTTATATAAATATACAATAGCCGTGAATCATACTTTTCAGTCACATGAGTTGCTCTCATGTGTTGGATCCAAAATAACATCTCTCCATGTGCATCTATGCGTGAAAAAATGCTAACTCAATACTAAAATGAAAAGTGATTCCACTGTTGTAATATGACCGATAATTGATTTTTACCAAAATTCAGAGTCTGACAAGTGGGAATCACTAAAAAATTGGCTCTTGGTCAATTATTTTTGTGGATCAAACTCAAGAGGGTACTTAGTGGCAATATCCACATTTCAATATGAGTATTAATTAGACACTGTAAAAGATATATGAACTGTATAATTTTTCACTCAACTCCGAATTAATACACAAAAGTATGTCATGTGACCAATAATACCAATACAAACTATACAACCAAATTTTAAATCTAAAAAGTTACCTCTATGGTTGTCATATTATGAGTGATAAGGTACAAATGCCAACCCAAGAGAGTTCCAAGCGTTGCACTCAATGCTATCACCATTGCTCCAAATACCGCCTAAAATATACCAACATCAAAAGTTTTCAATAATTTCTGAAGATTTGAAGTGATGCTTGAATGGACATGCATAAAGAGAAGAATCTAAAAGAAATGTAGGTTATGAAGCTAAAACAACTTAGAGTGCTAACATATGGAAGAAGATATAACATTTCTATGACATATATTTGGACCTCCACCTGTTTCTGATATTTTCACTACAAGGTGGAGCTTCTTTTGCACAGCTTATATCTTGAGCAGCCTCCATTATATTGTCATAACAAGAATTTTCAGATGAAACGCATTTTCAACACATTCGATGAATTCAAGGAAGATATTACTGTTTTCAACCCATTCAATGAATTCAAGGAAGAAATTACTAAGGCTAAGGTTGAAATAATAGTATCCACTTACATAAAAAATCTTTAGGGGAGTTTTTCCATGAAAAGCCAGGTCCTTGTGGAACACACTTGTGATTATCATGACCTGCGCATGGCAGAAGCTTCTTGTCATATCTCAAACAATTTAATTCATGGTAGAACAAGCAGAGAGTGACTGGAGGGACAGAAGTAGTCCTACCAGAGAGTAGATGCTTGCTAGAGTTGCAAAAAGAACTAATATGAAAAAGGCTTTATAGTTCCTATAACCAACACAATTATTTATCCATATACAATGATGATCCTGCATCCAGTTTTGGAAAGACATGAGAATCCATTTTTATGTTCAAATGTCAACTTTAAATCTAATGAAGTAATAATTACATCAAAAGAACGAACTTAACCTACCATTCTCAAAATACACCTTCGGCAGATCCTGCAATGATGAGCCCTAGGAGGCTTGTGTGTGCAACATTTATCACAGTGCCTCAATTTCGAACCCTAACAAATTACATGTCTGTTAGAAAAAAGTTACACTACACACCTAGAAAGCAGTCTGCTTATATATTATACTTGAGCTTCACTAAAGTAATCAGTAATTTGTGCAGCTCAAGTTCATGGAAACCATGGTCACAATATTACAACCTTGGTACTGATGTACTATATATTTCCATCCACAGTTGATTCATACTAATGATTTTCAAGCTTGTTAGGTGATTCAAACTATTTGACCAAGGTGTCTGCTGACCATAAACATATACGAGGACTATGCTTTGAGCTTATAGAATCAAGCAATCAATAAGCTCTTCACATAGCACTTGAAGCCAATATATCAATCAGATTAATGTGCCTGCACAGGCTGTCTTAAGAAACCAAGAAGATATTCAAGGAACTCTATATATTCAAACATCCAAATGCCTCAGCTCAAACTGGTAATTGTCTATGGAGTGTAACAGTAATCAAAGTTAAGATTATACGAACTTACTTTCATTTGATAACTAGTACAACAAATATGTCCTGTTGCCTTTTGTTAAAGTTAATATTAAAACGATGACTTTATCTTGATGAACTAATATTAATATCACCTAACCCACTGTTAGTACTAAGTACGTTAAGCAATAGTAATGTACTGCAACCACAGCAGGCTTGATAAGTTCTGGCAGAAATCAAAGCCTAGATAACTACTCAGTATAGCATTCCAAATGTTACATGAACTCGTGTCACTAAGTGAACTGATTGCTGTAAAGACTCGGAGCGCGAACATAAGTATCTGATGCACACACTTTATTGCTATCATAGAAAGGACAATAGAATTCAAAATGTGGATATGCTTTGCAAGCCTGAGATTTAATATAGCAACAAAGAACATTAAGGTAATTACAAAAACATGCACAAAGAATTGAACTGATAACTGAGGCTTTACTAATGATTGGTGCAATAGATACATAATATCTCACTCCCATGTGCCTTCTATGCTACTATAAATTTCAAAACAGAATCAATTGCAAAAGAACCAAAAACACTTGGTCTCCTTAAACAAACAAAGATACAAGTTTTAGCTAACAGAAAGCATATGCATCTTTCGTCAAATCCACAGTTTAACTAAACAATTTGATTATCAATTGACAATTGAATTAGGCGAATTCAAGAAAAAAAAAAAGGAATTTACATCTCAGTACGAATTCATGCCACAGTTTCTCATCAACCAAACAAAAACTATATAGAAAAACAAAATAAAAACATAAATAAATAGGATTTATAAGCACATAAGACTCGCTTTATTTTGAGATTCTTGATTTGATGAAGCATTGCCTTCTACGTCAGGCACATAAGAGGAAGGAACATATCCAGGGTCAGTAAAAATAGAGAAAAACAATGAGAAAAGAGATAGAGAAGCCATAAAAGTGAAGATCAAAGCATTCAAAGCCCCAGCCGAGGTCTGCAACCCAACCCAATTCTCTATGATGATGAAGAGTGTAACGTAATAAACAAAACCCATTAACAAAAACACACCAAACACAGGGACTGATAGAAATCTTTCACATTTCATTGTGAATTTATGGAGTTCCTTTGGTGCTCTTCTATTTGCTGGGAAAATCCTTGTCACTATGGTTGGTTAGATTTAGAACTTGTTAGAAGAACGGGAAAGAATCAAAGTTTTTAATTTTTTTCCTTTCCTTTTCGAAAAAAATAAAAAAGATATAATCAAGATGGGCCGATGGAATTGGGTATGGGCCACTCTTTTAAGAATAAGAATTGCTTGATTACTTAGATTTTTGGACCTCCAATATAATGAAAATGGGCTTCAACCCAAAATCATATTATTTTCAAGGTCTTTTCTAAAAGAAAAAAATTGCATTTTTATTTAATTTTTATCAAATGTAATGATTAGGAAAATTTGGGACATAATTTGATTATTTAATTATTTTTATACTCTCTCTGTCTCGTATAGATAGGCACAGTTCTATTTCATAATGACGAAGAAAATGCAATTAATGTTGTTGAAATAATATAATTTATTTGTACTTTTACTAATTTATCCCTATATTTATTAAATGTATATATGAGAAGAATGATATAATATTTAACATTTATTGACAAAAATAAATATAAAATAGAGAATTGAGCAATTAATTATAGTATAAAAAAAGAAAGTGGACTATAATTTGGCACAAATAAAAAAGAAAAGTCTGCTTATCTGTTCGAGGGAGTTAGTACAATTAAGGATTTTAGTTAGGATTTTATCCTCTATATATTTTAGAGTTTGTCTTTTATTTTCTTAGCCAATGTCATGGCTTGCTTTCAAAGGTGGGCATTACATATCATTTATATTAGGGGTGAGCATGGACCAGCTAACCGGTCTATGAGACAAAAAAAAATCAGTCCATTAATATCAATTTTTTAAAAAAAATTAACTATTAATCAGTCTATTATAATCGTTTAACCAGTCAATCGGTTTCGGTTTTTCGGATCGGTTAATCACTATAATTATAAAATGCATTCATGAATAAAATGAAAATATTCAAATACTTAAAAATTAAAATTTATCCACTATAATATAACATGATTGTTGTTAAAATAAAAATTTTTGGTGGATGTAAGCAACTTTATTTTTAAAAATTAAAATTTAATAAGTAAATAAATTAATCGATTCATAATCACCCTAATTAGATAGACGGTTACACTCCAATTAAAAAAAAAACTTGAAAACTTCAAAATAATTAGGATAATGAAAAAAAGTGTAGCAAAAATATTTTAAAATGCAAAATTATTAAAATAAATCCATCAAATTATAACAACTCTTTTTCTTTATTTTTTATTAACTTGAGACATTATTTTCACATATATTAAAAATTTTAATTTTTTTTTAAATTATTGAAAATTTTAGTTAATATATTAATGTTATATAACTTTTTGAATATATTTTGATTTTCATTAATGAAAAATAATAAATTAAGAAATAATAATAAATACTAAATATAGACATATTGAACAATTAATAAATTAACTAAAATATTTTTTTAAAAAAAATAAAATATATTTGAAATATATTTTAAAGTAATGAAAATTGAAAAAATATAAATATGAAAATATGAAAATAATGAAAGAAATAAATTGTAATATATATATATATATATATATATATATATATATATATATATATATATGAGTGTTTATGTATCGGTTATCGGTTCGGTTAACTGGTCCATAAGCCAAAAAAATAAAACAGTCCATTAATACTAGTTTTTTAAAACACTAACTTTTAGCGATTAAAATTGGTTCGGTTAACCTATTTTTGGGATCTGTTTCGATTTTGTTTCTCGGTTAACCAACTCCAATGGTTTTTTAACTCACTCCTAATTTATATCATTTATGTTGCGTAGAAATCAGTACACATATCCGTGCCGGTATAAATAGTGTTATAAAACATGGAAATTACTAAAAAATTAGATTACGGATACGTGGTATCACCGGTATACAATTTATTAATAAAAAATTATAATAATTAATAATCATATCATACAATTATAAAAAAATGTATATAAAATTAGAAAAATTAACATGCCACAAATAATGAAGGCAAACATAATATTGTATGTGTAAGTATTAGCTCGTACACAATCATATCCTGTTATATATCCGCAATTAAAAAATAAAAGAAAAAAAATATGTACGGGATATTAGGCGTGTACACGGCTCTGAATCTTTCTGTACCGAATCATAATTTCGAAAAAAAAATATCCAAAACCGAATTGTACCATTGACTTTTTTTATTAGAACCGAACCGAATTGTACCATTGACTTTTTGACTAGTACCGAACCGAATTGTACTGGAACCAGACCGAGAACCGTATTGAACAATACTGAACTGTTTTGGAATCGAATTGGACCGAAAGAACCGATATTTATTACTTATTATATATAATACTAGTAATTTATATATAAATATTATTTATAATTTATATTATATATTTATTATATAAATTTTGTTTCATAATTATTTGTATTAAATATTTTAATGCACTAAATTAATATAATAAATAGTTAATAAATTAAAATGGATATTTTAATTATTAATTTGATAAATTTAATTACTATATCTATATGAATATGCAATTAATTTTATTTACTTTTAGTGTCACTCAACTAATATTTATCTATTTTCGTCACAATTTTTATATGAGTATGTAAATTATAAATCTATTTATAAATAAGCATGTATTAAAAATGAAATTTTACCAATTGATGTAAATGTATGGGTATATAATATTAATCACCTTATCAATAATTCAATTTATTTTTAGCATCACTCAACCAATACTCATCTATTTTTGGCATAATATTTATATGAGTAATTGATTATATATTTTAATAGTATAATTATATACAATTATTGTATCAATGAAATTTTACCAATTAATATAAATATATAAGAATATAATAATCTTACGAATAATTTAATTAGCTTAGTAATTAGTACTATAAAAATGTTGGTTTTTCATTATCACAATATTTTATTTTTCATGAAAATTGTTCTATATATGGATAATTTGATAAAAGAAAATTAAGACATAAAATAATTGTTCAAGTTCAATATGTATTATTAATTATATATTATATTAAACTACAAAACCTATAAAAAGATGGTTGCATTTCACTTTCACCCTTATAATATAACTATTGACTATAATAGCAATTAACAATCTCTTAACTGTTAAACCAAATTTAATGAAATTGAATATAATAATTGAGTAAAGATAATAAATGTGAATAAACCCTAAATATGATCATAGTCCATAGAGCCATTTTCTATTCTCTAAATATAATTAGCTAAGACTATATATATAACTAATTATATAAGTATGTAATTTTCTTATTAATTAATTTGATTTATATTTAATATCACTCAACTAATACACATTTATATCTAACACAACATCTAATTATCTATATGAGTAATTGAACACGGATAAAATATTATATTTAGTCAAAACCCCCTATATTTAATATATATGTCAAAATTATAAATATAGTACACATTTTATATATAGTTTAAAGTCTCTATATATCCAAAAAAATAACTAGAATTTCCTTCCACTACTATAATATGAATTAATATATGTCAAAACTTTTGCCATTACCATTAAAATTTTATTTCATATTTACTATGCACTTTTTGGTTAACATAATGAAATGTATAGATAATCTACCTCAAGTGTTTCTATATAAATTGCAAACAAAACCAATTTATTTTTATAAATTCATATATGATTGAAGATAATAATATGTATAATTTTTATTATCATAGACTTAATTAATATATGATTAATACACCAATCATCATCAAGGATTAATAAAAATAATGTCAATAATATTTTAGTTGTAAAGCAATATTATTAAGAATAAAATTTGAAAATTTTTATTTTGAGTTTTTGGAGTGAATTAAAATTTAAATTTAAAGAATTGATAATTTTTAAAATATTTAAAAAATAAATTATTAAAATTATCCGAAGTACCGTATTGTACTGTATTGTATTGTTTTGTACCGAAAGAACCGAAAAATCGAACTAAACTGTACCAAAAATTAAAAAAACCGTACCGAATTGTACCGAAATTTATTAGAACCGAATTATTCCGAAATTTTTAGGAACCGAAATTTTAATACAATACGGAGATTTGGAAATTCCCGAATTGTACCGAACCGTGTACACCCCTACCGGATATGCATTGTACACATAGCTGTATTGAATATCTAACGTGTACTAGTACACCACCCCAAATAGAAATACCTATACTTCCTAATAGGGGCGAGCAAAAAAACCGTTGGATTTAGTTAACCGATAAAACAAAATGAAACTGATCTGAAAAATAGGTTAATCGAACCGATTTTTATGGTTAACGTTTAGTATTTTAGAAAAATCGATATTAATGGATTGATTTTTATTTTTTAGCTTATGAATCGTTTAACCGAACCGAAACCGATACATGAATACCCTTATATTTTATTAATTTTATTTCACTCTTTTTTTAGTTTTATTATAATTTTTTATTTCGTTATTTTCATATTTAATTATTTATATACTTTTAATTTTCATTTACTTTAAAATATTTCAATTTCATTTTAGTTTTTTTAAAGTCATTTTAGTTAATTTATTAATTGTTCAATATGTACATATTTAGTATTTCTTATTATTTCCTGATATATCAATTTTTCATTAATTAAAATCAAAATATATTCGAAAAGTTATATAAAATTAATATATTAACTAAATTTTTTTTTAAAAAAATTAATATATGTAAAAATAATATTTTTGAATATTTTTAGTTTATATTTGTTGTTTGAACATCATATTTAATTATTATGATAAATTATATTTGTTTTCTAATTTTAAATTTTAAGTATCTTCATCAATTTAATTTTTTTATGAATACATTTTATAATTATGGTAGTTAACCGAAAAATATTGGTTAACCGGTCCGAAAATTCGAAACCGATGGACCGGTTAACTGATAGTAATAGATTGTTTAATAGACTGAAATTTTAAAAAATCGATATTAATAAACTGATTTTTTTTTTGCGCTCATAAACCGGTTAACCGGTCCATGCTCACCCCTACTTCCTAACATATCATTAAACTATCCTTATTTTCCTATATATTTACTTTTTAATAAGATTAGTTTAGGACAATTTAGGATATAATATGCTATTATGCTCATATGAGTGATTTTAGATAAATAAGGATTTAATTAGTTACGATTTATCATATAATTTATTTTATACTCTATCTTTTATTTTTCAACCTCTCTTTCTCTAATTTGGAGCATTTCGTGCATGAAATGATTAGTTAGTCCATTAATAATTTTATTAATCAATCCATTAATATGAATTTTTAAAAATCACTAACTATAAATATGACTATTCATTTCAATTAATCAGTACATCGATTTTGATTTTTATAATTCAATTAACAATAATTTTCAGTATTTAACCAAATAAAGTTTTAGATATATAAACATTAACAAAATTCTAAAAATTTCATTCTAATTATTCAAGGTACAAAATAAAATAAAAATTAACAAAACTATAAATAATTATTCAAAGTAAAATACTAAATTATAATTGTTAAAAACACATCACAAAGTCAATGATTCATTATCCAATCATATTTTAAATCAACATATGGTTAAAAATGTCAATAGATATTAACATATAAAATAGGCTTAATACCTAAAATTCCCTCTATTCTTGTATTTAATTTTATTATTAATATCTATACTTTAATCGCGTTTAATTCACCACCCGTACTTTAAAAACCATAACAATTTACCACCTAAAAATCAAAGCCCAGATAATTGTTTTTGAGTGAAAGACATGCACTGCTGATGTGTAAAGGGACCAATGCATGGCTAACACATGGCGGATTGAAAGAAAAAGGCGAAAATTAATCTCACACCTTCAACTCACTCACTCTTCCTCTGTTCTTCTCCTTTCTCAAATCACCCAAATTTTATTAATCTCACACATCAAAGATTTTCTTATTAAACTCTTCCTCTGATGATTGGATGTGCCAGAGCCAGCTTGTGTTGGTCGTCCATCGTCGCCAGCACCCACCCCGCCACCTCTGTCTCTTTCTCTCGCCATCTCTACTAAAACCGAGCTCTAATCCTTCATTCATCACTTGATGTTTTATCTAAACCATCAAATTCTGACATTTTTATCGTCATTTCACCTTTAATTTCATTTCCCCTCTCTTGATTTGACAGAAACTTGAGGATTTTTTAGTTGGGTATTTTGGCATATAAAATACAATCTTGAGTGTTTATGGATTCCATCTTGGGACTACGATGGGTCTTGCAATTCTTTCTCTTTGCGAGTTTTTTTATTTATCCTTTGTTTGGTTCTAGTTGTGGTTTGGTTTGTTGTGTCATTCAAATATCTCACTCTTTTTTATTTTATTGTCAGAGGTATAGTCTGTTGATGTAACGCCTCTATACCCCCTAAAAAGATATGGGAGCGCTACACACACATTACGCATACAAACTAAATTAACACTATCAAATTACTAGGTAAAATATAACCGAAATATGATTATCAAAATAGGTCATGCATGCTTTTACAAATTTTAGTTCTTTATATTACATATTAACGCAGCCTTTCAAATATTACACGAACATATTCTTATAAAAGTATTTACACTTAACATATACAAAATCCTTTACATATCACTATACTACGCGATACAAAAAGAATTATATGCAAAAACTGAAAGCTTCAACTCCTAGTGCCGCACAGATGTGCAACTCCCAATACCGAACCTGGATACCTACACGGGAAAACACTCGTGCTGAGCGAAGGCTCAGTGGGGATACAAACAGAACAAAGTCTACTACAAGAAATCATGAATTAACATATAATAGCACACACATACTACAATCAAACGATATGTCAAACATTCGATATTCTATGCTTTACAACACTAAAACCACCAATATACAATTGATATAATACTACTGGAAATGTTACCATATCATGACAAATATTACATATAACACAATACTATGATTAAACAATGAAATAGAAATTTAATATAGCCTTAATCAATACAGCAGTGGATAACGGGAACACTGGATACCACTCGGGTACCGATCACTAAATACTGGAGGAAAACAGTATTATCATCGTAGATATGCAAATCTCAAATCACTAAATACCAAACAGTATTAATACTGGATAGCAAACGGGTACCAATACTGGCAACTGCGGACACTAACCCTTATAGGCATACCTGCCTATCCACGACTCAATTATAGGCTAATCAATTAATCCATTCAATATTTACATGGTTAAATACATTTATTGTAATGGCCCTGATATAAGACTAGCCGAAAATAGTATTTTTCGATAGTAAATAGTGATATCGAGGTGAATATTAGCTCACAGAATTGAAAAATATTTTATTTGATTATTGGAGAATATAAGTCACGATGAGTTGAAAATTAAATTTTGGAGTGAAGTCGAGGTTAAATAATACCTAAAAATTGAAAATACGAAAAAGTAGCGGTCTCGGTGTGAATAGTAACTAGGTTGACTGAGAGTTTGACTGGACTGTAGAGAGTGCTACGGATCTCAGACAAATGATCTGAGAATATGGACGTACTCGTATTGATGAGTAGAATTATATGATATGAAAAATTAAATTTTGGTGACACTGCAAAATTAGATTATTGGACTGGTAAATAATTACCAGATCGGAAAATAATTTTCGATTGACCTCAAAATATTATTAGAGTCTAATGAATATGTGTTAAGAATTATAGAGTCATTGTTATGAGGAATTGACCTTAGAAAGTAAGGAAAAAGATATGATTTTGGTTTGAATAGTACTCGGTTGACCAGAGGTTTGACCGAGACTTTAAAAATAGTAAATAATTTTTAAAAATTATTGGAATTTCCATATAGGCTCTAAATAATATGTAAAAATTTTTGGTAGTAAAAAGGGAAGTTTTTGGTAACACTGAAAATTATTGAGTCAGACCGATTTGATTGAATCAGACCGAAAACAGACTCCGATTGAGGTCAAATTTTATGTACAACCTAGTTTTTACATAATATGGATTATGGAATCAAATTTAGAGTAATTTAGAGTTGAAAAATGAGAAAAACATAGGAAAATTGCATATTGAGCCTAAAAGTGCAATTGGGTTTTATTGGTTGGACCACTATAAAAGCAATTGATGGCAGTTTGGTGGGTGCATAATCATTATCTCTTTTCTGCCTTCTCTTCTCCCTTAGTTGGCCGAATGATTTTCACTTTGCTACTCTCCCCATTTTCTTCAATCGTTGCTTGAATTCTTGCTTAATTCAAGTTTCCTAAATGTAATTCAGCCCCTCTATGAGTTTATAACAGCCTCTAGTATCCATTTGATGGATTTAAAGCAAGAAAAAGTGATGATTTAAGTTTATGTCTTCAAATGGAGGTAAGAAATTTAAGTTGAATTAAATTGATTTAATGGTTTCTATGAGTACTCTAGGATGTCTAGAGTATGTTTATGAGATTAGATTCGATAAAGGAAGAAAATTAATTGAGGTTTTGTTCTTGTGCAAATTCTGGGACCATGAGGAATTTGGAGGGAATTGGCTTTTCAAGGGCCAAAGGCAAGAATTGAGGAGCTTGTGAAGAGATTAGCATGGATATAAGATTTGTGATTACATTATCCATGAATTTTCTTTGAAAAATTAGGGTTTGAGGTTATGTTTATATATGACTATGTGTGATTTGCATGTATAATTGAAATTGAGATGATAATTGAGCTTAGGGAGAGTAACTAAGCTAATTAGAGTGATTAAAATGAAATAAAACTAACTGCAAGTTTTGGACATAATGTGACAAAATGGTGTACTTAGGTATATTTGAGGTATACCTAGCATTTAAATGAGATTAAATGGTATATACCTATGAATTAGAGCTTAATTTAGTGTAATAAGTAATATGTGCATGAAAAGTAAAATGTTAGAGTGGAATCCTAAGTAGGGCCGAATGGTTCAAGAAGAAAAACATGATATATTACATGATATACATGTTATATCAGATAGGAAATTGAATAAATGAATTAATTAGAGGTGAAAATGAAAGTTTAATGAAAAGAAATGCACGAAAATAGAATGAGTGACTTAAGTGAATTTGTGTTAAAGGCATGTGTAAATGAGTAATAAGCTTCGAAAAGTGAGCAAGAATCCTTAAAATGACAAATGAAATACTAAAATGAAACTAAAAGAATTTGTAAAGTGAAATACTCACCTTGACCGAATGGTACCCTAGTGTGTACTAGGGTATAATTTGTATATATTTGAAGATTAATGACTTAAAATGAATTTAGACATAAAAACAAGTGTCTATAAATTTATTTGAAATCTATGGAATAAATATGAATATTTTTTAATATGATAGTCCATTATGCTCAAAGTGAAAATAATGATAAACATTGAAATAATTGAAAGTGAAATGATAAGAAACGATTTTTAGCCATTGAATGGCTTAAGTATACTTATTATGGAGAAATAAGTATATAATAAGCATTGCGCATAAATAATGAATTATGATGAGATAATTCATGAAATGTGCAAAAAAGGAATGAAATGTTAACTAACTAGTGCATTAATATGAAAGTGAAACGTAAAATGAAAATGAAAGTGTTAAAAGTATGAAGATGTATTGATAAGTTATATGACATATGTTATACGTTATATGTAAAATAAAAGTGCTAATATGTGAAAAAATGGAATTAATATGTGTAGACACCGGGTCCCGAGACGGTCTAAAATCAGAATTACCCGATGATGAAAGCATCGCCTATTCACAGGCAAAAATGTCGAAGATGGTATTCCCCTTGTCGAGACTCTCATTTTTTAAATAAAAAATAGACAAATAAAAATTATATAAAAAATATTATAAAAAAATTAAATTAAAAAAAAATTAGGAAGTGTTATTTTTTATATATCAAAATTTTGATTAAAAATATTTATATTTAAAAAGGGAATTAAAAGTAATTAATTAAAGAGTTGATTTAAAAAAAATGGATTTAATTATTAAAAAAAAAGTTAGATGTAAGAAAAAAAAAGAAAAGAAAAGAAAAGAAGTTGAAAACGTGAAAGTTGAGAAATGGGAAATTATGGTGGCATTTGGCCTTTGTGGCTGCATGTGGGCTTTCCACATGAGGCCACCATGCTGCATGTTGGTGCTCCACAGGCGGGTCTCCAGCTGCGGCCAGCCGCGTGTTTTCTCCTGTGTGCGGTCATTTCTACCTGCCAAAAATTAATTTTGGGACTGCAAAAAAATCAGTTTTTTTTTCATATTTTGGGTGGTTTTGAAAAAACAAAATTAGGAAAGTCAATTAGGTTTTTTCCATTTTGGAAAGACACTGAAATTAAATGGGAATTGACATTCATTTAAGAGGGGGAGGCTGGTTTTTGAAAATAATAAAAAAAGAGGGGTTCTCTCAAGCAAGAAGAAGCAGATGGGTGTTTTTCAAAAAGCAAGAAAAAAAAAATCTTAGAAATTCAAAGTTTCCAATCTTTCTTCTTTTTTCAAAAATATATTTCATTCTTGAATTGATTTTCAGGAAGAAAATTTAATTTTTTTTACTCAATCATCCCCATCAAAATTATTTTTGTGGGTCTTCGTTTTATTTATTTAAAAATTTAGTTTTTCTTAAGTTATTTTGCGTGTTTATTACCGCAAAAATCGATAAGGGGAACGGATCAAGACGCCATTTCTCTGACTTACAAATTTCGAGGGTAAAATATTTTTGGACCCATTTTTATTTATTTTTGCTCATCATTCATTCTTGCTAATATAGTCATTTTTGTCACCTACCCCTAGCATTTTGATGTCGTTTACCACTGTGTCATATTATAAATGTCTTTTTTGAGTTTATTTCCTTATGAATTTCATTATTATTATTATTATTATTTTGTGTTATTGTTATTGTTATTGTCATTCTTATTATTATTATTATTATTATTATTATTATTATTATTATTATTATTATTATTATTATTATTATGTTCACTGTTGTCTTTTACCTATTATTATTATTATTATTATTATTATTATTATGGTATTATTATTGTTAGTATCATTATTTTATGTTTATTTTATACTATTATTATTATTATTATTATTATTATTATTATTATTATTATTATTATTATTATTATTATTATTATTATGTTGCCATAATTATTATCATTGTTATCATAATTTTATTATTGTTATTGCTATTGCTTTGATATTGACTTTTATTATTATTTTTAGGCTTTTGCATGACTCTTTTAATTTATTTTGCATGTAAATTATTTGTATTAAATTAATATGTCCTATATTTATTTTTTCTTTAGTTGATTAATCTTTAAAATTATTACTAATATTTTTAATGTTATTTTCTGTCTAAAATTAAAATGTGATTTGCATTGTATGAGCGTACCCGTGATCACGCGGAGGGGTCACGACGCGTGGGAAACCTGCATCGTTTGGGTGAGACATTTCCTATCCCTCTATTTGTTTTTATTTACTTGTAAAATAAAAGATTTTATTTTATTCACGTGTAAGATAAAATGTCACTGAAAATGCTTCATAACTAAATTGGGATTTTATTAATAAAATTGGAACCAATGTCCCTCCTTTTATCCGAAGAATGCAAAAATGTCACGATAAAATGAAAAGTTAAATTTTCTCCAAAATGGGATCACCCATCTCTGTTTTCAAACCCACAATCGAATAACTCTTCGAGCCCTTTTCAAATGAGCGTGAAGGAACAAATGTTACTAAACCAAACGAATGTCCCGATTTATGTATGTTTTTTTTATGTTTGATTTTGTTTGTTTGTTTAAATTTATGTTCATATATTTCGGGCGCTTGTAAATTAATTTTGGGGCAATATTATTTAGTTTTTATTTGGGATTGTATTCCGTCCCAATTTACATTTTTAATCTTCTTTTATTTGGGGTTGTATTCCGCCCCAATTTCTCTTGTAATTGTGTGCTTGGCGTGTTTACCGCTTTTCTTTATCGCTTTATTTTACTGCTTTCTTTACAGTCTTTTATTTATTGCTTTTTTGATGTTTGCAATGCGCCTTTAATTTAAATGCATTAATCGTGTGAGAGGAGAGATAGAATTTTACGAATTTAAAAACTCATTTATAATTAACCAAAATATAAATAGGAGTAAAGTTCCGGACACCATCTCTGGTTTAGACCCCGAGGTTAGAGACCTTTCCCAATTTCTTGTAAATTGGGTGGCGACTCCAAAATACCTCAAAGGTGCCTAAAGGCGTTGTGAGGCTAGAAGATCCTTTCCAATGTTCTATTGGGAAGGAGGCATCTAAAATATCTCATGATGCCTAAGATCAAAAAGACGCGAACCAATCCCTCGACCCTAAAAGTGGGTCTCGCCTAAGAGGGCTTTTGCTAGGTTCTGCGCATCACAGTGGCGACTCCGCTGGGGACTTCGTGACTTTGCTCTGAAAGTGCCTTGGTTAAAATGTATAATTGGGTTTTTAAAACTTAAAATTTTACCTCTTTTCGAAAATTGCATTGCATCATTTTAGAGCCTTAGAACTACGCTAGTTGGTCCCTTATTCTACCCCGGTGCATTTCCGAAGCACGACCCTACTTTCATTCATTGTAGGGAAGTGTTAAGGATAATCATCAGCCTAAGCCTAGTACCTCACGGTATATCAAATGGAGACCCAACTAGTCGCTATGCTCGTGATGAGCTAGACCAGTTAGCAGGGACCATGCTTGGATAACCCTAAAGTATCATCGCTTTGACCATGTAATGGCAAATAGAAACTTCCCCTAGGTGGTATGAATCGTAATACGATGCTTGTTATGTGGGCCGTTATATATTAGACAAAATCAAGCAAACTGAGTGATCTTCTATCAAAAGCTTTCATACCCTGGTAGGTTCACCTTAATTTAATTGAATTGTTCAAATATGTAATGGCCAAAACCCATATGCATGTGCTTTAAATTAAGAGTGTTATGCTGCCGATTTCCCGCCGTGCACCATACGCGTCCATTGGGTTTCCCGTTAATCCATGGATCAAACCCACGTAGGAAAGAGACCGCACGACCTCGTGTGTGGGAGTGATAAGGTTGGAAGGATCTATCTGCTTGCATGTGGTTGTGGATGCTGTAAAGCGTACTCATGCATCGCATGTCATTCATGCATGTTAAAAAAATAATAAATAAAATATATATATGTATATATGCATTTTATTTTTGTGTGTGTGTATCCTTTTATTTGCGTATTATTTTTCACATGTACATATCATCCTACGTACAATTTTTTCCATGCATCGCATCGTATCATTGTAATCTATTGATCTTTTACTCATCGAGGACCATTTACATGGCACGATCATGCATTACATCTCATCCATGCATCATTCTAACTCCTCAATTTTCAGCCACTGAGTACCATTTGCTTGGGTGGTCTAGGGATCCTAGTAGAGGACTGATCAGAAATCCAATAACTGAACTGCCAAGGTTATCATCCATATTGGATTCAGGTTGGGACAGAAATTCATATTCTTCTTCAAAATAATTTTTTGGGTCGGTAATCGTAGATCTATCGCAAGAAATGGGTGCTTCGATGACGCAAGATTTGGACAAAAAATTTTAGGATTTTGAGAGGAAGATGTTAGCTATGATGGGGAGCATCGTCGCCCAGATGGTACCAGGTGCCGGGCAACCATCTGTGGCTCCTACTGTGGAGCAAGTTGAAACCCTTATTGTAGGGGAAACTCCTATAGCAGCTGCCACTGTGTAACAACCACCTGTCGAGCTTAGAGCGGCGGCACCAGCTGAGCAGAGAAGGGTGAGCATTTCAGACCCAAGAGATGACCTTATAGAGGAGGAAGAGGATGAGCCAGTAATTCCTCAAATTGTGAGGGGAAGAGTCCCCAAAGTGGAGGATGATGTGGTGAAGAAGATGGCAGAGAAGATTGAGGCAATCACACGCCTACTATCGGCCAGAAAGGGGGTCAACCCCGAAGGTATAGATCTGGGTGATGAAGAGCTGCTACCTCAGAGGTTTAAGATGCCGAATTTGCCAAAATTCGATGGTACTTCAGACCCTTCTGCACACGTTAAGCAATATGCCCTGATCATAAAAGGCACGGGGCTGACGAAAAAGCAGAAGGTGGGGTATTTCTATCTCAATCTAACGGGGCCGATAATCGATTGGTACCACGAGTTGGATAGAAGGTCTAGAGAAGATTGGGATTTATTGACAGAAGAATTCCTTAAGCAATATGATTGTAGCACCAGAATGGAGATAACGTTGAAAGACCTTGAGCTATTATACTAGAAGCCTGGCGAGTCCTTCCATGACTATCTGACTCGGTGGAGGAATTGGGTGATGGAGATGAAGAGGAAGCCTGATACGATGGATCAGATCAGGCTGTTCATTAGGAATGCAAGCCCGTACCTGAGGGAAGGGCTTAAGATGAAAGGGTTAAAAGATCAGAAGTCTTTAAAGGACATCGCCATAGAGGCAGAGAGTGAACACATGGCCAAGAAGGTGAGTGTTTGCTAAGAAGGGCTATAACAGTCAGGAGGCATATAAGTGGTCAGGCTCTAGTGGCGGCAACGGGACTGAAAAGACGGCAGAGGT
The DNA here is from genome assembly GCA_947683425.1 of Excoecaria cochinchinensis. Taxonomy (NCBI): domain Eukaryota; kingdom Viridiplantae; phylum Streptophyta; class Magnoliopsida; order Malpighiales; family Euphorbiaceae; genus Excoecaria; species Excoecaria cochinchinensis. The sequence continues at coordinate 883,211 of CANTUQ010000177.1, read as the reverse complement.
ATCGGTTGTAAGGGTGAACCAAAGGCGCTTTTTGAATTTGGGCCGACCTTTATCCTGGGTGTTAAAGAGACTGGTGAAAGAGGGAAAGCTGCAGCCCCTGCCACCTAAGCCAGCCAAAATCCAAGCACAGCCGGGTCATAAAGATAACGGTATTATGCTTTCCACCAGCACATGGGGCATATGACGGACCGCTGCGCAAGGCTGAGGCATGAAATTCAGGACTTGATTGACAGCAAGCATACCACTAATCCTGAACAAAGGGAAAGTAAGAAGAAGCCTGCACGTGATGCCATGCCCCCACCGGTCTGCATGATTGGTTCAAGCATGCCTGAATGGTATGTATTACAAGACTTGTTTGGTAATGGATACATCGCTATCACTCGCCCTGTGGCAGATGAAGAAGGGGTTTTCATAGCGGTGATAAATTATTGGTCCACCAGTGAGAGTGGGGAGAAAGATGAAGAAGAAAAACTAGAGGGGGGTTTAACCAGGCATTGAATATGGCTGATCTTTCGCGATATATTGAAGAGACTCGTGCCTTGACGGCCCAAGAGATGGATAGAAGGTTCGAGGAGCTTGAAAGAAGGTTGTCGGCCATGATTAGGGAAAGAATAGATTCCTTGGCGCTAGTTCTTCAAGCTTAGATTATGGCGACTACCTTTAACCGAGTTAAGCCAGCCACTGTCAAGAAGGCCCATACAGTGATGACCACTGCATCTCCTTGTACTTCCAAGTCCAGAGGCAAGGAGCAACTTGGTTCACCAGTCGGACAGGGAGGAAGTAAGAGGCCTACTCTAAAACATAACATCGTGCCTAAAGGGGGTGGAGATCCAGTGAGGATGCGTGCTCTGAAAAATGAAAACTCGGGTATCTGCAACGACAGTAAGGGCAATGCTAAGAGGACAGGAGTGCCAACTACGAAAATGAATCAAAGGCACTATTCTGACTTGGGTAGATCCTTGTCATGGGTTTTTAAGAAGCTAATGAAAAGGGGGATGCTGTAACCAATGCCTCCTAAGCTCGCTAGAAGCCAGGGGCAACCCAACCACAGAGCAAATCAATATTGTGCCTTCCACCAGCACATTGGACATTTGACAGACTATTGTCGGACTTTAAGGGACCAGGTTCAAGACCTCATTGATAGCAAGCAGATCTCTGATCCAGAAAAGCAAAAGAGGATGTGGGAGACAGATTGAGTGCCCAAACGGAGAAGGAAGACAGTTATCGCAAATTACGATGAACCATTGGCCAAAGTATCTGCGCTGGTGGAAACAGGAAGAGGATAGCTATTTAGATGTTCTTTTTATTTTTGAACTATTTAATGACGATGTTTTTAATTCTAGTTTTTATTGAATGGAATGAATAATTTCACTCATCTGTGTGATATTTTCTTGTGATTTTACTATGCATAATCATGACACATTCATATATAATAATGATTCAAATGATGCCATTTCATTTAATCTCAGAACTTTGGAAACCTAAAGAAATTATTGATAGCATCTAATGTGACTCCTGGAGAGAGATTAAAAGAGAAAAATAAAAAGAAAAATGTGAAAGAGTCTTTGCTTAGACCTATGAAGACATGCCGGGAGATGATCGTGAAGTTACCAAACACGCAATGCCAACAGATTCCAATCATGGGTCAGTCAAGCAGAGACTCAGAAGACTTAAACTAGAATAGGTAAAAAAGGTTAAAAGAAGAAATCAACAAGCAGAAGCGAGGCTAAATTTTTTATCGGAAACACCCGACTCGGTTGGCCAACGTTATCCCAATAGTTAAGAAAGGAAGTGCGTGCATGTGTGAACTATTAGGATTTGAACTAGACTCATCTAAAAAAAAAAACAAAATGAAAAAAATAAACAAAAAAAATAAACAAAAAAAAGAGAAAAAAAAAAAGAAACAACAAAAAAAAGGAAAGGAAGAAAAGTTATCTTTGGGATAAGCTTTGTTCGAATCCCGTTAATTCACACATACCCGTACTCTACCATTCTTCTTGGCCTTCGAAAAGGACCGAAAGGGTTTTATTGACCTACAATAGATACGGATTGCTCGAGCTTGGGGAATAGATATCTTAGGGGAAGTGCGCCCTACGGTCTCTAATGGACATAGGTCCACTATAATTGCTATCACCTACTTCACCGAGTGGGTGGAACCCGGGTCGCTCAGGAAAGTTGACACTTGGGATATGGATAAGTTCATCGAAAGGAATCTGATGTGTCAATACGGTCCCCCACACCACATTGTGTTCAAGGACGAGGGGCAGTTTGTGCCCGAAGCTAGGGAGACGCTCCTGAAGTATAGCATTAAGCATCACAAGCCCTCTCCGTATTGCCCTCGAGGCCAATAGGTTGATAGGGGATGTTAATAAGAATGTTAAGAAGATCTTGGCCAAGATGGTTCAAAATTATTGCAGCAGTTGAACATGCTAGATGAGATAGGTTGTAGACTTATTATCGCAATTAGATTTATTAGAAAAAGACTTGCTCAATCATTTGGAAAGAAGGTCAGGAAGTACCCGCTGAAAGAGGGAGATTCAGTCCCCAGGCAAATGAAACCAAGTATTTCAAACATACGGGGTAAATCCAGGCCGACATAGGAAGGTTTGTTTTTAAAAGGTTGGTATCTAAAGGAGCAACAACTCTAGTAGATAGCAAGGAAAGCAAGTTCAAAGAACCAGTCAGCATTGACAGACCTAAAAGGTTTCATGGCTAAAGACTAAAAATCAAAAGAAGAGAATAAATGTCCCGCGGGTTAAAAACAGAAAAAGGCGGCCTTGCTAAAATTGGGCACCTCGTCAGGGTGAAAACCGAAAAAGGGCACTCTGAGCAAAAATTAGAGACTTGAGAGAAAATTTTCAATCAAGAAAACCTGAGAGGGCTGATTGGAAAAAGGAGTTTTGATGCTTTTAAGATCCATTTTGAGATTAAATGTAATTTTGCATTCTGAATCTATGTTAAATGGTGATCATGTATGGGGAAATCATGCTGAAATGCACACAATATTTGCAAATACATGAAACAAAACTAGTGCAACTCATATATTCATCATTTCCTAGTTCTTTTATAAAAGAGGGACACCGCTCATTATTGACTGTGTGAAATCTAAATGGCTATACTCTACTCCTGCTAGCACTATCCAGATGCTTCGGTCGATTTATCCTGTTATCAACTGTAAAACAAATCCTACAGCACCTTCATGAGGCCAATCAAGCTCATGCAACCATGATCTAGGACATGAGTACATGTAGGTCCCCGTTGAAGGATCTCCAATAGCAGCTTCAGACTCTCTTGCAATTTGTAAAAAAAAAAATAAAGAAAGAAAGAAGAGGGAGCAGGGTGAAAACCTGGAAACAGGCAGTCTGTTCTATAAAAAATGAAATAAATAAAAGCCACTGGATTGGGTTGGGTCCATTCCAGGCAAAAGTTAGGCTCAGGGTTGTGTGAAAATTCAGAAAGGACGCATGTCCCGCTAAGAAAAGCTAGTGTGAAAATCCACAAGGGACGCACTACCTTTAATCAATGACTTCAAATGCCTAGAGCGATAAGGCAGTGACACTTAGGACAATCTCTGTTCAGACAGATGAGGTATAGACTTTCGGCGCCTAGAGCGATGAGCCGGTGGTTCTTCAGATGGTCTCTTTTCGGGCAGAAAGGGTATGATGCGGAACATGAGTCAGAATCCTGGGGGGCAAAATGTTGTACCATTCATAGCAAAAGGCACATACTCATTGGCTAAGGGGCCAAGATGCACACTAGAAAGGTCTCCTTGAGAGGATCATGGGTCAGAATTCCTAAGCCGAGAAGACGCTCTTCTAGATCATTGGGGGCATCAGACAATGCCAAGCCGTGCCCTAAACGGACCCTTGACCACCCAAGACGTGGCCTATCCATTTTTGCATACACCTCATGTCTGCATATGGCATTTTATACATGCATGCACAATCTCTTGTATACATTCCTGTGCATACAACTTTGCAGGAAAAGTCCAAACGAAGACCGCACGCACGAAAGCGGGTCCGGGACAATTTTAGCTCAACAGTAGCACTCATTCGCGCTCGAAAACCAAGTCAAGATGACGTCTACACAAGTCCAAAATCTCTGAAAGTCCTCTGAGGAGGCAAAATCTCGAAGTCCTTTGACGAGGCAAAATATCGAAGTCCTTTGACGAGGCAAAATCTGAAAGTCCTCTGAGGAGGAAAAATCTCAAAGTCCTCTGAAGAGGTAAAATCTCGAAGTCTTCTGAGGAGGCAAAATTTGAAAGTCCTCTGAGGAGGCAAAACCTCAAAGTCCTCTGAGGAGGCAAAATCTCGAAGTCCTCTGAGGAGGCAAAATCTCAAAGTCCTTTGAGGAGGCGAAATCCGAAAGTACTCTGAGGAGGCAAAATCTCAAAGTCCTTTGAGGAGGCAAAATCTCGAAGTCCTCTGAGGAGGCGAATTCTAAAAGTCTTCTAAGGAGGCAAAATCTCTAAGTCCTTTGAGGAGGCAAAATCTCTAAGTTCTATGAGGAGGCAAAATCTGAAAGTCCTCTGAGGGGGCAAAATCTCGAAGTCTTCTGAGGAGGCAATATATAAAAGTCCTCTGAGGAGGCAAAATATAAAAGTCCTCTGAGGAGGCAAAATCCCTAATTCCTCTGAGGAGGCAAAATCTCGAAGTCCTCTGAGGAGGCAAAATCCCTAAAGTCGTCTGAGGAGGCAAAATCCTTAAAGTCCTCTAAGGAGGCAAAATCTGAAAGTCCTCTGAGGAGGCAAAATCTCTAAGTCCTCTGAGGAGGTAAAATCTCTAAGTCCTCTGGGGAGGCCAATTCCCCAAGTTCTCTGAGGAGGCAAATCTCACACTCCCTCGCACTTCATAAGTCTGGAGCGGACTCGATACAACATAGAAAGATGGCAATCGCTCCGCAGTCTAGACGGTGACTTGAGGAGATGATCCCCTTTTTGTGGCAGTAGAAACGTGGCCGCCTCAGGTACGCGCTTCTTTTCTCTTTTTTGAATTTTGGCTCACCTACGCACCTAAGTTCTAGGTTTTCCAAAATTGGGGGCAACTGTAAACACTGGGTCCCGAGGCGGTCCAAAATCAGAATTACCCAATGATGAAAGCGTTGCCTATTCACAGGCTAAAATGTAGAAGATGATGTTCCCCTTGGCGAGACCCTCGTTTTTTAAATAAAAGATAGACAAATAAAAATATAATAAAAATTATATATAAAAAAATATTATAAAAAAAATTAAATTAAAAAAAAATTATGAAGTGTTATTTTTTATATATCAAAATTTTGATTAAAAATATTTATATTTAAAAAGGGAATTAAAAGTAATTAATTAAAGATTTGATTTAAAAAAAAGGGATTTCATTATTAAAAAAAAGTTTGATATAAGAAAAAAAAAAGGGTTGAAAATGTGAAAGTTGAGAAATGGGAAATTAAGGTGGCATTTGGCCTTTGTGGCCACATGTGGGGCTTTCTAGCGCTCCACAAGCGGGTCTCCAGCTGCGGCCAGTCGCGTGTTTTCTCCCGTGTGCGGTCATTTTTATCTGCCAAAAATTAATTTTGGGACTGCAAAAAAATCATTTTTTTTTTCATATTTTGTGTGGTTTTGAAAAAACAAAATTAGGAAAATCAACTAGGTTTTTTCCATTTCGGAAAGACACTGAAATTAAATGGGAATTGGCATTCATTTGAGAGGGGGAGGCTGGTTTTGAAAATCAAAAAAAGAGGGGTTTTGTTCTCTCAAGCAAGAAGAAGCAGATGGGGGTTTTTCAAAAAGCAAAAAAAAAAATCTTAGAAATTCAAAGTTTCCAATCTTTCTTCTTTTTTCAAAAATATATTTCATTCTTGAATTGATTTTGAGGAAGGAAAATTAATTTCGTTTGTTCAATCATCCCCATCAAAATTATTTTTGTGGGTCTTCGTTTTATTTATTTAAAAATTTAGTTTTTTAAGTTATTTTGGGTGTTTATTACTGCAAAAATCGACAAGAGGAACGGATCAAGACGCCATTTCTCCGACTTACAAATTTCGAGGGTAAAATATTTTTGGACCCATTTTTATTTATTTTTGCTCATCATTCATTCTTGCTAATATAGTCATTTTTGTTACTATTTTCATATTTATCATTTTTGTCACCTACCCCTAGCATTTTGATGTCGTTTACCACTGTGTCATATTATAAATATTTTTTTTGAGTTGATTTCCTTATGAATTTCATTATTATTATTTTGTGTTATTGTTATTGTTATTGCCATTCTTCTTCTTCTTCTTCTTCTTCTTCTTCTTCTTCTTCTTATTATTATTATTATTATTATTATTATTATTATTGTTAGTATCATTATTTTATGTTTATTTTATACTATCATTATTTATTATTATGATTTTTGTTATTGGGATTGTTGTTGTTGTTATTATTATTATTATTATTATTATTATTATTATTATTATTGTTATTATTATTATTATTATTATGTTGCCATAATTATTATCATTGTTATCATAATTTTATTATTGTTATTGCTATTGCTTTGTTATTGACTTTCACTACAAGAAAATGAATTAATACCGACGGAAATTTACCGACGGATTGAAAACCGTCGGTAAATAGCGACGAAAATTAATTCCATCGCTATATAACGACGGAAAATAAATTCCGTCGATAAAATAGCGACGGAAAATAAAATCCGTCGCGAAAAAGGGCGCAAAACTTTCCCTCCATAAATTGAGATAGAAATTAGCGACGGATTTCTAAATCCGTCGTTAAAAAAAAAAAAATCGTTTAGTGACGGATTATTATTCCGTCGCGAAATATGGCGACGGAGTTAAAAACCGTCGCTATATTTAGCGACGGATATCTAGGTCCGTCGCTAAAAAAAAATAAATTTAAAAACTAAAATATTATTAGCGACGGAAGTTCTATTCCGTCGCTAATTACCGACAGAATGTGATTTCCGTCGCTATTTTTAGCGACGGATATTGAACCGTCTGTAAATATGAATTAAATATTTAATTTTTAACGACGAAAAATAAATCCGTCGCTAAAAATAAAATAAAATATTTATTTTTTTAGCGACGGTTTGAATAACCGTCGCTAAAAATTTAATATTAAAAATAGTTTTCTGGCTTTTCTTTTCTTTTCTTTTCTTCCCTCCCTCTTTATTTATTTCTCTCTCTCGCGAGCTGACCCAGGCCGCCTCACTCCACCGCCGCCCCAGCCCTCGCCGCCGCCTGCCCCACCCTGCCCCCTCCGCCCCTCTCTCTCGCGCGCCCCTCTCTCTCTCGAGCGCCCCTCTCTCTCTCGCTCGCCTTAGCAGCAGCCGCCGCCGCCCCCATGGCCCCAGCCGCCCACTCCGCCGCCTTCCCTTCCTCCTCGTCTCAGCGGCCCACTTCGTCGCCTTCCCCGCCCCCCTCCGCCTCCCTGGCTCACCAGATCTGCTCAGCCTTCCTTGCTCGCGTCAGATGTACTCCACCTCCTTCGTGCGACAGATCTGCTCCGCCTCCCTCGCTCGTCGCCGATCCTCACTCGCCGGTCGCCGATCCTCACTCGCCGTCAGTGCTTCAACCATCAGGTATCAGCATTCCAGTAAAATGCATTTTGTATTTTCATTTATCTGCCCTAGAATATTGCTTGATTTACTTTGAATATTTGATCAATTGTTGAGAAATTGACAATTTATTTCAATTTTATTATAATGTTGGGATGCTTTTTGGGGTAATCTCAATTCTTAGTCTGTCTATATACTGCTGATTATGGCTTTATAAGAATTATAATTGCAATTTTAGTTTTAATATTTGAGAAATACTTATCCTTCACTTAGAACTTATGAATTCTCTTTTCGTTATTAAGTATTCCACATCGGCTACTTTTAACTACCAAAAATTTGCTTGTAATTGTTCTAAGTGAAGGGAAAAACCAGTGTTTGGGTGACTAGAAAAGTGTAGTAGGTCTTAGATTGCTAGTGACACTTAGGCATGCGATCTCTTTATAATGGCTTGACAATACTCAAGCTAGCTTTTAGAGTTTAGTCGAGAGCAAGTCACTAGCTATTTTCATTGCTCTTTACCTCGTTTTCTAGTCACCCAAACACGGGTTTTTCTCTGATTATTTCTTCTTTCCGTCGATCAAGAATGTTCTGTTTCAGATTTGCTGATTGTTGTTGGATGATTTTATGTTTTTTTCAGTTACTAAAAGATAGTTGCCAAGGGAACTATGTGGATGTAGATCCATCTAATGCAGAATGTGTAACTAACCTTGCACTTTATGAGAAGGTATCAACACAGAATCTGTAGAATTTAATTCTACTGCTCTATTTGTTTTAAAAAATAAATCTTTAACATGTATCTTCTGAATTTGCAGTGTGTGAAAGATTTATATATGAATGATATTCTCGAACCGAACTGTGATTTCGAGTCCAAGAAAGCAAATCCACTAACTGTTAGAAGATCTATGAAACAAAATCCAACAAGTTTCATTCTCTCCACCAAGAATTCCTGATATGTGGTGTCGGGTAAATTCTCATACTTTATTTAACTATATATGTCTGTGCAAAGCCGAACCTAACCTTGGATTATTAAATTCATTTTTTTAATCTAATAAGTTCGGTTCTATTCGATTCTAACATAATTGAACTAATCGAAATATTAAAAAACTAATACTGTTTTAGTTTATATATTATATATTATAATTATGTTTTAAAACATATAAATTATATAAACCAAAAAATTTGATTGTACCAAACCGAACTAATATAATTCGGTTACTTAGGTTCTAGTTCCTCTAAAATTTCTAAAATAATAAAGTTGGGTTTTCAATTTTGTTGATTCGATTCGATTTTAAACTAAACCGACTAAATGCTACATTTGCATTTAGATTGCTTACATTTTTACATATCTAACTACACTTAGAATGCATATATTTGTACGTTTAAGTTTTCAGCAACGGAGATTTACGAGTGATTGCATAATATTTCTAGCTGCACAATTTTATTGTAATGTAATGTTGGGATGCTTTTTAATTTATTCAAAGCATCATTAAATTAATTTAGTTTGATGCTTTGAATATTTGATCAATTGTTATTTTCAGTTCACATATAATTTGCAACATTATATGGTTGATTATATGGTTGATTATTTGGTTGATTAATCTTTTGAACATTATTTGTGCCCTCTTTGTGCCTTTTATTATTTGGTTGATTAATTTTTTCGTTATTAATTTGTTGAATTGCATTAGGTGCAAGATGAGAATGTATCAACAGTTTATATTATATCAGATGATGAATATTTCTATTTGCAGTAGTTTTTGGGTGAGGTTTTCAGCAAGGGAGCTGAGTGTATGCAGTTTTGAGATAAAGAGTTTTATAGTGCTCATATGGATAATAATTCCAAGCACTGATTATTATCATTTGTAGGTTGGTGGAGGAAAAAGGGATGAAGAGGGTACACTTGGTGACTTTATCAACCCTTTTGTAAATGTGGATTTAGGATTTATGAGAATTATTATTATTTGTACTTAGTTAGGAACTTATAAACAATTTAATTGAGTATATGTTAAGAATGTAATTGTTAGATGGTGAGAGTATGATAATAAATTTGTATTTAGTTAGGAACTTATAAACAATTTAATTTTTGTAATTATTTTTATGATAATAGATTATTTTTATATTTTTGCAAATAGTTTTTGCTATAATTAATATATTCTCAATTATATTATTTTTTTGTTACTTATAATTTTTATATTATTAAAAATTTTATCATTAAAAAAAATAAATAAAAATTTTATAAGAAAACTAGCGAAATATAAGAAATGGAATTTTTTTATTATTTTTTTAAATTATTGACGGAATACCGACGGAAAATTCCGTCGGTAAAAATAAAAAAATCGGTAATTTTTCCGACAGAATAGTAATTTCCGTCGGTAATTACCGACGGAAATTACTATTCCGTCAGAAAAATTACCGACGGAATTCCGTCGGTAATTTTTCCGACGAAAATTTTTCGGTCGGCAATTTTAGCTACGATCAACTTGCCGACGGAATTCAATTTCGTCGGCAATTAAATTTCCCGACGGAAAATCCTGACTTTCCGTCGGGAAACCTTTAAATTCTTGTAGTGTTTTATTATTATTTTTAGGCTTTTGCATGACTCTTTTAATTTATTTTGCATGTAAATCATTTGTATATTAAATTAATATGTCCTATATTTATTTTTTCTTTAGTTGATTAATCTTTAGAATTATTACTAATATTTTTAGTGTTATTTTCTGTCTGAAATTAAAATGTGATTTGCATTGTATGAGCGTACTCGTGACCTCGCGGAGGGGTCACGTCGCGTGGGAAACCTGCAGCATTTGGGTGAGACCTTTCCTATCCCTCTGTATGTTTGTATTTACTTGTAAAATAAAATGGTTTTATTTTATGCACATGTAAGATAAAAAGTCACTGAAAATGCTTCATAACTAAATTGAGATTTTATTAATAAAATTGGGACCAATGTCCCTCCTTTTAGCCAAAGAATGCAAAAATGTCACGATAAAATGAAGAGTTAAATTTTCTCCAAAATGAGATCACTCATCCCGATTTTTAAACCCATAATCGAATAACTCTTCGAGCCCTTTTCAAATGAGCGTGAAGGAACTAATGTTCCTAAACCAAACGAATGTCCCGATTTATGTATGTTTTTCTTACATTTGATTTTATTTGTTTGTTTAAATTTATGGTCATATATTTTGGGCCCTTGTAAATTAATTTTGGGGCAATCTTATTTAGTTTTCATTTGGGATTGTATTCCGTCGCCATTTATATTTTTAATCTTCTTTTATTTTGGGTTGTATTTCGCCCCAATTTCTCTTGTAATTGTGTGCTTAGCGTGTTTGCCGCTTTTCTTTATCGCTTTATTTTACTGCTTTCTTTATAGTGTTTTATTTATCATTTTCTTGATGCTTGCAATGCGCCTTTAATTTAAATGCATTAATCGTGTGAGATGAGAGATATAATTTTACGAATTTAAAAACTCATTTATAATTAACCAAAATATAAATAAGAGTGAAGTTTCGGACACCATCTCTGGTTTAGACCCCCGAGGTTAGAGACCTTTCCCAATTTCTTGTAAATTGGGTGGCGACTCCAAAATACCTCAAAGGTGCCTAAAGGCATCATGAGGCTAAATGATCATTTCCAATGTTCTATTGGGAAGGAGGCATCCAAAATGTTTCATGATCCCCAATATCAAAAAGACGCGAACCAATTCCTCGAGGCCTAAAAGTGGATCTCGCCTAAGAGGCCCTTTACTAGGTTCGGCGCGCGTCACAATATGATTGAGGAAATTTGCCCTCAGTGGTTTGGCGGTTTAATCTAGTTCAAGATATGTTTGGCTAGCTATAGGGACACCCATGCTGCAGTGCAAGTCATAATAACTTGCTTTGCTATGACATATTCGTGATGGTCTCCATAGCTCTCTGTTATATGTCATATGTCATACGTCACACGTCATATGTTACATGATGGAGTGACCTTTCAGTGTCATTCCCTAGTGCAGTGCAGTGGGACTTTGGGGCCCATGTCCCATATATCCAGTTTGCAGATTTTCTGTCAGTATTGTACTAGGGGCATAAAAGTGATATGATTGAAAAATGTTTCGAAAGTGTAAAAAGTAAAATGATCAAATGTAATATGTTATAAATGTAATGAGGCATAATGTAATATGATAAAATGTAATATGGTAAAACGTAATATGATAAAATGTATTATTGATGAAAAGTAAAATGATGAAATGTAATATGCCAAAGTGTAACATATAAAAGCCTAATATGTGAAAGTATAATATGCAAAAGTGTAACATATAATGGCATAATGTCACACAACATTATGTAATATTACATAATATGTAAAAGCATAGCATGCCAAAGTATAACATGTAAAGCCATAAGTAATATGACATAATATGTAAAATGTATAATGAATAAAAGCTTAATATGTAAAAAACCTAACTGTAACAAGCAAAATCGTAAAATGATATGATTCTGTCAAAGTAAAATGACATAACTACAACGACTTAAAGGTGTGAAAAGTAACATGAAAATGAGAAGTTACATGAAAAAATGACCAAAATGAAAGAAAGTAAAGTTTGTGGTCAAAATGGTAAATTACCCAAAATTATAAGCCAGACGGGTCATAATGACGAAAATGACTTGGAAATGTAATAAGTATAGTGAACACAAAAATTTAAATGAAAAAGGATTCATATGAAAGAAAATAAAAGTTTAAGGACCAAAACGTAATTTACCGTAAAGATAATTAATCGTGAGACTAATTGGTAAATTATGAGATAAGAAGTGAATAAATATGAAAATGTAGTGAATAAATGAGAAAATTGTAATTAAACATTAAACGAAGGACCAAATTGTAATTTGACAAAGGTAGGGTCAAAATTATAATTAAGTGTAAAAGTACACTAATAAGTGACATATAAATGAAAAGTGAAACTAAAATGATCATTTTGTAAAAAGTCCAAAGTTGAAGGACTAAAATATAATTTAACATGAAAATGTCAAAACAAGGACTAATATGTAATTTGTAAGCCAAATAATGATTGAAAATGAAAAGAGAAATGAACTAGTGGCAATTTTCATAAATAACGTCAAAAGAAGGGCAAAAATGTAATTTGTTCTGAAATTGATAAAATAGGGATTAAACGGTAATTTGTATATGAAAAGATATATTAATGAATAAGAATGATTAAATGAATGATTAAATGCAATGTAAAAGTTTAAGATGAATTAATATGTAACATGAATATGAAAGCAAAAGCTCGAGGACCAAACTGTAATTTACACGTCAAAATTGTAGAGAAATGTTAAAAGAATACCATTAGTGTGAAAATGGTAAAACATATGAATCAGTGATTAAATGTATAAAGTGACAGTCAAATGAGGACTAGAATGAGAGTTTGAAGACTAAAATGAAAGTCTAAGAACTAAATGGAAAATTAGCATGCCATTAAGAAAATAAAGGCATATTCGTGATTAAATGGAAACCAAATGGCAAAGAGGTAGTTTAAGTGAATGGAAAGGTAATTTGATAAGTTTTGAATAAGTCAGGGGCTAAATTGTAAATTGCCCACAATAAAGTTAAATGAAGGATCGTAGTGTAATATGACAATACGTGAGTGATTTAAATGTAACTAGAGAATTGATTAAGTGTAGCGTGTTTTATGCATGTGTGTGTACATAAGCTTGAATTGGAAATTATTAGATTTGTAATCACCACTGAACATATTTAATGGTCAGCACGTAGTTTCTTTGACCGCGTGTAGGTACTAAGTGGAGTGTCTGTGGAGCAGGCATCCCATCAGCTTTGAGATTAGACCAGACCGATAGATTGAAGATAAGTAGGAGTGTGTAAATGGTCAGTTCGGTTCGGTTTTGGACCGAACCAAACAGACCGAAAACCGAACTCAAAACCGAACCGAATAGACCAAAAACCACACTGTTGAAATTTTTATAACCGAACCAAAGACCGAAGTTTTAAGGACACAAACCGAATTAACCGAAATAATTTGGGTTTGGTTCAAACCGAAATTTATCAAATATAGGTTTTTTTTTTTTAATTTTTAACTTATATGGGTCCATAAATAAAATTAATTTATATTCAACAAAATAAAACTATTTAAAATAACTAAAAGAAAAAATATGCATAAATTTTTTATATTATGTTCCTAATAAATACTAAGGAAAATTACACTAAAAAAATATATTAAAATAAATACATATGTTCTGATTAATAATACATTCAATGGCTTTCGATTAAAAAAAACATACATATAAATAAATATAACATAATTTAACACTGCAACAAATCCAATCAAGCCATCTTAGACCTGCATTCCATACAAACAAATAATGATTAAATAAATTTAACTAAAATGTGAAAACAAAATACAAAATAATTGAAAACTGTAGAAATATTTTACTGTATCAACAGTAAATTTCATATGCATTTTTTGAAAATTTGCAATTAAAAGAATACATAATTGCTTTTTATAAGAACTAAATTAAATAATTAAAATAAAGAACTAAGATTATAGATATATCTACCTTGTTCTATTTGGATCACATCATCTTCTTCAATTGCTCTTTCAAGTACATGTGATTCAAGAAGCCAATCTTGAGTACAAATAAGGGCTTGTAGAATTTTAGGAGTCAATGAACTCCTAAATGCATCAAGTAGTCTTCCACTCAAGCTAAATGTAGCCTCCAAAGGCACAGTAGAGATGGGGATAGCCAACACATCATGAACTATCTTACTGAGAACAGGAAATCTAGGACTGTTTATTTTCCACCATTGTAAAATATCAAAGTTCTTCTTATCATCATACTCAATTTTCTCACTCAAATACTTATCAATATTAGTCCTCTTTCTTGAATGCTCACCTAAGACTTCACTCTTGTATTCTAATTCAACAATTCTCTTCAACTTCTCAGTTTCATCCAATTATATCAAATTGATGGAATCATCTTGTTCCATAGGCTCTTTTGGGCTTGAACTTGAACATAAATCTTTATCTTTGTATTCTTTATACAATCTATCTAACAAATCTTTAATTCGAAATACCATCAACTCACCATCTTTTGACCCAAACATCCTTTTGAAAGCAAAGTTAAGCCATTGAAGCATTCTTCTCACATTATCCCAATCACTTTTATCAGGTACACCCGACCACTCATTTTCTCCTTGCAAATCAATTCTAAAGTAGGGATCTACATCATCTAACTGCTTGAAAGCCTTTTCAAACTTTTGGGCTATGTCCAACATAAGGTAAGTAGAGTTTCACCTAGTTGGAACATCTAGATACAACATCTGCTTACACTGAATTTTTTCATACTCACAACTTTTTTTGAACTTCCTAATTCTTCTACAAGATGACCTCACATAATGGATAGCCGCCCTAACCCTTTTAACTGAATTCCCTATTTCTTTAAAGCCATCTTACACAATTAAATTTACTATATGAGCAACATATCTCATATGCAACAATTTTCCCTCTAAAATACTATGACCCCAATCATTAAATTTCTCCTGCAAATAATTTATGGCAAGTTCATTTGGAGCATGATTATCAACAGTAATAGTAAAAACACGCTCAATTCCCCAATCATTCAAACATTTTTCGATTTCAATGTCTGACTCTCTACCTTTGTGACTAGAGATAGGACAAAAGTTCAAGATCCTTTTATGCAATTTCCACTCATCGTCAATCCAATGACATGTTAGACATATTGTAGACACCGGGTCCCGAGTAGTCTTGATCAGGATTACCCAATGATGAAATTAAGTATGCCGATTTATAGGCAAAAAGAATGAAAGTTAGAAGTGATAATTTTCTTGTCATTTTGATTTGTTAGGAATGAATAAAAATGTATTTTAAAAATTATTTTGGGGTAAAAAAAGTGAGTTTTTAATTTTTTGTGTTTTATAGAAAATTTGAAAAAAAAAATTTCCAGGGGAATGTCGGGCTGCGGCAGCGCTGGGCGCGCGCTGCAGCGCCCCGGTGGAGTGCGCTTGCAGCTGGGCGCGCGCCCTGCTCACGGAGACACTTGTCGGGCGCTCCGACGGGGCGTCCCTCGCGCCTGTCGCCCCCTGGTCGCCCATTTTCCAATTTTTGGCCATTTTGGCCTCAAAAATTCATTTTTCTTCAATTTTTTTTTTGTAGAATTCAATGGTAAAACTTTTAAAATTCCAAACCTTTGATTTTCTTCAGTTTTTTTGGTTTTATTGAAATTAAGTCAATTAATTCTTCAATTAAAAATCTGAATCTTTGGGGGAAAATAAAGAGGGGAATTTTGGAAAGAATTTGGGGGGTGTAGACACCGGGTCCTGAGTCAGCCTAGATCGAAGTTACCCAATGATGATAATTGCCTTCACAGGCTTAAAAGGTTAAAAGTGATGGTTTTCTCGTCAAATTTGCATTTTAGAGTAAAAATTAAAAAATAATAAAAAAGATTTAAAAAAATTAATTTTGAAAAATGGGGGCTTAAAATTATAGTTTTTTTAGTCAATTTATAATTTAAAAAAAATAGAAAAAAAATAAAAAAAATAAAAAAATTTTCGGACCGCGAGTTTCGGGCGCGGCAGCGCGCAGGCGCGCTGGCGCCCAGCTCGCAGGCGCTGGCGCCCAGCACGCAGACGCCCGCGCTGGGCGCGATTTGGCGACGCGCAGCGTCGCCAATGCCGCGCGTCGCTAAAGAGCGAAGCGCAGCATTGCGCGCTGCGCGCCGCACCGCGCGCCTCTGCGCGCGATTCCCGCCCGAGCTCCGCACGGATTTCGCGCGGAAGCCCACCTGGTCGCCGCGTGAGTCACCGTCGCTCTATAGCGACGGGTGGCATCCCTCTGTGGCGACGGGCTCCTGGCCGTCGGTACAGGGTCTGATACCCTTTTCCTCTTTTTCAGCCTTTTTTCCGATTTTTTCACCCAAAAATCCGTTTTTTATCCCATTTTTTTGGGGTTTTTGACTTCAAATTAAATTCTAAAATATTTTTTTAGGTAATTAAATAATAAAACTTGATTTTATCATTAAAAATAAAATAATTTTGGGTTAAAATAGGTTTTTTTCCTTAATTAAATTAGGGCAACCTATTTTATCCTATAAATAGTTTATGATGAAATCAAAGGAGCCCCCTCTCCCCTCCACATTTTTTTAGACCAGAAATTTCTCTTCATCTTCTTCTTCCACCAAAAATTCCAGATTTATTCCCCAACCAAAAATCAAAAAGAAAATCAATTGTTTCATTCTTTTTTTCAACCTAATTTCTTCTAAACATATTTTTAGAGGAAGTTTTGTTGTTTGATTCAATCTTTGAGACAAATAGAATAATTATTTGTTCTCAAAATTGTTTTTAATCTTTTATTTTGTGTTCAATAAAACTTTTTCATTGATTTTGTTTTGAATCTCTTTTTGATAAAAAATGATTTTGAGACAAATAAAATAATTGTTTGTCATCAAAATCTAGTTTTTATTTGATTTTCTAAAATAAAACTTCAATCATTTTTTTTGATATGAACAAAGTGATTGATTGTTCTTGAAATCATTTTTCTTTATTTTAATCAATAAAAACTTTTTTTTGATCAAAATCATTTCTTTAGGCAAAGGTATCAATTCTTTGTTCTTAAAGAATTCTTGATCATTTTTCATGTTTCTTGGAATAAAATTCCAACATTTTCATAATATTTCACTCTAATATTGTGAATCATCAAACAAAGAAATCAATCATCACTTTTCCTTCATCAAATCCAATATTCTGAGGGTAAATATTCTTGGCTCCATTTCTATTTTCTTTCCTTTTATTTATATTTAATTTATTCATGTATAATATTTTTATTGATTTATTTATTGTTTTCTTCTATTCATTTGTTGTATTGATTTTATATTTGTTCCATTTAATTGTTTATACATGATATGATTTTTATTCACATAAATATTGATTGTTTATTAATTTTTAACATGTAATCAATTTATTTCACTTTAATGCATCATTATTTTTAACATGTAATTAATAAATTCATTTTAAATTAATCTTTTTGCCATGTAAATTGTTTATATCATTTGTGAACATATTTAATTAATCATATTGTTTCATTTAATTGTTTTCATCATTCTTTAATCGTTTTCATTTATTATTCTTTTCTTTATTATTTTATATATTCTTTGATTCGTTTATCTTCATCATCATTGTTATCATGTTCATATTTTTACATGTACTAATTAATTAACATGTTTTACATTATTTAATCATTTGTCACATATAATGCATGTTTCTCATTTTATTTTGGTTTGTTAATATTTTTGATTCCATTATCATTCTTTTCCTATCATCTTATTTCATTTTAATTTGTTATTCATTATTTTGTATGTTTAATTGATTTAATTGATTTAATTACTAACATTATTTTATTTGTATTTGTTTTTATGTATAAACTCATTTTTTCGCTTGGGCGTTTTTGCGAGCACATCGGGAGGTCCAAAAAGGCTCGTTTGGTTCATATACATATTTTCATTCGGTTTGTAATATTTTATTTAATTTTGCCATTTAATTTTCTTGTAAAAATATTTATTTAGGCTCGCTAAAAAGAAAATCACAAAAACGTTTCTATTAATTAACTTGACATTTTTTTTCTAAATAAAAGGGGACCAATGTCCTAGTTTTTCATACCCAAATAAATCATCACATCAAAATTATTTCATAATAAATATGCATGCGATGACCAATGTTCTCACTATTAATGAATAACCCGTTTTATGCATGTATTTCACTTTTATAAATGGGAGTTGTATTCCGCTCCTAGTGTTATTGTAATTCATTTTTGAATGCTTTATTTTGGATTTTGCTTACATTTACTGCTTTTGATATGAATGATTGCGCCTTTAAATTAAAATTGCATTGTGTGGAAAGTTGATGAAATAATGAATTCAAAACTTAATTATGATATTAATCAAGGTACGAATAAATGAGAAGTCCCGAATCCTGCTCTGGTCTTTGGGCTCAAGAGGCTAGAGGTTATCCTCCAAGACACCTTCTTGTGTCACGAGACTTAGACGTTAATCCTAGGCCTCATGGCCAAATATGGATAAAATGCGCAAGTCTTAGGCTCTCCGAGGCGAGAGAAACTTTCCCAATGTTCTATTGGGTGGCGACTCCATGAAACCTCCTTGTTGCCCAATATAGACGCACTTGCGATTTATCGCAAGCTGTTGACGGACCCACAATTGCCCCGATCGCCCACGTGCGGGCGGTCGAACTGGCGGCCGCGGGGATCCGGCGCGCGTCACAGTGGCGACTCCACTGGGGACATACTCGAGACTTCGATTCGAAAGTACCTTAATTAAAAATCATAATTAAGTTTTAATTTAAAAATTTCATCTTCTTTCAAAATTGCATTGCATCTCATTAGAGCCTTAGATCTATGCTAGTTTGGTCCCTCTTTTAGCCCCGGTGCGTTCCTGAAGCACGACCTCATTTTCACTCAATTTGGGGAAGTGTTAAGGATAATCACCAGCCCAAGCCTCGTACCATCATGGTATATTAAATGGTGACCCGATCGGTCGTTATGCTCGTGATGAGATAAACCCGTCGTGCAGGGACCATGCTTGGGTAGCCCTAAAGTAACACCACCCTTTGACCAAAGCTCATATAATGGCAATAGATACTTCCCTTAGGTGATATGAACCGTAATACCTTGCTTGCTATATGGATCATTTTGTATTGGACAAACCCAAAAAATCTGATTGGTCACCTAATCAAAGGCTTTCATGCCCCGATAGGCCCATGTTAACTTATTGGGATTGCCTAAATAAATAACGATCATAACCCATGTGCTTGCACATTAGATAAGAGATGTTATGATGCCGGTTTTTCACTGAGCACCATACGCATCCATTAGGTTCCCCGCTAACCCATGGATTAAGCCCACCTAGGAAAGAGACCGCATTACCTCGTGTGTGGGAGTATTAAGGTTGGAAGGATCTACTTGTTTGCATGTGATTGTAAATGTTGCATAGCTCACTATCATGCATTGTATATGTCATTCATGCATCATCCTAACAATCTAATTTTTTCAGCCATCATAGATTCATCTAAGTGGACTAGAGGTTCCGACGGTCGGTTAATAAGGACAAATCTGCTCTTTGAGTTGCCGGAACTAGTGCCTGACTGGGATTCTGAGTCATTCCCATCAATCAGTGAATCCTCTCTTGAATCATCAATGGCAGAAGAACCTGGAGTTTTAACCACTCAAGAACTAGCTAGGAGGCTAGAGGATTTTGAACGAAGAATGATGGATATGATGGGTGCCATGGCTGAAAGGATTGCCCATCCACCTGCAGCCCCACAGCCGCCTGCTGCTCTACAGCCACAAGCAGCCCCTCCTCAGGGGCAAGCCGAACCACCTGCTGGTGGGGAGGCTCCCTTCGTTGGAGCTGCTGCTCGCCAACCCAACAATGAGCACAGAGCTGCCGCACCCATCGAGCCAAGAGGGGAAAGGATTCACAATCCCAATGATGATTTCCTAATGGAGGAGGAAGAAGAAGTGGTGCCGATAGTCCACCAAGCTGCAAGGCCCAGAGCACCCAGAGTAGAGGATGAAGCTCTAAGAGGTATGAGACAACAGATCGAAGCTATCACCCGCATGCTGTCAGCAGGCAAGGGGATCAACCCAGAAGACAGAGATCTGGGGGATGAAGAGCTGCTGCCCCAAAGATTCAAGATGCCCGAGCTTTCGAAATTTGATGGCACCTCGGACCCATCCGCCCACATCAAGCAGTACACCCTGGTCATGAAAGGCACAGGGCTGAGCAAGAAGCAGAAGGTGGAATATTTCTGCCTTAGTCTGGTGGGCCCGACGGTTGACTGGTACCACGGGTTGGATAGGAGGTCCAAAGAGGACTGGGACCTTTTGACCGAAGAATTCATGAAGCAGTACGACTGCAGCACTAGGATGGAGGTCACCCTAAAAGACCTCGAGCTTCTACAGCAGAAGAATGATGAGTCATTCCATGAGTACCTTACAAGATGGAGAAACAGGGTCATGGAGATGAAGAGGAAGCCTGACAGCGCAGACCAGATCAGGCTATTTATCAGAAACTCATGCCCTTACTTAAGGGACTTGCTCAGTTTTAAGGGGCTCAAGGACTGGGAGTCGCTCAAGGATATCGCTATAGAAGCCGAGGCGGCTTACCTGGCAAAGAAAGCAAGCCAAAATAACTTTGCTGGGAAAGGCTATGGGAATCAGTCGGGATTCAAATCAGGAAGTGCCGGGGGCAGCAACAGCAGAAACAGTAGGACGGCAGAGGTCTCAGCTACTGGAGTTGGGCAGGGTCAAAGATACTACTCCAACTTAGGCCGCTCTCTATCCTGGGTACTGGAGAAACTAATGAAAGAAGACAAGTTGCAACCTTTGCCACCCAGACCAGCCTTGAGTCAGGGACAGCCGGGACATAGAGGTGATCAGTACTGCGCTTACCACCAGCACACCGGCCATTTGACTGACCATTGCCGTATTCTGAGAAACAAGATCCAGGATCTCATTGACGCCAATCAGATCACAGATCCTGAGAAGAGAGAAAAGAAGAAGAAGGCAGGCTACAACGCAGTCCCTCCACCGCAAACATGATCGTGTCTTGTAGTCCACTAGTGATATTGCTTTTGGATGCTGGAATCTTTTTATTTTTGGAACTTTTTATTTTCTGTTTGTAATAAAGAGAACAATTTTGCTTATTTGTATGACATTTCTATTGATTTCATTTCGCATGATCATAACAAATTTACTTTGGCATTAATTCAAATAATATGGTTGCATTTAATCTCGGAAACTTTAGGGAACCCAAAGAAAATCTTGATAGCATCTAATATAACTCCTGTAGAGAGGGAAATTAAAAATAAAAAAAAAAACTAGTTGCAATTAGGGGACTGGATGGAAACTCACTAAGAGCACTAGAACCTTTCTGATTACCCGTCGAAGCGATTCCTGGATAAGACGGAACCTAGAAAATGATTTAGGCACTATTTCTTTGCACAGCTCTCTAAATGACCATTTCCTACCCTTATTCTGCAATCGCTTGCTAGCCCATTGATTTATGAAGGTATGCTGAATGCGTACCAATTTTGTTGTTACACACATTAAAACTATCCCCTCGCCTAAAATGATTTTGGCTTCCCCTTAGAAGAGTGGCCGCTCTAAAAAGGATGGATGAACGTTTTGACAATTAACAATTTCTTCGTGGGTTATCGAAATTGCCTTGGCAAGGGCAAGTTTACACTTTGAAAAAAAAAAAACAAAAGACCTCAAAACAGTAACCAATTGACTAGTTTCAATAATTACCCTTTTATTGTTATTCTGATCTCAATGAGCTGAAATGTTATCAAGCCCAAATTCAAGAATACCTTTGTATATACAACTGAGCTGAGAATGGTTCATCCACCAGTCGAGAAAATATTGCGGCCATTTTTCTCTAGCGACCTGATCCTCCTTTGATAGCCATCTACCCAAGCCTAACATTACAACCAAAGTAAGACCTCTTGATTCTTGGTTCAGTTTTATCCAATTAGCGGAGATGACCTTCTAAAGAGGTTTGGTACGTAAGAAGAGGCTTATGGTGTTTCTTGAGCTTCAAGTGAGAAGCCACAAGTGCGTTCATGCATTCGAGTTAAGTCTCGTCTCCAACATTGCTTCTAGAATTCGCATTCAAGAAAAAATTGAGAGAAAATCGTCAATCATAAAACCCGAGAGGGCTGATTGATAACAGGAGTTTGATGCTTTCAAGATCTATCTCGAGATTAGCTAAAGTCTTGTATTTTTTAAAATCAATGCCAAAATAATGATCATGTTTAATGAAATCAAATTGAAACACATGCATTTATGCAATGATGTGATCAGAGTATTGTACCCTGTGTGATCAAACTCATGTATCTGCCTACCCTCTGCTACTCTCAGCACGCAAACGCTTCAGCCGATTCATCCTGCTATCAAATGTGAAGAATCAAGCTCATGCAACCATGTCCTAAGACTCCCGAAAGATTCTTGCTAACAACTTCAGCAATCTTAAAAAAAAAAAAGAAAAAAAAAAAGAAGAAAAAAGCCGTTAGAGTGAAAACCGTAACTGGCGCTCTAAGCAAAACTAGGCAAAAGGATATGGTGAAAACCTAAAAACAGGCAGTCTGTCCTTCAAAAAAAGAAGAAAGAGAAGCCGCTGGATTGGGTTGGGTCCATTCCAGGCAAAAAAAAAATAAGGCACAGGGTTATGTGAAAATCCACAAAGGACGCATCTCCCACTAAGAAAAGCTAGTGTGAAAATCCACAAGGGACGCACTACCTTCAAATAATGACTACAGGTACCAGGTGAGAATCTCGCAACCCCAAAGGGCATGAAATTCAAAAGCAGCTCAAAAGCCATCAATTATATCGCAAATCGCAGCTAGCCCGGCTATCATCTTCAAGTTCACATAGATGAATTTTCATCCTGCATTCCTGCATAATTTATACATTTCACTTGCATGCTCACCATTTTTGCATAGTTTAGTTTCCTTATTTTGCAGAAAGAGAGACTTGAGGCGGACACCGACACAAGTTGAGTGATGACATCGGACAAATCATCAATCAAAACCTCAACTCATTCATCGATCCACATACCAGCTTAATCATCAATCCAAACAAACGATCAATAAACCGAAGACCTCTCAGGGGGTAATCAATCGAAGACTTCTCAGGGAGCAGAAAATCGAAGACTTATCAGGGAGCAGAAAACCGAAGACTTCTTAGGGAGCAGAAAATCGAAGACTTCTCAGGGAGCAGAAAACCGAAGACTTCTCAGGGAGCAGAAAACCGAAGACTTCTCAGGGAGCAGAAAATCGAAGACTTCTCAGGGAGCAGAAAACCGAAGACTTCTCAGGGAGCAGAAAATCGAAGACTTCTCAGGGAGCAGCAAACCGAAGACTTCTCAGGGAGCAGAAAATCGAAGAATTCTCAGGGAGCAGCAAACCGAAGACTTCTCAGGGAGCAGAAAACCAAAGACTTCTCAGGGAGCAGCAAACCGAAGACCTCTCAGGGGGCAAACGATAAGCAAACCGAAGACTTCCCAGGGAGCAGCAAATCGAAGACTTCTCAGGGAGCAGAAAACCGAAGACTTCTCAGGGAGCAGCAAACCGAAGACTTCTCAGGGAGCAGAAAAGCGAAGACTTCTCAGGGAGCAGCAAACTGAAGACCTCTCAGGGGGCAAACGAGCAGCAAACTGAAGACCTCTCAGGGGGCAAACAATCAATGAACCGAAGACCTCTCAGGGGGCAAACAATCAATGAACCGAAGACCTCTCAGGGGGCAAACAATCAATGAACTGAATACCTCTCAGGGGGCAAATGGCAAAGAACTGAAGACCTCTCAGGGGGAGCACAGTTCCAAAATTCACAGCGGTTAGCACGATGGCGGCACAACCCACAAGAGGTTAGCACGACCACGGCACTACCAATTCACAGCGGTTAGCACGATGGCGGCACAACCCACAAGAGGTTGGCACGACCACGGCACTACCAAAATTCACAGCGGTTAGCACGATGGCGGCACAACCCACAAGAGGTTGGCACGACCACGACACTACCAATGCACAGCGGTTAGCACGATGGCGGCACTACCCACAAGAGGTTAGCACGACCACAGCATTACCAGCTACAACCAAAAGACAACAACAACTGTCATTACAATTCCTTCAAGCGGAAAGACGGCTGACTCAGGTACTTGTCTCTTTCCTTTTCTTCTTTGAGTTTAGGCTCACCTAGACACTAGTGTACTAGATTCCCCTAAACTGGGGGCAACTGTAGACACCGGGTCCTGAGTCAGCCTAGATCGAAGTTACCCAATGATGATAATTGCCTTCACAGGCTTAAAAGGTTAAAAATGATAGTTTTCTCGTCAAATTTGCATTTTAGAGTGAAAATTAAAAAATAATAAAAAATATTTAAAAAAATTAATTTTGAAAAATGGGGGCTTAAAATTATAGTTTTTTTAGTCAATTTATAATTTAAAAAAAATAGAAAAAAAATAAAAAAATTTTCGGACCGCGAGTGTCGGGCGCGGCAGCGCGCAGGCGCGCTGGCGCCCAGCATGCAGACGCCCGCGCTGGGCGCGATTTGGCGACGCGCAGCGTCGCCAATGCCGCGCGTCGCTAAAGAGCGACGCGCAGCATTGCGCGCTGCGCGCCGCACCGCGCGCCTCTGCGCGCGATTCTCGCCCGAGCTCCGCGCGGAAGCCCGCCTGGTCGCCGCGTGAGTCCCCGTCGCTCTATAGCGACGGGTGGCGTCCCTCTGTGGCGACGGGCTCCTGGCCGTCGGTACAGGGTCTGATACCCTTTTCCTCTTTTTCAGCCTTTTTTCCGATTTTTTCACCCAAAAATCCGTTTTTTATCCCATTTTTTTGGGGTTTTTGACTTCAAATTAAATTCTAAAATATTTTTTTTAGGTAATTAAATAATAAAACTTGATTTTATCATTAAAAATAAAATAATTTTGGGTTAAAATAGGTTTTTTTCCTTAATTAAATTAGGGCAACCTATTTTATCCTATAAATAGTTTATGATGAAATCAAAGGAGCCCCCTCTCCCCTCCACATTTTTTTAGACCAGAAATTTCTCTTCATCTTCTTCTTCCACCAAAAATTCCAGATTTATTCCCCAACCAAAAATCAAAAAGAAAATCAATTGTTTCATTCTTTTTTTCAACCTAATTTCTTCTAAACATATTTTTAGAGGAAGTTTTGTTGTTTGATTCAATCTTTGAGACAAATAGAATAATTATTTGTTCTCAAAATTGTTTTTAATCTTTTATTTTGTGTTCAATAAAACTTTTTCATTGATTTTGTTTTGAATCTCTTTTTGATAAAAAATGATTTTGAGACAAATAAAATAATTGTTTGTCATCAAAATCTAGTTTTTATTTGATTTTCTAAAATAAAACTTCAATCATTTTTTTTGATATGAACAAAGTGATTGATTGTTCTTGAAATCATTTTTCTTTATTTTAATCAATAAAAACTTTTTTTGATCAAAATCATTTCTTTAGGCAAAGGTATCAATTCTTTGTTCTTAAAGAATTCTTGATCATTTTTCATGTTTCTTGGAATAAAATTCCAACATTTTCATAATATTTCACTCTAATATTGTGAATCATCAAACAAAGAAATCAATCATCACTTTTCCTTCATCAAATCCAATATTCTGAGGGTAAATATTCTTGGCTCCATTTCTGTTTTCTTTTCTTTTATTTATATTTAATTTATTCATGTATAATATTTTTATTGATTTATTTATTGTTTTCTTCTATTCATTTGTTGTATTGATTTTATATTTGTTCCATTTAATTGTTTATACATGATATGATTTTTATTCACATAAATATTGATTGTTTATTAATTTTTAACATGTAATCAATTTATTTCACTTTAATGCATCATTATTTTTAACATGTAATTAATAAATTCATTTTAAATTAATCTTTTTGCCATGTAAATGGTTTATATCATTTGTGAACATATTTAATTAATCATATTGTTTCATTTAATTGTTTTCATCATTCTTTAATCGTTTTCATTTATTATTCTTTTCTTTATTATTTTATATATTCTTTGATTCGTTTATCTTCATCATCATTGTTATCATGTTCATATTTTTACATGTACTAATTAATTAACATGTTTTACATTATTTAATCATTTGTCACATATAATGCATGTTTCTCATTTTATTTTGGTTTGTTAATATTTTTGATTCCATTATCATTCTTTTCCTATCATCTTATTTCATTTTAATTTGTTATTCATTATTTTGTATGTTTAATTGATTTAATTGATTTAATTACTAACATTATTTTATTTGTATTTATTTTTATGTCTAAACTCATTTTTTCGCTTGGGCGTTTTTGCGAGCACATCGGGAGGTCCAAAAAGGCTCGTTTGGTTCATATACATATTTTCATTCGGTTTGTAATATTTTATTTAATTTTGCCATTTAATTTTCTTGTAAAAATATTTATTTAGGCTCGCTAAAAAGAAAATCACAAAAACGTTTCTATTAATTAACTTGACATTTTTTTTCTAAATAAAAGGGGACCAATGTCCTAGTTTTTCATACCCAAATAAATCATCACATCAAAATTATTTCATAATAAATATGCATGCGATGACCAATGTTCTCACTATTAATGAATAACCCGTTTTATGCATGTATTTCACTTTTATAAATGGGAGTTGTATTCCGCTCCTAGTGTTATTGTAATTCATTTTTGAATGCTTTATTTTGGATTTTGCTTACATTTACTGCTTTTGATATGAATGATTGCGCCTTTAAATTAAAATTGCATTGTGTGGAAAGTTGATGAAATAATGAATTCAAAACTTAATTATGATATTAATCAAGGTACGAATAAATGAGAAGTCCCGAATCCTGCTCTGGTCTTTGGGCTCAAGAGGCTAGAGGTTATCCTCCAAGACACCTTCTTGTGTCACGAGACTTAGACGTTAATCCTAGGCCTCATGGCCCAATATGGATAAAATGTGCAAGTCTTAGGCTCTCCGAGGCGAGAGAAACTTTCCCAATGTTCTATTGGGTGGCGACTCCATGAAACCTCCTTGTTGCCCAACATAGATGCACTTGCGATTTATCGCAAGCTGTTGACGGACCCACAATTGCCCCGATCGCCCACGTGCGGGCGGTCGAGCGGGCGGCCGCGGGGATCCGGCGCGCGTCACAGTGGCGACTCCACTGGGGACATACTCGAGACTTCGATTCGAAAGTACCTTGATTAAAAATCATAATTAAGTTTTAATTTAAAAATTTCATCTTCTTTCAAAATTGCATTGCATCTCATTAGAGCCTTAGATCTATGCTAGTTTGGTCCCTCTTTTAGCCCCGGTGCGTTCCTGAAGCACGACCTCATTTTCACTCAATTTGGGGAAGTGTTAAGGATAATCACCAGCCCAAGCCTCGTACCATCATGGTATATTAAATGGTGACCCGATCGGTCGTTATGCTCGTGATGAGATAGACCCGTCGTGCAGGGACCATGCTTGGGTAGCCCTAAAGTAACACCACCCTTTGACCAAAGCTCATATAATGGCAATAGATACTTCCCTTAGGTGATATGAACCGTAATACCTTGCTTGCTATATGGATCATTTTGTATTGGACAAACCCAAAAAATCTGATTGGTCACCTAATCAAAGGCTTTCATGCCCCGATAGGCCCATGTTAACTTATTGGGATTGCCTAAATAAATAACGATCATAACCCATGTGCTTGCACATTAGATAAGAGATGTTATGATGCCGGTTTTTCACTGAGCATCATACGCATCCATAAAAATAGGAAATTTTGATTTGTAACAAGAAATAGACAATTTAAAATCTAAAATTGCAGCTTATTATTTTGATTTAGATAAGAAATTAAAAAGCCTAGAAACTAAAAGGCTAAAATTGCAGCTCATTTTCTTCACTTAGATAAGAAACTAAAAAGCCTATAAATTAAAAGACTAAAATTGCAACTCAATTTTTTTTTTTTTTGAAACTAAAAGACGAAAATTGCTAACTCATTTTTTTTAACTATTAAAAACCTTGTCTTCCTAATAAAATTGCAACTAAATGACTTCAATATATTCTAATGGAACAGAAGAACAAAAGCTAGTCTTGAAAAACATCTTCTCTTGTGAAGATTGTAGCTCATTCTAGCTCATGCTATTGATTTAATTTTGTTTATTTAAATCAATTAATTGCAACTTTTTTTATTATTAAAAGAAAAAAAAATAGCATTCCTTCATCACGCGTAATTGCAACTTTTTTCTAATTTATAGTAATTGCAACTTTTTTCTAACTTCATCAGTACATCCATATCCAACATCACAATAATTTCACACGTCAAGAACACTACCACAGATCACTACAACAACAAAAAAGTAAACTGATTTACAATGTGATAAACCGGACCAGGTGATTAAATTTAAAGTTCATCCGTATGCTTTTTAATTTACTTCTAGTTTTATTTTTAAGTTACTTCAAATTAGTTTGGTCCAATTTGAATTAATCCATAAATTGACATATAACCAGAGGAAGTGTGAGCAGAACCAACGGTACAAATGTGAAGAATACAAATTGAACCGTGTTTGTCTATTAGCTAGGAACTGATTCATTTTTCAAAACTAGACAGACCCATCAAAGCAACCAAATAGTTGGTGAAGAAAAGCTAAGAATTTGCTGACTAGAAAGCCTATTAATCATCTTAAAAACATTATAATATAATAAAAGATGTGAAATATCCATTAATTATTGAATGAAAGAGCGACAAATTCTGGGTATTGAAAATCAAAGAAACAATAAGGATTGCAAAGAACCATCAAACAGAAGAGTAGAAGAAAAAAAATGAAAACAAATCAAAAGAGAAGAGAAAACAAAAGATTAGAAATGATACTTACCATCTATGCAAGACAAATCGAAGAATTGAAGAAGTGAAGAAGAGAATGAATAACTGGTGGTCTCGTGGTAGCTGTTGTGCTACTGCTAGGGATTTTGATTCAGCCTCAGGTAAGGAAGAAAAGTTTACGATCCAGCAAAATCCCATTGCAGGAGGAAGGACAGCACTTGAGAAGGACGGACAGCGACAGAGGTGGCTTTTCGCGAAGGGGCAGTCTGCCGAGGGGTGCCCAGCGCGTAGGGGCAGCCTCGAGTGCTGCAGTCGCATGGATGCCTCGCGTGTAGGGGCGCCCTCGCGCAAAGGGTAGCCTCTCTTGCGCAAGCCGTGCCTGCGAGTCGGCCTTGAATGAGGCTGCGCCTCGTGCGCAGGCCTTGCCGCGGGGTAGCCGCGTACCTACCCGCGCGTGAGTGGCGGCCTCTCGCGTGCGGGCCGCCTCTGCGGGGTGGGCGCTCTCTTGTGCGAGGGGGAGCGCCCCTCGCTAAGTGCACGGCAGGGGTAGCTCCCCGCCTGCCCGTTCCTCCCCCGGTGAGATGACGCGTGCGCGTCCTCCGCATACAAACCCAAAAAAAACCTTTTTTTCCCAAAAAACCTTTTTCCCCTTTTTTTTTCCAAAAAACTTCTCTTCCAAAAAAAACTTTAAAGGCACTTTAAAATAGACAAAAGAACTTAACAAGGAGATAATCAATCCCCATTTTCTTGCCAATGAATCGGTCTTTATTTTTATTATTGGGTAATCCTGATCTTGGACCCCTTCGGGACCCGATTTCTACAGTTGCCCCCAATTTTGGGAAAACTAGCACATAGATGCCTAGGTGAGCTAAAATTTAGAGAAAGGAAAGAAATGCGTACTTGAGGCAGTGACCTTCCTATTTCTACGAGAAGGAAATCGTCTTTTTAAGTCACCATCTAGACTGTGGAGCGATTATCATCCTTCTGTGTTGTACCAAGTCTTCTGAAGACTTTCGAAGCATGGGTACCATCCTCAAATGGCAAGGCATCGAGTTTGCTCTAAACTTACCAAGCGCCGGGATTGTTCTCCTAAACTACACCGAGTCTGCTCTAGACTTACAAAGTGCAAGTGCCATCTCAAATGGCAATGTGCCGAGTCCACTTCAGACTTACAAAACATTGGAATTGTTCTCCTGAACTGCACTGAGCCTGCTCTAAACTTACAAAGTGCAGGTGCCATCCTCAAATGGCGATTTGCCGAGTCTGCTCCAAATTATGAAATACAGGAATTATTCTCCTAAACTGCACCGAGTCTGCTCTTGACTTACAAAGTGCAGGTGCCATCCTCAAATGGCAATGGGCCGATTCTGCTTCAAACTTACAAAATGCGAGAGTTATTCTATTACATAGCCTCAGCTATCCCCTGAATAAAATAAACTCCATTAAATCAATTTATCATGATAATCATTTTTACCATTTACCTTTCGCGAAGGTTCAATTGTTGTTATCTCATTATCTCATTTTATCATTTGTAGTTTGTCGCCTCATCTATATTACTTTTATCTTTATCATGTCAAAAGTATGCTAAAGAAAAAAAAGAAAAGTGCAAGAGACAAAAGATAATCAGCATATAAAATATAT
Organism: Excoecaria cochinchinensis; assembly: GCA_947683425.1. Taxonomy (NCBI): domain Eukaryota; kingdom Viridiplantae; phylum Streptophyta; class Magnoliopsida; order Malpighiales; family Euphorbiaceae; genus Excoecaria; species Excoecaria cochinchinensis. The sequence goes on along the minus strand of CANTUQ010000177.1, from coordinate 852,643 downwards.
CCATTTAGTACAAAAACGAACAAAGCTAAAAATCATGACAGGTAGTCTCCCTGAATATCAACTACAGGTAGTCAGTGGGCTCCTCAAGGTCACTCTTGCCTAGGAAGTGCACCATCGGCATGACTAGTCCTGCCAAGGCGACTGGCTGATCAACTACCTCTACTGGCAAAGATCTAGGGACTGACATCTAGGGCTTTTGAATCCTCATACCCAATCGTTCCTCTTGGAAAGGTCGAACGACAGTCTGCACTATTTCATTCAACTCATGAATAAGTACCCCAAATGCTCCGAGGATCTAGGTATGCCTGCCAATGTAGCCACTCACCTCGGTGAGCCTAGCATCTATACTCTCTCGCAGGTCTGTTACTGACTGCGACATACCGAGGATCAACCCTCTCAGCATCTCAACCTCTAGCCTCATCATGATGGCAGTCTCATCTACCATATGTAAGGACTCATCCTCCCTCTGTGCAGCTGCTACATGGGAAGCCCTCATGAACTACTCAAACCGGTCCATGCACCGACCCAAATGACCAAACCCCTCATTAATGCACTGGTCCATCACCATAAGTCTATCATATGTGCACTGGCTATGAGCAGCTAATGTTGCCATCATGTCTGTATGCATAGATCGGATAAGAATCTCCGAGCTAGATTGTCCATGCCCTCTACTAAGCTCTAGGGGGGAGAGCTGTCGAAGTGGATACCCCCGAGTAATCTAGAAGACTGTAAGGGTGAAACCTCTCATATGCGTGGGGATCTGCACCCTAGCCATGCACGATAGGAGGAGGTGGCATATGATCATACGAAGGAAGCGACTGGGGTGGTGGAGTGCTAAGTAAATAATCTACATCCACACCAGTACCAGTACCACTCTGCGGTGTGCTAGGCTCTACCTCTGGCTGTGGGGGATACCGCTCATCCTCTGGCTGATGGTGCTCTCCACCTGGCACAACAGCTAGAAGTGGGGCCATCTTCCCATCTTTCCTAATAGCAGTAACCATCTTCCCAATAGAAGAGAACTCTTGCAATAGCAGCAACCATCTTCCCATCTTTCCCAACAAAGAAGGTGCTTCTTGAAGGTATCTGAGTGGGTCATGCTTGGTGATCGCCTGTACACTGAATGAATGGAAATAATACCGCAACTTCTTAGAGGCCTAAATTATCGCCAAGCAGACCTTTTTGACCTCAACATATTTAGCCTCATAAGGTAAGAACTTCTTACTAAGGTAGTACATGTAAACTCTACTCCAAACACGTCTTCCTAAACAATCATGGCACTCACTAAATTCTCTTCTATGGCTAGATACAAAATTAAAGGGGTGGTCTCAAAACAGGTGGATCAAAAGGTAGTCCCTGATAGTATTGAAGGCTATCTGGCAATCACTATTCCACTTGACTGGCTGATTCTTCTTGAGAAGCTTAAATATCGGCTCACATACTGAAGCTAGCTTAGCAATGAAGCGACTGATGTTGTAACACCCCAAAACGGGCCTAATCAAAATGTACATGCTAAGTCAGTATGAATGGGGGTATTTTGGTAATTAGTGTATGTGAAACTGGATTTATTAAGGACTTAATTGAAGAGATTAAATTAATAAGATGGTAAGTGAGGAGGTTATCTAGTGTGTATGTATATGTATGGTGCTTGAAGGTATGAATGTTAAGATATTTGTTGGGAGCCAATGAGAGTTTGCCAAGTGGAATAAGTGGGTGAAGATTGAAGGAAAGAAAGAAATAGGGAAAGGAAGGAGAGAGAAAGCAAATTTTCCTTGCTTTTCCCATTCCTCTTTTCCTCACGGGTTCTCTTCCTCTTTCTTTCCCCGTTATTGCTCATCTTTCTCTCCTCTCAATTAGCTAGAGTTTGTGCAAGATTATGGGTGGTTTTGATCGAAGTTCGGAGCAAGATTGTAAAGGTAAGTTGAGGTTTTAGGGTTTCCTGCATTTTGGATTTCCTTCTTCTTCTTCTCTAGCTTTGTTTAAGTTGGGGTTTTGGGTTAAGAGTAATTCTTTGGGTTTTGGTTTTTGCAAGCTTTGGGTGGCAAGAGGAAGCTCAAGGGCAAGGAGAAGGTTGAGGATTAAAGCTTGAAGAAGTGTGGGTTGTGCTTCAAAAAAAGGTTTGGGAGTTGTCTCTGCTCTTTCTCTTTTTCTAGGATCAAGTTTGTATGTATGAGTATTTGTGTTTGAATTCTAGGATTTTGAGTGTTTTGGTATGGGTTTATGTAAGATTTTGTTGGGTAATTGCTCTAGTAATGTATGTGTAGTAATTAGGATGAGTGCATGTTAATTTTGGTATGAAAATTGCTTGAATTGGATAGTCCCTATTTTAGTGTTCTTGATCTACTATTTCTGTGATTTCTTTGATTTAATTGTTGGATCTTGTGTTAATTGAGTGTGATTTGATCATGAGCATGTTATGGAATGCATTTGAGTGTTAAGGTAAGAGTTTGTGCGTGATTGTGTGGGTTTTGAAAGGTTTTTGAAAGAGTTTTGGAAAAGAAAGATTTTCTGCATTTTGGATGGGAAACGAGAATATCATCTTTGTCGCGAGCGCGACAGAGAGGAGTTTCCCGTTCTCATGTTTAAGTTCACTATAGTGTTGCCTGTGTCCAACTCGGATGGAGAAGCATGACTCGTGCTCCTTGGGCATGCAAGTCGTGCATCTAGCTGGATGTTGACAGGCAGAGAGAATCAACACGACTCGCGCTGATTCATCACGACTCGCGTTGATTCATCACGACTCGTGCTCGTGTAGCACGACTCGTGCTGCTATGACTTCTCCTCTGTGGCGTGTTGTGGAGCACGACTGAAGAGGAATAGCATGGACACGAGTCGTGTCCCTCAGCACGACTCATGCTCATGCCACTTCCTTTGCATGTCGTGCTTGATGAGCACGACTGGGATAAGCCATCGACACAATTCGTGTCCCTCAGCATGACTCGTGTCCGTGGCTCTTCTGTCGCGAGCGCGACAGAGGCCCTGATCTGCCCTGTTTTCCTGCTTGCCCAGTTTTTTTCGAAATGAGTTTTAAATGTCCTTTTCATGGTTTTTCCTTACTGCATGCTATATGAACTTGTTTGTATGCCCATTATATTACAGATTATGCATGATAAATTATATATTGTGACTTAAAACATGGTTTGTGTTGTTATTATGAAGTGTGTGTTGTTGAAGTGATGATATGTTAATACTTGATTATGATATGCTTAGTGAGGGTGATCCCTGCTAGATTATCATTTGATTTTAGTTGTATGATTTAGTTTATCAGTGCTAATATTATGAATTGTATCACATGTTGCATTTTTTTAATACAAGTAAATTATGAATGCCAACTTCATGGTTACTTATTGTGAACATGTTCTACTAAAATGTGAAATGTGTAATGCATATTTAATTCTCAATTTTTTTCCCTAAGAATAATATATGATATTATATTTGACATGAATTATACTAATGCATGATAAGGTTATATTTAGATAATCTTTGGCCCAATATGGTTTCCCATATTTGATTCTGTTATGTTTTAGAGAATATGCTTGGCAATGTGAGTTGTATGATGTGTGTCAAATACTAGAAAGAATTGATATGTATATCATACTTTGATTTATGCACGATGATATATATATATATATATATATATATATATATATATATATATATATATAGTGCAATGCAAAACATGAATTATTTTATGCATGACCTGCGAGAGTCAGTCTAGTGGATAGTTAGGCATACCTAATAGAGCTTTGTAGCTGCAGCGCCCTTTGCACAAATGGACCTCGATCAGGTCCCTGGCTGGTTCCTCATGAACCTTTATACTGTACTGTATGGATCTTGTTTAAGGTCCTTTTACTGAAATGTTTTTAAAAGTAGAAAATGATGTTGCTTTTCGATTCGTACCCGTAAGGTACGTTACCGTACTGTTACCGTATTTTCTCGTTATCCACTAAAGTGAGTCAGCACGTATTTTGTTTGCTTGGTCTGATATGAATGTGAGAATGTGATTATGAATTTCAGAATGGGTTAATTGTGATTCAAGCATGTATATTGTGTATTCTTTGCTTGTATGTAAATGACCTTGTTTATTGTATGTGTATATTGTTCATGTGCATCGTATAATATGTATACTGCACTTCTGTATAGTGATGAGATAAATTAATATGTATATGAATGTGAACTAGAATTTCGGAATGCTATGGTTAATTTGTATGTATATTAATGTGATTTTGTGTTGTTAACTGTTACAATTAATATATGAATTACTATAAATATGCTTATAATCTTGATCTAGCGAATGCAACGAATTTAATACTATGCTATATGTTTCCCTTGGTTTCGGCTATTGTAATATCCTCGACATATTGTAATGTGTTTATGTCCCATGGTATGATATTTCATGTATAGGAATTGCGCAGGGGAAGTGTGGTGGTTTTGGACGTTGTCCCTTGGTTTTTGCTGGTGTGTGTGCTATGGCCTGACAAAAGTATGTTTAAATGTCTCGTAGCTTTGCATAATAGTCGGGTACGTTATTGCATGGTAAATTGTCTTGCATGTGAATGGGTTTTCAGTTAACGTTTGGGTTATTGGTACGAAGGCTGCATGTTTAGTTGTTGAGTAGTTAGGCATGATGCAGTTTGATATTTGATACCGCAGTAAGTATAGGCATATGAGATTGTATATGGTTCTGCATGATAATACTTATGTCTTGTTGGGTACTTTATCTGCTTTGGTTTGTTCAATGCGAGTTTTTGAAAGTGGTTATCATTTTCTGAATGCATGGCTTTTATATATATATATATATATATATATATATCTGTTAAATCTATATGCATATGCAATTTTGAATGTGTGATGCCTTGGCGACCATTGTGAATGGCCGCCCATGTTTTTATATGTTCTCCCCACTAAGCGTTATCGCTTAGCATGGGTTCTTTTTCTCGTACAGGTGGTAGGTTTGCTTATGTTTGAGTCGCTCATCTACAAGGGTTGGCCACATGGGAGCTAGAAGTTTTGTATTTTGTTCAGCTTCTGTATTTTGGATTTTGCATCTCTATGTAATATGTATATGTAATAATATGTAAAGATTTTGATGTAATATTTTGGGCTATGTAAACATTTTTATGTTAATGTGTTAAGTATTTCCTCTATTTTATCTTTCGTCTTAGGCTTCTGTTGTATGATTATGAGTATGCATGTGTGTATGCTTTTGCTTAATGTATGCGCATTGGTGTATTATGTAGGTTTAGCTTTTGCTCCTTAAGTTTCAATTTTTTCGTATTTTTTTTATATGCTTTGTATCGCTTCTGTCCGGTAACACACCTACTCGTATGGCTTCCTATTCTCTTGCGGATGGGTTTGCCTACGTATGGGTAGGGGTTGTTATAGATGTACTGAAACTTTCCTAAGAAACTTCTGACTGCTTTCTCCTTTTGAGGCAGAGGCATTTTTCTATTTGCTTTGACCTTATCAGGATCCACTTCGATTCCTCTCTGACTCACTATATGTCCCAGTAATTTCCCCGAGATAACCTCGAAGACAATTTCTTAAGGTTGAGGCGGAGGTCATACTTATTGATCCTTCGGAAGAAATTTTCCAAAGCCTCAAAGTAGCAAACTTGATCATCATGTCGTCAATATACACTTCAACTTCCTTCTGGATCAAGTCACTTAAAATCTTCGTAACCATACTCTAATAAGTCGCTCCCGCATTCTTTAACCCAAAGGGCATAACCCTATATGTAAACGTGCCCCACTTAGCAATGAATGCAATCTTAATCAGATCTACGATCTTATTGAGGATCTGATTGTACCCGACATATCCGTCCATAAAGTTGTACATCATGCAAGCGGCCACACTATCCACTAGTACATCGATATGAGGTAAGGGGAAGTCATCCTTCAGACAAGCCTTGTTTAGATCGCGGTAATCCACACACATCCATACTTTTCCATCCTTCTTAGCTACATGGACTACATTAGCCAACCACATCATGTACTAAACTTCCACTAGAAATTTGGCCTCAATTTTCTTATGAACCTACTCTTTCACCTTATGTGCCTATTCTGGCCTAAGCCTCCTAAGCTTTTGCTTAACTGGTCTACACTCTAGCCTAAGCCGTATGGTATCTGCGATCGTAAGCAACCGGTACACTCCGAGGCAACCCGGCATCTGCTCAACCATGCCCATAGCTCTCGCAATCGCTAGATCCACATAAATATCTGCATCCAAAGGTGGCCCAAATACACTGGGGTCTTACCCTAGATAGAGCAATATCCTGGGGACGACTCCACCTATGCATATCTGTGATGTAGACCCTCATCCCTATCTGAACAAGCTTGATAGTATCTCATGGCTGATATTGAGCTGTGTCCCGGTAGCCATAGCCCATAGAGCCCAAATCTCCATGGTATTTATACCACCTGGACTCCCCATTCGGCCTAAATAACTACTGGCCAAGACCTTCTGGATGTACTTATAAGCCTGCGAAACCAATAATGTGCTCTTCGCTGTGCTGTGGTCATATCGACCTGGCAATGTGATTGTCTCCCAAAGATGTCCCGTAACACTCCTATCCGGGGTCTGTACATGATCCCCAACTGGGAGGCCCATAGCTAGGGTAAACTGTCTGCGACTCATGGAATGCCTGATATCTCTATCCGTGAAAGTCACAGTCCCAGTGTATGTGTCCATCCTCTAGAGCCCCTTATACTCTAAGGTGGTAAAAAACTCCCTGGTGAACTCAGGATGCGTCTGATAGGCCAGTCGAAAAAACTTTGTCCAACCTGCCACATCTAATAAACTGCTCACCTCTTCCCATATGCCCATCTACTCTAAAAAAGGTCTGGACATGACCCTACTAGAGGTGAACTGTGTCTGGGCTAGTGTCTCCAATCTGAGCCTATGAGTATTGCCCATCCATTCCAGTGGAGGGATGTCTTCGAGAGCTGGAGCCCTATCGCGTCGTGGAGGCATCCTAATGAAAAATAAAAATCAATTAGACGACACTAAAGCATATCACATAATATCTTAACATTCAGGCACTATGCCCCTTTTTTATTTTTTTTTTATTTTTTTGGTAGCATTTCAGCAGAAAAAAGAAAAAACCTAACTTTTTTTACACGCATAAGTCATACAAGGATAGACCTCAGGCCCCGACATTAAATTCGACAAGTAAGATCATATTGCACAAAAAGACTTGTCATAAGCATTTATTTACAGTGCCAATACTATTTATATACACATTTTATTGTGAATTTTCTTTCATTCATTTTTTTTATTTTTTAAATTAATTCCATGTTAATTTTACAATCTATCAATTATTGCAAATATCATGCATGTGCCTCATTCATACAAGGTTTATACATTCTAAAAGGCCAATGGTGCAATTTTGCCCCTATAGTTTCACAAAATGGGCAATTATGCCCTTAACATTTTTTAGAGGCAGATCTCCCTCTGATGTTCGAATACCTCCACCGTCAGCAGATGTTAAATATAACCATTATAGCATTAGTTGACTCCTTACATGGCAGGACTTGGACACGTATCGCCTTCTCTATGGCCACATCACTCACACATGGAAAGCTATTGAGTTACACGTGCTGGTTAAAAAAAATTACCTTTGCCCTAGATTAATCGGGGAAGATCTAGATTTTCTCCCTTGTACCCGCTCCTGAGTTCATCTCTCCATTCCATTCTCTCTGTTTCCTCGTTTAGTTAAATCGTCTCCCCCATCATTCCGATGTCGTATAACTTCCGATTTATGGAGATCAATTTTGTGATTAGAAGAAGATATTGAAAACCTAAATCGCGAAAACTCTACAAGTGGAAATCGAAGGAGAAATGGGGAGAAATTTTGAATCGCGAAATGAATCGTGAACTCCAAAGAACCTGCATCAAATGTGTATCAAAAACTCTGAGGATCTTGAAGATTTATTCAGGTATATTAAATCGGACTAAGTGTATGTGTTGGTGTGGTTTAAATTAAGCAATTGTAATTGTGAGTTTTTACGTATAACGACTGTTGTTTTTTGTATTTAGTGGCTGCAATATGTTATTGAATGAAAGGGAAAAATGGTGGATGTATTTAAATAATATGTACTTTGTGGTGTGATGTTGAATATTTTAGTCTGTGGTCCTAATTACATGTTACTTTATTCTCTTTATTGTAGCAAAATATATGCGCACTGTTGATTTAGTTGTCTTGTGCTGATTGAGTTACTTTTTCAATATATTTGTTAGTTAAACCACTGGTAATGTCAATTTAATGCAGGGTGAATTTTGAAACCACTGTTAATATAAGGTTTAACTGGAATGGGAGGTGGCAGTTTGGGAAAAATGTTGGGTATTTTGACGGAAAATTTAAAACAATGAACAAATTTGATCCAGATTTAATTAGCTATAAAGAAATATGGGATGAATATGTGCAAAGATTTGGTGTTAAGGATCTAAAATATGTGGTATGTTTAGAACCTGGTAAAAATATGTTTGAAGGGCTTTTTGTATTTGTAGGGGATGCTAGTGTGCACAGGATTTTATCACGTTTAGATATATTTGCAAGGGAGATAGCTTTTTTTTCGATTACAAAATATGATTTGATTGTGTTCCTTGATGAATTGTTAAGATAAAATAGGGATAAGTAGAGAAAGGGTAGTTGTGGAAGATGTAGATGGGAGTGTAGGACTTGGTGGTGAATGTGTGAATGAGAAAGTGGTGCATGGTGAAGCTAGCAGGAGTCAAGGAAAATCAGCTGAATATGATCATATAGAAAGAAGCAATAGTGAAAGAGAGGAGTTATCTAATTTGGAAGAGGACAGTGAGAGTGAGAGTGAGGAAGAGGATAGTGATAGTGAAAGTGAAAGTGACTCAGTTCTAGGTGAATATCTAAGTGAAGAAGTTGCCAGAATTCAGATTAGAAAGAAGAGAGTTAGATATGATCCTAAAGAGGGCAAAACATATTTTAGCAAAGGAATGATATTTAAAGATGCAGATGCCATGAGAGAAGCTTTGAAATCTTATTCTGTTATTATTGGAAAAGACTATAAGATAGTAAGGAGTGAGCCTAGCAGAGTAAGAGTTATATATAGGGAAAATTATTTTTTATGCATCGAAGGAGAAAGGCAGACCAGGTCTGAAGGTAAAAACCTTATGCATGTAACATAAATGCTATAGGGTATTCAAGAACAGTAGAGTCACTTCTAAGTGGATTGCTGGCCAATTGAGGGAGTCCATTCAAGAAAATCCAGGAACAAGAATAAGGAAAATGAAAACAGATATTGAGAAGCTATTTAGAGTGCATGTTTCTTTTCACAACTGCAAAAGGGCAAGAAAATTAATATTAAATGAATTGCGAGGTAGTTATAAGGAAGATTTTGGGATGCTAGATGCATATGCCCATGAGTTAAAATCCATAAATCCTGGTAGCACTATTGCAATTGAGTTATGCAGGGATCTACTAGAAGAGGGAAGGAGTGTTTTCAAGAGGATGTATATTTGTTTTGATGCATGCAGGAAAGGATGGAAGGTTGGATGCAGGCCAATTATTGGGCTTAATGGTTGTTTTCTTAAGAGAAAAATTAAAGGGATGCTATTACCTACTATTGGTGTTGATGGAATGAACCAGATGTATCCCATTGCTTTTGCTATCGTCAGTAAAGAGAACAAGAATAACTAGACTTGGTTTCTAAAGTGATTGGTGCACGAACTTCATTTGGGAGATGGATCACAAATTACAGTAATGAGTGACATGTAGAAGGTAATTTTTACTTATTTGCTCATTTGAACTTTTTTTTTGTACTATTATAAATAGGAAGTTTGCTGATACTAATACCTATTGTGTAGGGATTAATACCTGCTGTGTTAGCTATAGTCCCTATGGCTGAACATAGGTGGTGTGCTAGGCACATCTATGCAAATTGGAGTAATAAATGGAGAGGCGAAGAGATGAGGAAAAGATTTTGGATTTGTGCTTGGAGTAGTTATGAGGACGAGTTCCATGATAACTTGAAACATATTGGAGATCTCAGCACCAAGGCTGCAAGGGATTTGGTAAGTTATGCTCCACAAGCTTGGTGTAGAGCATATTTTAGCAATAGGTATAAATCTGCAATGGTGGAAACAATATTTCGGAGACTTTCAACTCATGGATATTAGCTGCTAGGTATACACCTATAGTTAAAATGATCGAAGAAATCAGAATTAAGATAATGAATTTATTGGTGGAAAACGGAAAGAAGTTGAGTAGTTGGTTTAATGATTATAGCCCATAGTGTATGGAATTGTATGAAGATTGGGCTGATATTGCTTCTAGATGCAGAGTTGAATGGAATGGAGAAACAACTTATGAGGTTAGTGAGGGAGATGATAGGCACAGTGTGTGGTTGGATAAGAAAATGTGCACATGCAGGGCATGGGACTTGACTGGGATTTCTTGCCCACAGCTTATGAGGTCCTTTGTCTGCAATGGTAGTCTTGCAACCAGTTGGATATTATCAGCTTGTGGCTGCAGCAATGAAGTTAGAGGAATCTGAGGAGATTAAACAGAAGATGGCACAGAAGAGAAGAGCACTAGAAGGGGGAATTGTGAGTGCTAAGAAGTCTAAGGGTGCTCCAGTTGAGCAAGGAATTAGAGGGTCTGTTCAGATGCCTTCAGAAGTAGGAAGTGTGGCACCGCATGCTAGTAAGGGAAACCGAGCACCAGAGTGTGAGCATTGTCATAGGTACCATTGGGGTACGTGTCGCAAGATTACTGGCGTCTGTTTTAAGTGCGGAAGTATGGAGCATCGTTTTGCATTTTGCCCTGATCGACAAGTGGACCAGAACCAGCAAGAGAGCAAAAGATCTAATGTTATCCAAAGCAATCGTGAAGGAAGTAGACATCCGAGAGCACCATCTGAGACGGTGCAACGACCGGGTGCTACAGAGGATCATACTAGGCATCGGGCATATGCTATGACTGCTGAGAATGTAACGGGTGCTGCAGGACCTTCGGGTAAGTGTTTATATGTTCAGTTTTGTCTTGTTTCGGTTTTGGTATTTAAGCTGTGTTTGGATAAGCAAGAAAATTTCGAGGACGAAATTTTCTTAAGGAGGGGAGAGTTGTCACACCCCATAAGTGGCCTAATCGGAAATTGACAATTTTAAATGGATATTTAAGGACAATTGAGTAATTTATTAGTGAGAGAGGATTTAATTGTAAGGAAATAAAAGTATTTGTTTTGCAGATTTTATTTTAGTGAGTAAAAAAGGAATTGTTAAGGACCTGTGAGAAGTTTTTGAGGATCTGTTAGTATTTTGGAATAAGGAATCGTGCATGTGTGCCATGTGGAAGGAGAGTGTGTGCGTGGTGAGGGAAAGGAGAAGACTGAGAAATTTAGTTAGTTGGAAACAAAGACTGAAAGTTCTCTCTCTTCTGGTTTTCTCTCTCACGTAAACCACATTCTGCTCTTTCCTTCATTTGTTATTCTTTTCCATTTGCATGTGTGTATTTCTGTTGAGGAACTAAGGTTTGGATGTGATAGTAACTTCAGAAGGTAAGAAGCTACTGGTTTTATATTTGGGTTCTCGTTCTTCATCTTCTTCAAGGATTATTCTGAGTTTTATATGGTGGTTTTCTTGGGTTAATAGTATTTCGGTTTATTTGTTGGTTCATGCAAGCTATAGAAGACAGAAGGAAGGATAAGGGAAAAGATAAAGTGGTGGATTGAGAAGAATTCAGTGGACATTTTTGAGCTTCAGTAACAGGTTTGGGAGTGTCTGTTCTCTCTTTATCTTGGATCCTGTTTGTGGCATGTTATTAATGTTAGCTATGTATGTTGTTTGGTGAAATGCATGAGCAATGTGATGTGTATATATGATTTCTATAGAAAAGAGTAACATAGAGTTTATCAATGAGAGGTATATGCATGAGTATGAATATGGATTCCTGGAAAGTTAGTGTTCTGGCATTGCTTCTGTTTTGATTGTAAAATGGAATAAATTGTGTTGAAATTGCTGTAAATGTATTCTAGAGACTTGAAGGTAAGTATTTGAATCATGATTGCATGAAGAATGGTTTTAGATAAAGTGGAGTTTTGAATCTTAGAAGTACTCTGTTTTCTGGAATTTCTGGTTTTTCACGTTTTCTGGAATTTCTGAAAGTTAGTTTGGAGAAGAAGAATTCTGTGAGAGGAAGATCACGTGACGTGATGGGGCATCACGCCGTGACCTCCCTCCTTTGGGAAGTCACGTGGCGTGATGAAGCATCATGCCATGACCTTCCTCCCTTTGGGAAGTCGCGACGTGATGGAGCATCACGCCTCGTGACCTCGCGACTCCCTGCGTGTTCTCGTGATTCTTCTCCCCTCCCCTCTCAGGCGTCACGAGACGTGACTGGTGGTCACGCCGTGACCGCCTGCTCTTCTGCCTGGCGCTCGCGTGAAGCTGCGTCACGAGACACCACTGCCTGGGTGACTCGTGACCAGCCTTTCCTGCTGCCCTGTTTTCTTAAAAATAAAGTTTAACTTCTGATTTCAAGGGTTTTTTGCAATACATGACAAATGTTTGGGTTTAAAATCTGCATTGTAATTAATAATTGCTTAATATTGAGTGGTATACTTGATTAAATAATTAATGTACATAATTTAATAGTTTATATGTTACATGAACATAAATTGTCTTGAATGTGAATTATTTGTACTTCTGCCTCTAATAATTGATACTGGGTGTATTTAAATATTTCGGAATTTGATTTAGACACATGTACACATGAAATATGTATTTTCATTTAGTGTATTTAATACTGATATTGGTGTTTGAATTGTTGAGCTGAGTTTTAAGCCTGAATAGTCATAGTAGTGGATAAGTAAGCGCTTACTTAGGTCAGTGTGTGTGTGCAGCTGCTATATGATAAAACGCTATACGTGGGTCCGTTTGGATCCTTGTTTCGACCATGTTTGGTCTATATGGATTTAAATGCGAGACTTCGGTCTCTAAATGAAAAATACATGTTTGAGACTCATGTCTCTATATGCTTGGGATACTGTGTCCTATCAGTATCCAATTGACCGCATCCACTTCTAGAGAATATTTTCAGACTAGTCAGGCTATATGTTTAAATGTGTTGCATATGTTGAAATGCATTATTGACATGATTTTAAGTATATGATGTATATGAGTTCTTGCATAACTTTATTTTATGCACCTTGAATCTATATACTTAGAATGATGAGAACTACGAATTGTATATTTAATTATGCATATCAAGTAAAGAATTTGGAGATATGTTTACACGTAATTTTGATGCCTTTGCTTTTGAATTATTAGATTATTATTGTATAAATATTGTATATGCATATTGTTTGTTTGTTTTGTTCCTCCCCACTAAGCGTTATCGCTTAGCACGGGCTCTTTTTCCGTGCAGGTGGCGAGTTTAGCTATGAGTCAGATATCTGCAGGTCGGCCACTAGGAGTCTTTTTAAATGAAGTTATTTGAAGTCTTCCGCTGTAATTTTTGTATATGGCTGGTGTATAGCAAAGTAAATCTTTTGTAAAGGAACAAATATTATTTTTGTATATGTATTTGCTTACAAGCCTCTTTTTGTAAAACGATATTGATATACGTTATATGTAAAAAGGGATTTACCATTACATGATTAAAAGTTTCTTTACATCTCATTTGGTTTTTGTTTATACATGTGTATATGGATTCGTTATATGTGTTTGCTCGCGTGGCACTCCGGTATCCTTCCAACGGGGATGGCGGGGTGTTACAAATTTCCCCGAGATAACCTCGAAGACACATTTCTTAAGGTTGAGGTGGAGGTCATACTTATTGATCCTTCGGAAGAAATTTTCCAAAGCCTCAAAGTAGCGAACTTGATCATCATGTCATCAATATACAATTCAACTTCCTTTTGGATCAAGTCACTTAAAATCTTCGTAACCATCCTCTAATAAGTCGCTCCCGCATTCTTTAACTCGAAGGGCATAACCCTGTATGTAAACATGCCCCACTCAGCAATGAATACAATCTTAATCCGATCTATGATCTTATTGAGGATGTAATTGTACCCAACATATCCATCCACAAAGTTGTATATCATGCAAGCGGCCGTACTATCCACTAGTACATCGATATGAGGTAAGGGAAGTCATCCTTCGAGCAAGCCTTGTTTAGATCCCAGTAATCCACACACATCCGTACTTTTCCATCCTTCTTAGCTACATGGACTACATTGGCCAACCACGTCATGTACTAAACTTCCACTAGAAATTTGGCCTCAATCTGCTTATGAACCTCCTCTTTCACCTTATGTGCCCATTCCGGCCTAAGCCTCCTAAGCTTTAGCTTGACTGGTCTACACTCTGGGTAAGTCAAGATGGCATGCTCAGCAATCTCTTTGTTAATCCCTAGCATGTCTTCATAGGTCTAGGTAAAGACTTTTTCGTATTTTTTCAGTATTCTCTCAAATTGCACTCTCTTTTAGTAGTTATGTGGGACGCTATCAAGATTTCCATTGGTTTTCCAAGGTCCCGAGATTAAACATAGTCGTTGTAGACACTGGGTCCCGAGTCAAAGGTAAAATCTATAAAAAATAAAAAAAATCTATAAAAAAATGAAAATAAAGTGGTAATTTTGGCTCTTCAGGCTCTTGATAATTCATCTAAAAAAAATAAATATATAAAATAGGTAGGTAAAATTAAAAATTAAAAATTAAGATTAGGTTAATTTAATCAGTTAATATTGTAAGATATGGAAAATTAAGAATAGGTTAATTATTAGTTAATATTGTAAGATAAGATAAAAATTAAGATTAGTTAGTTAATTAGTATTGTAGGATAATTAAAATTGAAAAAAGAGAATAAATATAGAGTTCAATTAGATAAAATATGTGTGATAATTTAAGTAGATTAATTAAATTAAAAGGGTAGAAAAATATAGGGTATTTAATTAATAGGGTGTTTAATTAATTAAGTGTGTAATTATTTAAGTAAATTAATTTAAATTAATTAAATTAGAAAATGGAGGAAATTATTAGGTGAACCTATTTGCCCTAATTTGTGGAGTATAAAAAGAAAATGTTTAAGAAAGAAGGGGAACTCTCTCGGTAGACAAGGAGCTCGGCAAACCAAAGAACAACAAAGAAAATTAAAAAGAAAAGAAAGAGCAAGGAAACAAACCGGGAGGCTCACGGCTGAAGAACAAAAGAAAGAAAGAAAAAATAAAAGAGGAAACAGAGGAGAGAGCGACACGCAAAATGCAGAACAACGAAAGAAAGAAGAAAAAAAGAGAGGGAAAGGGGGCGGTGGCTCCGCCGTTGGCCAGCCACACACGCCCCATCGCCGGAAAGAGGAGACCCGGACGAAACCGGTGGTGGTCGGCGATCAGCCATAGTCGTCGGCGTGAGGGAGATCAGAGAGGGTGTACCGCGCAGCTTCCAGCGCATTTTCCGGCGACGGTCAAGCTTCCTTCGGCGCGTGATAAACTCCGGCGGGCTCCCGGCGTGGCGATCTTTCCTCCGGTGCCGGAGGTGTCAACCACCGATGGCCTTAACGACGCTGGCGGCGAAAAACCGGTGAGGGTAATTTATTTCATTTATTTATTATTATTATTATTATTATTAATTTTATTATTATTGGTATTTATTTATTTTTATTATTTAATATTCTATTTTATATTTATTATTATTATATTTATTAATTATTCTGTATATTGTTATTATTATTATTATTAATATTAATATTATTAATATTATTATTATTATATATTTATTTATTTTATATTATTATTATTATTTAATTTTATATTTTATTATTACTATTATTTATTTATTCATTATTTGTTAGTGTTATTCGGTTTTTAGTATTATTATTATGATTATTATTATTATTATCTGTTTTTAGTATTATATTCATTATTATCATTAATTAATTAGTTATAGTTTACATTATTATTATTATTATTACTAATTAATATTCTGTTTTATTATAATTATGATTATTATTATAATTTGATTTATTTATTATTAATGTTATTGTGTTATGTTGTTGTTATTATTATTATTATTATTATTATTATTATTATTCGATTTATTTATTGTTAATATTATTATTTTTGCTATTGATGTTATTTAATTTATGGTTATTGTTATTATTATAGTGTTTACTATTATTATTGTATATATCTAGCTATTATTATATATTGTTGTGTTTTGTTACCATAATTTTATTATCATTTTATTTATTTATTATTATTATGTTGTGTTTATTTATCTTATATTATTAGTATTATTATTATTGTTATTATTTGTTTGTTATTATTGTGATATCGTTATTATTATTAATATTGTTATTTTGTGTTTATTTTACATTATAATCATTATTGATATTAGGGTATTATTATTATCATTATATTTGTGATTGTGTAATTATTATCATTATTATTATTTTTGTTGATGTTATTATTATTACTTTGCATTATTGCTATTATTATTATTATTAATATTATTATCTTTTATTATTATTATTATTATTATTATTATTATTATTATTATTATTATTATTATTATTTGTTTTATTATTTTTTTACTATTGTTATTATTATTACTTTATTTATTATTATCATTTTTTGTTTATTCATCATCAACATCTTACGGTATTATTATTCGCATTATTATTTTTATTATCATTGATTATCATAATTGTCATTTGTGTTTTTATATTCATTAATTCTCAATTTATTTCATTCAATTATTTATCTATTTATTCATTTATTTATTATTTAATTTAATTTAATCCATTATTAACTTTAATTATTTTTCTCAATTTACTTTATTCAATTATTTGTTTATTTATTTATTCAATTATTTATTTATCCATTACTAACCAATATTATTTTCTGTCATGGCTGTAACCACGAGTGGTATATGACTCGCCCAAGGAGCACGATCAAGGTGGATATTTTAGGATTTATTAGCTTTATGAAATATGTAATTATTATTATATTCTTTTCATTCGCTTGTGGTCTGTAATAATAAAGTATTTTCAACTGCGCTTAAAAAGAACCACCAGACAAACGCTTTTTACTAAAATGAAAATTTGTTAATAAAACTGGACCAATGTCCTCGTTTTCACCCCAAAGCAAAGGTTTAAATTGATTTGAGAATTCTAAACTTTTTTATAAAATAAGTAATTGAGAACCAATGTTTCTGCCTAAATGAATAGCCCGATTTATGTATGTATTTTTATCATTCTTTTATGGTTTTATATTTATTTTTAGATAATTGTAATCATATTTTATTTACTGCTTTTTATACGTGCTTGTAATGCGCTTTAATTTATTGCATAACTCATGTGAGAAGAGAGATAAAATAATTGATCCAAAAAACCCTTTCGCATAATATTAACCAAAGGTATGAATAACAGTGAGGTTCCGAACCCTTTCTGGTTTTGGGCCTCATAAGGTTAGATTTATTTTCCGATATTTTATCGGGTGGCGACTCCGTGATCTTACCTTATGATAACCCAATAGACGCTCTCGTAAGTTGATTGCCAACAATGGATTTGGATATATTCCTGTCCATTGTGAAGCGACCAGCTTTTACGAGTTTTAAACGAATCTCCATCCGGTCTCGGGTCCTAAGAACGGACACCCGAGGGCAACCCGGACACCGAGCGGGGTTCGGGCGCGTCACAGTGGCGACTCCGCTGGGGATATCATGAGACTCTGCTCCGAAAGTACTTTTAGTTAATATAATGTAAATGGCTTTAGGATCAAGAAATTTTATCGTTTTTCGAAAAGTTGCATTGCATCATGCTAGAGCCTTAGAGATAAGTTAGGTTGGTCCCCTATATACCCCGATGCATTCCTAAAATACGACCCTACTTTCACTCATTATAGGGAAGTGCTCGGGATAATCACCAGGCCAAGCCTCGTGCCATTTATGGTATATCAAATGATGACCCGACTGGTCGAGCTAGACCCGTTGGCAGGGACTGGTCGAGCTAGACCCGTTGGCAGGGATCATGCTTGGGTAACCCTAAAATATCACCTTTGACCTAAACCCATGTAATGGACATAGCTACTTCCCCTAGGGGGTATGCACCATAATACGTTGCTTGCGAAGTGGGTCATTGTGTATTGAATAAATTCAAATAAATTTAGATGTTCGCTCCTTAAAGGTTTTCATACCTCGAGTAGCGTGTTTCTATTTATTCGGATTGTTTAAATACACGATAGCCAAAAATTCATCTGCATGCGCTTTTTAGTTATGAAAGTTCGTGCTTCGCGGCATGTTTTACACACCCATTGGGTTGCCCGTTAACCCATGGGTCAAGCCCGCCTAGAAAAGAGCCCGCACAACCTCCTGTGTGATAGAAATATGGTTGGGAGGAATTTTTTTCTTGTATGTGTATGTGGTTGTGCATTTTTTTTATGAGCAATAATAGTAAATAAAACACAGCCATCATGTCTCATGTATAGTTCTTTCTATACAATAATAAAATATGTGCACTTTGTATATAAAATTGATTGTATCATAATTTGTGAATATGAACATAACATTTATATGTGTTGCATGTATATAGCAGTGCTTGTCGTAACGTATACATACTGACATTATGACATCCATAACGTCCATCGTGCACCATAGTCAGTATATACGGTACGTATCGACATGCATCATAGCACACATGGGCATACTACTACTTAAAAAAATAAAATAAAATAAAATAAAATGAATAATAAAATAAAATAAAATTAGAATAATAGTACATTCACCATGTGTCATAACATGTACATGTCCGTATGCTCGCAATACACATGTACATAAACATTGTGCGCTGGAACATACATATACTGTTGCATGTCATAGTGTGCACACATTAGCTTACTTCATTAGACTAGACATTATACACATCATGACACTTTGCATCTCTCACATTGTGTGCCATATCATGAACATGCATTATCATGCATGCGTTATGCCATGCACATATGAATCCTGCATCATGCATGTCAGTCATTACATATATACCGTGCCACGTTTTGTGTGCGCATACCATGTAAATACACGTACCTTGTAGGTGCCACTCATTTCTTGCGACCACTTTCATCCCATGTCTTGTATCGCACACCATAGAAGCTCACTGTACACAATCATTCTTATGTTGTGTCCCATCTCATGTGCATTATTTGTATATATTTTGCGCTTATATATATGTGAGTTTTGCCACTCCTCTCAACTCATTGGCGCACATTTTTGTGCCAGATCATCTTCATCCTACATCACATCTTCCTCTTACATATATATCTCTATCATGTCTAAATCACACCATATGCACATACACCCTGTATTATGAACATTCATTCTCATGTCGTGCATATCTTGCACTTATACCTTCATTGTATACTGCTTACATGTACACTGCAAATTTATGCATGCACGTCATTTATCATGTAGTGTTTACACACTCATATATTTTTTTTGCAGGTGTTTTACATACACACATCTTTGTGCATATTTCATGTATGCATTTTTATACAAAATGTTTTTACATATGTTTCGCACATATAGTTCCTTACACGCATTGCTAATATACATAACACTATTGTATATGCCATTCCATACACATGATTTTTATCGCATAGTTTTTGCATATTTTATAAAAAAGGAAAAAAAATCTCTATTTGCTTAAACGATTTTTGTGTATATACATTTTGATAGAGTCAAAATTTTTTGTGTTAAGCCATACCCTAAAATGCTAGCATGTTTGCACCTTATTGAGGTACCTCTGATTCAAGGTTTGACTCTGCCTAATTAGTTCTCAACTATGAATGGATTTGATCTTAACTCTAGAAATCTGAGTTTCATTCCACTTTGAATTAAGTAAGGGGTATATATGTTTGGTCTTTAAGAGCTAGATCACGTTAAGATATTTTACCATATCATGTAATTTCTAAGTTTAGAGAACTTTTGGCCCGTTTTGAAAACAAACTGAAAAAGCTAGTTGCAATTAGGGGATTAGATGAAAACTCACTAAGAGTACTAGAACCTTTCCGATTACCCATCAAAGCGACCCCTGGATAAGGCTGAATTTAGAAAATGATTTAAGCACCATTTCTTTTATAGCTCTCTAAATGACCATTTCCTACCCTCGTTTTACAATCGCTTGCTAGCCCGTTGAGCCTTTATTTTGGTATGCTAAATGCGTATCGATTTTATTGTTACACACGTTAAAACTACCCTTCGCCTAAAATGATTTTGGCTTCCCCTTAGAAGAATGGCCGCTCTAGTAAGGATGGATGTACATTATGACATTTCTTTGGGCTATCAAAACTTGCTCCGATGAAAGTGGGTTTACACATAGAGAAGAGAATTTCAATCATCGATAATTTTTTTTTTGGGGTTACCAAAAATTGCCCCGGTAAAAGTGGGTTTACACTTCGAGAAGAGAATCTCGACCATTGATAATTTTTGGGTTACCAGAAATCACCCTGCTAAGGACGGGTTTATCCCTTGAGAAAAAAATTTTCAATCATCAATAATTTTTGGGCTACACTTCGGGAAAGGGGTTTAAATCACCAATAAAACTTTTTATGCAATTAGAGACGTAAACTTGTGAAAAAAAAAAAGAAGAAAGAAAAAATGAATGAAGTGAAAAAAAAAAAGAGAAAAGAAAAGAAGAAAAAATAAAAAGAAAAAAATTTAAAAAATGAAGAAAGAAAGAAAAGTAGAACTTAGGATAATACCCCTTGATAAATTCAGTAGCTATCTTTCTTAGCTTAATTGTTATGTTGAGCTTGATAAGTCAAAGTATTACCGAGTCCAAATTCGAGAATGTCTGGACAGTATGCAATTAGATTAAAAATGGTTCCTTCATCCGAATGAACATTGCGGCCATTTTTCTCTAGTGACCTGATCATCCTTTGATAACCATCTACCTGAGCCTAACGTTACAACCAAAGTAAGACCTCTTGATTCTTGGTTTGGCCTTATCTAATTAGCGGAGATGACCTTTTAATAAGGTTTGGTACATAGGAAGAGGCATATGGTGTTTCTTGAGCTTCACGCGAAAAGCCATGAGTGCATTTGTGCATTCGAGTTGAGTCTTGTCCTCGACATTGCATCTAGAATTTGCTCTTGAAAAATGAAAAATCTGTTTTGGCCTTTTGCACATAAACACAGAGATTGCAAGGTATGCCTTGTATTTACATGTCGGTTTAGTAAACCTTAATGTCTACATATTTATCTTCTTGCCCTTCATTGGGAATGACTCCCGAATTCTTTTGTTGAGATTGAATCAGATGAGAATGTGGTTCATTCAGTACACTCAAAGGCAGATAGAAATTCGAATTTAGGGTACCTAACAGGTTGCACTCATTTTGCGATTTTGGGGTATTTCTTATCACTACTCACTAAGGTGATGCTTTGCACATTCACCCAATAATATTCTTTATACATATGATTTCTGCAAATGTTTTTACATATAATTGTATCAAACATCCTTATAAATAGTTTTACATGTATAATTCTTGGCGCATGTCTTATGGTGTAAGATCTTTAGCAAGCATATTTCATAGATACCTTTGCGCACGTGCACATCATTTGCATGCATTTTGTACACACATATATATGATTTTTTTTTGCATGTGTTATGTATGCATAATTATCCATACACACATCACACGCACTCAATTCTTTACATAGCCTTCATGTACATAATGACTTTCCACTTGTTTTTGCATACGGTTCTTCACACCCATCACATGCATGAGTATTTGCATGTATTTCGCATACATAAATCCCCTTGCATATATTTTTCATGCCTGATCCTTTGCATGTATTTCCCATTCATGATCATTGGCAAATATTTTGCAGAATATGATTCTTCGCACACATTCCATGATCTTTTACATATATACCAGCAATGCGTGTGACTGTGGCATATGCACAATTCTCGCATTCCATCTTCATGCATACCATGTTCATAGTCCATGCATAGTACGCGCACCACACACTTCACATACACAACTCCTTACAGTTGTCTCATGTCGCATTCTAAGCATCCCCATAACTTTGCATGTCAATTCATACATGCATAACTTCTCATAGGCATTTCCTGCATACGTGGTTTCACACACCGACAAGCTGGTGTTTATCAGTCACTCAGCCGTGATTTCACACGTCGACAAGCTGACGTTTATCAATCACATTCTTTAAAGTCTGACGGTTTCACACACCGATAAGCTGGTGTTTATCAGTCGCTCAGCCATGGTTTCACACGTCGACAAGCTGACGTTTACCAATCACGTTCTTCAAAGTCTGGCACCTTCACACATCGACAAGCTGGTGTTTATCAGTCGCTCAGCCGTGGTTTCACACGTCGACAAGCTAACGTTTATCAATCACGTTCTTCAAAGTCTGGCGCCTTCACACACCGACAAGCTGGTGTTTATCACTCGCTCAGCCGTGGTTTCACACGTCGACAAGCTGACGTTTATCAATCATATTCTTCAAAGTCTGGCGCCTTCACACACCGACAAGCTGGTGTTTATCAGTTGCTCAGCCGTGGTTTCACACACCGATAAGCTGGTGTTTCATCAATCACGTTCTTCAAAGTCTGGCGCCTTCACACACCGATAAGCTGGTGTTTATCAGTCGCTCAGCCGTGGTTTCACACATCGATAACCTGGTATTTCACCAATCACATTTTTAAAAGTCTCACAGTTTCACACACCGACAAGCTGGTGTTTATCAGTCGCTCAGCCGTGGTTTCACACACCAACAAGCTGGTATTTCATCAATCACGTTCTTCAAAGTCTGGCATCTTCACACACCAACAAGCTGGTGTTTATCAGTCGCTCAGTTGTGGTTTCACACACCAACAAGCTGGTGTTTCATCAATCACGTTCTTCAAAGTCTGGCGCCTTCACACACCGATAAGCTGGTGTTTATCAGTCGCTCAGCCATGGTTTTACACACCGACAAGCTGGTGTTCCATCAATCACGTTCTTCAAAGTTTGGCACCTTTACACACCGATAAGCTGGTGTTTATCAGTCGCTCAGTCGTGGTTTCACAATACGACAAGCTGGTGTTTCATCAATCACGTTCTTCAAAGTCTGGCGCCTTCACACACCGACAAGCTGGTGTTTATCAGTCGCTCAGTCGTGATTTCACACACCGACAAGCTGGTGTTTTATTAATCACGTCCTTCAAAGTCTGGCGCCTTTACACACCGATAAGCTGGTGTTTATCAGTCATTCAGCCGTGGTTTCACACACCGATAAGCTGGTGTTTCATCAATCACGTCCTTCAAAGTCTGGCGCCTTCACACACCGATAAGCTGGTGTTTATCAGTCGCTCAGCCGTGGTTTTATACACCGACAAGCTGGTGTTATATCAATCACGTTCTATAAAGTCTGGCGCCTTCACACATCGATAAGCTGGTGTTTATCAGCCGCTTAGCCGTGGTTTTACACACCGACAAGCTGGTATTCCATCAATCACGTTCTTCAAAGTCTGGCGCCTTCACATACCGATAAGCTGGTGTTTATCAGTCGTTCAGCCATGATTTCATACACCGGCTTGTCGGTGTTCTATCAATCGCGTCCTCTCAAACATGATTTCACACGTCGACAAGCTGACATTTATCAATCATGTGACCAATAAGGGTTTCACATGCCAATAAGCCGATAAAAAACTGATTACATCAACCCAAGTTCTCTCTAGGGGCAATTAGCCAAAGTCCTCTCCGGGGGTAATCAATCTTCAAGTCCTCCTTAGAGGCAACCTTCCCCAATAGCTCCAGATCAGAACGACAATGGCCCCAGGTATGTGTCCCTGCGTCTCTTATTTCCTTTTTTTTGTGAATTTTAGCTCACCTAGTTATCTAGGCACTAGTTTCTCCAAAATTGGGGGCAACTGTAGACACTGGGTCCCGAGTCAAAGGTAAAATCTATAAAAAATAAAAATATATATAAAAAAATGAAAATAAAGTGGTAATTTTGGCTTTTCAGGCTCCTTGATAATTCCTCTAAAAAAAATAAATATATAAAATAGGTAGGTAAAATTAAAAATTAAAAATTAAGATTAGGTTAATTTAATCAGTTAATATTGTAAGATATGGAAAATTAAGAATAGGTTAATTATTAGTTAATATTGTAAGATAAGATAAAAATTAAGATTAGTTAGTTAATTAGTATTGTAGGATAATTAAAATTAAAAAAAGAGAATAAATATAGAGTTCAATTAGATAAAATATGTGTGATAATTTAAGTAGATTAATTAAATTAAAAGGGTAGAAAAATATAGGGTATTTAATTAATAGGGTGTTTAATTAATTAAGTGTGTAATTATTTAAGTAAATTAATTTAAATTAATTAAATTAGAAAATGGAGGAAATTATTAGGTGAACCTATTTGCCCTAATTTGTGGAGTATAAAAAGAAAATGTTGAAGAAAAAAGGGGGACTCTCTCGGCAGACAAGGAGCTCGGCAAACTAAAGAGCAGCAAAGAAAAATAAAAAGAAAAGAAAGAGCAAGGAAACAAACCAGGAGGCTCACAGCTGAAGAACGAAAGAAAGAAAAAAATAAAAAGAGGAAACAGAGGAGAGAGGGCAACGCAAAACGCAGGCCAATGGAAGAAAGAAGAAAAAAAGAGAGGGAAAGGCGGCGGTGGCTCCGCAAGCCAGATACGTCGCCGACCAGTCACATGCGCCCCATCGCCGGAAAGAGGAGACCCGGACGAAGCCGGTGGTGGTCGGCGATCAGCCATAGTCGTCGGCGTGAAGGAGATCGGAGAGGGTGTACCGCGCAGCTTCCAGTGCATTTTTCAGCGACAGTCAAGCTTCCTCCGGCGCGTGACAAACTTCGGCAGGCTCCCGGTATGGCGATCTTCCCTCTGGTGCCGGAGGTGTCAACCACCGATGGCCTCATCGACGCCGGCGGTGAAAAACCGGTGAGGGTAATTTATTTCATTTTTTTATTTATTATTATTATTAATTAATTAATATTAATTATTATTATTATTGGTATTTATTTATTTTTATTATTTAATATTCTTTTTTATATTTGTTATTATTATATTTATTAATTATTATGTATATTGTTATTATTATTAATATTATTATTATTACTATATATTTATTTATTTTATATTATTATTATTATTATTATTTAATTTTCTGTTTTATTATTACTATTATTTATTTATTAATTAATTATTAGTGTTATTCGGTTTTTAGTATTATCATTATTATTATTATTATTATTATTATTATTATTATTATTATTATTATTATTATTATTATTATTATTATCTGTTTTTAGTATTATATTCATTATTATCATTAATTAATTAATTATAGTTTACATTATTATTATTATTACTAATTAATATTCTGTTTTATTATAATTATGATTATTATTATTATTTGATTTATTTATTATTAATGTTATTGTGTTATTATTATTATTATTATTATTATTATTGTTATTATTATTATTATTCGATTTATTTATTGTTAATATTATTATTTTTGTTATTGATGTTATTTAATTTATGGTTATTGTTATTATTATAGTGTTTACTATTGTTATTGTATATATCTAGTTATTATTATATATTGTTGTGTTTTGTTACCATCATTTTATTATCATTTTATTTATTTATTTATTTATTATTATGTTGTGTTTATTTATCTTATATTATTAGTATTATTATTATTGTTATTATTTGTTTATTATTATTGTGATATCATTATTATTATTATTATTATTATTATTAATATTGTTATTCTGTGTTTATTTTACATTATAATCATTATTGATATTAGGGTATTATTATTATCATTATATTTGTGATTGTGTAATTATTATCATTATTATTATTTTTGTTCATGTTATTATTATTACTTTGCATTATTGCTATTATTATTATTATTAATATTATTATCTTTTATTATTATTATTATTATTATGATTATGATTATTATTATTATTATTATTATTATTATTTGTTTTATTATTTTTTTACTATTGTTATTATTATTACTTTATTTATTATTATCATTTTTTGTTTATTCATCATCATCATCTTACGGTATTATTATTAGCATTATTATTTTTATTGTCATTGATTATCATAATTGTCATTTGTGTTTTTATATTCATTAATTCTCAATTTATTTCATTCAATTATTTATCTATTTATTCATTTATTTATTATTTAATTTAATTTAATCCATTATTAACTTTAATTATTTTTCTCAATTTACTTTATTCAATTATTTGTTTATTCATTTATTCAATTATTTATTTATCCATTACTAACCAATATTATTTTCTGTCATGGTTGTAACCACGAGTGGTATATGACTCTCCCAAGGAGCACGATCAAGGCGGATATTTTAGGATTTATTAGCTTTATGAAATATGTAATTCTTATTCTATTGTTTTTATTCGCTTGTGGTCTGTAATAATAAAGTATTTTCAACCGCGCTTAAAAAGAACCACCACACAAATGCTTTTTACTAAAATGAAAATTTGTTAATAAAACTGGACCAATGTCCTCGTTTTCACCCCAAAACAAAGGTTTAAATTGATTTGAGAATTTCTAAACTTTTTTATAAAATAAGTAATTGGGAACCAATGTTCTGCCTAAATGAATAGCCCGATTTATGTATGCATTTTTATCATTCTTTTATGGTTTTATATTTATTTTTAGATAATTATAATTATATTTTATTTACTGCTTTTTATACGTGCTTGTAATGCGCTTTAATTTATTGCATAACTCATGTGAGAAGAGAGATAAAATAATTGATCCAAAAAACCCTTTCGCATAATATTAACCAAAGGTATGAATAAGAGTGAGGTTCCGAACCCTTTCTGGTTTTGGGCCTCATAAGATTAGATTTATTTCCTGATGTTTTATCGGGTGGTGACTCCGTGATCCTACCTTATGATAACCCAATAGACGCTCTCGTAAGTTGATTGCCAACAATGGATTTGGATATATTCCTGTCCATTGCGAACCGACCAGCTTTCACGAGTTTTAAATGAACCTCCATCCGGTCTGGGGTCCTAAGAACGGACACCCGAGGGCGACCCGAACGCCGAGCGGGGTTTGGGCGCATCACAGTCGTATTAGTTAAATTAATATAAAAAATGAATGCATCATGTTCGTGATCATGCGAAATGAAATCATTAAAGACATCACACAAATAAGAAAAGTCATTCATATCATGGATAAAAATGGAATTACAAATATTGTCACTATTAAATAGATCTGGAATAAAAAGAGAATCTAAATAGTTATCATCTTCATTTCCTACCAATGCAAACGTTACAACCGATAGTGTACTGTTGTCTTCGCCTGGAGGAGGTTCGACTACTACCTCAGAAATCTTCAAGTCTTGGATCTTCAAATCTGGCTCTGCAGCTTCAATCTCAACTTTCTCCTTTCCTTTCGACTTGATGGCCAGAAGCTTCTCAGTGATGATCTCTTCTGGCTCAAACTTGTCCCAAATGTCACACTGGGTCATGACTTTTTCATCCCAAAAGTCTTTCGTAGATCTGATAACTCTGACTTCCCAATCGAAAACATCATTAAAGATTTTGAATCTCGGTATGATCCTACCATCAACCCACTGAGGCTCGGCCTATCTAGTGTAAGCACAAATGGATGATGCAGGCATGAAGCTCTTTAAGATATGAGGAATACCATCTGATTTCTTCTTCCCCTTGCTATTTTCACTTCCATAGCCCAAAGCCTTTCGGTCCATTTGACCCTTGGTGGTGATAACAGACTGCTGGCCCTGAGAGTTTCTGCCTAAACCAGTCCCTGGAAGAAAGTTCATCTTCTTCATCATATTCAGTACTTGGGGGCTATCCACTAAGCTCCCCTCTTCCCCTATCACAGATACATGGAAACCATTAAACGGCTGATTAACGATTCCCAAGGTAGAAACTTGGTTTTCCCTTGCAGCTTTGATATCACCACCTTCCCCCCCCCCCCCCCCCCCGGTGTGGTAGCTTGATCATCTAATGGAGAGTAGAGGGTACTCCCCCCAATTTGTGAAATCAAGGCCTTCCTAATAAAGCCAACAAGTTGACAGGGATAGGCAACACCATGAACTCCGCCTCCGTCTCAACAGGCCCAGTCTTTACTACTGCTTTGAAGGTACTCAAGGGTTGCCTTTTGGAATTATCATAAGCAGTGATGGTGAGATCAAACCTACTTAGCATATTCTCATTTAACCCGAAGGTTTTAATCGCTACCAAATGACACACATTTATAGACGAGCCATCATCCGCCATTATGTAAGCAGCGTGCTTACTATTAATCTGTGCCTTGATGTATAGGGGGTGGTTGTGATTATGGCCCTCAACCGGTAAGTCTGTGTCAGTGTATACTAGATTCTCCCTAAATTTCCCCTTAACCAATTCTAACAACTCGGATGGTGAGATGGTGGTAGCAATAGTAGACTCGCACAAAGCCTCAACTAGCCTCTACCTATGCAATGGTGACTGCCTCAATAAGTCCCAAATAGATATTTGAGCTGTGGTTTTCTTTAACTGCTTCTTTATCTGATCCTCTTCCAACTCGACTGGTCCAGGCACTAATTCTGGTTACCTCTCTACTTTTGGAACCACCCTTCCACTCCGGGTCACTGCTCCAATGTTCTCATCCTCTGAATCCCATGGATTAGCAGGCATAATTTCTTCACCTACTGCGGCTCCAATAAGGCTCAGACAGAAATACTCTATCTTCTACTTCCTAGACAAGGTAGTACCCTTCATGACCAGAAAGTACTGCTTAATGTGTGCTGTCGGATCAAAAGTCCCATCAAACTTGGGCTCCCACTTGGCATTGGAAAAGCTCACACATGAAAAATAAGTATGAAATAAAAACAAATAAAAGTAATGTTAATAATAAAAAAAAATGGATTTAAACATATAACATGTAAAAAATGAATTAAAATAAATAAAACAACATGCATAATGTATGACAAATTAATCAGATGGCATAATAAAATATAACTTAACACACGAACAATTTAACATACATAAATGAAAACAATAAAATTTAACATGCATGAAAACATAAATAATAATAATGATGATGATAACAATTATAAATTATAATAATAAACAAAACTAATAAAAATAATAATGATAATAATAGTAATGATAAATAATAACAATAATGATAACAATAAATAAGAATAATAAAATGAAAATAATGATGGTAATGATAATAGTAAATTATAATAATAATGATGATAGTAATACTAATGATAATAATAATAAATAGTAATAATGATGATAATATCAAATAATATGAACAATCAAATTAAATATGCAAGTAATGACAATGAATAAGACAATCATGCTAACACATGTTAAATGATAATACTAACAATAACAATAATATATGAACAAAAATAATGACAATAATATGAACATGAACAATTAAATAAGAATAAGAAATAATTATATGAACAATTAAATAAACAATAAGAAATAAAAATATGAACAATTAAATAACAAATAAGAAATAAAATAATAATAATATGTACAATCAACTAAACATGCAAGAAATAAAAAGTAAAATAAATGATAGATTTAAAAGAATTTACATGATAACTAATCAATTGTAAACAAAAATTAAATTCAAAATTGAGTTAAAAGTTGAGCCAAGAAATATTTACCCTCAAATTTGATGTGATGAATGAAGTTGGATGATAATTCCTTGCTTTAATTTAGAAAAATAAATAATATATAATGAAATTTTATCCCAAGAACAAATAATTGATTTATTTGTCTTAAGAAAAAATTATGAAAAACAAGAAGTAAATTCCCAAGAACAAATAATTGATTTATTTGTCTCAAGAATTAAATTAAAAAATCAGATTAGAATACTTGGAGAATTTTTCTTGAAGAAGAAAAAAATAAGAAGAAGAAGAAGAGAGAAAAAGGAGAGAAAGTGTATTTTTCTTAATAAAAATGCCCCCAAAATCCTCTCCAAAAAACCCATTTTATAACCCCAAAATTCAGAATTTTTATTAAATTGAATTAAATAAATTTAATTCCAATAACTACAAAAAAACTCATGAATTTGAAGAGTTTGGAAAATAAAAGGTTTTTGCATTAAATTACACACAAATAAATGAAGAAAAAATCAATTTTTAGGCTAAAAATTGAAAAAACAGCAAAAACGGGCGAAATGGGGCATCAGGGGGCGACCGACGCTAGGGGCGCGCCCGACGGGCGCCGGTGCGTGCAGGGCGCGCGGGCGACGCCCAGCGCGTCGCCTGCGCGAGGGTGAGAGTGCCCCGCGCGCGCGGGGCCATGTCGCGTGCACTGGGCGCTGCCGCAACTTGACACTTGCGACCTTTTTTTTTTTTAATTTCTAAAAAAACTATAATTTCAAAACATACTTTTTTTTTGTCCCAGAATAATTTTAAAACATTAAAATATTTTTTTAAAATATATATTTTTTTATTTCTAATAAATCAATTTGACAAGGAAATCATCACTTTCAACTTTCATTTTTGTCTATAAATAGGCACACTTAATTTCATCATTGGGTAATCCTGATCTAGGCTGTCTCGGGACCCGGTGTCTACAGTTGCCCCCAGTTTTGGGGAAACTAGTGCATTAGTGTCTACGTGAGCCTAAACTCAGAAAAGGGAAAGAAACGCGTACCTGAGGTGGCCGTCTTTCCGGACCGAATGATGTTGCTGTGGTGGTTGTCGCCAGTTTGTCGGCGTGTTGAACCGGTAGTACTGTGATCGTGCTAACCCTCCGTGGAGTGGTAGTGCCGTCATCGTGCTAACCTTTCGACTTGATGAAGTGGTAGTGCCATGGTCGTGCTAACCCTCCGTAGAGTGGTAGTGCCGCCATCGTGCTAACCCTTCTGAAGTGGTAGTGCCGTGGTCGTGCTAACCTTTTGTAAAATGGTAGTGCCGCCATCGTGCTAACCCTTTTGGGATGATGAAGTGGTAGTGCTGTGATCGTGCTAACCCTCCGGGGAGTGGTAGTGCCGTCATCGTGCTAACCCTTCTGAAGTGGTAGCGCGGTGGGAGAAGGGAACCGCGCACTCGCGTGCACGTTGGGAGGCAACCGCGCGTGCTGCTACACGCGCGGAGACCCCTACGTGCTGGGGGGCCTGCCCTTGCGCGCTGGGGTGGCCTGCCGCGCGGGCGCTCCCGCACGCTGTAGCAGGTGGCACTCGCGACTTTTTTTTTAATTTTTTTTTTATAAAAAATTTAAGGACACAAAATTAATATTTTCTACCCTATTTTAATTTTTAATTTCTAAAATATATATTTTTAATTATTTTTCGAAAAAACACACTTTTGACAAGGGAACAATCGATTCTCACTTTTCTTGCCGAAAATAGGTCTTTTGTTTCATCATCGGGTAATCCTGATCTTGGACCGCCTCGGGACCCGGTGTCTACACCCACCCCTCACCTCTTTCTTGCCCCTAAGGGGGAGGTGGTGGAGCAGCCTTCAAAAACTCAATATTTCCAAAAAATCAAACACTAAAAACTTGAATTTTCACACCCAAATCACATGCATTTATCCATTCTCATGCCAAAACAACATAAAGATTGGAAAATCATACCAAAAGAATAAATCTCAACTCCAAAAGCACATATTTATCAAGTCATTACTCATGTATTCATCAATGCAAGGAAAATAAAAAATAAAATGATATAATAAAAGTGGGTCCAAAATCCTTTACCCTCAGAGTAGATAA
Source organism: Excoecaria cochinchinensis (assembly GCA_947683425.1). NCBI lineage: Eukaryota > Viridiplantae > Streptophyta > Magnoliopsida > Malpighiales > Euphorbiaceae > Excoecaria > Excoecaria cochinchinensis. Next base: position 820,898 of record CANTUQ010000177.1, on the reverse strand, counting down.
TCTAGAAGCAAGATATCTCAATCCGTTCTCCTTGTCAAGGTTTGAAAAACAGACTAAAAAAAATGATTCAAAAATCTTAAGATTTTGTCTCAAAAAACTCAAGAACACTAAAACTTAAAAATAATTTTTTGTTGTTTCATGAGAAACCCAAGCTAAGGTAATTGATTTTCCCTTCCTCAAGTTAAATATAATCTCAACAAACGTTTTTTAGGTTCAAGAAAATCAAAGAAGAAATTTTGCTCTCAAGAAAAATTCTTTGTTCTTTCCTCAAAAAAGATTCAAGTTTTTCTCAAAAACTCCTCCTTTTCTTTTCCAAAATGCCCCTTTTTTCTTTTCGTTTTTTCTCTTTGTTCTTCTTATATAATCCACCAAAATAGCATAGAAACTCAAAAAACAGGTTTCTTCAGTCCAATTTGGACTGTAATACCTGCAAAATTTTGCAAAATCCCGTTATAGGAGGAAGGACAATGCTTCAGAAGGAGGGATAGTGACAGGGGCGGCTTGTCGAGGGGAGCCCAGCTCACAGGGGCAGCCTCGCGCGCTGCTGTCGCATGGCAGCCTCGTGCACAGGGGTGTCCTCTCGCCCGTAGGCCATGCCTATGGGGCTGCCTTGTGGCCGCCCCTGTGGGGCGGGCGCGCAGAGGCCCCTTGAGCGAGGGACTGCAGTGTGGCTGCTCGCGCGCAAGTGCATCCTCTCTCGAGAGGGCCGCGCCTGTGGGGCGTGCCCTCTCGCGTGCGAGGGGGAGCGCCCCGCACCGCGCGCGTGCCTGGTTACAACGCCCCCTCACGCATGCGCGCGGCAGGAGCAGCTCCCCACCCAAGCGTTCCTCCCCCGGAGAGATGACGCGTGCGTGCCCTCCGCACTCAAACCCCAAAAAAAAAATTTCTTCACAAAAATGACTTTTTTCCCTTTTTTTCCAAAAAACTTATCTTCCAAAAAAAACTTTAAAAGCACTTTGAAATAGACAAAAGAACTTGACAAGGAGACGATCAATCCCCATTTTCTTGCCTATAAATCGGTCTTTATTTTTATCATTGGGTAATCTTGATCTTGGACCGCCTTGGGACCCGGTGTCTACAGAGAAGAAAAAGAAGAAGCAAGAAGAGGATGAAGAAAGGAAGAAAAACAAAGAGAGAGAAGGAGGGCAGAAATGATGAATAACCGGACCAACATGCAAAAATAAGACAATTTCTGCCTCCAAGCCCCTTATATTTGCATGTGGCTGCTAGATGGCACTTTCAGCTCATTCCACATGTCAACTCCTCATGCCACTTGTCAAGCCTAAGCCAAATTCCCACTTAATCCTTGGCAAACTTCCTCTTAGTCCCTCACTTAAATTCTTTCTTTCCAAATACTTTAATTCCTTTTTAATTGCATCCTCACTTATCCCATAAACCCAGACTTATACAATTACTCTTGTACCCTTATAGACACTACAAATCTTTCTAGGGTACACTTCGGGTCATTACAGTTAAAAATTGGAAAATAACCATATTGGTGAGACAAAGTGTATTGCTATAGCAGGAGAGCAGCCTTCTGAGGTAAGCATGCATCTTTGGACCATTTTGATTAATTGTTAGTATTTTCTAGCATTTGGATTTCTAATTGATGATAGTTTGAATTTTAATGAAATGTGCAGGTAGAGATATGGGAACTTAAGATAGCAGAAAGCATTTTTCTGTTAGCTAAAAAATGTTCTAGTGGCTCATCAGGTAATTCTGCCAACAAAAGAGGTTTATTTCTAACATGTTTAACTTTTTAATTATGATACTACTATTAGTTGATAATTTAATGCTCATCGACTTCACAATGCTGGGGCAACTATTTGTGCTGGCTCATGTTACTCTAATTGGATGCCTTATATACATCTATCTGCACTTCTTTTGCTGTATATATGCGTGTGCAATAGGATATATTATGAATAGTTATCATATATTTAAACAAAATGCATATTTATGCTTCCAACAAGAAAACTCAAGGGTAATTCTGAATCTATCATCCAATGTTTTTTATCAATGATTTATTAAAAGAAGTGTTGACATATGTAGGGAGTTCAGCACCTTCAAACTTGTAACTACTAAGTTTTTGTTGGCAGGGATGTGCATGGCTGTTCAAGCATTTCTACCTTTAGAATCACAAGGATTCTAGATGTCTTGGCTGAGTGTGTTTTCTTCTTCTTTAAAGATTGCATCTATAGTAGTTTTATGATATGCAGATAGTAGTTTTATTCTCCTTCTTTCTTTTCTTTTTTTTTTTTTTGGTTTTAATAGTTTTGATCTTTCTTTTCTTGCTTCTGTTTGGAGCCTCCTTGTGACTGGGTACTCTTCTGTTTGTAGTCTTGTTGAATGCAGTCTTTGTAACACCCTTATCACTTCAATACACTACGTACATTACATTGCTTTAACGATTGCCATAATTGTTAAGCTACAGTCTAATCGATATTTATGGCAATTGCAGTAAAAAAATTTTTGACTTATTCTTTCACTTATCCTTTTAAAACTTTTATGTCACTAACAAGTCACATCCAATCCAGACCAATCATCACATTATTCAATAATAATCTATTATATACATCATATCCATAATACACGGTACATAATGCTAAAATTTTACATCTACATGCCACTTATAACAACAAACATACTATTCTTAGCTTCAATCCAAAGGTCCAATCTGCTCTCAAAACTGCTAGCATGCCTGCTCCTCAGATGTCCCACTCAGTACCTATACGCAGTCAAATAAATTACGTGCTGAGTATTAAATATGCTCAGTGATAATTACGAATCTATAAATTTTCAATCCTAACTTAGACACACACATACATGCACACACTTTAGTCCCCACTTTTAGACTTAACAATGTCACGTTTCTATTTAGTCCCTCATTTTTTTTCTTCAATTTTCAAATTTACCCTTCATTTTTCTTTAATCACGAATTTACACTATTTCTCTATTTTCCACCCTTAACTTATTATCTTACTTGTAAAATATTCACTTTGGCCCTTTAAACTTAGTTTTTGATTCATTACTCTTTTAATCCTTACTTTAACATTTTTCACTTATCTTGTCATCTAACTTCTCTTCTTTTTTGTTTTTTTTTTCTTATGCTTTAACCCAATGTCTTATAAAATAACCATTATACTCCTTTAACTTTTAATTCTTTGCGTTTTATACCTTTCACTTCATTTACTTTTATTTAATGTTACTATCTCAATTTACTTTTTTTTCCTTAACTTCCATATTTATATTTTTTTATGTACTTCTATAATACATTTTACTTTAACTAATTCCTAACTTATTCAGTCCTTACCAATTTGCTCTTCCATTCAACTAAATTACCATTTTTGCCATTAAATTTCCATTTATTTACAAACATGTCACTAAGTAAATTTTCTCACATTTATTTATCTAATTACCATACAAATTACCAAAATGCCCTCATTTACTCTTGTTATTCATCTAAATCATTATTTGACTTACAAATTGCATATTAGTCCTTAAATTAACATTCTTACATCAAATTACATTTTAGTCCCTATATTTTGCATTCTTTTCATTTTTCTCTTAAATATCACTTATTAACTTACTTCCACACACAATTACTATTTTGCTCCTAAACTTTTATCAAATTACAACATTGTCCTCCCATTAACGTTTATTTACAATTTTGCCATTAATTAACTAACTTTCCACATTTATTTACTTCTTAACTTATAATTTATTAATTAGTCTCCCAACTAGTTATTTTCATAGTAAATTATGTTTTAGTCCTTAAACTTTTTAACTTCTTTCATGTAAACGCTTTTTCATTCAAATTCTTATTTTCTCTTTACTTTTCACATTTTCAAGTCATTTAGGTAAATTTCCATTTGCATCCTAAACTTTTTATTCTCTTTCATTTAAGTCCTTTTTTCATACAAATTATCATTTTCATTTTACTTTTTGCATTTTCAAATCATTTTTACCATTATGTTATGCCCCTAGTACAAACTTGGTAAAAATCTGTAGACCGGATATATGGGACGCGGACCCCACAGGTCCACTGCATTGCACTAAGGAATGATCTCAAAGGACCACTCCATCACTTTCACTGTACATATAACGTATAATGTATAACATATAACATTTAACAATGCACTATGAGAAACCATCGCGAATCTACCATAGTAAAAAAAGTCGCCATGACTTGCACCGCGGTATGTGTGTCCCTATGGCTAGCCAAACATATCCTGAACTAAATTTAGACCGTCAGACCACTACTAAGGGCAATTCTTTCTCAATTATATTTTAAATCCACTTTTCACATTTTAACACTTTCACTTACGTTTCATTCACTTCTTTATCGTTTCAATACACTAATCAATTAATATTCTCATCATTTATGCACAATTCTCATTATATACTTATTTTACATAATAAGCATACTTGATCCATTAAATGGCCATGAATTCATTTCAAAGCCACTTTCATTCTTTTCTTATCATTTCAACTTAAATTTTCCATTTAATAAAAAATAACATCAATATACGTATAATTTCAATTATTTAAATATTTACCAATATTTCCCACCATCAACACAATGGAAAAATATTCTCAAAAATACTTAATTAAATTCTTACAATTTCAATTAAACTCATACACTTTCAAATCTCATACATAATCATGTTATGGCCTTAATATCATTAAATGGACTAATTATATCTTTGATTCATTGAGCCAATCTTTTGATTTTCATGTATTTCTTTCCTTTAAAATCTCTCTTTCACTTCTAATTCATTCTTTAATTCAATTTATCTCTCATATATCATGTATACCATATAACCTACCATATTTTCTTTCTTAACCCATTCGGCCCCCTTTAGGATTTTACTCTACCATTTTATTCTTCATCCATTTATTAGTTATTCAACTAAATTAAGCCCCAATTCACATGTATATACCCTTTAATTACACTTATTTACAAGGTATACTATAAATATACCTAAATATACTATTATGTCCCATTATGACCAAGACGTACAATTGATTTTCTCTCAAATTAATCATTCTAATTAGCCTATTTAACTTGCTTAAACTCATTTATCACTTCAATTTCAATTATACATGTAATTCACATACATTCACTATTCAAACATATGTAAACCCTACTTTTCCAATGAAAATACTTAGATTATGTAACCACAAACCTCATATCCTTGCTCTAGGCTTCCACAACCTCCTTTTTCCTTGTTCTTAACCTTTGAATGCCCTTTTTCCCTTGATTCTCCTTAGTGGCCGAAAATACAAGGCAATAAAATATCCATCAATTTCCTTCTTTTATCAAATATAACCTCATAAACATACTCTACACATCCTAATCTATCATCTAAAACCAATAAATCAATTTAAAACAACCTATTTCTCTTACCTCAATTTTGAGACATAAACTTAGATCCTTGCTTTTCCTTACTTTTGATCCACCGAATGGATATTAGGGGCTGCTATAATCTCCTAGAAGGGCTGAATAGGGAGCTTGAATTTAGAAAGAAATGGAGCAAGATTTGAAGAAATTGAGAGAAATGATGAGGAGAAGGAATTCGGCCAAGCAAGAGGAAGAAGAAAGGCTGAAGGGATAAGGATCACTCAACAAGAATCTGCCTCCCTAATGGCTTATATAGTGACCCAATTGGGTTGGGCCTTGGTCCAACCAATGGTCAAACCTTAAAAGCCCAATTTGCAATTTTAAGCCTATTATGCAATTTTTCTGTGGTTTTTTCACTTTTCAATTCCAATTCATCCCAAATTTGATTTTATAATTCATAACATGTGAAAAATAGGCTGTACACAAAATTTAAACTCAATCGGAGTCCGTTTGCGGTCCGATTTAATCAAATCGGTCCGATTCAACAATTTACGGTGTTACAAAAAAAATACCTTTTACTGTCAATAAATTCTAAATATTATTTAGAATCCATCTGAAATTTTTTATAAATTTTAAAAATCATTTACTATTTTTAAAATTTCGATCAAATTTCCAGTCAACCCGAGTACTATTTAAACCGAAATCGTAACTTTTCCTTACTTTCTAAGTTTAATTTCTCATAGAAATGACTCCATAATTCTTAACATATATTCATTGGACTCCAAAAAATTTTTTTGGTCAATCGGAAATCATTTTTCAGTCTGGTAATTATTTATCAGTCCGATAATCCCATCTTTCAGTATCATCATAAAATAAATCTTTCATTACCATATGATTCTATTAATCAATATGAGAACATCTATATTTTCGGATTATTTTTCTAAAGTTCGTAACATTTTTTACGGTCCGATCAAACTTTCAGTCAAACAAGTTACTGTTTGGACCGAAACCGTGATTTTTTCTTATTTTTGACTTTTAAGGATCCATTTGATCTCAAATCCACTCCAAATTTTAATCTCAGACTCATCATAACTTATATTTTCCGATAGTCAAATAAAATATTTTTTTGCCTCCGGTTGTATTTTTCACCTCGGAAGCACTATTAACTATCAGAAAAATCATATTCACGGCTAATCCGGTAATAAGGCCATTACAGTATTGCTGCCATGTTATTATCAGAAAATAACATCTAATTGATTTCACATGAAAAATAGCAAAATAACAAAATACATTATAAAAAATCATTAATAAAATTTACCGACGGAAATTAGGCGTTGCTAAAATTAAAGAGGTATCTTCTTCAGGTCTCACGCTCCTCATTGCATGCATTTCACTCTCCAATACTTAGGTGGTAAATTATTAGCAATATCATTCAATTAGGTGGTAAATTATTATACTTTTTAAAGTATGGGTGGCGAATTAAACGTGGTTAAAATATAAGTATCAATAATGAAATTAAATATAAGTACAGGGGAATTTTATGTATTAATCCTATAAAATAATTATATATCGTATTTAAATATTATTTAAAAAAAATTAGAGAATAACATGTAAGGTTGGCAACGATAAGATGCACACAAAAGGGGGATATTTTTCTTTTTGGTGTAAAAACCAAAAAAAAAAATTAGAAAAATGGGGCTACAGTAATTTTTTTTAGGAAAATGGTGTGTCAGAAAACGGCAACTTAGGTTGCCGTTTTCTGACAGGGTGGGTCCCACAAAAAAAGTACCATGGGTTGGTTGCCATTTTCTGGCAATTTTATTTTATTTTATTTTTGTTCAGACTTGGTTGGAAGACCGAGTGAGACCCTGTTGTTAGAAAACGGCAACCTAGGTTGCCGTTTTCTGACATATAAATATTTTTTTTAAATAATAAAAGGCTATGATAATAACAACAACTGTTGCTTATAGGTGGTCAATTTGAGAGATTATTTATTTGTTCATAGCACAAATACATTATAAATTATTATTATTATTTTAAATCTCAATGATATTAATAAATTAACCTCATTATAATTTAAATTTTCATAAGCAGTGGATATAACCTTTTAATTGCAAAGGGCAGCATCTTTTGCTTGGTCACTTTGCTTTGTTCCAAATTAATTATTCTTCTTTTATGCTGCGGTATTCCATTTTTTTCTTTTATCTATATATATATATATATATATATATATATATGCCATAATTTTACGTGTTTTTTTTTAATAATTTAAATTTTTATTTTTAATAGAAATAAATGAAAAATATGAGCTCAAACTCGAAAACCTTCACTATATTTGAGATGTATTATTAGCAGTAAGAATTTAGATTTGTTACCAATATTCTTTATGCGAATAGTTTAAGCTAAATAATTGTAGATTCTTGGAAAGAAGAATTCTTGAGTTTTGAACTGAGTTTACTATTATTTACTACATATATATTCCTCTTGAAAAATAATTTACTGATATAACTTATCTACTAGTGATTAAGATCATAGTTACATGCATGTTAAACGGTTGCATGGATGGTTTGAGATACTCTTTAAGTATCTCAAGTTAGCTAAGTATAAAAATATAAATACTAGTTTTTGAGGTGTAACTAAGCCCAAATCTATTTTTTTCAGGTGATATAAAGCCACTAATTTTTAATATGTTGTGCCACCTGCAGATTGTTAAGGCTATTAATATTCCAAGGCTCAAATCCGGCAATGATCAAAGATAATAATTCAAATAATATTTGTTGTATCTTTTAGGTTTAAATGTTTGAATTTTATATTACCAACAGTTGGGGTAATTTTGTATTACCATAGTCTTTTACCATTTATAAATATATATATATATATATACATGTCAGAAAACGGCAACTTAAGTTGCCGTTTTCTGACAAGTGGATCCCATTCAGTCTCCCAAGTAAGGCGCAAAACGGTGCGCTTTGATGTCAGAAAACGGCAATCTAGGTTGCCGTTTTCTGACAACCAGGTCCCACTCGATCTTCCAACCAAGCCTGAACAAAAATAAAATAAAATAAAATTGCCAGAAAACGGCAAGTTAGGTTGCCGTTTTCTGGCAACCCATGGCACTTTTTTCGTGGGATCCATCCTATCAGAAAACGGCAACCTAAATTGTCATTTTTTGACACACCATTTTCCTAAATAAAATTACTGTAACCCCACTTTTCTAATTTTTCTTGTTTTTTACACAAAAAAGAAAAATATCCCCACAAAAGGTGTCTTACCATTTTCAAACTGATTTATTAGTTAAGGTACGTGAACCTTATCTTTATCCGTTTAAAATTAATATCATATATTATCTATATTCATACCAAAATCTGATTAATAATACCCGTATACTATTCGATACCTCTTAAGTATCTATTTATCAATATTCTCCTAAAAATAAATAAAAAAAATAAAAACAACAAATTTATAATTAAACTACATCTATAAATATCAAAATAAATCAAATTAAAATCAATATATCCATTAAAAAATAACTAAAAAAGATTATATGGATTCGGATAACACAAATACAGTACCCAAAAACCTAAATTCAAATTCAATCTGAGTCCATCAGGAGTAGTAGTAGTAAAATTACTACTCAAACCCATTCTAAACCTATTTATTCGCTATTTTAACCAGTCTTATTAAAATCGGATAGAGTCGGATACCCGAATTATATCCTCTCAGATCCCTGCTTATAGTTAACAAGTTATTAGACTCATTTTCAACTTGTAAATGATTTTTTCCTTTTCATCTTTGATTTTCTTTCTGTCTACTGTTATCTGACATATTTTTAATTCGTCAAGCTGGGATATGTAACCTTCATAATGAGAACTGTGAAATTGAGAAACTATAGTTGACGTATTACCTTATATAATGACAATTGTAAAATGTACTAAAATCACCTTACTGTAGTTCACAAGGCCATCGATTTCTAATAAATAATAAAATAAAATAAATAACATGTATAATAGATACAGAGATAGAAAGCTTATAATTGTCTGCACAACCTAAAAATACCTAAATTGGGTGCATTTGGTTAATTGTATTAAACCAATTAGTTTTAATTTCATAATTATTGCAGTTGTTTTGATGTATTTCATTATTATTTTTATATATTTAAATATTTTTTTTAATGTTATATATGTAAGAAAAGTTCTTATCTAGGTCCGGATCTATGAAATTTTTTATAGACCAAATTAATAGCATGTTGTCACACAAAAAATGGAGTTATAAAAAAAATCAGATTTGCTAAATAACCACTTTATAACTTCTTTTTATATAAGTGGAAACATGCCACTGACTTAGTTTTTGAGGGATTGTACCACGATTTTATTGTTATTATTTTTTTAAAACTATATGTTTAGTTATAAAAAGAACTTCATTTGACAATATTTGTTATCAAGTCTTTTTTTGATGGAGCAGTGGATGGAGATTCAAGTGAGACTAATAAGTGCGCAATGTACGCACGTACTACATGCTATATATTGTTCGATTAAATGACCAATAAAAATTAATTATTTTAATCTTTTGATCAAAAAGTGCATAACATGTGGTACACTTGTGCACTTTATACTGGATTAACACTAAAGTGAGTTAATTTAGGAACAGTGGAGTTGGATAAGCATTTGTGAAGAAAAACATGGCTGAAAATTTCATGGAATTGAATAATAATTTTGTACTATGAAAAAGTTGTGCCAGCTTTTAAGTAGGGTTTGCAAGACATGTGACGTACACACACGCACAGAGAAGTCCATTTGAAAGCAGTTTTTAAAGGCATTGCTCATGCAGTAACATCTGATTTGTGGGTCTTCTCTTATTATACTCTTCGTTGGCAATTCATGTTAGTGTTTAGGCCCTACGCCAAATATTTGGATTTTGATGTAATCATTATATTTTCATTTATATAATGATTTTTTTCACGTTAATATTATTGGCATGTTACATTATTGTAATGTTTACGAATAATAATGTTATTCATATTATTTCTAGTCATTTATCACTAAAGGGTATAAAGATAAATTAAGACTAGTATAGATTTGCATTAATAATCATGGGATGATTATATATGATGATATAAATCAAATTTATAGGTACTTGCTAGAGAACAAAGTACTGGATAGACCCATTGTAAGATCAATTCATGGGATAGTATCATAAGTGATCTTATAATAGATATGTTATTGAATTCTTTGACATGAGGTTATCATAGTTTCCTACATAATAAGGAACATTATGTTTTGACATAATCAAACGTTATCTTTAATCGGATAATTATAAAATTTATGATCGGCCATAATCTGAATTATACAGAGGAAAATTAATAATGAAGATGAAATTTGTCCCTCTGTTATGATAGAGATATCTATTGGGCCCCTCGACAAGAAGGACTGTAAAATGCATGGCCATGCTAAAATGAATTGATAGTGTGATCAATGTCATTTGAATTTATCAGTCTGCTTAGTGATCGAAAAATTATATGTTTGAACAATTTAAGTTTGACATGGACCATGACTTATGTTCAAACAAGATATCGTGTGACAAAAGGATAATGAAATGTTCTGTTGTCAGGCTAAAATCGGACTAACGATATTTATATTATTTGGGTAGTCATAATGTCTTGCTAAAGACCAATTATGACTTGAAGGCTTATTATGGAATTAGACCCACTGCCAACATAATATAAACCTATTAGGTCACACACTGAGACCAAAATGAACAAGATGGATTTTATTAGGTTATTCCGGAATAATATATAAATAAAGGTATTTATATTTAATTTCGAAATTACATATTTATATATATTTATATATGTACATATACATATATCTCTTATTTTGAATATGAGATAATAGTATGTATTAATATATTATTTCTTATTATTTTGAATAAGAAATAAATAAATAAATAAATAAATAAATATATATATATATATATATATATAATGTAAATATCTCTTAATTTTGAATTAGAGATAATATCATTATTTAGGGTTTAAAATTTATTTACATATATATAGATATATGTTAAGAAAAAAAGTTAAACCCTAGTAAAACTCTAATCACGTTCTTATTGTAGGAAAAAAAATTTAAAATTAGAGTTGCTGTACATCTTTATTATTAGAGAATAAGAAAAGAAAACCTAACCACCTTTTCTTTAAGAAAGAAAATTAAAATCCATTCGCATCATAAGGGAGCTAGCACCCCTGCAAGTTCTGTTCATTTTGTTCGTGCGTGTGGATACCGGTAGAGGGTGTTCGTGATTGAAGCAGCACCTAAAGTCCGAGATAAGACGTTATTTTCATTCTAAGGTCGGTGAATCTTAATCTCTTCCTTTTGAATCAATCGAATATACATGGATCCTGTTTTCGGGTTTCAATTTTATTTCACTGCATTAATGTTAAATTAATCCGATGAAACCCTACAATTCAAACTTGTCTTCAATCACCCATACCTATTTTACACAACGACACACATATTATATGGATTATAAAATCTATATCTTTTCTTTTAAACATAAAATTGCACAATTTATATTTATTCATATTGATTGGATTCATAAAAGAATAAAGTGTTCCGATAACTCAAATATAAAAGATATATATATATAATTTAACTATAAATCTCGAACAAAATAATTAAGCTTAAAATTGGCTACATCTTTAATTGAGGGCTGAAGATCGGATTGGGTTACACTTTTCCATATATCGATCAGTTAACAAATGAGAAAAGAAAAATAATAAAGAAAGGTGAGTGTTTATGCAGTTCTTGTGGACTGAAATTACACGTACAAAGTTGATGGTTAGGATCATTCAATTTGGGTATGATTTGTATTGCCATTATATAGCTTTCATGTGGGCACTCCTCCGATCACATGTGTCCACCTCACCCATCATGATGCTTCACTTGTGGGGACCCTATGATTTCTTCTTACTGGACCCTACACCTCCCATGGAAAAAAAAATGAAAATAAAAAAATAAGAAAAAATAAAAAAAAAATTATTTTCTAATTTTAGCTCGCATTACCACTCCTTAATTTACCCTATGCTGTACATAAAACCGTCGGGATATTCATGCAAATCTATAGTGTAAGTTTTGGAAAATTATTTGTCCAAATCTAATTCATGATTTTTTTTATAAGGATCAAGTCAATAGTAGGATGTTACACCTTATGCTATGTATAAAACGGTTAGTATCTTCAGGCACATTTATAATTAATATAATTTTTGGAAAATATTTACATGATTTAATTGATTATTATATTTTTTTATGAATAAGCTAATGATAGAATGTTAGATATGTTATAAGAACTATATTTATATAAATATAGTAGAAAAGCTATCAATTAAATGAGTCCTTGCATGAGTCTTCTCATTACTTTGGAGACAAATTAATTTACAGGAAGAGGTGATGCAAAACCCTTTTTTATTTTATTTCAGTGAATAATCGAAATAACTAAATAAAACTTTATATTCATTGAAATTCTATTGATGCAAAAGGAGCAAGTGTACCTTGCTCCCAATATAAATTCGCCCTTATTATGTTCATATATAAATTAGTAAATGTTTGAAGGTAAAAATCCAAGAGTGCAATATTATTTTTATATTTGTTTTTTTTTTTTTTTAATAAAGGAAGAATATAGTTCAAACTCAAACTAAAACCTTATACTATATTAAAACTAGTTTTACTGTTTGAACGTTTTCTTGAGAACTATTTTTTATATTTTTAATTGGAGCAACAGTGTCTCTTAAGTTATAAAATCTAAGTAATTAATATTGTCTCCTAAGTTGTAAAATCAGAGCAAATAAGCCCATACTAAGACGATTTGTTAAGTTTAACTGTATTTTATCCGTTGACCGTGACACGTAACATTCTTTTCACGCATAATTGACTAGTGTTCCCATGTTGAAACGATCAAAAGTGGAAATTTTTTCCCAACTTTGCCTAAAAGTGCGATTCTGTTTCTATAAGTTGTAAAATCGAAACAAATGAGAGATTGCTCAATGCAAACAATTAAGTTTGCTCATTATTTATAAATTGATATGTGTATTGAGACTGAAACTCATAATAACCTATACATTTTGCCATTATACGTTAAGTGACTATCCATTGACATGACAAAAAAAGTAGTATGAAAATGATTGAGTAGAAGATGACTTATTAAAGAAAGCCATAATCACAAACATTGCTGAAAGTATGAATTTTTTCTTATGATTTGATTTTCAAGCTAAGAGAGATATGGAATATGAGTTAATTTAGGGTTTTTATGTCTTTTTTACATGTCATATGAGAGTCGTTTGAATTCAATATGACATGTATTTCCTGTGTATACAATACGATGTCAATTTTATGGCTCAGTAAACAAAAAATAGTCAAATCTCAATATAGTTCCTCTCAAGTAGAGGCTTATTTGCTCCAATTTTGTAACTTGAGGAATAAATTGCTCTTATGGATAAAGTTGAGAGATAAATTTGCACCTTTAGTCGTAGTTTCAACATGACAACACATGTCAACCATGGTGTTTTAATTAGTTGATGGATGGAATATAGGCAAACTTAACAAATCGTTTCAGCTGGGCGCTATTTGCTTCAATTTTGCAATTTAAATGGTAACATTGATTTGATTTTACAACTTAAAGGGTAATGTAGCTTTAGTTGAAAATATAAGAACAATATCACACATTTAAAGTAAACACCATATATTGTATTAAGCTCGCTGTAATAAGAAAATCGATTAAAAGTTATTATTTGCCTAATTTGAAATTTCAGCTCTCATGAATAACATAAAAAGATACATGTACTTCTCATAACATATTCACGTTAATGTTCAAGCCTTTCTAGTTTCTAAAAATTTAGTAACCAATATATACATATATATCAACTTCATTTATTCTGTTAAAAAAACAAAACTTTTATGTATCAATATCAAAAACGAAAGCCATGATTGCTTAATTCAAGAATAAAGTCTGGATCAATTATATAGGGGTAATTTCACCCATATTCACTGAACTTATACTCAAATAGCACTAATATAATGAAAAAAAATTTATTCTTTTAAAAATCAGTAAACTTTGAACATGCATAAAAAAAGGTCACTTTGACTGTTTTTTGGCGAAAAAACTGCCGGAAAGTTCAGTTAGTGCGTACAATCAGCACCCCTGTACACGTGGTATGTCACATGGAAAAATTGACATGTAAGCATGCCATGCGGACATTTAGCCAAATCAGCTTGACAAGTGGCTCCTGTCGCGTGAGACTGCTAACATGCCATATCGGCATGCCACGTGGACGAATCAATGTGCGACACACATTTTAAAAAATTATACCCCATTTTCAAAATAACTAAAATCTGTCAAATATTCATGGCCACCAATAATATTATGACATGAGTCATTTAATTATTTTAAAAAATTTTAATAACCAACCACAATTAATATGCACAAAATAAGAATCTTTCAATATAAATGGGTGTCATTGTCAACTTATGTAAACCAAAAAAAAAAAAAAAAAAAGTCAGGCACATACCTATCAAAACCAAAAAAGCACCCCAAGGCACCACTAACTGGGCACATAATAAAAAATATTAAATATTCGATACCTATGCAAACTTACACATAATTGCAGGAATATAATGAAAACATAATTTAATATTTAATATTCGATATGAAGTGTAATTTTTCAGGTTGGAGTTAGCTTCTTGGTAGTACGCTTCCTTCCTCTTGATGTCTTCTTCAATGCCCCCATTACATACTTGTCTTGAAAGTATGAACATAATCATCTTGCAAATATATGGATTTGACTTGTCTTCCCCTCCTGGTTAGTTTGGGAACTTCAGGATCTCTTTCTTCTGTGACTTGTTTTCTATTCCCTTCATTTGGTTGGATTTCTGTCAGAGTCACTTGAGATTGCATTTTAGATTCATTGATGATAAAACTTTCCTGTGTTAGTTGATTATCCTGTAATTATGAAAAATAATTAAATAAAACAAATCAATAAAATAGTCAACAAGTAAAAAAATACAATTGATAACTTGAATTCAAGAACATAACCTGATAAGATATTCCAACAGGGTTGCCTCCAGAAATTACATTATAGACTTGATTGATTTCCTAGACATTAAGTTTTATGTCATATATATATTTATCAAAGCAATAAAGAAGTTTAAATTGTAATATCAAAATTTATGTAACTTACTTCTTGGTCTTGATTTTCAATAACCGGGTCAGCTTGAAAATTGGTTTTCAAGTTGTCAGCTCCCCCATGGTTAACAACATGTTATTTTCCAACCCATTTAAAATGACGTCTTGGATTAGGTCTAGTTAATTGGCAAATTGAACAAGTCATACTAAGTTCTCCCTTTCTGGAAATTTTTTGCCTTCCATTTACTGCTCTATTTTCTCTAGCTTGCTCAATTTCTTCAGGTTCCAATCTAATATTCTTTGCTTTCATCCCTTTCTTGTTTTTGACAGCCTTAGGAGTAATGATATCACCACCATCTATAACTCTTGGCCATAACACCATAGGATTTATTGGGTTGATAAAATTATCATACACCTTCATCAAAGTCTCCAAGTGATAGTACTTATGCACATAGTCTTCAAGATTTTCATTATTATGTACAATTGCATATATTGCATGCACACAAGGCAATCTAAATAAATCCCACCTCCTACAAGTACACTGCCATGCCTCCATATCCACAATGAATTTACTATTTTGTCCGTTCACTTCCACTTTTGGGCTACAAGAATAATTTAGCTCAAAAAAAGTATAGCGTCCTCTCTTAATTTTATCAACCCTTCCCAAACCTTTGGGCATATCTTGCCATTGTATTTCTTCATCTTTTCATTCTTCTTGCACATTCTCTTCATAAGCTTTTGATTTTATTATTTCAAGTATGGTTATGATCACTTTGTCCTTAGCATCCTGTATGTACCTATAATCCCTACACAACTAGTATGTCGGTTGATAAAATAATTTTATGTATGCATTAAAATAGCATTTAACATTCTACGTACCTATTAAAACATTCACACATATTATTTAACAAAATGTCACACTTGGAATGTGTGCTTAATAAGCTTCATGTCCATCTAGTATAGGGAATGTGTGCTAAATAAGCTTCATGTCCAACTAGTATAGGGTCTATCAGGGTGCACCAACAACTCTCTTGCAGCTGCAACTTCATTTTCAATCGCCACCAAAGCTTTTATGAACTTTACCTCATATGATGCCTTGGCTGTACCTTTATGTTTTCCTCTAAAATTTTAGTACATGTGCCTAATACAATACCTGTGTTTTGCTTCAGGAAATAAGTCTCTCATAGCTTCTATTAGTCCCTGTAAATAGAATTGAATTTTATTATTGCATCCACCTAACATTTATAGACTAAAATAAAAGTATTAAAACCTACTAACCTTCTGTCGAAGACATCTAGACAATATGTTGTGTGTTCCTAATCTCTAGGTCTTCTCCCAAATTATGTAGAAACTAGCTCCATATTTTTGTTGATTCATTTTCTATCAAAACTGCATATGCTATAGGAAAACTACAATTATCGAGGTCAATCCCAACTGTTGTGAATAGGAAGCCACCAAAATTTCCTTTTAACCATGTGCCATTAACCCCAACTATAAGCCTATAACTAGCCTTGAATGCATTTTTCAATGGTGCTAAACATATATAAAAACCCAAAAATCTATCTTCATCTCTCCACAAATGAACACTTGACCCAAGATTACTTCCTCATATTTCTGCCCTATAATCTAACAATTTCAAGTATTGCATCCTCTCATCTTTATAAATCCAATTTAAAGCCATTTTTTTGACCTTCAGGCCTTCATATTTCCAATTGTGTATCCTAAATCTTCTTTAACAGTGCTAATGATCCCTTTCAAACTCCACATTAGATCACTCCTAAATCTCTCATAATGTTTGCATGCTAACCATTGGGAAGTCATGTTGAAGTTCTTGATAACTTTGCCACAAGGGTGATTAAAGTTTAAGGTTTTAATCTGTATAGTATGGTCATTTTTACTAACTCTACTGGCCCATAACCTATAAGGACAACCAAGTGTCATGCACTTACATATGACTCTAGTCCTATCATTAGTTAGAAGGTAAATTAAAAACCTGTTTTTAATGCTCTACGCTCTGCATGCCCTCTTAAATTGATATAAGCTCCTAAACTTCATTCCATGTAACAAGACAGGGTTATTCATATGCTTATCCTCATTAAACTCAATAAATCTTCTCCTTGGCTCATGATAAGTTGCAATTATATATATATATATATATATATATATATTACATTATTTCTTGGTATAATTTCGTGTTTTATTTGTTAATTCTAATCTTTATTAGTTTAGTTTATGTTATTTTATTAGTTTATAATGTTTTTATAATTTTTAATAAGTTTTGGGATATTTTCAGGCGTTTTATTTCAATTTAGAGCGAAATTGGAGGTGCGGGGCTAATTTTAGGAGAAAATGATGAAAGAAGGCAAATTTTGCCTATAGCATAACTGTGCTTTCATAGAGCACAATTGTGTTATCCAGCATCCATTGCTAGTGAGGACAACCCAGAACACAGCTGTGTTTTCTCACAAACACAACTGTGTTTTCCAGTGAGAAGAGCGCTTGAAGAAGGCCAGTGCCTAGTGTTTCAGCACCCAGAGCACAGCTGTGTTTCTCTAAAATACAGCTGTGTCTTCCCTTTAGCAGCCAGAACACATGCACAACGCAGCAACCCTAAATGCACTATTTATTCAATAACATAGTTGTATTTTTCAAAACACGGTTGTGCTTTTCTGCAGACTATAAAAAGAACGCTGTTTCATCTTCCAAAAGGAGGAGACCTAGTTAGATTTAGTAGCAGACTTTTATTTTTCTTTTAGGTTTTAATTTTTGTTTTAAATACTATTTTTAGACTAGATTTAATTTTAATTTAATTTTTATTTTAAATAATTTAGATTAATTTAGTTTAGATTTATATTTTGGGATTCAAGGAGATTTCAAGGTTGAAGAAGAAGGAGCTTCAAGATTTATTTTCTCTCTCATCAAGGGTGTGTTCTAAACTTTATTTTTTATATTTGCTGTTTATATTCTTGATGTTAGAGTATTTCTTCATGCTTTTGAGTTCTTGAATCATAATTTTATATTTTGGATAATTGGGTTTAATGACTATTTTCATGTTTTCTTTTATTCTTCTTATTTATCTATGTATGAATATGATTCAACTGCTTTATTTAGATTTAGTTCGGAATGGCGATCTGAATGAATGTATTTGGTGACTATTACATACACATGCTCTGTTCTTTTAATATTTGCATCTATATTTCCAGTTGAGTTCGAAATGGTCGGTTGGTTTGTGGTTGTTGATGTTATTAGGTTCTGAATAGTTGAAGAATAGATGGGTAATGGGATAATTGGCTCCTAAATGGGAAATTAATTCATACCTAAGATTTTAAACTCGTGCTTAGGCTAGTTGATTAATTGGCTTCGAAATGGAAAATTAGTTAACTAGAATAGTTTGCTCCGGAATGGGGATTTGGGTTTAGTTCGGTTGTTCAGAATTTCATGTTTGTGTTATTTTTACCTGTATCCAATTACATTTATGAGGATAGAATTTCCTAAACACCCAATTAATCCTTGATTGATTTCTTGATGATTGTTTTTATTTTTAATTGTTAATTTATATTTTTAATTTCTTGTTTAGCTTAAACCTCCCTCCATCAAACTTAGAGATATCTCAGATTAGTACCACTCAACCATAGATATTTAGCTTACTAATCCATTTTCCCTTGAATTCGATACCGCGGGTTTTTAATTATACTCACTATATTACTTATCGATTCAGTACATTTACTAAATACTAGTCAAACTTTTGGCGTCATTGCCGGGAAATGCGGTGTTGATCCAAACTTCCTATTTTGAAACAAAAAATCGAAATTATCTCCTAAAAATCCCGAAAATCAGTGTTAAAATCCAATTCAAAATCAAATTCCTTAATTTTGGGGCGACAACGCCAGATGGGGGAATAAGATGATGAGGGGCGGGCACCCCTAGAAGGCCGCCCCTCAAGGGCCGTCCCTCGCAGGCCGTCCCTTAATTTTTTATTTTTAAAGGAACTTGACAGGGAAAACATCACTTTTAACCCTCTTACCTATGACTAAGCATTTAATTTTATCACTAGGTAATCCTGATCTAGGCTGTCTCTAGACCCAGTGTCTACAGTAGGCTGCAGTAACAGTAGTCCTTAAAGGCATGTTGTAGACACTGGGTACCGAGACACTCCAGACCAGGGTTACCCAGTGATAAAATTGGAGCCTGTTCAAAGGCAAGAAGATTAGAAGTGATTGTTTTTTTTTTTATCAAATTTGCTCTTTAAAAATTAAAAATAAAAAATATTTTTAAAAAATATAAAAAAAAGAACGTTGAAAGTGATAGTATTATTGTCAAAATTGCTTTTTTTTTAAAAAAAAAAAGTTTTTTCAGAGGCTTACGGCAGTCGGCGGGTGCCCCTCGTGCGCCAGGCGCTCGCTGGCGCTGGGGCACGCCTCACAGGGTGTAACACCCTGAATATGCTCTAGTCGGATTAGGGTAAGTTTAGAGTGTAACGGAAATCGAATGTGGTTGATCTAGGGACGGAAGTGCTAAAAAGGATGCAACCGTCATTAATTTGAAAGTTTCGGCAAGTTTTGATAAATTGGACAGTTATATCATCGTGCCTTAAATGACGTGAAAAGAATTATTTTGGTGACTAAAAATGTGTAATTGGATGATGGAAGTGATTAATCGTAGGAAAGAATGTGACTATTTTTATTTGTGTAAGGTAAGGGCATTTCAGTCATTTGATAATTAAGGATTAAATTGATTGAATTAATTAATTAAGTGGGTCAATGTATGAAATATAGTAGGGCTGTGCCAATTGAGGAAAAGAAGGTAAGTTAAGGGGTTAAATTAAAAAGCTTGGCATAAAAATCTTGAGGGGTCCACTCAAATGGTGACATGTGGCACTTGGGATTAGGATGAAGTTAATGGCCATAATTAAGCTATTTTGACTTCATTTTAGGCCATTCTTGGCCAGCCAAGTGAGGGAAAAGAGAGAGAGAGAGCCCATCCTCCTCCTTCCTCATGCCAAATCGCTTAATTCAAGTGCCTAAATCAAGTTAAAAAGGGTAAGTTGTGTAATTGTATCTCTTCTTCTTCTTCTCTAATTGTAAGTTTCAGAATTTATATAGAAATTATGGTTATTAGATATGCTAACATGTAATTTTTTGGGTTTTGATGAGGAAATTTGATGATTGTGATCATGAAAGAGTATGGGAGTAGAGGAGTGCAACCAATTGAACAAAAAGGAGCAAAGGAAGTGAGGTTTGGAAACTAGTTTGATTTGATGTGTTCTGATGATAAATAATATGATTTGAGATGTATTTGAATGATATGTGTTGAATCTATGATGATGATAGTGAGTGTTGGCTCTAGATTGTTAATATTGTGCATGTGAGTAGGATTTGATGAAAACAGTGTTAGAGAGCACTTGACCATTCTTTGGTTATTAGGCTTTATCCGGAGTTTTAGAACTCCAAATGGTACAAAAATAGTACCTTTTGAAATCTAAGACATATTCCTACAAATGTCTTAGAAATAATCTTGACCTAATTTTAGCTCTAAGTGTCCCAAAAGTGGTCATGCAGTCGAGGTATCTTCTCTGGCCGGGTTCAGGGGAGCAATATAGATTGTTTTGATCATATCGGATGATTTAGGAGTCTAAACGACATGAAACTTGTTCTATATTAAATCTAACATCCTAAGTATCATTTGTTAAGAAGAACATTTGGTCTAAAAATGAGGTTTAGAGGTCCGTTCAGGCGGTCAAAATTTAAAGCGGAAAGCAGTCTTGTGATTTGCTCTTGTGAGGAACCTGAAGCGAGCTTCTGTCGCAAGCGCGACATAATCTGCTTGACAAGTGTTTTTCTCCTTCTTTTGAACCTTTTGGTTGGTAGGAACCCTTGCCTACCTTTACCCTCTTCTAGTTTGTATATTTTATGATGTTTTCTCTTTATGCCCGAACTTCATCGGAACCTCATGAGACATATTTGTTATATGTTTAGTGTTTGTAAAAGAGTAAATAAGTAGGTATCACTTAGGAATATAAGAGACTAAGGTTATAAATAAGAATAATGACTAAGGTATTTCAAAGTCTAATGAGTTGATCACCTTTGAATTCATTCAACATTAACCTGATCTAAAGTCTGTTAAGGAATTAGAGGTGAAATTCTATAAATTGTACTTTGATCTTGCGGAACTACGGGGTTCTGATTCCCAACTCTTTGGGATACGTAGGAAGCTTGGGATATTCTTCCAAGTCCGAACCAAAGCACCAAACTTATTCAGACATAAAAGGTAGTGTTTCAACTGAATTCGGTTAGACACCTTGATACTTGTTACAAATAAATGTGTTATGTCGGTGTCGATTAATAAAAGTTTGTGGAGTTATTAATGACTCAAGTCTTGAATAAGATGATGTATAGCTTAAAATTTGCATGTGATATTAAGATGGAATTAAATGTTTAGGTGTGTCTTAACTTAAGTTGAACGAATATTTCGTATATCAAATATCAAACGGTTTTATATGATTGGCTAAGTAATAATTAATCCTTAATAAATTGAATAGTACGAGTTCCTTGTGTTGGAATTCTTGAGGTTAACGCATGTGGTTGAAGAAGTAATGTTTATAAAATTATTTATGGACAATATATGAATAAATATGTTTTATGTAAAGTTCATGTAATTAAAAATAACAAGAGCGGGATACTTGATTCTGTCGCGAGCGCAACAGAGGCCATTTAGTTTTCTGTCGCGAGTGCGACAGAGGCCATTTAGTTTTCTGCCGCGACTCTCCCCTATGTTATAAATGCATATTGTTGAGCTTTTGAACATGAGTTTGGACTTGTGATTTACATATGACATAGTGTATAAATTAAGATATGTTATACCATGCAAGTTATCGTGGAATTAAATTGTTGAGCATGTATTAAAGTTAAAATGGGATCGTCATTGAAGGTTATGGATTGATATATTTTATATGAACCATTGCTTTAATTTATGAATAAATTGTGCATAGGATTATAATGCGATTATAATAAGAGTATGTGCTTCTGGAAAAGATATTAAAGTGTAGCATGAATACTATTAAAGGAAATAAGTATGTGTTAGCCTGCGTTAGTCGAGTTGTGGATAGTTAGGCATGCCTAATAGAGTTAGTGTTGCTACAGCTAGTGTATAATTGGATCCCGATCAGGTCCCCCGATTGGATCTTCGTGATCCCTGTGTACTGAAAAGATAGTGTTGATACCTTCGGGTATCTATGTGTTATGAGAATAGTGCTAATACCTTCGGGTATCTATGTGTTACTTGTTATCCATCCCTTTGACTTAGCAGGCATTAAATGAACAAGAGTATGTGAATCAAACAGTAAATTATGAAGAGACGAATCTATGTGAAGATTTGTATGAAAGTGTGTATTTTATTATTGTAATCTAAATGCCTTGATTGATTATAAAATTACCTGATAATGCAACTGCTAGGCAAGATGTGTGAAATGAATTGTGGAAACCGAAAGGAAAGTGAATAAGTGTACAAGTGACATGTACAAGATGTGAAAAAGGTGTGTATGTGTATAATTGATTTGTTAACATTGATATGCGAAGTAAGTGACTATTTTGACAATCTCCTTGAAAATATCTAATTTGTTATTCTTGATGTGATTATATTTTCTATATTATGCTTTTCTTTAAACTTAATTGACGGCCAGTCTTAGTGGCTGTCCATATTTATATGTGTTTCCCACTAAGCTTTATGCTTAGCACAGATTTTCTTTTAATCCGTGTAGGTACTATTACTCGGATCGTTCAAGAGTCTTTCCGCAGCAGTCCAGGCCAATGCAAGCTTAAGAAGAGATATTAGAATAGGATTTATATAGTCTTCAGAACGTACGCAAGTTTTGTAATTTTAAACTATGAGTTTGTAAAAGTGTTATTGATTATGTAAATGATCTATCTATAGCGAATTCTGAAGAAGTTTATTTTATAATGTGAATGTGTAATGAATTTATAGTTAATCATAACATGTTTTGAAAATGAAAGAAATTTTATAACTCATATTTTAGCTTGAAGGTTTATAAGTTTTACATGTTTGTTCAGTAATGTCCTTGACCGTCGTCGTGAACCACCGGTTCACGGTATGGTTTACTACGTACGGGTAAGGGGTGTTACACAGGTAGCCTGGCTGCCTCCCCTCGCCTGCCCAAGTCGCCCCCTAACGTGTTCTTGGTGTGATTTTTGGCCCAAAATTGAGTTTTTATCTCTTTTTTTGGGATTTTAGTTTTTTTCATTTTTAAAATTTTAAAAAGGAATATTTTGTTTTAATTAAGGGTAATTTCCTATATTAGCTAGTTTTCCTTTTTTAGTAATATAAATAGGAAAACTTAAGGCAAAAATAGGGAGACATTTTTTTGGTTGCAAACTTTCATTTTCTTCTTCAAAAGAATTTTTTTCTACATTTTTTAGTTTTCTTCTTCTCCAAATAGATTTCTTAACGTTTCAAAAATTGATTTTTCTTAATAAAAAATCATTCTTTAAACAAACAAAATAATTCGTTGTTCTTGGAAATTTTAATTTTCTTCTATTTTTTTTAAGTAAGTTTTCTTTCTTGAAATAAACTTCCAATTTTTATTATCTTAATTCTATTTTCGCAATTCAAGACAAGGAAATTAACCATTTTTCTTCTTTCATCAAATCCAATTTTGAGAGTAAATATTCTGAGTTCAAATTGATTTTATATTTTTTTATTATTTTTTATTTATAATCAATTAATCACCATGTAAATTTTTAGATCTATTATTTATTTATTTGTTTTACGCGATTTTTGTCATAGATTTAACATTCTTTAACATTTTTTATTTTTTATTTACTTGATTATTCATCTATTATTATTATTATTATTATTATTATTATTATTATTATTATTATTATTATTATTATTATTATTATTATTATTATTATTTATGTTTTTATGTGTGTTGATTTATTAATATGTTAATTTATTTATTTGATTATATCATTTAATTTATTTGTCATTCATAACGTGAAGAGAAAATAACATGCCATATGCATATATGGAGGTAAGATAATTGGGTTATATGTTACCTATCTCTTGTAGCGCAGATACTTTGGTGAAAGCATTTATAAGGATCCCTTCTGGCGTCACTGATCCAGCTGATATCCACAAGCGGGATAACAGCAACTAAACCACAATCAAGCGAGGGAAAAAATCGACAGAGTTTCGGTATAAGAGCTTTTTCTTCTCCTTTTTTATCTTTATCTTAGCCCTTTATATAGAGAGCCTTATGCTCTTAATTAAGAGGGCTATTAATTAAGGTAATTAATAGGAAATGAAAGTTACAAAATTAATGGGAATTAAATGGGCAATTACAACTTTTAATTAAGAAATTAATATGCAACTTCCCTTATTTAATCCATAAGGGAAAAACCCTTAATTAAAGGACCTAATATCGAACATTTTTCATACTTGTGTAATTCCCATATTGACATGGATTCGAGTCCATATCGGGAGTCATGGGCGTATCCAGACTCCATCATCTCCCACTCGCATATGATGGAATGATTTCCAGTCGAGTTCTCCAGTTATACAGGCAAATAGACCGTGTGACCAGCATACATCGAGAGCACTAGTGCTATACACCTGTTAGGGATATATAGCATCTCGAAAAGATGAGATCCTCTTATTCACGTATGCCTAACCCTAGATTGCCTTTTCACATTCACTGTTTTAACTCATGATCTCATAAAATAATTTTCGTGTTCATTATTATGACTCTACTTATAGAGACCATAATAGGCTAGCCGGTGAACCACGAAACAATTAAATGTGATCTAAAAGCTATCTTCCCCTCTTACCATATGCCATCCATCAAGATTCAGCTCGCTTTTCCAGCTAGGTCTGCCAGGCCCAAATTATCCCATGGCCTCTTGGAGACTAACTAAAGTAGCCACACTGAACCATACTTCAGGGATATGTTAAGGGCTTCTGAGGGCCAAAATATGATAGGGTCTCACAATAGGGAAAGTTGAGAACAATAATATTGACTTCCCATCCCTTGGTCACTTAAGCACACATGGTATAAAACATGTGTTATGGTGTTCATTCCTTCCCTTAAAGGCGCACATGTCTTACATTTAAAAATGTACATATATAACACTATACAGAAGCGTAAGGTTGTGATACGCCGAAGCATCCAACTTTAGTCCACTTACTTAAGGACTACTTTTGGCCTTTTTTAGATAGAACATGGTAGTTACATTTAACTCACCATGGGATTACATTCAATCCTTATTTGGATCTCAATCCAAAGTATAAAACCTTATGTATGTCTTTATCTCGCACCTTAACAAGACAAATCTTGTAATTTCTGCAAGACAGCACTTTTATTTTGAACAGGCTCTCGAGCAATTCATATGTTCAAAATTCAGCTCATCTTAATCTTTGCCAACTCATTGACAAAACTAAGGTAAACACCCTTATGAGTGGGCCATTTTTCTGTCCGACATGCTCAATCTCAAATAAATAATAGTAAATATTTACACATAAACATTTACACTCATGTATTGCCAACACATGAACTTTGTTATTATTCATAAATAATAACGTTAAGGGATTATAAAAATAAAATAGTACCGATTAAATTCTACGCTAAACCTCGAGATCTAATGTGTTTCTCAAAACACATCTCTCATTACAAGTTTACTCAATGGATCTGCATGCGCAGAAACGTACCATAAGTTCACTTCTCCTCGTGCAACTATATCTCTCATGTATTGATACTTAATGTCGATATCCTTAGCTCTACTATAAGCTATCGACGATTAATTGTCACTATTGACTGTCATTGGTTCCTTTGAGGCAGTTACTCTTAAATGGCTCACAAACCATTTTAGCCAAACCATCTCTTGTACTATAGCTGAAGAAGTAAAAAATTCAGCTTGCATTGCTGATAGGGCTACACAGGTTTATTTCTTGTTACTCTATGAAATAGCACTCTTGCCAAGCAATAATATGAAGCCTGACGTGGATTTCCTTTCATTCACATCTCCTGCCTAATCAATGTTTCTATATTCTCTCAATGCAGATCCTTTTCTTGATAATAGAGAGAATAATATGCTGTACCTTTAAGGTGTCTAAGTATCCCTTTAATTGCTTCCAATGTGCTTTCAACAGGGTTAGTATGATATTTACTTACTATCCCCACTACATAGCATATATCATGTCTTGTATGCAACACTGCATACATATGACTACCCACGGCACTGGCATATGGAATGTTCTTCATATGTTCCATCTCCTTCGGCATCTTAGGACACATCTTTTTGCTGAGAAACTGATTCTTAGCAATAGGGGTATCAATGGGCTTGTAGTTATGCATATTGAATCATTCAAGGACTTTTTTGATATATGTCTCTTGAGAAAGAGATAATAACCTTCTTGAACAATCTCTTGAAATCTTAACTCCAAGAATGTAGTCTACATGACCCATATCTTTCATCTCAAAGTTAGACGATAACCATTCTTTGATTTTATTTACGTACCTTTTGTCATTTCCAGCTATTAGTATGTCATCTACATATAATGTTAAAATGATAAAATTACTTTTAGAGCTTTTATTATTGACACAATGGTCTTGATCAATCATATTGAACCCATTCGACATGATTGTCTCATGAAATCTTAAATACCATTGTCTTGAAGACTGCTTGAGGCCATAGATCGATCTTTTCAATCTGTAAACCTTATATTTGCTACCTATTTCAATAAAACCTACAGATTGATCCATGTAGATTTCTTCATACAATTCTCCATTGAGAAAAGCATTCTTTACATCCATTTGATGTAGCTCTATGTCTAAACTTGCCACAATGGCCAGAATTAACCTTATCGAAGTAAATCTTACAACTGGTGAGAAAGTCTCCTCGTAGTCAATCCCTTCCTATTGTGTAAAGCCCTTAGCGACTGGCCGAGCCTTGTATCTTTCGATACTACCATTAGCTTTTTGCTTCACCTTAAGAATCCACTTATTCCCAATTGGTTTGCATCCTTTAGGTAGATCAACCAGTTCCCAAACATGATTTGATCTCATGGATGCCATTTCTTCTTCCATTGCTCTAATCCATTTTTCTTTAGATGAGCATAAAAGAGCTTCCTGAACATTTTTAGTCTCTTTCACATCTTATGGGGTAACTAAAAGTGCTTCGTTCGAGCCTTCGATCTCAAATCGTCAGCGAGGAACACTTCTCCTTTTAGATTTGTGCAATTCTGAATCTTGATAAATATGTCTCATATATTTATCATAATTCGGAATACTCCCATTGTGACCTTGTTCCATACTCCTACTGGAGTCAGGAATACCATATTCTTTACTCCCACTGGAGTCAAGAATACTCCCATTTAAATCAGGGTCTCGAACATTCGGATCATTTGGAGGATGAAGGCCTTGACCTTTTTCCTCTAATTCCCTCCCACTCGGATGGAGTGATCCTGATAGTTCCTCTTCCTGAGATTAATAGAAAGTGAAATGCCACACCCCGTTTGCCCCCTAGTAGTTTGAGCCTATCTGTGTGAGCATGCATTTGTATGTGTTCGGCATATCATAAGGGTATTTTAGTAAAAATGCCTATTTTTGGGATTTATTAGCATATGGTAATATGTGTGACATTAGTGTGTGAATTAATTAGGAAATGATTGTGTGCATTTGAGCATATCATATTAGGGTATTTTAACTTGAGAGTGCATAGTGTGTGTGTTCATACCATTGTAGGGTGCTTTTAGTTGGGAGTGCATTGTGTGTGTGTAGTGCATGGCTTGTTGGGTGTGAGTGGTTAGTTTCACCAATAGGAAATTGACACATGTTTAGGGCAAAGAAAAGAAAAAGAAAAAGGAAAGAAAGAAGGGGAAAGGGCAGATTCACGTTTCCTTCTTCCCCTCATCAACTTCTTCTTCTTCTTCTTCTTCTTCTTCTTCTTCTTCATTTTCTTCACTCTAAGAACTTTAGTGTGGATTCAAGTCTTTATTGGTGGAATTAATCATTTCTTTGCATCCTCTTTGGTAAGTAAATGTATTTTCCTCATCTTGTTTTCCATTTGTTTTCATCTCCTTCTTCTTCTTTGGGTTTAGATTTAACTTAGGGTTTATATTTTGGTTGTTCTTGGTATGTTGTTCGTTAGTTGAGCCTCCCCGAGATCCTAAGGGCAAGGAAATTGCTGGGACTAGCAGAGCTAAGTGATTTGAAGCTTAGAATTTCAGGTTTGGGACTTGTCTCTAATTTGGGTGTGTTTGATGTTTTGAGTTGGTTTGTGTATTTTTTGGGAAAAATTGCATGATATGGTTTAATAAGGTGTGTATGTGTGTATTAATGGTTGAGATTTACTGTTATTAAGTGTTGGAAATTGTGAATTTAAGAGTATGATGATTTAGTTATGCATGGGTAGGTTTTGTTAATTTTAATTTATGAATGTTGGATTATTGGATGATTAATTGTGTTATTGATGAGGGTGTTTGTGGTTTGAGCTGGAAAGGTAAGTTCTTGGGTCAAAATTATAATTTGGAGTGTGTATTTTGTGATGTGTGTGATTTTGGGTTCGGATTTTTGGAGTGACTTCTGCGATTTCTGGAATTTCCAGAAGTCACACCGCGGTAAGGAAATAGCTCACCGCCGTGTGGATCGAGGAAACTCCTCAGAAATTGCAAGGCTGAGATTTTACACGGCGGTTAGGATACACCCATACCGCTGTGTAAAACGCTACTGCCCAGTTATGTTTTGACCTATGAGTTTCACACGGCGGTATGGGTTTCCCTTACAGCCGTGTGAAATGCCTCTGTTGGAGCAGTGTTCAAGCCTTCGTCCTGCTGCGTTGGGCATGTTACACGGCGGTATGGGATACCCCATACTCCCGTGTAAACTGTCTTACATGGCGGTATGGATTTCCCATACCGCCCTGTAAAATGCTTCTGTCCTAATATGCAGATTTTGGACTTCTTTTCTTTTCACTCCTTTTCCTCTTGTGTTTGGTTTTTTTTATTGTTTAGTATTATTCTATCTTTTTAGCATCAATTAATTGTGTATTTTGCTATGCTAAAGTAGTATGTGTTTTATGTATTAATATATATATATATATTGAGTTATGCTCATGTATGAATTCCTTATGTGATGAGTATTCGGATGTAACTTGTGTTACGCATGACCTGCTAGAGTCTAGTAAGTGGATAGTTAGGCATGCCTAATAGAGTCTTTTAACTGCAGCCCTCAATTCAGTTCGGACTCCGATCAGGTCCCCGTTAGGTTCCTCGCGAACCTCTCAGTATTTGGATCTTGTTTAAGATCCCCTCAGTAAAAATATTGTGTTTTTAATAAAAATGAAATGACTTTTGATTTGTACCTATGAGGTACCCTCTGTAATCGATTCGTACCCGTAAGGTACCTCAGTACACTCGTTATCCACTACCTTGAGTCAGCAGGTGTTCGATTGGTTTGCTCTGCTCTGTTTTGGCTATATAAATATGATATCCGAATGAGTATATTGATGAGATGTATGTTTGATTATTTTGGAATGGATATGAATCTGAGATGCGGAACGTATGGCTTTTAATTGTGAGCATGCTTATGGATTATGTTAAACTATTGCATTTGCCATTATGAATGTGTTATGCCTTGACGACCATTGTGAATGGCCGTCCATATTTTATGTGTGTTTTCCCACTAAGCGTTTATCGCTTAGCACGGTGTTTTTATCCGTGCAGGTGCGGAAAGAGTTTTGCTTTGAGAGAGTCGCCGCCGTCAAGCCAACACAGAAGGTTTTAGTGTAGGGCTTAGCTTTTGTAATCTTTGATGATTCTTTTTGTATAGAACTCTCTTGTATCAGTTTTGTTATAGCTTCCGCTTATATACTTATATTATGGTTATGTAATATCTTTTGTCTCAGCTGGTTTGATCATAACATTATTGTAATGATTTATTATATTAATGTATGATCAGCTATTGCTTTCTTTTCCCTTAAAGTTTTTAATTACCCCCTATTTCGGTATGTATGTTATGAATGATTGTATGGTTTGCCTTGTATCCGTTTGGTGGCACCCTGACTCATACAGCATCTCACTCCTAATCGGATGGGATCGCCTACGTATGGGTAGGGGGTGTTACATAAAATCTTAATTCACTTTGCCCAACTTTGAAAATTCATTCTTTAAGAATATGACCGCTCGTGATCCAAATTCTGTCATACTACCATTTTCTTGCTCACCCATGAAAATGTATCCTTTAGATACTTCCAAATATCTCACATAGATACTCTTTTTATCTTTTGGTCTCAATTTACCAAATTAAGGTATCATGGATGTAAGCAATACAACCCCAAGGTCGTAAATGGCTTAGGTCAACTTGTTGACAAGCCCATAACTCATAAGTTATAGAAGTGACAGATATGGAGGGCACTTGGTTTAAAAAATATGTGGCAGTTAATAAATTATCTCCCCGATAGGAGATTTGCAAATCTGCCTCTTCCATCATAGATCTAACCATATTCAAGAGAGTCTTATTTCTCCTTTTCGCAACACCATTTTGTTGTGGAGTTCTGGGATGATGCTCAATCCCTTTTTCATCACATAAAGCTTTAAATATATCTGAAAGATATTCCTAACCTCTGTCAGTTCTCAAACCTTTGATCTTTTTGTCCAATTGATTCTCAACTAAGTTCATAAAAGTCTTAAAGCAACACAATGCTTCTGACTAGTGAGTAATCAAATAGACATGACCATACCTAGTATAGTCATCTATAAACATGATGAAATAGTAGGCCTTATGCCTTGCCCTTACATTCATCGGACTATATATGTCAGAATGAACTAATTGCAATGGAAATTTGGCTCTAGTTCTTTTTTCGAATGATTTTCTAATTATTTTTCCTTTTAGGCAATGCTCATACGTAGGCAATTTAACCTTATTTAAATCTTCTATTAAACCTAATTTGATTAACCGACTCATTCGGTCTTATCCAATATGGTTTGATTTAGCATGCTATAATTTTACATTATTCTCATAACTATGTGAAGAGAAAGGAATCAAAGAAAAAACTAGTTTTCGTCAAATAGTCATAGTGCACATTCATAACAATAAAATCATGCAACACTTAACCAGAACCATTAATATCATCATTTAAGCATAAGCATACACTGTTATCCTAAAAATATAAATTGAAAACAAATTTCAATAAAGCAAGAACTGAAACAAAACTTTTAACAAAGGTATTGGTCCTGAATCTATCACCCACAAAGGATGAAATTTAGAATTGGATATACATATTTCACTCACTCTTGAGTAAGAATAGTGTATCTGTTTGGTCACAATATAGCCTCTTGCATAATGTCCTTTCTATAGGCAATTGAAACATTTCACTCTTGAAATGTTTATCTTCTTTTTGCCTTTGGACCTTTTATGCTTCTGTTTTACTTTATACTTTTTAGGCTCCCGAGCCTTTTCCTTATCCCTACTTTTGAAGCTTCTTTTGTTGTTAGTATTCATTCTATCGAATGGGACTGTGCCATATGCACTTCGACATTGACCTTAATCACTGTTAATTAATCCTCTCCAAGCTCCAAATGACAAATGACCTCAAATATTTCAATGCTTGTCCGCTTGAGTTAGTCATATCTTTATATGCTCCTAACTCTTAGGTAAGGAACGGATAACAACTTGGAACTGCTGCTCGTTAGTCAACTTATGACCAACCTTCTAAGCTCACTTATCATTTTCATCTCTCATAGATGTTTTCGCATCGAATAATCAGACTTTTTCTGATTAGTATCAAATTTGATCACTAATGATCGGAGCTTGGTCAGACACAAACCTCTTAACTTCTCCCACAAAGCAATCCACGGATCTGTTGCATTTTGATATTGGCTAAACTGCTTAGTGATATCATCATCTATTGCACTCAGCAAGATGATATGAACAGTGGAATTCTTCTTTTTCATGCCACATAAGCATTTCGGTACCGCCTATATTGGAATGTAGTGCCATTCTTAGATTTAGCCATAACCAAACTTAAGGGTTCAAGAGCCTCTTGCTCTTCAAGCACATACTGGATTCTCATACTCCAGATTTAATAATTGTCACCATTCATCTTAATATTTTTATTAAGTTTGGCAACATTTGACTTGGAAGCAATGTCCATTAGGATCCTCTGATCTAAAATGGAACAATATTGCACAATTTTAAAGGAGATAAGGCAATATATGCTATTTACTACACATCTGAAATAATAACCTAGTAAAGTTTTCTATTAGCCTTCAATTCGAAAAAGCTACTAATAGTATCCAATTACCCTCTTAGTCCTAATATCCATCCTTACAAGTTAAAATTTCATACATAGTAAATTTAAATTATTGGATTATTAAGTTCTCAAACTTATAAGGGGATTTTTATTAAGTCTTTACTTAATAAACATGCAATTATTTTACTCATAAAATAATGCAAGGCAATTAACAGTTAAATAAACACATTTATTATAAAGTTAAATGCCACCATAATAAATAAACGCATCATTCAACCAATAGATTAAAATCCAATAATCCAAAATATGACACTCATGTCAAATAACAATAGAAAACACAAATTCTATTTAATAAAATTAAACGCTAACCAAGATTGACACTCGTATCAACTAATTTAGAAATCTAGATTTTCACAAAATCTTTCTTGACATTGGAACTGATTCTCTGACCATCTTCATCAATTCATTAAGTAACTCATAAGTTCGTTGATGAAGCCATAGACGATGTACACTACGTCCACTTCTCAATTTCATCACAGATGCAGTGTTGCTCCTCAACACTCCTTTTTTGGCAACTCTAGCTAAAAAGTGGATGATAGATTTTCTATAAATTCTATCTCTAATGTACCAGGCAGTTTCAAATAACTCACTGAGTTCTGTATGATATACAAAGGAGTTAGTCAACGATTTGAACAGGACTCTATCACCCTTTTTCATACTTAAACCACCTAACCAATTGCACTCCTGCATTTCTTCTTGCATAAACACTATATGATGCACTATTGCATCAAGGTCATCAGCTTGTAAACCCTTATGCATCCTCAGATTTTGGACTTCATGCACCTTTGCATTCATCTGAGTGATACCCTGAGGAGTATGAGGAACCATAGGAGTCCTTATTATCACCATTTCTGTAACACATCACAAAAACAAAAAGTAGTTCATACACTCATGTATAAACTCATATGATTGAAACATATTTCAATCAACAATAAGGACAGATCCATAAAATTTTCGAAAAATATTTTTTAAAATTATTTAAAGGCATAAAACACATTTTTCACAATTTTATAATATTTTTAATAATTTAAAAATAAGAATTTATTTTCTGGTTATCAAAAAATTTTGAAAAAATAACCAAAAAATCTGAAATATTTTGAAATAATTATCTGTAAAAAATTGAAGCTGATTCGGTGGTCAGAAAAGGCCGTACACACCAACACTCGTCGCTAAAAGGAGGGCTGATGCGCCTACACGCCATCACGTAAGCCTCTCACTTGTCCTGCCGCGTGTCACAACCACAGTGTGCCATGTGTCGGAATACGATTGGTCCACCTATCACTAACATGGCAACCGCAGACACGTTATCGTCACGTGGCATGACACTTGTCGACCACGTGGCAACAACCTCTTGGGCCATGTGGCAGAAGTGACACATCACTTTGCTGACATGGCTCGACACATGGCACAACATAGTTCGTCCACATGTCACCCCTGACTGGTCCACCTAGTGCCCATGTGGCACCTTGTGGACATCTCACTGCCACATGGCTTGATCTGGGTCAGCCACGTGGTGGAATCCGATTGGGCCACGTGTCCATAGTGACGCATTACTGTGGACCGGTGTTTGCACGCGTGTGGGCCACAACCCATGTGCACGCGCCCAATGTCTAGCGGCACATGCATGCTTCACACCGCTTTCCCGATAGATTCAGAGCTCTAAATTTCTGCCGGTGGGGGATTTTCGGTGTCTGTGATTTTAATGGTATAGTCAAATATTACAAATCTCAATTTCTAGTATAGCGTTTGGAACACCAATGTTCATGCCCTCGAATTTCGGTGTACACATACACGATTTTAAACCGAAAAAAATATATACAAATATATATTTTAACACAAAAATAAATATATTGTGTTCGTGCATTTTAGATCTATCAATTTTACATATAAAATTTTAGATCTAATTTTAGCCACATGCGAGGATGCCAAAAACAAAGGCTCTGATACCAATGAAAGGAAAATAACATGCCATATGCATATATGGAGGTAGCATAATCGGGTTATATGTTACCTTATGTTACCTACCTCTTGTAAAACAGATACTTTGGCGAAAGCATTTACAAGGATCCCTTCTGGCATCACTGGTCCGGCTGATATCTACAAGCGGAATAATGGCAACTAAACCACAGTCTAAAAGCCCCTTGGAGTGAAAGCAAGCGAGGGGAAAAATCGATAGAGTTTTAGTATAAGAGCTTTTTCTTCTCCTTTCTTATCTTTACCTTAGCTCTTTATATAGAGAGCCTTATGCTCTTAATTAGGAGGGCTATTAATTAAGTTAATTAATAGAAAATGGAAGTTACAAAATTAATGGAAATTAAATGGGCAGTTACAACTTTAATTAAGAAATTAATATGTAACTTCCCATATTCAATCCATTTAATTAAGGGAAAAAACCCTCAATTAAAGGACCTAATATGGAACATTTTTATACTTGTGTAATTTTCATATTGACATGGATTCGGCTCCATATCGGGAGTCATTGACGTATCCAGACTCCATTATAACACATTTTATTTCATTTTTAATTTATTTTAATACTTTTTTATTATTTTATGTATTTAATTGATTTTTTTTTATTTAATTACTAACATTAATTTTATTTGTGTTTTTTCTTGTTTTAATACTTGTTTTTTCCCTATTTGAACACTCTTGCAAGCAAATGAGGGGATCCGTGTGATTTTTTTTTTATGTAATATTTTTATTATTTTTCCTTTATTTTGCGTTTTAATTAATTTGCCATGCAATTTGTAATGAAATTATTTATTTTATGCACATTAAAAAGAAAATCACAAAAATATTTTTATTAATAAATTTGGAATTTTTTCTAATAAAATGGAACCAATATCCTAATTTCTTGCTAATATAATTCACTTTTAAAAGGAAGGTTAGTTTTTATAAAATGGGATCACTCATCCCCGTTTTCTCAATAATGCCCAAAAATAACTTTTCAATTTTTAAGTGAGCACGAATGAACCAATGTTTCTATTCCTAAATAAATGCTCCGATTTATGTATGCTTATTTATTTAATTAATTTTATCATTTATTTATTTGTTTATTTTAATTTTATATTTTGGGGGATTGTATTTTTTGTCCTAATTTTATTTTGTAATGTATTTTGTATTTTATTTATTTTATCTCTTTTCTTTACCGCGATGCTTGAGGTGCACTTTAATTTTTAATGCATGACCATGTGAGATGAGAGATGAAAAATTAATTGTTAAAAACTCATTTATAATTAAGCAAGGAATTAATAAGAGTGAAGTTCCGAATCTTTCTCTAGTTTAGACCCCAAGGTTAGATGAACTTTCCTATTTTTTGTAAATTGGGTGGCGATTCCAAAATATCTCAAATGTACCTTATGCTTTCATAAGATTAGATGAACTTTTCCAATATTCTATTGGATAGTGATTTCATAATATCTCATGTTGCTCAAAATTTAGACGCAAACCCTCTCGAAAAAATTACTAAGCGAGTTCGGCACGCGTCACAATGGCAACTCTACTGGAGAGTTTGAGACTTTGTTTCGAAAGTGTCTTGATTAATATATATAATTGAGTTTTTACAAATTTAAATTCTATCCCTTTTTCGAAAAATTGCACTACATCCATACTAAAGCCTTAGAACTATGCTAAATGGTCCCTATTTTTATCCCGGTGCATTCCTGAAGTACGACCCTACGTTTACTCAATGTAAAAAAGTTGTAGACACCAGATCCTGAGACAGCCCAGATCAGGGTTAGCCAATGATGAAATTAGATGCCTGTTCACACGCAAAAACGTTGAAAGTGATAGTTTTCTTGTGAAATTTATTTTTTAGAGATAAAAAATTTTAAAAAATAAAAGTAAAAAAAAAGGGGAGTTTGGAAATCATCGTGTTTTAGTCAAAATTGCTTTTTGAAAAAAAAATAAAATATCTCGGGGATTTTAAGTCGCCAGTGCGCGAGGGCAGGTCTCCCCCATGCGACAGGCGGCCAGTGTGCGCTGCACGCAGGCGTCACTCGCACTCGCCCGCGCTAGTCGCTTCGTGCACAGGTGAAACCCTGCCAGCGCATGCATATCGAGCCTCAGTCACCCCCATCCGACGAAAATGCAAATTTTGCCCTTTTTCAGGATTTTTTGGTTTTTTATCACTTTTTTGGGATTTTTTTCCCCAAATCTGATTTTTTATTCCATTTTTTGGGATTTTCATGATATTTTTCATTTTTGAAATTTAAAAAAGGAATATATTGATTTAATTAAGGTTTTCTTTTTTAATTAGTTAGGTTTTCCTTTTTTGATGATATAAATAGAAAAACTTAAGAGTTTTTTAGGAGAGAATTTTTTTTGGGTAATTTTCTTTTCTTTTCTTTAGTTTTGCAATTTTTACTCTTCTTCTTCAATCTTTTTTCTCCTTTTAGTTTAATAAAATTTCTTTTAAAAATTTTAGATTGAATTTTATTGATAAAAAAATTAATTTTAAGACAAAAAAATATAATTTTTTGCTTTTAAAATTCAATTTTTTCACTTGTTTTTTTTTAATTTAATTTTTTTCTTCTTCAATTACACTTCTTTAGAGAGATTTCTGAATATTTTCTTTTATTTTTAATCAAAAATCATTATTGGGACAAAGAAAATGATTTTTTGTTCTTGAGATTCGAATTTTCTTTCATAATTTTTTTTAACAATCTTTTTGTACTTTTTCTTTTTTAAATAAAAAGTTTAGGTTTTTATCATCTTAATTCAATTTTCGCAAATCTAAACAAAGAAAATCAATCGTTTTCCCTCATTCTATCAAATCCGAATTCTAAGAGTATATATCCTGGGCTTGATCTCATATTTTTATTTATTTATTTATTTATTTATTGCATTACTTTTATTTCTTGTTTATAATCATTTAATCAAAATGTAAATATTTAGATTTATTGTATTTTTATTTATTTTATGTGATATTTGTCATAGCTTTAACTTTTTTATTTCGTTTTTTTATTCTTTTTTCATTTACTTTTTTTCATTTTTTTCTTATTTATTTATTTATTTATTATTATTATTATTATTATTATTATTATTATTATTATTATTATTATTATTATTATTATTATTATTATGTTTTTTTTATTTGTGTTAATTTTTTAATATGTTAATTTATTTATTTCATTATGTCATTTAATTTATTTGT
The DNA here is from genome assembly GCA_947683425.1 of Excoecaria cochinchinensis. Classification (NCBI taxonomy): domain Eukaryota; kingdom Viridiplantae; phylum Streptophyta; class Magnoliopsida; order Malpighiales; family Euphorbiaceae; genus Excoecaria; species Excoecaria cochinchinensis. The sequence continues at coordinate 782,908 of CANTUQ010000177.1, read as the reverse complement.
CATTCATAATGCATGTTTTATTTATTTTAATTTATTTTTTATTATTTTATGTGTTTAATTGATTTTCTTAATTTAACTACTAACATTAATTTTGCTTGTATTTGTTTTTGGTTTCAAATCTTTATTTTTCCTTATTTGAGCCCCCATGCGAACAAAGGACGAGAACTAGAGGATTTATTTTGGTTGATTTATCATTTTTGTTATTTTTATTATTTTTCTTTATTTTGCTTTTTATTTATTTGTTATGCAATTAGTAATAAATTCATTTATTTTATGCACATTTAATTAAAAATCACAAAAATATTTTTATTAATAAATTGGGTTCTCCTAATAAAATATGACCAATGTCCTAGTTTCAGCCAATAAAATGTCACTTTTAAAAGGAGAATTAATTTTCATAAAATAGGATCACTCATCCTGGTTTTTCAAATAAATACCTAAAAATAATTCTTCATTTTTTAAGCGTGCATGAAGGAACCAATGTTCCTATTTCGAATAAATATTCCGATTTATGTATGCTTGTTTATTTATTTGATTTTATTATTTATTTATTTATTTTAATTTTACATTTTAGGGGATTGTATTTTTGTCCCAATTTTATCGTATAATTTATTTTTGTAGTTTATTTTATTTTTTTTATCACTTTCCCCTTTACTTGAATGTGCGTTTAAATTAATTGTATGACATGTGAGAAAAGGGATGGAGAATTAATTGTCAAAAACTCACTTATAATTTAACCAAGGCATTAAAAAAAGTGATGTTCCGCACCACTCTCTGCTTTAGACCTCCGAAATTAGACGAACTTTCCCAATTTCTTGTAAATTGGGTAGCGACTCCAAAATATCTCAAAGGTACCTAAAAGTTTCACGTGATTATATGAACTTCCCTAATGTTTTACTGGGAACGAATTTCAAAATATGTCATGTTATCCAAGATCTAGATGTAAACCCTCTCGGACCCGAAAAGCAGGCCTCTGGGGAATATAGGCGAATTTCGGCACGTCACAAAAGTGTTAAGGATAATAACCAGCCCAAGTCTCGTACCATCATGGTATATTAAATGGAGATCCAATTGGTCGTACCATCATGGTATATTAAATAAAGATAATCACTTTCTGGTTTAGACTTTCGAGGTTAGATAAACTTTTTCAATTTCTTGTAAATTGGATGGTGACTCCAAAATACCTCAAACATGCCCAAAGATTTCATAAGATTAGATGAACTTCCCCAATATTTTATTGGAAAGGAATTCCAAAATATCTTATGTTACCCAAGATCTAGACGTGAACCATCTTGAACCCTAAAAGCGGGCCTCCGGGGAACATAGACGGGTTCCGGTGCTTCACCAAAGTGTTAAGGATAATCACCAGCCCAAGTCACGTACCATCATGGTATATTAAATGGAGACCCAATTGGTCGTTATGCTCGTGATGAGTTAGACCCGTTGGCAGGAACCATGCTTGGGTAGCCCTAAAATATCTTCAACTTCGACTAAAGCTCATCTAATGGCAATAGATACTATCCTTAGGTGACATCTACAGTAATAATGTGCTTGCTATATGGCCATTATATATTAAAAAAATCAAATAAATTAGATGGTTTTTTCATCAAAGGCTTTCACGCCCGATGGGCCCATCCTAATTTAATTGAAGTGTTTAAATACATAATGGCCAAAATTCATATGTATGCGCATTAGATAAAAGATGTTATGTTGCCGATTTTCCAACGTGAACCACACGCGTCCATTGAGTTCCCTGTTAACCCATGGATCAAGCCCACCTAGAAAAGAGACCGTATTAACTCCTATGTGAGAGTGATAAGTTGAAAGGATCTACTTGCTTGTATGTGGTTGTGAATATTTCATAACACACGATCATGCATTGTATATGTCATTCATACATCATTCTAACAATTTAAATCTTTCAGCCACTTTAGATTCATCTAAGCGGATTAAAGGTTTCGATAGTCAATAAATAAGGATAAATTTGCTCTTTGAGTTGCCAAAATTAGTGTCTGATTGGAATTCTGAGTCACTCTCGATAACCAACGAATCATCCTTAGAATCATCAATGGCAGAAGAAATCGGGCCATTGACCACTCAAGACCTAGCAAGGAGACTAGAGGACTTTGAGTGGAGGATGTTGGAGATGATGGGCGCTATGGTCGAAAGGATTGCTCATCCTTTTGCTGCACAACCACCTATTGCTCCACAACTACCGGTAGTCCCTCCTCAGGGTATTGGTAGGGAGGCTCCTCTCATAGGTAATGTTGTCTGCCAACCTGTTAATGAACATAGAGCTATTGTGCCCATTAAGCCAAGAAGGGAAAGGATCTTTAATCCCAATGATGAAGAGCCAATAGCACCTCAAGATGTGAGGGGTAGAGCACCCAGGGTGGAGGATAAGGCATTGAGGAGAATAAGATAGCAGATTGAGGCGATCACCCGCTTGTTATCAGTTGGAAAGGGGATCAACATCGATGATAGAGATTTTGGGGATAAAGAGCTACTACACCAAAGGTTCAAGATGCCTGAGCTGCCAAAGTTCGATGGTACTTCGCACCCATCTACACACATTAAGCAGTATACTCTGGTGAAGAAGGGCATAGGGTTAACTAAGAAGCAGAAGGTGGAATATTTCTGCCTTAGCCTGGTGGGTTTGGTAGTAGACTGGTATCACGGGTTGGACATGAGGTCCAAGGAGGATTGGGACCTTTTGACTGAAGAGTTCTTAAAGCAGTATGACTACAGGATAAGAATGGAGGTCACCTTAAAGGACCTCGAGCTCTTATAGCAAAAGAGTGATGAGTCATTCCATGAATACCTCACCAGATGGAGGAATAGGGTCATGGAGATGAAGCGAAAGCCTGACACTACTGACCAGATCAGATTGTTCATCCGGAACTCCTGCCCTTACTTAAGGGACTTACTCAACTTCAAAGAACTCAAAGATTGGGAGTCACTTAAAGAAATTGCTATAGAGGCTGAGGGGGATTACCTAGCAAAGAAAGTAAGCCAAAATAACTTTGCTAAAATAAGATATGGGAATCAATCAAGGTATAAGTTGGGTGGTGCTGGAAGCAGTAATAATAGAAATGGCAAGACAACAAAGGTTTCAACTATCGAAATTAAACAAGGCCAGAGGCACTTTTCTAATTTGGGCCGGTCTCTATCCTTGATATTGAAGAGATTAATGAAGGATGGCAAGGTGCAACCATTGCCACCCAGGCCGCAACCATTACTACTCAGGCCAGCTATGAATCAGGGACAGCCAGGGCACAGAGGTGATCAGTGTTGCGCCTATTATCAACATACCGGGCATTTGACAGCTTATTGCCACACTTTGAGAAATAAGATCCAAGATCTAAGATCTCATCGACTCCAAGCAGATCACAGACCCTAAAAAGAGAGAAAAGAAGAAGAATTCGGGCTATAATGTAGTCCCCTACCTGTGTATATGATCAGGTCTGGTCTACTTGAGTGGTATATTTTGCAAGATTTATATAGAGATGAGTACGTCGCTATCACCCGTCGGGGGATGAGTGAAGAAAAGATTCCCATGGCGGCGGTAGATTATTGATCCATGAGTAAGAGTGGAGAAAAATATAAAGAAGATTAGAAAGAAGATGATGTTTTTTTTTCCAGATGTTTCATTTTTTTTATTTTGTTTATTATTTCAAGAACTTTTTTTATAACAATGTTAGTTATTTCAATAAAGTGAACAATTTTATTTATTTGTATAATGTTCCTAATGATTTCATTTCACATGATAATGGTGCATTCATTTTTAGCATTAATTTAACTAATACAACTGCATTTAATCTCTGGACTTTGGAAAACCCAAAAAAAAAATCTTTATAGCATTTGATATAACTCCTGAAGAGAGGAAAATTCTAAAAGATACCAAAAAAAGGATGATAATAATAATAAAGGAAAAGCCTTTGCCTGGTTCTAGAATGACTCTAAAAGTTGACAAAAACACTGCTAGGACAACGCTGCTTTAGTTCACCAATAAGACATTCCTTTGCCTCATCAACATCTAGGATGCATACAGCCAGATGAAACCAAGCTCTGATCATTAAGGGGCTACATCAGAAGGTAGGCGAACGAAACTTTGGGCCTTCAAAAACAAATCCATAGTTTTATCCCCAACCACTTAAGGATAACTTGTAACTCAATATCAACCATTAAGAGCTACTTTAGAAATTAAGCCACCAAAGCCGACGAAAGCAAGGTGAGGGATTTTACAGTCAGATTCCAAATAGAGAACTCACCGTCTCAGTCAGTTTGCATAAGAGTCAAGATAAAGCCTTTAGTGCTAAAAAAGAGTGGCACTATTAGAAGAAGCAGCCTTCCTGGCTAATGAGGATGAAAGTAAATTCAAAAAAACCAATAGATGCCAACAGATTGAAGGAGGTTACATGACAAAGGCTAAATATATATATATATATAATAATCAAAAAATAAATGTCCCGCGGGTTGAAAATCGAAAAGGCAACCTCGTTTAAATTAGGTGCCTTGCCAGGGTAAAAACCGAAAAAGTCATCCTGGGCAAAAATTTAGGGCTGAGAGAAAATCTTCAATCATAAAAACCCGAGAGGGCTGATTGATAACAGGATTTGATGTTGTCATGATCTATCTCGAGATTAGATGAGGTCTTGTATTTTTTGAGTTAACGCCAAATAAGGATCATGTAACACCCCGATACCCCCGTTGGAAGGATGCCGGGGCGCCACGCGCACAAATCACTGAAACGCATACATATACTCAAGACATGTTAAGAAAATAAGTACATTTAATCAAAATATAACAAATCCTTATACATATAATAATATTATCATATCATATCATTTTACAAAAAGGGATTTGTAAATAAATACATACACGAAATAATCCTTTACAAAAATTACATTTCCAAAATCATACTCCATATACAAAAATATAGTGAAAGATAAAATAACTCCAATTCTAGACTTCTAATGGCCAACCTGCAGATGTCCGACTCCCAATAAGAACCTGCCACCTACACGGGAAAAGAGCCCGTGCTAAGCGATAACGCTTAGTGGGGAGGAACAACACATGTGTGTACATATAATTGCAATAAACATATATATAAGTTTAATAATAACAAAAGCATAAAAACATATACTACTCATGCATATAACAATTGTTCATCATACTTAAGTATATTAAAAAAAAAATAACCATTCATATTCGAATACAAGTATTACATTTCATCATGTCATAACGCATATACATATACATGTAACATATATTCATTTCATATAAATAACGGCTGCATAAATTAAACCCATATAATAACTTCAAGTAATAGCCTGATTACTCAATAACTAGTGGATACGGGTACTAATGATACTGATAGGACACAGTATTCCAAGCATATGGAGACATGAGTCTCAAAATATTTTATAATCATGTATACCCGAAGGTATACCAGAGACCGAGGCCTCGTACATCTTATATGACCCAAATGGGGCCCGAATCAAAGACCCAAATGGGGCCCCTATGAAATAATTAAAATACAGCAGCTGCACACACACCCTGACCCTTGATAAGCGTTTATCTATCCACTAACTATGACTACCAGGCTCAAATAACAACTCAATCATGATCTAAAATAATTATCATACACTACAAGAAAAACACGTTTTACCGACGGAAATTACCGACGGAAAATAAAGAATTTCCGTCGGGAATGATATTTGCCGACAGAAAAATTTTCCGTCGGTAATTTAACCGTAGCTAATTTTCCCGACGGAAATTGTCTTTCCGTCGGTAAATTTCCCGACGGAAAAAAATTCTGTCGGGAAATTTACCGACGGAAAATAAATTTCCTTCGGTAATTACCGACGGAAAAAAAATTCCGTCGGTAATTACCGACGGAAATTTATTTTCCGTCGGTAAATTTCCCGACGGAATTTTTTTTCCGTCGGGAAATTTTACAAATTAAAAAAAAAATTAATAATAATAATATTAATTAACATAAATAAATAATAATAATAACAAATACAAATTAACATAATAATAATAATATTAATTAAGGTACAAATTTTACTGATTTTAATTTAATAATAGAAATAATAACAATACTAATAATATATCTACTTAACATACCCATTAAATAATAATAATAATAATAATTAACACAACTAATTAAAAAAAATTATAATAATCATAATAATAATTAGGAAAAATATTTAATAATACTAATAACAATTCCAATTATTTTCTATTAATACTAATAATATGAAAAATTCTATTAATAAATTTAATAACAATAAAGTGTTAAGAATTTATTATTTTCTAATCATACTAATAACAATAATAAAATATTTAATTAACATAAATCAATTAAAATAATTCTAACAACAATAAATTAATAATAATTACCAATGTTCACCAAACATAAATAAATTAATAATAATAATAATAATAATAATAATAATATTTACTAATTTAACAAAAGAAAAATAAATAAAATTAATTAACCCATATCTGTGCACCTGACGCCGGAGGAGGAGGAGGAGGGGAGGCGGCCGACGCCGGTGCGCGGGTCGTCAACGCCGGTTGGGAGGAGGCGGCGCGCGGAGGGAGGGAAGGAGGAGGGAAAGGGGAGCGGGAAGAGGGAAGGCAGGGAGGGGAGGAGGAGGCCAGGGGAGCGGGAAGAGGGAAGGGAGGGAGGGGAAGGAGGGGAGGCGCGCCGATCGGCGCCGGAGGGAGGTGGAGGGGCGGATCCATGGGAGAAGCGCAGGTGGTCGGCGGCGGCTGGGCAGAGGGCCAGAAACGGGGAGAGGAGAGGGAGGAGAGAGAAAGAGAGAGAAGAAAGAGAGAGAGAGAGAGAGAAAAAAAAGAGAGGGAATATGTTTTTAATTTTTATCTTTAGCGACGGAAAGAATATTCCGTCGCTAAAAAAAAGAGGGAAACGAAATTTTTTTATTTTTAGCGACGGGAAGTAAATTCCGTCGCTAAAATTGAGAGGGAAAGGAGATTTTTTTTCTTTAGCGACGGTTTCAGAATTCCGTCGCTAAAAATAGCGACGGTTTGAATAATCCGTCGCTATTTTTAGCGACGGAATTATATTCCGTCGCTAAAAATATAATTAAGTTTTTTTTTTTAATTTTTTCAGCGACGGAAAGAATTTTCGTCGCTATTTTTAGCGACGGTTACTACGAACCGTCGCAAATATCGGTCGGCACTTTTGGTGGGAAATCTTGGCGCCATTTTTAGCGACGGATTTTTTTTTCCGTCGCTATTTACCGACGGAAATTAAATTCCGTCGCTAAATAGCGACGGAAATTAAATTCCGTCGCTAAATAGCGACGGAAATGACTCCGTCGCTAAATTTCCGTCGCTATTATAGCATTTTCTTGTAGTGATATAACTGAGGATAAATCAAGTATAATCATGTTATTTTATGAATACATGTATGTTGGTCAAACTCAGAAACATATACATCATATATAAGTCTCAATATGAACATATAACTCACGATTAAATAATGCAGGTACATATAAATTATATGCATTTAAATCATATATAATAATAATACTCATGTACATATATATATATAACTCATCATGCTTAAGATATTATAGCTCATACACATACAACACTTTATATATATGTGATTGCATACTAACTACATATTATTACCTATTAGCACACACATGTTTACACGCATTCACATACATAATTCTTCACGCTTAGGACGCTCATTTCTTAATGTTAAACATATAGTTCAACATACAAATATACAATGCATTATTCATTTCCACATCACATATTCACATGTTAAACACATTAGAATTCTCAAATAATGTATTTAAACTAGTTTAGATTCCATTTGGCATACATATGTAATATTTAATGATGTTTAATAAAGGAAAAAGCAAGTTGAAGGTACCTCACGGTGGTAACCTTTTAGTTGTGATCGTGAGGTCCAAAAATAGGCAATTCTGCCTTCTCTTGGCATTGGTCACGGTGGTAACTATTTTGGTTGCCACCGTGACATACCAAAATAAGCAAAACAGAAGCTAAACTTCAGGACTGCTTCACTCCACAATTTTGTACAGCCTATACCGATGTCTAAACCTCATTTTTAGACAAAGTGTCCTTCTTAACAATTGCTCCCTAGGATGTTAAATTTCCAATGGAATAATTTTCAGGTCATTTGGACTTCTAAATCAATAGATATGAATCAAACACTACGGACTGTTCCAATGAGCCTACCTGGGTAGAGACACGTCCGGTTTTGGCCATTTCTAAGCCTCTTAATGACAAAATTAATTTATGGTCTCTCTTAGACTTTTAAAGGTACATTAGTCGTGGTTCAAATGGCGCAACAAACACTCAAATTGGAGTTTTCAAACTCTAACTATGATCAAAACAATACACAGAGGTCTGGTAATACATAAACAGAATTCTCCCTAAACTAGGGTATATGCACAAATTATAAGCTCAATAATCATACAATCAGCAATTTCAACACAAGTCAATTAAATATCTCAATTATATCATCTATTAATATTCATATACACAAAGCTATTTTACTCATGCATTTTCATATACCATAAATACACAAATAATATTAATATTTAACTCAAAAACAGGATCCAAAATGAGATGACAAAACACTCCGAATAAACTCCCAAACCTGATGCCAAAACTCCTTCCACTTTAAAATCCAATCTTTTCCTTCCTTTTGTCCTTCTTTCTTTCTTCAAGTTCTTGCAAACAATCAAACAAACAACTATATTAACCCATGAACATAGCCTTTAAAACACATCTAACCCGCAAAGGAAGAAGAAGTAGAAAAACCCAGAGAACTTGCTGCCATTTACCTCTTTGTAGTAACTCAAATCTCAAACCCTAGCTCAAAGCATCCAAAAGCCAGCACATGCAAAGCAAGGAAGAGCAGTAATGGGGAAGGAGAAAGAGACGTGGGAGTGAGGAAAAAGGGCAAAACTAGGTAGCTTCCAAGAGAAGCTAAAAATTTCTGTATTTTCCTCCCTCCATCCCCTTGCAAATCCCATTAATGCATCCACCTACTTAGTCCATTTGGCAGCCATTCATTGGCTCTCATGTGCAACTTTCTTGACTTTTCATTCCAGCTCTTGTAAACTCACTTATAAGTCCTTACACAATATCCACTTACTCACTATCAAAAATTCTTTCAATTAATACTATTAATTCTTGCAATTACACCCTCTTTCCCATTAGAAAGTTACCCAATTGCTCTTATTTCTCTTGCATAAATTACCACAATACTCCCAAAGTCCAAATAAATTTACTAATTCCAACTAGGGCACTGTTGGGGTGTGACAGATCATGTGTGATGAAATCAAACTGAAACATATGCAGAGATATACTAATATGATCAGAACGGTCCATTTTGCATGATCAAAGTTGTCTAGTTTCTGCCCTCTGCTTCTCTCGCTACTCAGGTGCTTCAGCTGATTCATCCTGTTATTAACTATAAGGCCAATCCTACAGCAGCTTCATGAGAAAAATCAAGCTCATACAACCATAATCTAGAACGTAAGTACATGTTGATCGCCCTTAGAGGATCTCTAATAAAAGCTTCATCCTTTCTTAAAATTTGCAAAAAAAATAAAAAAAATGAAAAAAGCAAAAAAATAAACACAAAAAAAAGGCCGTTAGAGATGAAAACTGTATCTGACTCTCTAAGCAAAAATTTTGACAAATGACAAGGTGAAAACCTGAAAACAGGTAGTTTGTCCTTAAAAAAAAAAGGTGCTAGATTGGGTTGGGTCCATTCCAGACAAAAATAAGGCATAGGGTTATGTGCAAATCCCCAAAATGAAGCATTTTCTGCTAAAAAAGTTAGTGTGAAAATTCACAAGGGACGCACTACCTTAAAAAATGACTATCGGTATCAAGAGAAAACCTCACAAACCCAAAGGCACGAAATCCAAAAGCAATTACAAAGGGCATCGGTCCTACCGCAAACTGCGATCAGCCCGGCTATCGCCTCCAAACTCATTTAGATGAATTCTTATCCTGCATTTCTGCATGACCCATACATTTCACGTGCATGCTCACTATTTTTCTTGCATATTTGGCTTTCCAATTTTGCACTTAAAGAGATCCAATGCGGACACCAGCAAATGCGAGTGGTGACATCAATCCAAACACCAATCCAAAAATCAACCAAAGACCTCTCAGGGGACAATCAATTAAAGACCTCTCAGGGGGCACCACTTCAGATCTCAGAAGGGTTAGCACGATAATGGCACTAACACTCCACGGAGGGTTAGCACAATCACGACACTACAACTTCAGATCTCAAAAGGGTTAGCACGATGATGGCACTACCACTCCACGGAGGGTTAGCACGATCACGGCACTACCACTTCAGATCTCAGAAGAGTTAGCAAGATGACAGCACTAACACTCCACGAAAACTTAGCACGATTACGGCACTACCGCTTCAAATCTCAGAAGGGTTAGCACGATGACGGCACTACCGCTTCAAATCTCAGAAGGGTTAGCATGATGACGGCACTACCATTCCACGGAGGGTTAGCACGATCACGACATGATCACTTTAACAAGGGTTAGTACGATGGCGACACTATCATTCCATGGAAGGTTAGCATGACCATGGCACTACCACTTCAACAAAGGATAACACGCCAACAAGCTGGCGATAACTACTCCAACAACATCATCCAGTCCAAAAAGATAGCTGGCTCAGGTACGTGTCTCTTTCCTTCTTTCTCTAAGTTTTGGCTCACCTAGGCACTCTTGCACCAATTTTCCCAAAACTATAGGCAAATGTAGACACTAGATCCCGAGGCTGCCAAGACTAGGGTTATCCAGTGATAAAATTAGCTCCTATTCACAGGCAAGAAAGTTAAAAGTGATAGTTTCTTTGCCAAATTTGCTCTTTTAAAATAAAAAAAATAAAAAATATTTTAAAAAATAATAATAAAAAAAGGTTGGAAGTGATAATATTCTTGTCAAAATTATTTAAAAAAAAAAAAAAGTTTTTCCGGAAGGTTGATGCCGTCAGCGTGCGAGGGCAGGCGCCCTTTGTGTGCGTCCCGCCCCTTGCCAGCAATAGGCGTGCCTCAAGGGTGGCCTAGCCGCCCATCGCCGATTTTGGCCCCCTATCGCATTTTTGGCATGATTTTTGACCCAAAATTGATTTTTTATCCCATCTTTTTAGGATTTTAAGGTTTTTTTCCATATTTAAAATTTAAATAAGAAATATTTTGATTTATTTAAGGATGATTTTCTAAATTAGCAAGGTTCTCATTTTTTAGTGATATAAATAGGAAAACTTAAGGAAAAAATAGGGAGACATTTTTTGGTTGTAAATTTTTATTTTCTTCTTTAAGAGAATTTTCTTCTATATTTTTTAGTTTTCTTCTTCCCCGAATAGATTTCTTAAGGTTTCAAAAATTGATTTTTTTTAATCAAAAATCATTATTGAGACAAAGAATTATTTTTGGGAATTTAAATTTTCTTCAATTTTTTTAAACAAGTTTTCTTTCTTAAAACAAAATTCTAATTTTTATTATCTTAATTCTATTTTCGCGAATCAAGACAAGAAAATCAACCATTTTCTTTCTTTTATCAAATTCAATTCTGAAAATAATTATTTTGGGCTCGAATTAATTTTATATTTTTTTACTAATTTTTATTTATAATCAATTTATCACCATATAGATTTTTAGATCTATCATTTATTTATTTATTTATTTTATGTGATTTTAGCCATATATTTAACATTTTTTATTCTTTTTTATTTACTTTGTTGTTCATCTATTATTATTATTATTATTATTATTATTATTATTATTATTATTATTATTATTATGTGTGTTAATTTATTAATATGTTAATTTATTTATTTCATTATGTCATTTAATTTATTTGTCATTCATAATGCATTTTATTTCATTTTTAATTCATTTTTATTATTGGTTAAAGGTGCATTTTTGCCCCTATTGTTTGCCAAAATGGGCAAATTTACGTTCAACGTTTATTTTGAGGCAAATTTGCACCTAACTTTTGTAAAATGGTAGATTTTTACCCTTACCGTCAGCATTCAACTAACATATTAACGGTCAAAGTTACCGGCTATTGACAGCAGGAGAAAAAATATCTCATTTTACAAACGTTAAGGGCAAATTTGCACGTTTAAAAAAATGTTAGGTGCAAAAATACACATTTGGCACCCAAATGTTTGATTCACGTGTCCAATGCATGCATGACACGTGTCCCACTAGCGGTCAACTAACGTATTAACGGTAAAATTTAGTGGCAATTGACGGCAGAGACAAACGTCTCCCATTTTATAAACGTTAGGGGCAAATTTGATCCAAAATAAACGTTGGGGGTAAATTTATCCATTTTGACAAATGAACATAATTCAACATAATAATTAAATATAATGTTCAAATAACAAACATAAACTAAAAATATTCAAAAATATTATTTTCACATATATTAAAAATTTTTTTTTTTGAAAATTTTAGTTAATATATTAATTTTATATAACTTTTCGAATATATTTTGATTTTAATTAATGAAAAATTGATATATCAGGAAATAATAAAAAATACTAAATATGTACATATTGAACAATTAATAAATTAACTAAAATGACTTTAAAAAAAATAAAATGAGTTTAAAAAAACTAAAATGAAATTGAAATATTTTAAAGTAAATGAAAATTAAAAGGATATAAATAATTAAATATGAAAATAATGAAATAAAAAAATATAATAAAAATAAAAAAGAGTGAAATAAAATTAATAAAATATAGGGGTATTCATGTATCGATTTCGGTTCGGTTAACCGATTTATAAGTTAAAAAATAAAAACCAGTCTATTAATATCGATTTTTATAAAATACTAACCGTTAACTATAAAAATCAGTTCGGTTAACCAATTTTTCAGTTCGGTTTTGGTTAGGTTTCTTGGTTAACCAAGTCCAACGGTTTTTTTGCTCACCCCTATTAAAAAGAGAGTTAGTTTTCATAAAATGGGATAATTCATCCCCGTTTTCCCAATAACACCCAAAAATAATTTTTCAGTTTTTAAGTAAGAATGAAAGAACCAATATTCTTATTCCTAAAAAAATGCCCCGATTTACATATGCTTATTTATTTAATTGATTTTGTTATTTATTTTTCTATTTATTTTAATTTTATATTTTAGGGGATTGTATTTTTTGTCTCAATTTCATTTTGTAATTTGTTTTGTATTTTATTTATTTTATCGCTTTTCTTTACAGCTTTCCGACTATGCTTGAGGTGCTCTTTAAATTTTAATGCATGACCGAGTGAGATAAGAGATGGAAAATTAATTGTTAAAAACTCATTTATAATTAACCAAGACATTAATAAGAGTAAAGTTGCGAATCTTTCTCTAGTTCAGACCCTGAAGGTAGAAAAATTTTCCCAATTTTTTGTAAATTAGGTGGCGACTCCAAAATATCTCAAAAGTGTCTAAAAGTTTTATGAAATTAGATGAACTTTCCCAATATTTTATTGGGTAGAGATTTTATAATATCTCATGTTACCCAAAATTTAGACGCAAAGCCTCTCGGGCCCTAAAAGCGGGCCCTCCGTGAAAATTACTAAGCGGGTTCTGTGCACTTCACACATTCTTATCTATCCACTACCCGGTCTAAAGCAAGCTATCAGTCATATATACTTTCATGTTGATTATACTAACATCAAAGGCATACATATCATGGTTACAGTCATTTATGTAATAAAATAAACATGCAATCTTCATCTTGATATAACATTTACATTTGACATACTAGCGTACCCATATTGTGATCATTTTATTTCTTTATGTAAATTCATGTAGCATTGATATTTTAATTCATTAAATATCATTTAACAATGTTAGCCAAGTATCATAGACATATCAGTTCAATTCGGAACTCATTTGGTTAATATTTTCACTTAATAAAACTCTGATTTTTAAGGGTCGCACGGTGGTCAAGAATCTTTGGCCACCGTGTGGCATGCCACACTTTCATTACTAAAGAGGCAGAAGCTATTTATAAGGTAGTCAGGTATTTCACAAGGTGGTAAGGAAATCCTGACCACTGTGAGGGTTAAATTACAAGTAAAATTTTCAATCCATAATGCATTTACACGATGGTAAGGATATCCTGACGACTGTGAGGGTTGCCACACTGTGGTTAAGAATATCTAATCATTGTGAGGGTCAAATTATAGGTAAAAATTTCCTATCCAGATCACGTTTACAAGGTGGTCAGGAATATCTGGCCACCGTGTGGCCCTATTACATTACCAAAAATGAGTAGGGCAATTATCTATCACTGAATTTACTTGCATTTTTGGACTTATAAATAGCATTTCCAGACCAAATGGCCTTCATAACAAGTAATCCTTAAGATCTGAGCTTTCTAATGATGCTAAATTCATATCATTTGGATTATTAAATCTCATGATATATCTTAAACAATTTGAACTGCTCCCACTGTGAGGGCAAATCAGTTCCCTAATTTCAAGTCCAAATTCAAAAATCTTGGAGAAGACTTCAGTGTTTAACTTCTTCTAAACATTTGTAGATAAGGGTCTTAGGTTTCAACTCTAATTAGAATCATCCAATTTAGAGGTTTGTAGGGCAACTTATGGCCTACAAAAGGTTATGGGGTCCAATGAAACTAAAATAGGGTTTCCCCCTTAAATGACCACATACCATATCACACAACCATGCCTCCTTTAGAGGCCACAACCAAATTCATATCATCAATTCACAATCAACCCAGCATCAAAATCAATTCAATATGCATAATTACACACACAGAGAAAATTAAGTTCCCAAACCTTGACTTGTCTCTTTTCCCCTTTAATTCTACTTCTCTGCTCCCCCCCACACACACACACACACACCTTCTTTCCTTTATTTTCGTAGGCTTCTCCCACTAAATAAGCACATCAAACTTATATTAACATTTTACAAAACTAAAATTCCCAATTTAGATGAATTGGAAAATAAAAAAAAAAGAAAATAAATCTTGGAGTATTTTTCCTTGAATTTTACTTGGCATAAGAGGGCATAATTTTGGAGAGATTTTAATGAGACTTTAGAGTGGAATAGTGGTTGTATTTGGCCTCCTTCAGTCGGCCAAAGTGGCCAATTTATAGACCATGAAATTTCTTCCTTTTTCTAGAATTAGTAAGGTGTTTTTATCCTATTGGACACCTCTTCTTCTTTCTTTTTAATGCTTAAGTTGTCATTTAACCACATATTTAGCATATGATTAATTCTAAATTTGACATTGGCATATAATTCTTCTTACTTAATACAATTTAATCCCTAATTACCTATTTACCAAGCTACTCATAACTTTTTAATTAATTTCAGTTTTATCTTTTTTCACACTTAATTATTTTAATCACTTATTTATGCATTTTCAGCCTCTATTATGTCCTAAATATATCATAAAACCACTAGGGCATAAGTAGGTGCCTTACAAAGTAGTAATGGCAAAATTAGTATCTCACAGTTAATTATGTAATTAATGAGTTTTCTTTTTACCATTATGTTTTATTTGTTTACCCTAAAGGACAAAGTGCAATTTATCATGAAATATAGACTACAAAAAAAAATTAAAATTAGCGACGGCAATATTTTCGTCGCTAATTAGCGACGAATTAGCTACTATTTTAAGAATTGGTCGTGAAACACTAATTTTTCCTTTTTTTTGCGACTAATTTAGAGACAGAAAAAAGAAACAGTCGCTAAATTATGGCAAAAATTTATGGCACCTTTTTTGCAATTAATTTAGCGACTAAAAAATCCGTCTCTAATTTTTGCTACTAATTTAACGACTACAAAATTTTAGCGACGACAATATCAGTCGCTAAATTTAGGGGCAAATTTAGCTACTCTTTTTTGTGACGGATTTAGCGACTAAACTTATTGTCGCTAAACACACTTGAATTAGCAACGGAATAGCTATTAATAATTTTGTCGCTAAAAAATTTTCAAATTTTTTAAATATGAAAATAATTTTCGAAAATTAAAGTAATACTTTAGTGATGGAATAATTCGTCGCTATTTCGTCGGTAAAATTGATTATAATATTAATAAAAGTATGCATACATATTTATAGTTATTAATTATTTTTAATATTTTTGCTTTACACATGAATTTTAATTTGTCTAAAATAAATTTTATTTTTATTTTTAATTTGTCTAAAATAAGTTTTTTATTATTCAATTATTTAAAAATTTAATGAAAATATTAGATGGGTGAACTGAAATTAATATTAATAAATAAATTTATTAAGGAATATGTGTTGATACTATTTTTGGATTTTGAATTAATAACTTTGACTAAATAATTAAATTAAAATATATAAATTAATATATATATGTTTGGGCGCGTGACCACCAGTGATGGGTAAATTTTTGACAAATAAGATCTCGAATTTTCTTTAAAAGTTACATACTTAAATATTTGGATAATTTTAATCAAACAGAGACATAAATAAATAAATGCTTATGTAAAAAGACAAGTAAATAATAGACAGAGAAAATAATGAGAACAGGAAAAATTCCATAAGCCTAGAATTATCGGGCTTAATTTAGAAGGAAGAGGAAAGATAGAGAGAGGGAAAGACAGAAACAGGGAAGAACAGGGTAGAGCAAACCGAGAGAAAGGAAGAGAGAGAAAGAAAAAGAGAGAGCACGGCGGAGCTCAGCAGAGGGGCAGGAGACCGGCGACGGTCTGTGTAGTGTCGTTCAACCCTGTCGGTTTCTTCCTCCGTTCATGCCATTTCTGCTTCATTTTCAGGAGAGAAAAACCAAAGCCTCTTTCACCCTTCTGGCTAACTCTAGCATCCATTAGCGGCGCAAACACTACCGCTCCACTCCTAACGACCAGACGAATGTTCCGGTGCCAATTAGCCGTCCCCATTCGCTGAAAAAAGAGAGCTTCGTGGTGAGGAACCTAATAATTTTCAACGCCGATTTCGGCCACATCAAGTCACCATGGGGCACGTGACTACCACCAATGGGGTTCCTGATGACTTTAGCTTCCTTTCAGCAGTGGTGGTGCCTCCGGTGGAACTCTAGCGAGTCTCCAACGGATCTCTGCTGACCGGCAAAGGGGAGAGTTCAGGTGCTATTTCACCGTTGCTTTATATTTTCTGTTGAAAAAGATGATTGCTTGTTATTTATTTGTATGTGGGTGCCCGCTTATGGGAACAGGACAAGTGAAACTATTTCAAAGCATATGAAAATTTCACAAAATTTGTTTAACTGAATTGTCTAAAAATCTTACCTTTCTCATTCTTTTTATGAGTTTTTCTGACAATCGAGCATAATTTTTTGTGATGATTTCATGCAGTTTCAACAATTGTTCTGCTTCTTGGACAAATTATTTTATTTGTTGAATCATTAGCCTAATGATATAAGAAAGAAAGCATTATGCTATCTGCAGATGTTAATTTTGAAGTGCTAGTGCAAAGTTTGCTTCTATCTATGTGTACAACCTCCTGAATTAGTTTCTCTTGAATTCCATTGTAGTGATTTGTTACCCTAGTTCTTTGACTATATTTGATGATGCCTTCAGTTGATTTTTTTTTCCTTTACATCTATCTTGTTGGTAGTTTTTCTAGGAATTTACAAATTTAGAAGATAAGTTTTCAGCTCACCATGGTTATGTGTCAGAAATGGGTTCCTACATGGTAAAATGGAAGGACATGGATGGATATTGATGAATAATTCTATATCTTCTTCAACTTTAATAAGCAAATTGAAGCTGATTATATGGTGTTATTGAGTCCAAATTTACTTGGTTCTAGCATATTGAAGCAGAAACTTAATTTTGAAAATCATAAATAAGAAGCTAGTTAGTGCAAAGTATAACTGGATGAAGTTTGTGAAGTGTGAAAACTGTGTTATTGTTGGTTGTAAGGACATATGTTGATACAAAATGCCTTTCTCCTGGTACTGTTTCTATGAGGCCATAAACTTACTGGTACTTGCCGTATGCAAAGATGTCGAGGACTATCATTGTTACATGTAATCACCGACATTATTGTGAGATACTTTAGGCAAGAGATTTTTAATGTAATTTTGCTTAGTATTTATTAGGAACATAATATGAAAATTTATGTATGTTATTTTCTTTTATTTATTTTAAATGGTTTTATTTTGTTAAATATAAGTTCGATTTTTGATCTATTTGGTTCCGTTTAAAACTGAACCGAACTGACTATTTGCACACCCTTAATTGCATAATTTAATATATTTTTATAATATTATATTTTTAAATTAATAATATTGAATAATTATTATTTATATAAATTAAATTTTTGATGTAATAATAATAATAATAAATTAAATTGAAAATAATAATAAAAAATTTAATAATTTTTGCGACGGAATAGCGATGGAATTTTTTATCGCTAATATTTATTAATATTTACTACAACTAATTTAGGGGTTATTTAGTGACGAAATATTTCATTTTTAGCGATGGAATTTGCCGTCACTATTTTTAGCGACTGTTTTATGTTTTGGTTGCAAAATTCTTTGCAACGGACGAATTAGCGACGGTTAGTCGTTTTGTCAATTAATGGAATTAGCGACGAAAATTTTCGTCGCTAATTCCCTATTTTTTTGTAGTGATATAATAAAGTAGGATAAAATATTTGACAATACGAAAAAAGGAAAAAACATGAAATATATAAAGAGGCACAATAATGTCAAGAGCTAAAAAACCATTGAATTACAATAGCATGCACTGAATTACAATAACATCATTTAGAGCTAGAAAAAAAAAAAGAAAAATAAAAAATAAAAAATAAATGCAGCAATCCGAACATATCAAAGATATATCATGAATATTCCTATCATTTATCATCATCTTCATCATTGTCTTCATCCTCTTGTTCAACTTCTTTGTTGTGACCATCATCATCATCCGAGTATGCTTGCATTCCATCCCCATTGTCATAATTATTCCTATCATTTAATACTTCCACAACATGAATATGACCATCGGGTGTCACACATGGCTGACCAAGTTCCATGTATTCTCTATGCCAACCATTGACAAATTTTGATATGCCATCATTCTTTTCCTTGGCTAACAACATTTTAGTAGGCACTCTTTCAAACATACTTTTCAAATTCTTAAAATACTCATCTTTTTGCTCTTTGGTTCTATGTACAAAGCAATCTCTAGTTAGAACCCTTAACAATTCATCTAAATCATCTTCATCCTCAAAATGGTTAAGAAAAATGTCTATTTCCTTGTCTTTATCAATTCTTAAGCACATTTCAAAAATATTAAATTCAGTATCTAGAGGTTTCAAACCACCCTTAAATGGTTCATTGTAGAAAAATTTAACAAAACCCTCACCATCAAGCAGCTAATAAAATCTTTCAAACATTTTCATATTAATTTTATTTACATTACACCAGTCAAATGAAGCTACATCTCCATGTTTATAAACATTTTCAGATATAAAACCTCTATGGTGGAGGTTAACTATGAAGTTTTTATATGTTTTCCCTATACAAATTCATAATAAAATAATCTTCAGTACAAATCTCTAAACATGTACACACATGCAAAATTTAAATTAACAAATACACCTAAACCATAACAAAGGAATATTTTATTTCATTACCAAAATATAAAAATTAAAGCATGTTTCTCGAAATAGGCAGCCTCAATATTAATACACTTTTTATCCAAATTTAATCCACAAAAAGAAATTGAAAAAAAAAATAAAACAAATAACTACAGACAAAGAAATCGAAAAAAATATAATTAAAGTTTATCTGGCCTACCATATTGTGGAACACTCTCAAAACCCAATCTGAGTATAGGGTGGTCCATTGTCTCCTCCCTTTTAGCTAAGCATCCCCACCTTTATCTTTAACTACCATCGAAAATGATACCACAATACTTAAAAAATTTAGTAATAGAAAACGACATCGCTAGGATAACTATATAAGAATGAGCAAAGAATGCTTAAAAGATTTAGTAATAAAAAAAGAGAGAGTGAATAACCTAAAGGAGGCAAGTGAGGAGAATATGGACCCGTTGTTATCGGTATATGGGGAAGCAAGAGAGAGAAAAGGACGCGGGTGAGAGAACGGCATTGTTCTAGGTGGATCTGCCATTATGGGCGGTTCAAGTGCAGTGGTTTGCGGTGGCGGAGCTGTTGTCTTCCCAAGTGGTAGTGGAGGAGGTTGAGCTAGAAGGCGACCGAGATAAAAAAAAAAAAAAAAACATATGGTTGTGGGTACTAGTTAGGGTTAGGATTTTCTGATTGTAATTTTTTTTTAATAATCGACACTTGTCGCGTTTTGAGTTGTTACACATTTACTTCATTGCTCACGTGACAGATTACATGACATGAGCCACGTGTTAAGCTGATTTGTCCAAATGTCTACGTGACATGCTTACATGCCAATTTTTTTCACGTGTGTAAGAATGCTGAGTGTGCACGCCGGCTGAACGTTTTGGTGGTTTCTTCACCGAAAATGGTCAAAATGACTTTTCTATATACATGTTCTAAATTTAGTAATTTTTTAGAAAACAAAAATTCTTTTATTATATTAGTGTTATTTGAGTATAACTTCAATGACCATGAGTGAAATTAACCCATTATATAGGGAAACATTTTTATAGTGGCCCAAATAACGGTCTACAAGTGTTAGTGTATGTTTACAATTCCTTTATGATGATTGCAGTGTCGAGTAGTGTATTGAGTGAAATTAACAGTAGTGAAGTTCATTCTTGAGTGTGCCTGAAATATAGCAATCCTGGGATGGGTGATCCCGGGGCAGCTATACAGCGAACTCGACTGTCATTTTTTAGAAAAATTATTATTTTAAAAGATCTATTTGTGAACTGTCAGGAGTCTAATGGTGAAATTTGAGATGAAAACGGAGTGAAATAGGCCTTCGAAAGTCATTCTGAAGTTAGCCTCTAATTCGGTTCAAATTGAACCAGGCCCCAAATGGACTCCGATTGATTTGAAAATTTGCAGGGAGACTATTTTTGATGTTTTAAGAATAATGGAATTGGTTGGGAGTGAAAATAAGGTGAGGAACACATAGATGCTTTGGAATAGTGGAAATGAACCGAAAAACTAAATTTTTGGTTCAAATCGGTCGGACCACTTCGGTTGGACCGGTTCGGTTAAATAATGGACTATATAAGGGAGGAAATGGCTGAATTTCTCTAGACAAATCAGCCACTCCACTGCCTCTTCTTCTTCTTCCTAAACCGAATGGGTTTTCTCTCTTTCTCCTCAATTTTTCTTCAATTCTTCTCAAAGCTCTCCCCAAATTTCAACCTCCTAGATTAATTTCAGCTCCTCTGTAACCTAATAGAAGTGATTGGAGTCCATTTGGAGCATTGGAAGTGAAAAAAAAATAAGTATACAAAGTTTAGGTTAAGTTTTAAGATAAGAGATTTAGGTGTTTTTAATTAAGTTTATTGGTCCCTATGGGGGTTTTCAAGGGTGTAGAGTTCATTTATGATGTTAGTTTGTTAAAAGAAATCTTGGTTTTTATGATGTGTGGACTTTTCAATTCGGCCATGGTAGGCTATTAATATTCAGCACGTAGTTTATTTTGACTGGATGTAGGTACACCTTAGGACGGAGCAAGCATGCCTCGGTCAGTCTTAGAGCAAGGATCAAAGAGAATATCTAGTTATCTTTTGTATGTTTTGGTTTTATGTATTGGCATGTATATAAAGTTTGGGATGGATTATGTGGTGATTTATGGATTTATGTATGTGGATATTATAACTCTATGGACGGATATTTTAGACTGTGATGGGTATGTATTGGATGATATTAATGTTGTGCCCTTGCCGGGGCTGTGGTTTTTGAAATTTGTAGGTTTGGGTAGTGAAAATTACAAGCTGTTATACTGCCGAAATTTTTACCAAATGAATAGTAATATTTGACAGTTATAGGTCAATCGGCAACTAAGTTAATAAGTGAAATCATTAAGTGAATTTATTAAGTGAAATGAATGATTAAGTTAATAAAAGATTAAGTGTAGGAAAAAAAATTTAGCCACAATTTGAATTAAGTTTAGGTCAACCGTAGTACGATCATGGTAATCGCACAGTATTCCTAAGATGGCAGTGTACATATAGGGTATAAGGGTGTTACATTTATTTTGGTATCAGAGCGCGGTTTAGGCGATTCTAAGATCGGAGTGGGGTATTGTAAGTGAATGTATATACATGCCAATGGAAGTGAATATTATTTTATGGTACTGATGTATGCTTGCTCCTTGTTATAGTGTATAAATGGCATCCGATCAAAGCTACAGTGTTGGTGATGGTGAGAGTGGAGCCTCGGCTAGTGTTGGTCGAGCCGGGACTTCACAACAGCAGTCGACTCCTCCAGTGGCTCCTCCCCCGCCATAACCTGACTTCCTAAAAATGATGGCAGATTACATTCAGCATCGTATTCAAATTGAATTGGCCCAGCAACCTCTAGTGCTAATGCACCCCGCTGCTCCACCTCAGAAGAAGCCGATTTTAGAGCAGCTTAAGAAAATGGGAACCGATGACTTCTTTGGGCGTAACTCGATGTCTTTTGAGCAAGTGGAAGAACGATTATTCCGTATCAAGAGAATATTTGAGATCTTACATAGTACACCGGAGGAAAATTTCGAAGGGGCAGTTGCATTACTTTAGGGTCCAGACTACTTTTGGTGGGATGCAGTGAGAAAACACACCCCAGCTAACCAGTTGACCTGGGAGTACTTCATTGATCAGTTCGAGAAGAAATATGTAGGAGCTGAGTATAAAGCCTCGATGCAAGAAGCTTTTTGGAGACTTCGATAGGGAAACAAGACGGTGGCTGAGTATGAAAGAGATTTTGAGATATTGAGTGCCTATTTAGATGACATGTTGAGGATAGAAGATAGGTTAATGGAGAGATTTGAGCGGGGTCTCCGCAACTGCATTAAACAGATTGTGAGTGGCCAGAGACATCCAGACCTGAGATCTTTAGTGGCAGCTTCTATTAAAGTTGAGGCATCACAGGCAGATGAGGCAGAGAGACAGACTAGGTTCTAACAGAAAAGGAAACCGGGACAATCTAGTGGAGTAGGCAGTCAGAGTAAGAGATCTAGAGGGCTACCTCCATCCCAGAGTAGAGGTTTAGCAGTACCGGCCTGCAGTCAAAAAATTCTAGCCGGTAGTGGAGTACCAGCTTCATCAGTGCAGTGCACCATGGGGTAAAGGTAAAGGCACTCCTCAGCAGTGCAACCATTGCGGTAGATCACACCCTGGTGAGTGTAGATATTTATCTGCTACCTGTTTTAAATGTGGGTTGAAGGAACACCTGGTGAAAGATTGTCCCGATGCTGTACCATTATCAGTGACTTCACTAGCTCCAGGTGCAGGGTCTTCAGCACCCCAAGGGCGAGGTAGGGGGACAACCTCCCATACTTTACCTAGACCATCTCCTCCACCATCTCAAAGGTAGGGTCGTGCAGTGGGCCATACTTATGTAGTGAGGGCCCGAGATCAGGAGGACTCACCTGATGTGGTAATAGGTAAATTCTCTTTATTTTCTAATTCAGTGTATGCACTTATTGATCCTGGGTCCACACATTCCTATATTAGCACAAACATTGCACAGGGTAAAGGGTTAGATGATTCTTACCTTAACCAAGACATCTTAGTGAGCAACCTATTAGGCCATAGTGTTATAGTGAATAAAGTGTATCAAGATTGTCCCATTAGTGTTCAAGATAGTGTCTTCCCAGCCAATTTGACTGAACTCCCCTTCAAAGAGTTTGATGTTATCTTGGGAATGGATTGGTTGTCCACCCACCATGTGATGGTCAGTTGTAAAAGGAAAAGAGCTACCCTTAAAACTTTTAATGATCGGGAGATAAAGGTAGTGGGCCAAAGACCAGATTTCCTTTTTGATGTAATCTCAGCTACAGCAGCAAAACGTTTAATCAGAAAAGGGTGTGTTGCCTATTTATGCTATGCAATGGATGCAAAGAAGGAAGCCCATACAATATCAGATGTGCCAACAGTGAGAGAGTTTCAAGATGTGTTCCCATAAAATCTTCCAGGTTTGCCATCTGACCGGGAGAACAAGTTCTCTATTGAAGTGGCTCCAGGCACAGCGGTTAGCACGATGGCGGCACAACCCACAAGAGGTTAGCACGACCACGGCACTACCAATTCACAGCGGTTAGCACGATGGCGGCACAACCCACAAGTGGTTGGCACGACCACGGCACTACCAAAATTCACAGCGGTTAGCACGATGGCGGCACAACCCACAAGAGGTTGGCACGACCACGACACTACCAATGCATAGCGGTTAGCACGATGGCGGCACTACCCACAAGAGGTTAGCACGACCACAGCATTACCAGCTACAACCAAAAGACAGCAACAGCTGTCATTACAATTCCTTCAAGCGGAAAGACGGCTGACTCAGGTACTTGTCTCTTTCCTTTTCTTCTTTGAGTTTAGGCTCACCTAGACACTAGTGTACTAGATTCCCCTAAACTGGGGGCAACTGTAGACACCGGGTCCTGAGTCAACCTAGATCGAAGTTACCCAATGATGATAATTGCCTTCACAGGCTTAAAAGGTTAAAAATGATGGTTTTCTCGTCAAATTTGCATTTTAGAGTGAAAATTAAAAAATAATAAAAAAGATTTAAAAAAATTAATTTTGAAAAATGGGGGCTTAAAATTATAGTTTTTTTAGTCAATTTATAATTTAAAAAAAATAGAAAAAAAATAAAAAAATTTTCGGACCGCGAGTGTCGGGCGCGGCAGCGCGCAGGCGCGCTGGCGCCCAGCTCGCAGGCGCTGGCGCCCAGCCTGCGGGCGCCAGGCGCCCAGCATGCAGACGCCCGCGCTGGGCGCGATTTGGCGACGCGCAGCGTCGCCAATGCCGCGCGTCGCTAAAGAGCGACGCGCAGCATTGCGCGCTGCGCGCCGCACCGCGCGATTCCCGCCCGAGCTCCGCGCGGAAGCCCGCCTGGTCGCCGCGTGAGTCCCCGTCGCTCTATAGCGACGGGTGGCGTCCCTCTGTGGCGACGGGCTCCTGGCCGTCGGTACAGGGTCTGATACCCTTTTCCTCTTTTTCAGCCTTTTTTCCGATTTTTTCACCCAAAAATCCGTTTTTTATCCCATTTTTTTGGGGTTTTTGACTTCAAATTAAATTCTAAAATATTTTTTTTAGGTAATTAAATAATAAAACTTGATTTTATCATTAAAAATAAAATAATTTTGGGTTAAAATAGGTTTTTTTCCTTAATTAAATTAGGGCAACCTATTTTATCCTATAAATAGTTTATGATGAAATCAAAGGAGCCCCCTCTCCCCTCCACATTTTTTTAGACCAGAAATTTCTCTTCATCTTCTTCTTCCACCAAAAATTCCAGATTTATTCCCCAACCAAAAATCAAAAAGAAAATCAATTGTTTCATTCTTTTTTTCAACCTAATTTCTTCTAAACATATTTTTAGAGGAAGTTTTGTTGTTTGATTCAATCTTTGAGACAAATAGAATAATTATTTGTTCTCAAAATTGTTTTTAATCTTTTATTTTGTGTTCAATAAAACTTTTTCATTGATTTTGTTTTGAATCTCTTTTTGATAAAAAATGATTTTGAGACAAATAAAATAATTGTTTGTCATCAAAATCTAGTTTTTATTTGATTTTCTAAAATAAAACTTCAATCATTTTTTTTGATATGAACAAAGTGATTGATTGTTCTTGAAATCATTTTTCTTTATTTTAATCAATAAAAACTTTTTTTGATCAAAATCATTTCTTTAGGCAAAGGTATCAATTCTTTGTTCTTAAAGAATTCTTGATCATTTTTCATGTTTCTTGGAATAAAATTCCAACATTTTCATAATATTTCACTCTAATATTGTGAATCATCAAACAAAGAAATCAATCATCACTTTTCCTTCATCAAATCCAATATTCTGAGGGTAAATATTCTTGGCTCCATTTCTGTTTTCTTTTCTTTTATTTATATTTAATTTATTCATGTATAATATTTTTATTGATTTATTTATTGTTTTCTTCTATTCATTTGTTGTATTGATTTTATATTTGTTCCATTTAATTGTTTATACATGATATGATTTTTATTCACATAAATATTGATTGTTTATTAATTTTTAACATGTAATCAATTTATTTCACTTTAATGCATCATTATTTTTAACATGTAATTAATAAATTCATTTTAAATTAATCTTTTTGCCATGTAAATGGTTTATATCATTTGTGAACATATTTAATTAATCATATTGTTTCATTTAATTGTTTTCATCATTCTTTAATCGTTTTCATTTATTATTCTTTTCTTTATTATTTTATATATTCTTTGATTCGTTTATCTTCATCATCATTGTTATCATGTTCATATTTTTACATGTACTAATTAATTAACATGTTTTACATTATTTAATCATTTGTCACATATAATGCATGTTTCTCATTTTATTTTGGTTTGTTAATATTTTTTATTCCATTATCATTCTTTTCCTATCATCTTATTTCATTTTAATTTGTTATTCATTATTTTGTATGTTTAATTGATTTAATTGATTTAATTACTAACATTATTTTATTTGTATTTATTTTTATGTCTAAACTCATTTTTTCGCTTGGGCGTTTTTGCGAGCACATCGGGAGGTCCAAAAAGGCTCGTTTGGTTCATATACATATTTTCATTCGGTTTGTAATATTTTATTTAATTTTGCCATTTAATTTTCTTGTAAAAATATTTATTTAGGCTCGCTAAAAAGAAAATCACAAAAACGTTTCTATTAATTAACTTGACATTTTTTTTCTAAATAAAAGGGGACCAATGTCCTAGTTTTTCATACCCAAATAAATCATCACATCAAAATTATTTCATAATAAATATGCATGCGATGACCAATGTTCTCACTATTAATGAATAACCCGTTTTATGCATGTATTTCACTTTTATAAATGGGAGTTGTATTCCGCTCCTAGTGTTATTGTAATTCATTTTTGAATGCTTTATTTTGGATTTTGCTTACATTTACTGCTTTTGATATGAATGATTGCGCCTTTAAATTAAAATTGCATTGTGTGGAAAGTTGATGAAATAATGAATTCAAAACTTAATTATGATATTAATCAAGGTACGAATAAATGAGAAGTCCCGAATCCTGCTCTGGTCTTTGGGCTCAAGAGGCTAGAGGTTATCCTCCAAGACACCTTCTTGTGTCACGAGACTTAGACGTTAATCCTAGGCCTCATGGCCCAATATGGATAAAATGCGCAAGTCTTAGGCTCTCCGAGGCGAGAGAAACTTTCCCAATGTTCTATTGGGTGGCGACTCCATGAAACCTCCTTGTTGCCCAACATAGATGCACTTGCGATTTATCGCAAGCTGTTGACGGACCCACAATTGCCCCGATCGCCCACGTGCGGGCGGTCGAGCGGGCGGCCGCGGGGATCCGGCGCGCGTCACAGTGGCGACTCCACTGGGGACATACTCGAGACTTCGATTCGAAAGTACCTTGATTAAAAATCATAATTAAGTTTTAATTTAAAAATTTCATCTTCTTTCAAAATTGCATTGCATCTCATTAGAGCCTTAGATCTATGCTAGTTTGGTCCCTCTTTTAGCCCCGGTGCGTTCCTGAAGCACGACCTCATTTTCACTCAATTTGGGGAAGTGTTAAGGATAATCACCAGCCCAAGCCTCGTACCATCATGGTATATTAAATGGTGACCCGATCGGTCGTTATGCTCGTGATGAGATAGACCCGTCGTGCAGGGACCATGCTTGGGTAGCCCTAAAGTAACACCACCCTTTGACCAAAGCTCATATAATGGCAATAGATACTTCCCTTAGGTGATATGAACCGTAATACCTTGCTTGCTATATGGATCATTTTGTATTGGACAAACCCAAAAAATCTGATTGGTCACCTAATCAAAGGCTTTCATGCCCCGATAGGCCCATGTTAACTTATTGGGATTGCCTAAATAAATAACGATCATAACCCATGTGCTTGCACATTAGATAAGAGATGTTATGATGCCGGTTTTTCACTGAGCACCATACGCATCCATAAAAATAGGAAATTTTGATTTGTAACAAGAAATAGACAATTTAAAATCTAAAATTGCAGCTTATTATTTTGATTTAGATAAGAAATTAAAAAGCCTAGAAACTAAAAGGCTAAAATTGCAGCTCATTTTCTTCATTTAGATAAGAAACTAAAAAGCCTATAAATTAAAAGACTAAAATTGCAACTCATTTTTTTTTATTTTGAAACTAAAAGACGAAAATTGCTAACTCATTTTTTTTAACTATTAAAAACCTTGTCTTCCTAATAAAATTGCAACTAAATGACTTCAATATATTCTAATGGAACAGAAGAACAAAAGCTAGTCTTGAAAAACATCTTCTCTTGTGAAGATTGTAGCTCATTCTAGCTCATGCTATTGATTTAATTTTGTTTATTTAAATCAATTAATTGCAACTTTTTTTATTATTAAAAGAAAAAAAAATAGCATTCCTTCATCACACGTAATTGCAACTTTTTTCTAATTTATAGTAATTGCAACTTTTTTCTAACTTCATCAGTACATCCATATCCAACATCACAATAATTTCACACGTCAAGAACACTACCACAGATCACTACAACAACAAAAAAGTAAACTGATTTACAATGTGATAAACCGGACCAGGTGATTAAATTTAAAGTTCATCCGTATGCTTTTTAATTTACTTCTAGTTTTATTTTTAAGTTACTTCAAATTAGTTTGGTCCAATTTGAATTAATCCATAAATTGACATATAACCAGAGGAAGTGTGAGCAGAACCAACGGTACAAATGTGAAGAATACAAATTGAACCGTGTTTGTCTATTAGCTAGGAACTGATTCATTTTTCAAAACTAGACAGACCCATCAAAGCAACCAAATAGTTGGTGAAGAAAAGCTAAGAATTTGCTGACTATAAAGCCTATTAATCATCTTAAAAACATTATAATATAATAAAAGATGTGAAATATCCATTAATTATTGAATGAAAGAGCGACAAATTCTGGGTATTGAAAATCAAAGAAACAATAAGGATTGCAAAGAACCATCAAACAGAAGAGTAGAAGAAAAAAAATGAAAACAAATCAAAAGAGAAGAGAAAACAAAAGAGTAGAAATGATACTTACCATCTATGCAAGACAAATCGAAGAATTGAAGAAGTGAAGAAGAGAATGAATAACTGGTGGTCTCGTGGTAGCTGTTGTGCTACTGCTAGGGATTTTGATTCAGCCTCAGGTAAGGAAGAAAAGTTTACGATCCAGCAAAATCCCATTGCAGGAGGAAGGACAGCGCTTGAGAAGGACGGACAGCGACAGAGGTGGCTTTTCGCGAAGGGGCAGTCTGCCGAGGGGTGCCCAGCGCGTAGGGGCAGCCTCGAGTGCTGCAGTCGCATGGATGCCTCGCGTGTAGGGGCGCCCTCGCGCAAAGGGTAGCCTCTCTTGCGCAAGCCGTGCCTGCGAGTCGGCCTTGAATGAGGCTGCGCCTCGTGCGCAGGCCTTGCCGCGGGGCTGCCTCGCACGGGGTAGCCGCGTACCTACCCGCGCGTGAGTGGCGGCCTCTCGCGTGCGGGCCGCCTCTGCGGGGTGGGCGCTCTCTTGTGCGAGGGGGAGCGCCCCTCGCTAAGTGCACGGCAGGGGTAGCTCCCCGCCTGCCCGTTCCTCCCCCGGTGAGATGACGCGTGCGCGTCCTCCGCACACAAACCCAAAAAAAACCTTTTTTTCCCAAAAAACCTTTTTCCCCTTTTTTTTTCCAAAAAACTTCTCTTCCAAAAAAAACTTTAAAGGCACTTTAAAATAGACAAAAGAACTTAACAAGGAGATAATCAATCCCCATTTTCTTGCCAATGAATCGGTCTTTATTTTTATTATTGGGTAATCCTGATCTTGGACCCCTTCGGGACCCGATTTCTACAGTTGCCCCCAATTTTGGGAAAACTAGCACATAGATGCCTAGGTGAGCTAAAATTTAGAGAAAGGAAAGAAATGCGTACTTGAGGCAGTGACCTTCCTATTTCTACGAGAAGGAAATCGTCTTTTTAAGTCACCATCTAGACTGTGGAGCGATTATCATCCTTCTGTGTTGTACCAAGTCTTCTGAAGACTTTCGAAGCATGGGTACCATCCTCAAATGGCAAGGCATCGAGTTTGCTCTAAACTTACCAAGCGCCGGGATTGTTCTCCTAAACTACACCGAGTCTGCTCTAGACTTACAAAGTGCAAGTGCCATCTCAAATGGCAATGTGCCGAGTCCACTTCAGACTTACAAAACATTGGAATTGTTCTCCTGAACTGCACTGAGCCTGCTCTAAACTTACAAAGTGCAGGTGCCATCCTCAAATGGCGATTTGCCGAGTCTGCTCCAAATTATGAAATACAGGAATTATTCTCCTAAACTGCACCGAGTCTGCTCTTGACTTACAAAGTGCAGGTGCCATCCTCAAATGGCAATGGGCCGATTCTGCTTCAAACTTACAAAATGCGAGAGTTATTCTATTACATAGCCTCAGCTATCCCCTGAATAAAATAAACTCCATTAAATCAATTTATCATGATAATCATTTTTACCATTTACCTTTCGCGAAGGTTCAATTGTTGTTATCTCATTATCTCATTTTATCATTTGTAGTTTGTCGCCTCATCTATATTACTTTTATCTTTATCATGTCAAAAGTATGCTAAAGAAAAAAAAGAAAAGTGCAAGAGACAAAAGATAATCAGCATATAAAATATATCCATTTAGTACAAAAACGAACAAAGCTAAAAATCATGACAGGTAGTCTCCCTGAATATCAACTACAGGTAGTCAGTGGGCTCCTCAAGGTCACTCTTGCCTAGGAAGTGCACCATCGGCATGACTAGTCCTGCCAAGGCGACTGGCTGATCAACTACCTCTACTGGCAAAGATCTAGGGACTGACATCTAGGGCTTTTGAATCCTCATACCCAATCGTTCCTCTTGGAAAGGTCGAACGACAGTCTGCACTATTTCATTCAACTCATGAATAAGTACCCCAAATGCTCCGAGGATCTAGGTATGCCTGCCAATGTAGCCACTCACCTCGGTGAGCCTAGCATCTATACTCTCTCGCAGGTCTGTTACTGACTGCGACATACCGAGGATCAACCCTCTCAGCATCTCAACCTCTAGCCTCATCATGATGGCAGTCTCATCTACCATATGTAAGGACTCATCCTCCCTCTGTGCAGCTGCTACATGGGAAGCCCTCATGGACTACTCAAACCGGTCCATGCACCGACCCAAATGACCAAACCCCTCATTAATGCACTGGTCCATCACCATAAGTCTATCATATGTGCACTGGCTATGAGCAGCTAATGTTGCCATCATGTCTGTATGCATAGATCGGATAAGAATCTCCGAGCTAGATTGTCCATGCCCTCTACTAAGCTCTAGGGGGGAGAGCTGTCGAAGTGGATACCCCCGAGTGATCTAGAAGACTGTAAGGGTGAAACCTCTCATATGCGTGGGGATCTGCACCCTAGCCATGCACGATAGGAGGAGGTGGCATATGATCATACGAAGGAAGCGACTGGGGTGGTGGAGTGCTAAGTAAATAATCTACATCCACACCAGTACCAGTACCACTCTGCGGTGTGCTAGGCTCTACCTCTGGCTGTGGGGGATACCGCTCATCCTCTGGCTGATGGTGCTCTCCACCTGGCACAACAGCTAGAAGTGGGGCCATCTTCCCATCTTTCCTAATAGCAGTAACCATCTTCCCAATAGAAGAGAACTCTTGCAATAGCAGCAACCATCTTCCCATCTTTCCCAACAAAGAAGGTGCTTCTTGAAGGTATCTGAGTGGGTCATGCTTGGTGATCGCCTGTACACTGAATGAATGGAAATAATACCGCAACTTCTTAGAGGCCTAAATTATCGCCAAGCAGACCTTTTTGACCTCAACATATTTAGCCTCATAAGGTAAGAACTTCTTACTAAGGTAGTACATGTAAACTCTACTCCAAACACGTCTTCCTAAACAATCATGGCACTCACTAAATTCTCTTCTATGGCTAGATACAAAATTAAAGGGGTGGTCTCAAAACAGGTGGATCAAAAGGTAGTCCCTGATAGTATTGAAGGCTATCTGGCAATCACTATTCCACTTGACTGGCTGATTCTTCTTGAGAAGCTTAAATATCGGCTCACATACTGAAGCTAGCTTAGCAATGAAGCGACTGATGTTGTAACACCCCAAAACGGGCCTAATCAAAATGTACATGCTAAGTCAGTATGAATGGGGGTATTTTGGTAATTAGTGTATGTGAAACTGGATTTATTAAGGACTTAATTGAAGAGATTAAATTAATAAGATGGTAAGTGAGGAGGTTATCTAGTGTGTATGTATATGTATGGTGCTTGAAGGTATGAATGTTAAGATATTTGTTGGGAGCCAATGAGAGTTTGCCAAGTGGAATAAGTGGGTGAAGATTGAAGGAAAGAAAGAAATAGGGAAAGGAAGGAGAGAGAAAGCAAATTTTCCTTGCTTTTCCCATTCCTCTTTTCCTCACGGGTTCTCTTCCTCTTTCTTTCCCCGTTATTGCTCATCTTTCTCTCCTCTCAATTAGCTAGAGTTTGTGCAAGATTATGGGTGGTTTTGATCGAAGTTCGGAGCAAGATTGTAAAGGTAAGTTGAGGTTTTAGGGTTTCCTGCATTTTGGATTTCCTTCTTCTTCTTCTCTAGCTTTGTTTAAGTTGGGGTTTTGGGTTAAGAGTAATTCTTTGGGTTTTGGTTTTTGCAAGCTTTGGGTGGCAAGAGGAAGCTCAAGGGCAAGGAGAAGGTTGAGGATTAAAGCTTGAAGAAGTGTGGGTTGTGCTTCAAAAAAAGGTTTGGGAGTTGTCTCTGCTCTTTCTCTTTTTCTAGGATCAAGTTTGTATGTATGAGTATTTGTGTTTGAATTCTAGGATTTTGAGTGTTTTGGTATGGGTTTATGTAAGATTTTGTTGGGTAATTGCTCTAGTAATGTATGTGTAGTAATTAGGATGAGTGCATGTTAATTTTGGTATGAAAATTGCTTGAATTGGATAGTCCCTATTTTAGTGTTCTTGATCTACTATTTCTGTGATTTCTTTGATTTAATTGTTGGATCTTGTGTTAATTGAGTGTGATTTGATCATGAGCATGTTATGGAATGCATTTGAGTGTTAAGGTAAGAGTTTGTGCGTGATTGTGTGGGTTTTGAAAGGTTTTTGAAAGAGTTTTGGAAAAGAAAGATTTTCTGCATTTTGGATGGGAAACGAGAATATCATCTTTGTCGCGAGCGCGACAGAGAGGAGTTTCCCGTTCTCATGTTTAAGTTCACTATAGTGTTGCCTGTGTCCAACTCGGATGGAGAAGCATGACTCGTGCTCCTTGGGCATGCAAGTCGTGCATCTAGCTGGATGTTGACAGGCAGAGAGAATCAACACGACTCGCGCTGATTCATCACGACTCGCGTTGATTCATCACGACTCGTGCTCGTGTAGCACGACTCGTGCTGCTATGACTTCTCCTCTGTGGCATGTTGTGGAGCACGACTGAAGAGGAATAGCATGGACACGAGTCGTGTCCCTCAGCACGACTCATGCTCATGCCACTTCCTTTGCATGTCGTGCTTGATGAGCACGACTGGGATAAGCCATCGACACAATTCGTGTCCCTCAGCATGACTCGTGTCCGTGGCTCTTCTGTCGCGAGCGCGACAGAGGCCCTGATCTGCCCTGTTTTCCTGCTTGCCCAGTTTTTTTCGAAATGAGTTTTAAATGTCCTTTTCATGGTTTTTCCTTACTGCATGCTATATGAACTTGTTTGTATGCCCATTATATTACAGATTATGCATGATAAATTATATATTGTGACTTAAAACATGGTTTGTGTTGTTATTATGAAGTGTGTGTTGTTGAAGTGATGATATGTTAATACTTGATTATGATATGCTTAGTGAGGGTGATCCCTGCTAGATTATCATTTGATTTTAGTTGTATGATTTAGTTTATCAGTGCTAATATTATGAATTGTATCACATGTTGCATTTTTTTTTAATACAAGTAAATTATGAATGCCAACTTCATGGTTACTTATTGTGAACATGTTCTACTAAAATGTGAAATGTGTAATGCATATTTAATTCTCAATTTTTTTCCCTAAGAATAATATATGATATTATATTTGACATGAATTATACTAATGCATGATAAGGTTATATTTAGATAATCTTTGGCCCAATATGGTTTCCCATATTTGATTCTGTTATGTTTTAGAGAATATGCTTGGCAATGTGAGTTGTATGATGTGTGTCAAATACTAGAAAGAATTGATATGTATATCATACTTTGATTTATGCACGATGATATATATATATATATATATATATAGTGCAATGCAAAACATGAATTATTTTATGCATGACCTGCGAGAGTCAGTCTAGTGGATAGTTAGGCATACCTAATAGAGCTTTGTAGCTGCAGCGCCCTTTGCACAAATGGACCTCGATCCGGTCCCTGGCTGGTTCCTCACGAACCTTTATACTGTACTGTATGGATCTTGTTTAAGGTCCTTTTACTGAAATGTTTTTAAAAGTAGAAAATGATGTTGCTTTTCGATTCGTACCCGTAAGGTACGTTACCGTACTGTTACCGTATTTTCTCGTTATCCACTAAAGTGAGTCAGCACGTATTTTGTTTGCTTGGTCTGATATGAATGTGAGAATGTGATTATGAATTTCAGAATGGGTTAATTGTGATTCAAGCATGTATATTGTGTATTCTTTGCTTGTATGTAAATGACCTTGTTTATTGTATGTGTATATTGTTCATGTGCATCGTATAATATGTATACTGCACTTCTGTATAGTGATGAGATAAATTAATATGTATATGAATGTGAACTAGAATTTCGGAATGCTATGGTTAATTTGTATGTATATTAATGTGATTTTGTGTTGTTAACTGTTACAATTAATATATGAATTACTATGAATATGCTTATAATCTTGATCTAGCGAATGCAACGAATTTAATACTATGCTATATGTTTCCCTTGGTTTCGGCTATTGTAATATCCTCGACATATTGTAATGTGTTTATGTCCCATGGTATGATATTTCATGTATAGGAATTGCGCAGGGGAAGTGTGGTGGTTTTGGACGTTGTCCCTTGGTTTTTGCTGGTGTGTGTGCTATGGCCTGACAAAAGTATGTTTAAATGTCTCGTAGCTTTGCATAATAGTCGGGTGCGTTATTGCATGGTAAATTGTCTTGCATGTGAATGGGTTTTCAGTTAACGTTTGGGTTATTGGTACGAAGGCTGCATGTTTAGTTGTTGAGTAGTTAGGCATGATGCAGTTTGATATTTGATACCGCAGTAAGTATAGGCATATGAGATTGTATATGGTTCTGCATGATAATACTTATGTCTTGTTGGGTACTTTATCTGCTTTGGTTTGTTCAACGCGAGTTTTTGAAAGTGGTTATCATTTTCTGAATGCATGGCTTTTATATATATATATATATATATATATATATATATATATATATATATATATATCTGTTAAATCTATATGCATATGCAATTTTGAATGTGTGATGCCTTGGCGACCATTGTGAATGGCCGCCCATGTTTTTATATGTTCTCCCCACTAAGCGTTATCGCTTAGCATGGGTTCTTTTTCTCGTACAGGTGGTAGGTTTGCTTATGTTTGAGTCGCTCATCTACAAGGGTTGGCCACATGGGAGCTAGAAGTTTTGTATTTTGTTCAGCTTCTGTATTTTGGATTTTGCATCTCTATGTAATATGTATATGTAATAATATGTAAAGATTTTGATGTAATATTTTGGGCTATGTAAACATTTTTATGTTAATGTGTTAAGTATTTCCTCTATTTTATCTTTCGTCTTAGGCTTCTGTTGTATGATTATGAGTATGCATGTGTGTATGCTTTTGCTTAATGTATGCGCATTGGTGTATTATGTAGGTTTAGCTTTTGCTCCTTAAGTTTCAATTTTTTCGTATTTTTTTTATATGCTTTGTATCGCTTCTGTCCGGTAACACACCTACTCGTATGGCTTCCTATTCTCTTGCGGATGGGTTTGCCTACGTATGGGTAGGGGGTGTTATAGATGTACTGAAACTTTCCTAAGAAACTTCTGACTGCTTTCTCCTTTTGAGGCAGAGGCATTTCTCTAATTGCTTTGACCTTATCAGGATCCACTTCGATTCCTCTCTGACTCACTATATGTCCCAGTAATTTCCCCGAGATAACCTCGAAGACAATTTCTTAAGGTTGAGGCGGAGGTCATACTTATTGATCCTTCGGAAGAAATTTTCCAAAGCCTCAAAGTAGCAAACTTGATCATCATGTCGTCAATATACACTTCAACTTCCTTCTGGATCAAGTCACTTAAAATCTTCGTAACCATACTCTAATAAGTCGCTCCCGCATTCTTTAACCCAAAGGGCATAACCCTATATGTAAACGTGCCCCACTTAGCAATGAATGCAATCTTAATCAGATCTACGATCTTATTGAGGATCTGATTGTACCCGACATATCCGTCCATAAAGTTGTACATCATGCAAGCGGCCACACTATCCACTAGTACATCGATATGAGGTAAGGGGAAGTCATCCTTCAGACAAGCCTTGTTTAGATCGCGGTAATCCACACACATCCATACTTTTCCATCCTTCTTAGCTACATGGACTACATTAGCCAACCACATCATGTACTAAACTTCCACTAGAAATTTGGCCTCAATTTTCTTATGAACCTACTCTTTCACCTTATGTGCCTATTCTGGCCTAAGCCTCCTAAGCTTTTGCTTAACTGGTCTACACTCTAGCCTAAGCCGTATGGTATCTGCGATCGTAAGCAACCGGTACACTCCGAGGCAACCCGGCATCTGCTCAACCATGCCCATAGCTCTCGCAATCGCTAGATCCACATAAATATCTGCATCCAAAGGTGGCCCAAATACACTGGGGTCTTACCCTAGATAGAGCAATATCCTGGGGACGACTCCACCTATGCATATCTGTGATGTAGACCCTCATCCCTATCTGAACAAGCTTGATAGTATCTCATGGCTGATATTGAGCTGTGTCCCGGTAGCCATAGCCCATAGAGCCCAAATCTCCATGGTATTTATACCACCTAGACTCCCCATTCGGCCTAAATAACTACTGGCCAAGACCTTCTGGATGTACTTATAAGCCTGCGAAACCAATAATGTGCTCTTCGCTGTGCTGTGGTCATATCGACCTGGCAATGTGATTGTCTCCCAAAGATGTCCCGTAACACTCCTATCTGGGGTCTGTACATGATCCCCAACTGGGAGGCCCATAGCTAGGGTAAACTGTCTGCGACTCATGGAATGCCTAATATCTCTATCCGTGAAAGTCACAGTCCCAGTGTATGTGTCCATCCTCTAGAGCCCCTTATACTCTAAGGTGGTAAAAAACTCCCTGGTGAACTCAGGATGCGTCTGATAGGCCAGTCGAAAAAACTTTGTCCAACCTGCCACATCTAATAAACTGCTCACCTCTTCCCATATGCCCATCTACTCTAAAAAAGGTTTGGACATGACCCTACTAGAGGTGAACTGTGTCTGGGCTAGTGTCTCCAATCTGAGCCTATGAGTATTGCCCATCCATTCCAGTGGAGGGATGTCTTCGAGAGCTGGAGCCCTATCGCGTCGTGGAGGCATCCTAATGAAAAATAAAAATCAATTAGACGACACTAAAGCATATCACATAATATCTTAACATTCAGGCACTATGCCCCTTTTTTATTTTTTTTTTATTTTTTTGGTAGCATTTCAGCAGAAAAAAGAAAAAACCTAACTTTTTTTACACGCATAAGTCATACAAGGATAGACCTCAGGCCCCGACATTAAATTCGATAAGTAAGATCATATTGCACAAAAAGACTTGTCATAAGCATTTATTTACAGTGCCAATACTATTTATATACACATTTTATTGTGAATTTTCTTTCATTCATTTTTTTTATTTTTTAAATTAATTCCATGTTAATTTTACAATCTATCAATTATTGCAAATATCATGCATGTGCCTCATTCATACAAGGTTTATACATTCTGAAAGGCCAATGGTGCAATTTTGCCCCTATAGTTTCACAAAATGGGCAATTATGCCCTTAACATTTTTTTAGAGGCAGATCTCCCTCTGATGTTCGAATACCTCCACCGTCAGCAGATGTTAAATATAACCATTATAGCATTAGTTGACTCCTTACATGGCAGGACTTGGACACGTATCGCCTTCTCTATGGCCACATCACTCACACATGGAAAGCTATTGAGTTACACGTGCTGGTTAAAAAAAATTACCTTTGCCCTAGATTAATCGGGGAAGATCTAGATTTTCTCCCTTGTACCCGCTCCTGAGTTCATCTCTCCATTCCATTCTCTCTGTTTCCTCGTTTAGTTAAATCGTCTCCCCCATCATTCTGATGTCGTATAACTTCCGATTTATGGAGATCAATTTTGTGATTAGAAGAAGATATTGAAAACCTAAATCGCGAAAACTCTACAAGTGGAAATCGAAGGAGAAATGGGGAGAAATTTTGAATCGCGAAATGAATCGTGAACTCCAAAGAACCTGCATCAAATGTGTATCAAAAACTCTGAGGATCTTAAAGATTTATTCAGGTATATTAAATCGGACTAAGTGTATGTGTTGGTGTGGTTTAAATTAAGCAATTGTAATTGTGAGTTTTTACGTATAACGACTGTTGTTTTTTGTATTTAGTGGCTGCAATATGTTATTGAATGAAAGGGAAAAATGGTGGATGTATTTAAATAATATGTACTTTGTGGTGTGATGTTGAATATTTTAGTCTGTGGTCCTAATTACATGTTACTTTATTCTCTTTATTGTAGCAAAATATATGCGCACTGTTGATTTAGTTGTCTTGTGCTGATTGAGTTACTTTTTCAATATATTTGTTAGTTAAACCACTGGTAATGTCAATTTAATGCAGGGTGAATTTTGAAACCACTGTTAATATAAGGTTTAACTGGAATGGGAGGTGGCAGTTTGGGAAAAATGTTGGGTATTTTGACGGAAAATTTAAAACAATGAACAAATTTGATCTAGATTTAATTAGCTATAAAGAAATATGGGATGAATATGTGCAAAGATTTGGTGTTAAGGATCTAAAATATGTGGTATGTTTAGAACCTGGTAAAAATATGTTTGAAGGGCTTTTTGTATTTGTAGGGGATGCTAGTGTGCACAGGATTTTATCACGTTTAGATATATTTGCAAGGGAGATAGCTTTTTTTTCGATTACAAAATATGATTTGATTGTGTTCCTTGATGAATTGTTAAGATAAAATAGGGATAAGTAGAGAAAGGGTAGTTGTGGAAGATGTAGATGGGAGTGTAGGACTTGGTGGTGAATGT
Source organism: Excoecaria cochinchinensis (assembly GCA_947683425.1). Lineage (NCBI taxonomy): Eukaryota > Viridiplantae > Streptophyta > Magnoliopsida > Malpighiales > Euphorbiaceae > Excoecaria > Excoecaria cochinchinensis. Next base: position 743,358 of record CANTUQ010000177.1, on the reverse strand, counting down.
GTGAATGAGAAAGTGGTACATGGTGAAGCTAGCAGGAGTCAAGGAAAATCAGCTGAATATGATCATATAGAAAGAAGCAATAGTGAAAGAGAGGAGTTATCTAATTTGGAAGAGGACAGTGAGAGTGAGAGTGAGGAAGAGGATAGTGATAGTGAAAGTGAAAGTGACTCAGTTCTAGGTGAATATCTAAGTGAAGAAGTTGCCAGAATTCAGATTAGAAAGAAGAGAGTTAGATATGATCCTAAAGAGGGCAAAACATATTTTAGCAAAGGAATGATATTTAAAGATGCAGATGCCATGAGAGAAGCTTTGAAATCTTATTCTGTTATTATTGGAAAAGACTATAAGATAGTAAGGAGTGAGCCTAGCAGAGTAAGAGTTATATATAGGGAAAATTATTTTTTATGCATCGAAGGAGAAAGGCAGACCAGGTCTGAAGGTAAAAACCTTATGCATGTAACATAAATGCTATAGGGTATTCAAGAACAGTAGAGTCACTTCTAAGTGGATTGCTGGCCAATTGAGGGAGTCCATTCAAGAAAATCCAGGAACAAGAATAAGGAAAATGAAAACAGATATTGAGAAGCTATTTAGAGTGCATGTTTCTTTTCACAACTGCAAAAGGGCAAGAAAATTAATATTAAATGAATTGCGAGGTAGTTATAAGGAAGATTTTGGGATGCTAGATGCATATGCCCATGAGTTAAAATCCATAAATCCTGGTAGCACTATTGCAATTGAGTTATGCAGGGATCTACTAGAAGAGGGAAGGAGTGTTTTCAAGAGGATGTATATTTGTTTTGATGCATGCAGGAAAGGATGGAAGGTTGGATGCAGGCCAATTATTGGGCTTAATGGTTGTTTTCTTAAGAGAAAAATTAAAGGGATGCTATTACCTACTATTGGTGTTGATGGAATGAACCAGATGTATCCCATTGCTTTTGCTATCGTCAGTAAAGAGAACAAGAATAACTAGACTTGGTTTCTAAAGTGATTGGTGCACGAACTTCATTTGGGAGATGGATCACAAATTACAGTAATGAGTGACATGTAGAAGGTAATTTTTACTTATTTGCTCATTTGAACTTTTTTTTTGTACTATTATAAATAGGAAGTTTGCTGATACTAATACCTATTGTGTAGGGATTAATACCTGCTGTGTTAGCTATAGTCCCTATGGCTGAACATAGGTGGTGTGCTAGGCACATCTATGCAAATTGGAGTAATAAATGGAGAGGCGAAGAGATGAGGAAAAGATTTTGGATTTGTGCTTGGAGTAGTTATGAGGACGAGTTCCATGATAACTTGAAACATATTGGAGATCTCAGCACCAAGGCTGCAAGGGATTTGGTAAGTTATGCTCCACAAGCTTGGTGTAGAGCATATTTTAGCAATAGGTATAAATCTGCAATGGTGGAAACAATATTTCGGAGACTTTCAACTCATGGATATTAGCTGCTAGGTATACACCTATAGTTAAAATGATCGAAGAAATCAGAATTAAGATAATGAATTTATTGGTGGAAAACGGAAAGAAGTTGAGTAGTTGGTTTAATGATTATAGCCCACAGTGTATGGAATTGTATGAAGATTGGGCTGATATTGCTTCTAGATGCAGAGTTGAATGGAATGGAGAAACAACTTATGAGGTTAGTGAGGGAGATGATAGGCACAGTGTGTGGTTGGATAAGAAAATGTGCACATGCAGGGCATGGGACTTGACTGGGATTTCTTGCCCACAGCTTATGAGGTCCTTTGTCTGCAATGGTAGTCTTGCAACCAGTTGGATATTATCAGCTTGTGGCTGCAGCAATGAAGTTAGAGGAATCTGAGGAGATTAAACAGAAGATGGCACAGAAGAGAAGAGCACTAGAAGGGGGAATTGTGAGTGCTAAGAAGTCTAAGGGTGCTCCAGTTGAGCAAGGAATTAGAGGGTCTGTTCAGATGCCTTCAGAAGTAGGAAGTGTGGCACCGCATGCTAGTAAGGGAAACCGAGCACCAGAGTGTGAGCATTGTCATAGGTACCATTGGGGTACGTGTCGCAAGATTACTGGCGTCTGTTTTAAGTGCGGAAGTATGGAGCATCGTTTTGCATTTTGCCCTGATCGACAAGTGGACCAGAACCAGCAAGAGAGCAAAAGATCTAATGTTATCCAAAGCAATCGTGAAGGAAGTAGACATCCGAGAGCACCATCTGAGACGGTGCAACGACCGGGTGCTACAGAGGATCATACTAGGCATCGGGCATATGCTATGACTGCTGAGAATGTAACGGGTGCTGCAGGACCTTCGGGTAAGTGTTTATATGTTCAGTTTTGTCTTGTTTCGGTTTTGGTATTTAAGCTGTGTTTGGATAAGCAAGAAAATTTCGAGGACGAAATTTTCTTAAGGAGGGGAGAGTTGTCACACCCCATAAGTGGCCTAATCGGAAATTGACAATTTTAAATGGATATTTAAGGACAATTGAGTAATTTATTAGTGAGAGAGGATTTAATTGTAAGGAAATAAAAGTATTTGTTTTGCAGATTTTATTTTAGTGAGTAAAAAAGGAATTGTTAAGGACCTGTGAGAAGTTTTTGAGGATCTGTTAGTATTTTGGAATAAGGAATCGTGCATGTGTGCCATGTGGAAGGAGAGTGTGTGCGTGGTGAGGGAAAGGAGAAGACTGAGAAATTTAGTTAGTTGGAAACAAAGACTGAAAGTTCTCTCTCTTCTGGTTTTCTCTCTCACGTAAACCACATTCTGCTCTTTCCTTCATTTGTTATTCTTTTCCATTTGCATGTGTGTATTTCTGTTGAGGAACTAAGGTTTGGATGTGATAGTAACTTCAGAAGGTAAGAAGCTACTGGTTTTATATTTGGGTTCTCGTTCTTCATCTTCTTCAAGGATTATTCTGAGTTTTATATGGTGGTTTTCTTGGGTTAATAGTATTTCGGTTTATTTGTTGGTTCATGCAAGCTATAGAGGACAGAAGGAAGGATAAGGGAAAAGATAAAGTGGTGGATTGAGAAGAATTCAGTGGACATTTTTGAGCTTCAGTAACAGGTTTGGGAGTGTCTGTTCTCTCTTTATCTTGGATCCTGTTTGTGGCATGTTATTAATGTTAGCTATGTATGTTGTTTGGTGAAATGCATGAGCAATGTGATGTGTATATATGATTTCTATAGAAAAGAGTAACATAGAGTTTATCAATGAGAGGTATATGCATGAGTATGAATATGGATTCCTGGAAAGTTAGTGTTCTGGCATTGCTTCTGTTTTGATTGTAAAATGGAATAAATTGTGTTGAAATTGCTGTAAATGTATTCTAGAGACTTGAAGGTAAGTATTTGAATCATGATTGCATGAAGAATGGTTTTAGATAAAGTGGAGTTTTGAATCTTAGAAGTACTCTGTTTTCTGGAATTTCTGGTTTTTCACGTTTTCTGGAATTTCTGAAAGTTAGTTTGGAGAAGAAGAATTCTGTGAGAGGAAGATCACGTGACGTGATGGGGCATCACGCCGTGACCTCCCTCCTTTGGGAAGTCACGTGGCGTGATGAAGCATCATGCCGTGACCTTCCTCCCTTTGGGAAGTCGCGACGTGATGGAGCATCACGCCTCGTGACCTCGCGACTCCCTGCGTGTTCTCGTGATTCTTCTCCCCTCCCCTCTCAGGCGTCACGAGACGTGACTGGTGGTCACGCCGTGACCGCCTGCTCTTCTGCCTGGCGCTCGCGTGAAGCTGCGTCACGAGACACCACTGCCTGGGTGACTCGTGACCAGCCTTTCCTGCTGCCCTGTTTTCTTAAAAATAAAGTTTAACTTCTGATTTCAAGGGTTTTTTGCAATACATGACAAATGTTTGGGTTTAAAATCTGCATTGTAATTAATAATTGCTTAATATTGAGTGGTATACTTGATTAAATAATTAATGTACATAATTTAATAGTTTATATGTTACATGAACATAAATTGTCTTGAATGTGAATTATTTGTACTTCTGCCTCTAATAATTGATACTGGGTGTATTTAAATATTTCGGAATTTGATTTAGACACATGTACACATGAAATATGTATTTTCATTTAGTGTATTTAATACTGATATTGGTGTTTGAATTGTTGAGCTGAGTTTTAAGCCTGAATAGTCATAGTAGTGGATAAGTAAGCGCTTACTTAGGTCAGTGTGTGTGTGCAGCTGCTATATGATAAAACGCTATACGTGGGTCCGTTTGGATCCTTGTTTCGACCATGTTTGGTCTATATGGATTTAAATGCGAGACTTCGGTCTCTAAATGAAAAATACATGTTTGAGACTCATGTCTCTATATGCTTGGGATACTGTGTCCTATCAGTATCCAATTGACCGCATCCACTTCTAGAGAATATTTTCAGACTAGTCAGGCTATATGTTTAAATGTGTTGCATATGTTGAAATGCATTATTGACATGATTTTAAGTATATGATGTATATGAGTTCTTGCATAACTTTATTTTATGCACCTTGAATCTATATACTTAGAATGATGAGAACTACGAATTGTATATTTAATTATGCATATCAAGTAAAGAATTTGGAGATATGTTTACACGTAATTTTGATGCCTTTGCTTTTGAATTATTAGATTATTATTGTATAAATATTGTATATGCATATTGTTTGTTTGTTTTGTTCCTCCCCACTAAGCGTTATCGCTTAGCACGGGCTCTTTTCCCGTGCAGGTGGCGAGTTTAGCTTGGAGTCAGATATCTGCAGGTCGGCCACTAGGAGTCTTTTTAAATGAAGTTATTTGAAGTCTTCCGCTGTAATTTTTGTATATGGCTGGTGTATAGCAAAGTAAATCTTTTGTAAAGGAACAAATATTATTTTTGTATATGTATTTGCTTACAAGCCTCTTTTTGTAAAACGATATTGATATACGTTATATGTAAAAAGGGATTTACCATTACATGATTAAAAGTTTCTTTACATCTCATTTGGTTTTTGTTTATACATGTGTATATGGATTCGTTATATGTGTTTGCTCGCGTGGCACTCCGGTATCCTTCCAACGGGGATGGCGGGGTGTTACAAATTTCCCCGAGATAACCTCGAAGACACATTTCTTAAGGTTGAGGCGGAGGTCATACTTATTGATCCTTCGGAAGAAATTTTCCAAAGCCTCAAAGTAGCGAACTTGATCATCATGTCATCAATATACAATTCAACTTCCTTTTGGATCAAGTCACTTAAAATCTTCGTAACCATCCTCTAATAAGTCGCTCCCGCATTCTTTAACTCGAAGGGCATAACCCTGTATGTAAACGTGCCCCACTCAGCAATGAATACAATCTTAATCCGATCTATGATCTTATTGAGGATGTAATTGTACCCAACATATCCATCCACAAAGTTGTATATCATGCAAGCGGCCGTACTATCCACTAGTACATCGATATGAGGTAAGGGAAGTCATCCTTCGAGCAAGCCTTGTTTAGATCCCAGTAATCCACACACATCCGTACTTTTCCATCCTTCTTAGCTACATGGACTACATTGGCCAACCACGTCATGTACTAAACTTCCACTAGAAATTTGGCCTCAATCTGCTTATGAACCTCCTCTTTCACCTTATGTGCCCATTCCGGCCTAAGCCTCCTAAGCTTTAGCTTGACTGGTCTACACTCTGGGTAAGTCAAGATGGCATGCTCAGCAATCTCTTTGTTAATCCCTAGCATGTCTTCATAGGTCTAGGTAAAGACTTTTTCGTATTTTTTCAGTATTCTCTCAAATTGCACTCTCTTTTAGTAGTTATGTGGGACGCTATCAAGATTTCCATTGGTTTTCCAAGGTCCCGAGATTAAACATAGTCGTTGTAGACACTGGGTCCCGAGTCAAAGGTAAAATCTATAATATACAATGTTATGTTCGCTCCTTAAAGGTTTTCATACCTCGAGTAGCGTGTTTCTATTTATTCGGATTATTTAAATACACGATAGCCAAAAATTCATCTGCATGCGCTTTTTAGTTATGAAAGTTCGTGCTTCGCGGCATGTTTTACACACCCATTGGGTTGCCCGTTAACCCATGGGTCAAGCCCGCCTAGAAAAGAGCCCGCACAACCTCCTGTGTGATAGAAATATGGTTGGGAGGAATTTTTTTCTTGTATGTGTATGTGGTTGTGCATTTTTTTTATGAGCAATAATAGTAAATAAAACACAGCCATCATGTCTCATGTATAGTTCTTTCTATACAATAATAAAATATGTGCACTTTGTATATAAAATTGATTGTATCATAATTTGTGAATATGAACATAACATTTATATGTGTTGCATGTATATAGCAGTGCTTGTCGTAACGTATACATACTGACATTATGACATCCATAACGTCCATCGTGCACCATAGTCAGTATATACGGTACGTATCGACATGCATCATAGCACACATGGGCATACTACTACTTAAAAAAATAAAATAAAATAAAATAAAATGAATAATAAAATAAAATAAAATAAAATTAGAATAATAGTACATTCACCATGTGTCATAACATGTACATGTCCGTATGCTCGCAATACACATGTACATAAACATTGTGCGCTGGAACATACATATACCGTTGCATGTCATAGTGTGCACACATTAGCTTACTTCATTAGACTAGACATTATACACATCATGACACTTTGCATCTCTCACATTGTGTGCCATATCATGAACATGCATTATCATGCATGCGTTATGCCATGCACATATGAATCCTGCATCATGCATGTCAGTCATTACATATATACCGTGCCACGTTTTGTGTGCGCATACCATGTAAATACACGTACCTTGTAGGTGCCACTCATTTCTTGCGACCACTTTCATCCCATGTCTTGTATCGCACACCATAGAAGCTCACTGTACACAATCATTCTTATGTTGTGTCCCATCTCATGTGCATTATTTGTATATATTTTGCGCTTATATATATGTGAGTTTTGCCACTCCTCTCAACTCATTGGCGCACATTTTTGTGCCAGATCATCTTCATCCTACATCACATCTTCCTCTTACATATATATCTCTATCATGTCTAAATCACACCATATGCACATACACCCTGTATTATGAACATTCATTCTCATGTCGTGCATATCTTGCACTTATACCTTCATTGTATACTGCTTACATGTACACTGCAAATTTATGCATGCACGTCATTTATCATGTAGTGTTTACACACTCATATATTTTTTTTGCAGGTGTTTTACATACACACATCTTTGTGCATATTTCATGTATGCATTTTTATACAAAATGTTTTTACATATGTTTCGCACATATAGTTCCTTACACGCATTGCTAATATACATAACACTATTGTATATGCCATTCCATACACATGATTTTTATCGCATAGTTTTTGCATATTTTATAAAAAAGGAAAAAAAATCTCTATTTGCTTAAACGATTTTTGTGTATATACATTTTGATAGAGTCAAAATTTTTTGTGTTAAGCCATACCCTAAAATGCTAGCATGTTTGCACCTTATTGAGGTACCTCTGATTCAAGGTTTGACTCTGCCTAATTAGTTCTCAACTATGAATGGATTTGATCTTAACTCTAGAAATCTGAGTTTCATTCCACTTTGAATTAAGTAAGGGGTATATATGTTTGGTCTTTAAGAGCTAGATCACGTTAAGATATTTTACCATATCATGTAATTTCTAAGTTTAGAGAACTTTTGGCCCGTTTTGAAAACAAACTGAAAAAGCTAGTTGCAATTAGGGGATTAGATGAAAACTCACTAAGAGTACTAGAACCTTTCCGATTACCCATCAAAGCGACCCCTGGATAAGGCTGAATTTAGAAAATGATTTAAGCACCATTTCTTTTATAGCTCTCTAAATGACCATTTCCTACCCTCGTTTTACAATCGCTTGCTAGCCCGTTGAGCCTTTATTTTGGTATGCTAAATGCGTATCGATTTTATTGTTACACACGTTAAAACTACCCTTCGCCTAAAATGATTTTGGCTTCCCCTTAGAAGAATGGCCGCTCTAGTAAGGATGGATGTACATTATGACATTTCTTTGGGCTATCAAAACTTGCTCCGATGAAAGTGGGTTTACACATAGAGAAGAGAATTTCAATCATCGATAATTTTTTTTTTGGGGTTACCAAAAATTGCCCCGGTAAAAGTGGGTTTACACTTCGAGAAGAGAATCTCGACCATTGATAATTTTTGGGTTACCAGAAATCACCCTGCTAAGGACGGGTTTATCCCTTGAGAAAAAAATTTTCAATCATCAATAATTTTTGGGCTACACTTCGGGAAAGGGGTTTAAATCACCAATAAAACTTTTTATGCAATTAGAGACGTAAACTTGTGAAAAAAAAAAAGAAGAAAGAAAAAATGAATGAAGTGAAAAAAAAAAGAGAAAAGAAAAGAAGAAAAAATAAAAAGAAAAAAATTTAAAAAATGAAGAAAGAAAGAAAAGTAGAACTTAGGATAATACCCCTTGATAAATTCAGTAGCTATCTTTCTTAGCTTAATTGTTATGTTGAGCTTGATAAGTCAAAGTATTACCGAGTCCAAATTCGAGAATGTCTGGACAGTATGCAATTAGATTAAAAATGGTTCCTTCATCCGAATGAACATTGCGGCCATTTTTCTCTAGTGACCTGATCATCCTTTGATAACCATCTACCTGAGCCTAACGTTACAACCAAAGTAAGACCTCTTGATTCTTGGTTTGGCCTTATCTAATTAGCGGAGATGACCTTTTAATAAGGTTTGGTACATAGGAAGAGGCATATGGTGTTTCTTGAGCTTCACGCGAAAAGCCATGAGTGCATTTGTGCATTCGAGTTGAGTCTTGTCCTCGACATTGCATCTAGAATTTGCTCTTGAAAAATGAAAAATCTGTTTTGGCCTTTTGCACATAAACACAGAGATTGCAAGGTATGCCTTGTATTTACATGTCGGTTTAGTAAACCTTAATGTCTACATATTTATCTTCTTGCCCTTCATTGGGAATGACTCCCGAATTCTTTTGTTGAGATTGAATCAGATGAGAATGTGGTTCATTCAGTACACTCAAAGGCAAATAGAAATTCGAATTTAGGGTACCTAACAGGTTGCACTCATTTTGCGATTTTGGGGTATTTCTTATCACTACTCACTAAGGTGATGCTTTGCACATTCACCCAATAATATTCTTTATACATATGATTTCTGCAAATGTTTTTACATATAATTGTATCAAACATCCTTATAAATAGTTTTACATGTATAATTCTTGGCGCATGTCTTATGGTGTAAGATCTTTAGCAAGCATATTTCATAGATACCTTTGCGCACGTGCACATCATTTGCATGCATTTTGTACACACATATATATGATTTTTTTTTGCATGTGTTATGTATGCATAATTATCCATACACACATCACACGCACTCAATTCTTTACATAGCCTTCATGTACATAATGACTTTCCACTTGTTTTTGCATACGGTTCTTCACACCCATCACATGCATGAGTATTTGCATGTATTTCGCATACATAAATCCCCTTGCATATATTTTTCATGCCTGATCCTTTGCATGTATTTCCCATTCATGATCATTGGCAAATATTTTGCAGAATATGATTCTTCGCACACATTCCATGATCTTTTACATATATACCAGCAATGCGTGTGACTGTGGCATATGCACAATTCTCGCATTCCATCTTCATGCATACCATGTTCATAGTCCATGCATAGTACGCGCACCACACACTTCACATACACAACTCCTTACAGTTGTCTCATGTCGCATTCTAAGCATCCCCATAACTTTGCATGTCAATTCATACATGCATAACTTCTCATAGGCATTTCCTGCATACGTGGTTTCACACACCGACAAGCTGGTGTTTATCAGTCACTCAGCCGTGATTTCACACGTCGACAAGCTGACGTTTATCAATCACATTCTTTAAAGTCTGACGGTTTCACACACCGATAAGCTGGTGTTTATCAGTCGCTCAGCCATGGTTTCACACGTCGACAAGCTGACGTTTACCAATCACGTTCTTCAAAGTCTGGCACCTTCACACATCGACAAGCTGGTGTTTATCAGTCGCTCAGCCGTGGTTTCACACGTCGACAAGCTAACGTTTATCAATCACGTTCTTCAAAGTCTGGCGCCTTCACACACCGATAAGCTGGTGTTTATCACTCGCTCAACCGTGGTTTCACACGTCGACAAGCTGACGTTTATCAATCACATTCTTCAAAGTCTGGCGCCTTCACACACCGACAAGCTGGTGTTTATCAGTTGCTCAGCCGTGGTTTCACACACCGATAAGCTGGTGTTTCATCAATCACGTTCTTCAAAGTCTGGCGCCTTCACACACCGATAAGCTGGTGTTTATCAGTCGCTCAGCCGTGGTTTCACACATCGATAACCTGGTATTTCACCAATCACATTTTTAAAAGTCTCACAGTTTCACACACCGACAAGCTGGTGTTTATCAGTCGCTCAGCCGTGGTTTCACACACCAACAAGCTGGTATTTCATCAATCACGTTCTTCAAAGTCTGGCATCTTCACACACCAACAAGCTGGTGTTTATCAGTCGCTCAGTTGTGGTTTCACACACCAACAAGCTGGTGTTTCATCAATCACGTTCTTCAAAGTCTGGCGCCTTCACACACCGATAAGCTGGTGTTTATCAGTCGCTCAGCCATGGTTTTACACACCGACAAGCTGGTGTTCCATCAATCATGTTCTTCAAAGTTTGGCACCTTTACACACCGACAAGCTGGTGTTTATCAGTCGCTCAGTCGTGGTTTCACAATACGACAAGCTGGTGTTTCATCAATCACGTTCTTCAAAGTCTGGCGCCTTCACACACCGACAAGCTGGTGTTTATCAGTCGCTCAGTCGTGATTTCACACACCGATAAGCTGGTGTTTTATTAATCACGTCCTTCAAAGTCTGGCGCCTTTACACACCGATAAGCTGGTGTTTATCAGTCATTCAGCCGTGGTTTCACACACCGATAAGCTGGTGTTTCATCAATCACGTCCTTCAAAGTCTGGCGCCTTCACACACAGATAAGCTGGTGTTTATCAGTCGCTCAGCCGTGGTTTTATACACCGACAAGCTGGTGTTATATCAATCACGTTCTATAAAGTCTGGCGCCTTCACACATCGATAAGCTGGTGTTTATCAGCCGCTTAGCCGTGGTTTTACACACCGACAAGCTGGTATTCCATCAATCACGTTCTTCAAAGTCTGGCGCCTTCACACACCGATAAGCTGGTGTTTATCAGTCGTTCAGCCATGATTTCATACACCGGCTTGTCGGTGTTCTATCAATCGCGTCCTCTCAAACATGATTTCACACGTCGACAAGCTGACATTTATCAATCATGTGACCAATAAGGGTTTCACATGCCAATAAGCCGACAAAAAACTGATTACATCAACCCAAGTTCTCTCTAGGGGCAATTAGCCAAAGTCCTCTCCGGGGGTAATCAATCTTCAAGTCCTCCTTAGAGGCAACCTTCCCCAATAGCTCCAGATCAGAACGACAATGGCCCCAGGTATGTGTCCCTGCGTCTCTTATTTCCTTTTTTTTGTGAATTTTAGCTCACCTAGTTATCTAGGCACTAGTTTCTCCAAAATTGGGGGCAACTGTAGACACTGGGTCCCGAGTCAAAGGTAAAATCTATAAAAAATAAAAATATATATAAAAAAATGAAAATAAAGTGGTAATTTTGGCTTTTCAGGCTCCTTGATAATTCCTCTAAAAAAAATAAATATATAAAATAGGTAGGTAAAATTAAAAATTAAAAATTAAGATTAGGTTAATTTAATCAGTTAATATTGTAAGATATGGAAAATTAAGAATAGGTTAATTATTAGTTAATATTGTAAGATAAGATAAAAATTAAGATTAGTTAGTTAATTAGTATTGTAGGATAATTAAAATTAAAAAAAGAGAATAAATATAGAGTTCAATTAGATAAAATATGTGTGATAATTTAAGTAGATTAATTAAATTAAAAGGGTAGAAAAATATAGGGTATTTAATTAATAGGGTGTTTAATTAATTAAGTGTGTAATTATTTAAGTAAATTAATTTAAATTAATTAAATTAGAAAATGGAGGAAATTATTAGGTGAACCTATTTGCCCTAATTTGTGGAGTATAAAAAGAAAATGTTGAAGAAAAAAGGGGGACTCTCTCGGCAGACAAGGAGCTCGGCAAACTAAAGAGCAGCAAAGAAAAATAAAAAGAAAAGAAAGAGCAAGGAAACAAACCAGGAGGCTCACAGCTGAAGAACGAAAGAAAGAAAAAAATAAAAAGAGGAAACAGAGGAGAGAGGGCAACGCAAAACGCAGGCCAATGGAAGAAAGAAGAAAAAAAGAGAGGGAAAGGCGGCGGTGGCTCCGCAAGCCAGATACGTCGCCGACCAGTCACATGCGCCCCATCGCCGGAAAGAGGAGACCCGGACGAAGCCGGTGGTGGTCGGCGATCAGCCATAGTCGTCGGCGTGAAGGAGATCGGAGAGGGTGTACCGCGCAGCTTCCAGTGCATTTTTCAGCGACAGTCAAGCTTCCTCCGGCGCGTGACAAACTCCGGCAGGCTCCCGGTATGGCGATCTTCCCTCTGGTGCCGGAGGTGTCAACCACCGATGGCCTCATCGACGCCGGCGGTGAAAAACCGGTGAGGGTAATTTATTTCATTTTTTTATTTATTATTATTATTAATTAATTAATATTAATTATTATTATTATTGGTATTTATTTATTTTTATTATTTAATATTCTTTTTTATATTTGTTATTATTATATTTATTAATTATTATGTATATTGTTATTATTATTAATATTATTATTATTACTATATATTTATTTATTTTATATTATTATTATTATTATTATTTAATTTTCTGTTTTATTATTACTATTATTTATTTATTAATTAATTATTAGTGTTATTCGGTTATTATTATTATTATTATTATTATTATTATTATTATTATTATTATTATTATTATTATTATTATTATTATTATTATCTGTTTTTAGTATTATATTCATTATTATCATTAATTAATTAATTATAGTTTACATTATTATTATTATTACTAATTAATATTCTGTTTTATTATAATTATGATTATTATTATTATTTGATTTATTTATTATTAATGTTATTGTGTTATTATTATTATTATTATTATTATTATTATTATTATTATTATTATTGTTATTATTATTATTATTCGATTTATTTATTGTTAATATTATTATTTTTGTTATTGATGTTATTTAATTTATGGTTATTGTTATTATTATAGTGTTTACTATTGTTATTGTATATATCTAGTTATTATTATATATTGTTGTGTTTTGTTACCATCATTTTATTATCATTTTATTTATTTATTTATTTATTATTATGTTGTGTTTATTTATCTTATATTATTAGTATTATTATTATTGTTATTATTTGTTTATTATTATTGTGATATCATTATTATTATTATTATTATTATTAATATTGTTATTCTGTGTTTATTTTACATTATAATCATTATTGATATTAGGGTATTATTATTATCATTATATTTGTGATTGTGTAATTATTATCATTATTATTATTTTTGTTCATGTTATTATTATTACTTTGCATTATTGCTATTATTATTATTAATATTATTATCTTTTATTATTATTATTATTATTATGATTATGATTATTATTATTATTATTATTATTATTTGTTTTATTATTTTTTTACTATTGTTATTATTATTACTTTATTTATTATTATCATTTTTTGTTTATTCATCATCATCATCTTACGGTATTATTATTAGCATTATTATTTTTATTGTCATTGATTATCATAATTGTCATTTGTGTTTTTATATTCATTAATTCTCAATTTATTTCATTCAATTATTTATCTATTTATTCATTTATTTATTATTTAATTTAATTTAATCCATTATTAACTTTAATTATTTTTCTCAATTTACTTTATTCAATTATTTGTTTATTCATTTATTCAATTATTTATTTATCCATTACTAACCAATATTATTTTCTGTCATGGCTGTAACCACGAGTGGTATATGACTCTCCCAAGGAGCACGATCAAGGCGGATATTTTAGGATTTATTAGCTTTATGAAATATGTAATTCTTATTCTATTGTTTTTATTCGCTTGTGGTCTATAATAATAAAGTATTTTCAACCGCGCTTAAAAAGAACCACCACACAAATGCTTTTTACTAAAATGAAAATTTGTTAATAAAACTGGACCAATGTCCTCGTTTTCACCCCAAAACAAAGGTTTAAATTGATTTGAGAATTTCTAAACTTTTTTATAAAATAAGTAATTGGGAACCAATGTTCTGCCTAAATGAATAGCCCGATTTATGTATGCATTTTTATCATTCTTTTATGGTTTTATATTTATTTTTAGATAATTATAATTATATTTTATTTACTGCTTTTTATACGTGCTTGTAATGCGCTTTAATTTATTGCATAACTCATGTGAGAAGAGAGATAAAATAATTGATCCAAAAAACCCTTTCGCATAATATTAACCAAAGGTATGAATAAGAGTGAGGTTCCGAACCCTTTCTGGTTTTGGGCCTCATAAGATTAGATTTATTTCCTGATGTTTTATCGGGTGGTGACTCCGTGATCCTACCTTATGATAACCCAATAGACGCTCTCGTAAGTTGATTGCCAACAATGGATTTGGATATATTCCTGTCCATTGCGAACCGACCAGCTTTCACGAGTTTTAAATGAACCTCCATCCGGTCTGGGGTCCTAAGAACGGACACCCGAGGGCGACCCGAACGCCGAGCGGGGTTTGGGCGCATCACAGTCGTATTAGTTAAATTAATATAAAAAATGAATGCATCATGTTCGTGATCATGCGAAATGAAATCATTAAAGACATCACACAAATAAGAAAAGTCATTCATATCATGGATAAAAATGGAATTACAAATATTGTCACTATTAAATAGATCTGGAATAAAAAGAGAATCTAAATAGTTATCATCTTCATTTCCTACCAATGCAGACGTTACAACCGATAGTGTACTGTTGTCTTCGCCTGGAGGAGGTTCGACTACTACCTCAGAAATCTTCAAGTCTTGGATCTTCAAATCTGGCTCTGCAGCTTCAATCTCAACTTTCTCCTTTCCTTTCGACTTGATGGCCAGAAGCTTCTCAGTGATGATCTCTTCTGGCTCAAACTTGTCCCAAATGTCACACTGGGTCATGACTTTTTCATACCAAAAGTCTTTCGTAGATCTGATAACTCTGACTTCCCAATCGAAAACATCATTAAAGATTTTGAATCTCGGTATGATCCTACCATCAACCCACTGAGGCTCGGCCTATCTAGTGTAAGCACATATGGATGATGCAGGCATGAAGCTCTTTAAGATATGAGGAATACCATCTGATTTCTTCTTCCCCTTGCTATTTTCACTTCCATAGCCCAAAGCCTTTCGGTCCATTTGACCCTTGGTGGTGATAACAGACTGCTGGCCCTGAGAGTTTTTGCCTAAACCAGTCCCTGGAAGAAAGTTCATCTTCTTCATCATATTCAGTACTTGGGGGCTATCCACTAAGCTCCCCTCTTCCCCTATCACAGATACATGGAAACCATTAAACGGCTGATTAACGATTCCCAAGGTAGAAACTTGGTTTTCCCTTGCAGCTTTGATATCACCACCTCCCCCCCCCCCCCCCCCCCGGTGTGGTAGCTTGATCATCTGATGGAGAGTAGAGGGTACTCCCCCCAATTTGTGAAATCAAGGCCTTCCTAATAAAGCCAACAAGTTGACAGGGATAGGCAACACCATGAACTCCGCCTCCGTCTCAACAGGCCCAGTCTTTACTACTGCTTTGAAGGTACTCAAGGGTTGCCTTTTGGAATTATCATAAGCAGTGATGGTGAGATCAAACCTACTTAGCATATTCTCATTTAACCCGAAGGTTTTAATCGCTACCAAATGACACACATTTATAGACGAGCCATCATCCGCCATTATGTAAGCAGTGTGCTTACTATTAATCTGTGCCTTGATGTATAGGGGGTGGTTGTGATTATGGCCCTCAACCGGTAAGTCTGTGTCAGTGTATACTAGATTCTCCCTAAATTTCCCCTTAACCAATTCTAACAACTCGGATGGTGAGATGGTGGTAGCAATAGTAGACTCGCACAAAGCCTCAACTAGCCTCTACCTATGCAATGGTGACTGCCTCAATAAGTCCCAAATAGATATTTGAGCTGTGGTTTTCTTTAACTGCTTCTTTATCTGATCCTCTTCCAACTCGACTGGTCCAGGCACTAATTCTGGTTACCTCTCTACTTTTGGAACCACCCTTCCACTCCGGGTCACTGCTCCAATGTTCTCATCCTCTGAATCCCATGGATTAGCAGGCATAATTTCTTCACCTACTGCGGCTCCAATAAGGCTCAGACAGAAATACTCTATCTTCTACTTCCTAGACAAGGTAGTACCCTTCATGACCAGAAAGTACTGCTTAATGTGTGCTGTCGGATCAAAAGTCCCATCAAACTTGGGCTCCCACTTGGCATTGGAAAAGCTCACACATGAAAAATAAGTATGAAATAAAAACAAATAAAAGTAATGTTAATAATAAAAAAAAATGGATTTAAACATATAACATGTAAAAAATGAATTAAAATAAATAAAACAACATGCATAATGTATGACAAATTAATCAGATGGCATAATAAAATATAACTTAACACACGAACAATTTAACATACATAAATGAAAACAATAAAATTTAACATGCATGAAAACATAAATAATAATAATGATGATGATAACAATTATAAATTATAATAATAAACAAAACTAATAAAAATAATAATGATAATAATAGTAATGATAAATAATAACAATAATGATAACAATAAATAAGAATAATAAAATGAAAATAATGATGGTAATGATAATAGTAAATTATAATAATAATGATGATAGTAATACTAATGATAATAATAATAAATAGTAATAATGATGATAATATCAAATAATATGAACAATCAAATTAAATATGCAAGTAATGACAATGAATAAGACAATCATGCTAACACATGTTAAATGATAATACTAACAATAACAATAATATATGAACAAAAATAATGACAATAATATGAACATGAACAATTAAATAAGAATAAGAAATAATTATATGAACAATTAAATAAACAATAAGAAATAAAAATATGAACAATTAAATAACAAATAAGAAATAAAATAATAATAATATGTACAATCAACTAAACATGCAAGAAATAAAAAGTAAAATAAATGATAGATTTAAAAGAATTTACATGATAACTAATCAATTGTAAACAAAAATTAAATTCAAAATTGAGTTAAAAGTTGAGCCAAGAAATATTTACCCTCAAATTTGATGTGATGAATGAAGTTGGATGATAATTCCTTGCTTTAATTTAGAAAAATAAATAATATATAATGAAATTTTATCCCAAGAACAAATAATTGATTTATTTGTCTTAAGAAAAAATTATGAAAAACAAGAAGTAAATTCCCAAGAACAAATAATTGATTTATTTGTCTCAAGAATTAAATTAAAAAATCAGATTAGAATACTTGGAGAATTTTTCTTGAAGAAGAAAAAAATAAGAAGAAGAAGAAGAGAGAAAAAGGAGAGAAAGTGTATTTTTCTTAATAAAAATCCCCCCAAAATCCTCTCCAAAAAACCCATTTTATAACCCCAAAATTCAGAATTTTTATTAAATTGAATTAAATAAATTTAATTCCAATAACTACAAAAAAACTCATGAATTTGAAGAGTTTGGAAAATAAAAGGTTTTTGCATTAAATTACACACAAATAAATGAAGAAAAAATCAATTTTTAGGCTAAAAATTGAAAAAACAGCAAAAACGGGCGAAATGGGGCATCAGGGGGCGACCGACGCTCGGGGCGCGCCCGACGGGCGCCGGTGCGTGCAGGGCGCGCGGGCGACGCCCAGCGCGTCGCCTGCGCGAGGGTGAGAGTGCCCCGCGCGCGCGGGGCCATGTCGCGTGCACTGGGCGCTGCCGCAACTTGACACTTGCGACCTTTTTTTTTTTTTAATTTCTAAAAAAACTATAATTTCAAAACATACTTTTTTTTTGTCCCAGAATAATTTTAAAACATTAAAATATTTTTTTAAAATATATATTTTTTTATTTCTAATAAATCAATTTGATAAGGAAATCATCACTTTCAACTTTCATTTTTGTCTATAAATAGGCACACTTAATTTCATCATTGGGTAATCCTGATCTAGGCTGTCTCGGGACCCGGTGTCTACAGTTGCCCCCAGTTTTGGGGAAACTAGTGCATTAGTGTCTACGTGAGCCTAAACTCAGAAAAGGGAAAGAAACGCGTACCTGAGGTGGCCGTCTTTCTGGACCGAATGATGTTGCTGTGGTGGTTGTCGCCAGTTTGTCGGCGTGTTAAACCGGTAGTACTGTGATCGTGCTAACCCTCCGTGGAGTGGTAGTGCCGTCATCGTGCTAACCTTTCGACTTGATGAAGTGGTAGTGCCATGGTCGTGCTAACCCTCCGTAGAGTGGTAGTGCCGCCATCGTGCTAACCCTTCTGAAGTGGTAGTGCCGTGGTCGTGCTAACCTTTTGTAAAATGGTAGTGCCGCCATCGTGCTAACCCTTTTGGGATGATGAAGTGGTAGTGCTGTGATCGTGCTAACCCTCCGGGGAGTGGTAGTGCCGTCATCGTGCTAACCCTTCTGAAGTGGTAGCGCGGTGGGAGAAGGGAACCGCGCACTCGCGTGCACGTTGGGAGGCAACCGCGCGTGCTGCTACACGCGCGGAGACCCCTACGTGCTGGGGGGCCTGCCCTTGCGCGCTGGGGTGGCCTGCCGCGCGGGCGCTCCCGCACGCTGTAGCAGGTGGCACTCGCGACTTTTTTTTTAATTTTTTTTTTATAAAAAATTTAAGGACACAAAATTAATATTTTCTACCCTATTTTAATTTTTAATTTCTAAAATATATATTTTTAATTATTTTTCGAAAAAACACACTTTTGACAAGGGAACAATCGATTCTCACTTTTCTTGCCGAAAATAGGTCTTTTGTTTCATCATCGGGTAATCCTGATCTTGGACCGCCTCGGGACCCGGTGTCTACACCCACCCCTCACCTCTTTCTTGCCCCTAAGGGGGAGGTGGTGGAGCAGCCTTCAAAAACTCAATATTTCCAAAAAATCAAACACTAAAAACTTGAATTTTCACACCCAAATCACATGCATTTATCCATTCTCATGCCAAAACAACATAAAGATTGGAAAATCATACCAAAAGAATAAATCTCAACTCCAAAAGCACATATTTATCAAGTCATTACTCATGTATTCATCAATGCAAGGAAAATAAAAAATAAAATGATATAATAAAAGTGGGTCCAAAATCCTTTACCCTCAGAGTAGATAATCTAGAAGCAAGATATCTCAATCCGTTCTCCTTGTCAAGGTTTGAAAAACAGACTAAAAAAAATGATTCAAAAATCTTAAGATTTTGTCTCAAAAAACTCAAGAACACTAAAACTTAAAAATAATTTTTTGTTGTTTCATGAGAAACCCAAGCTAAGGTAATTGATTTTCCCTTCCTCAAGTTAAATATAATCTCAACAAACGTTTTTTAGGTTCAAGAAAATCAAAGAAGAAATTTTGCTCTCAAGAAAAATTCTTTGTTCTTTCCTCAAAAAAGATTCAAGTTTTTCTCAAAAACTCCTCCTTTTCTTTTCCAAAATGCCCCTTTTTTCTTTTCGTTTTTTCTCTTTGTTCTTCTTATATAATCCACCAAAATAGCATAGAAACTCAAAAAACAGGTTTCTTCAGTCCAATTTGGACTGTAATACCTGCAAAATTTTGCAAAATCCCGTTATAGGAGGAAGGACAATGCTTCAGAAGGAGGGATAGTGACAGGAGCGGCATGTCGAGGGGAGCCCAGCTCACAGGGGCAGCCTCGCGCGCTGCTGTCGCATGGCAGCCTCGTGCACAGGGGTGTCCTCTCGCCCGTAGGCCATGCCTATGGGGCTGCCTTGTGGCCGCCCCTGTGGGGCGGGCGCGCAGAGGCCCCTTGAGCGAGGGACTGCAGTGTGGCTGCTCGCGCGCAAGTGCATCCTCTCTCGAGAGGGCCGCGCCTGTGGGGCGGGCCCTCTCGCGTGCGAGGGGGAGCGCCCCGCACCGCGCGCGTGCCTGGTTACAACGCCCCCTCACGCATGCGCGCGGCAGGAGCAGCTCCCCACCCAAGCGTTCCTCCCCCGGAGAGATGACGCGTGCGTGCCCTCCGCACTCAAACCCCAAAAAAAAAATTTCTTCACAAAAATGACTTTTTTCCCTTTTTTTCCAAAAAACTTATCTTCCAAAAAAAACTTTAAATGCACTTTGAAATAGACAAAAGAACTTGACAAGGAGACGATCAATCCCCATTTTCTTGCCTATAAATCGGTCTTTATTTTTATCATTGGGTAATCTTGATCTTGGACCGTCTTGGGACCCGGTGTCTACAGAGAAGAAAAAGAAGAAGCAAGAAGAGGATGAAGAAAGGAAGAAAAACAAAGAGAGAGAAGGAGGGCAGAAATGATGAATAACCGGACCAACATGCAAAAATAAGACAATTTCTGCCTCCAAGCCCCTTATATTTGCATGTGGCTGCTAGATGGCACTTTCAGCTCATTCCACATGTCAACTCCTCATGCCACTTGTCAAGCCTAAGCCAAATTCCCACTTAATCCTTGGCAAACTTCCTCTTAGTCCCTCACTTAAATTCTTTCTTTCCAAATACTTTAATTCCTTTTTAATTGCATCCTCACTTATCCCATAAACCCAGACTTATACAATTACTCTTGTACCCTTATAGACACTACAAATCTTTCTAGGGTACACTTCGGGTCATTACAGTTAAAAATTGGAAAATAACCATATTGGTGAGACAAAGTGTATTGCTATAGCAGGAGAGCAGCCTTCTGAGGTAAGCATGCATCTTTGGACCATTTTGATTAATTGTTAGTATTTTCTAGCATTTGGATTTCTAATTGATGATAGTTTGAATTTTAATGAAATGTGCAGGTAGAGATATGGGAACTTAAGATAGCAGAAAGCATTTTTCTGTTAGCTAAAAAATGTTCTAGTGGCTCATCAGGTAATTCTGCCAACAAAAGAGGTTTATTTCTAACATGTTTAACTTTTTAATTATGATACTACTATTAGTTGATAATTTAATGCTCATCGACTTCACAATGCTGGGGCAACTATTTGTGCTGGCTCATGTTACTCTAATTGGATGCCTTATATACATCTATCTGCACTTCTTTTGTTGTATATATGCGTGTGCAATAGGATATATTATGAATAGTTATCATATATTTAAACAAAATGCATATTTATGCTTCCAACAAGAAAACTCAAGGGTAATTCTGAATCTATCATCCAATGTTTTTTATCAATGATTTATTAAAAGAAGTGTTGACATATGTAGGGAGTTCAGCACCTTCAAACTTGTAACTACTAAGTTTTTGTTGGCAGGGATGTGCATGGCTGTTCAAGCATTTCTACCTTTAGAATCACAAGGATTCTAGATGTCTTGGCTGAGTGTGTTTTCTTCTTCTTTAAAGATTGCATCTATAGTAGTTTTATGATATGCAGATAGTAGTTTTATTCTCCTTCTTTCTTTTCTTTTTTTTTTTTTTGGTTTTAATAGTTTTGATCTTTCTTTTCTTGCTTCTGTTTGGAGCCTCCTTGTGACTGGGTACTCTTCTGTTTGTAGTCTTGTTGAATGCAGTCTTTGTAACACCCTTATCACTTCAATACACTACGTACATTACATTGCTTTAACGATTGCCATAATTGTTAAGCTACAGTCTAATCGATATTTATGGCAATTGCAGTAAAAAAATTTTTGACTTATTCTTTCACTTATCCTTTTAAAACTTTTATGTCACTAACAAGTCACATCCAATCCAGACCAATCATCACATTATTCAATAATAATCTATTATATACATCATATCCATAATACACGGTACATAATGCTAAAATTTTACATCTACATGCCACTTATAACAACAAACATACTATTCTTAGCTTCAATCCAAAGGTCCAATCTGCTCTCAAAACTGCTAGCATGCCTGCTCCTCAGATGTCCCACTCAGTACCTATACGCAGTCAAATAAATTACGTGCTGAGTATTAAATATGCTCAGTGATAATTACGAATCTAAAAATTTTCAATCCTAACTTAGACACACACATACATGCACACACTTTAGTCCCCACTTTTAGACTTAACAATGTCACGTTTCTATTTAGTCCCTCATTTTTTTTCTTCAATTTTCAAATTTACCCTTCATTTTTCTTTAATCACGAATTTACACTATTTCTCTATTTTCCACCCTTAACTTATTATCTTACTTGTAAAATATTCACTTTGGCCCTTTAAACTTAGTTTTTGATTCATTACTCTTTTAATCCTTACTTTAACATTTTTCACTTATCTTGTCATCTAACTTCTCTTCTTTTTTGTTTTTTTTTTTCTTATGCTTTAACCCCATGTCTTATAAAATAACCATTATACTCCTTTAACTTTTAATTCTTTGCGTTTTATACCTTTCACTTCATTTACTTTTATTTAATGTTACTATCTCAATTTACTTTTTTTTCCTTAACTTCCATATTTATATTTTTTTATGTACTTCTATAATACATTTTACTTTAACTAATTCCTAACTTATTCAGTCCTTACCAATTTGCTCTTCCATTCAACTAAATTACCATTTTTGCCATTAAATTTCCATTTATTTACAAACATGTCACTAAGTAAATTTTCTCACATTTATTTATCTAATTACCATACAAATTACCAAAATGCCCTCATTTACTCTTGTTATTCATCTAAATCATTATTTGACTTACAAATTGCATATTAGTCCTTAAATTAACATTCTTACATCAAATTACATTTTAGTCCCTATATTTTGCATTCTTTTCATTTTTCTCTTAAATATCACTTATTAACTTACTTCCACACACAATTACTATTTTGCTCCTAAACTTTTATCAAATTACAACATTGTCCTCCCATTAACGTTTATTTACAATTTTGCCATTAATTAACTAACTTTCCACATTTATTTACTTCTTAACTTATAATTTATTAATTAGTCTCCCAACTAGTTATTTTCATAGTAAATTATGTTTTAGTCCTTAAACTTTTTAACTTCTTTCATGTAAACGCTTTTTCATTCAAATTCTTATTTTCTCTTTACTTTTCACATTTTCAAGTCATTTAGGTAAATTTCCATTTTCATCCTAAACTTTTTATTCTCTTTCATTTAAGTCCTTTTTTCATACAAATTATCATTTTCATTTTACTTTTTGCATTTTCAAATCATTTTTACCATTATGTTATGCCCCTAGTACAAACTTGGTAAAAATCTGTAGACCGGATATATGGGACGCGGACCCCACAGGTCCACTGCATTGCACTAAGGAATGATCTCAAAGGACCACTCCATCACTTTCACTGTACATATAACGTATAATGTATAACATATAACATTTAACAATGCACTATGAGAAACCATCGCGAATCTACCATAGTAAAAAAAGTCGCCATGACTTGCACCGCGGTATGTGTGTCCCTATGGCTAGCCAAACATATCCTGAACTAAATTTAGACCGTCAGACCACTACTAAGGGCAATTCTTTCTCAATTATATTTTAAATCCACTTTTCACATTTTAACACTTTCACTTACGTTTCATTCACTTCTTTATCGTTTCAATACACTAATCAATTAATATTCTCATCATTTATGCACAATTCTCATTATATACTTATTTTACATAATAAGCATACTTGATCCATTAAATGGCCATGAATTCATTTCAAAGCCACTTTCATTCTTTTCTTATCATTTCAACTTAAATTTTCCATTTAATAAAAAATAACATCAATATACGTATAATTTCAATTATTTAAATATTTACCAATATTTCCCACCATCAACACAATGGAAAAATATTCTCAAAAATACTTAATTAAATTCTTACAATTTCAATTAAACTCATACACTTTCAAATCTCATACATAATCATGTTATGGCCTTAATATCATTAAATGGACTAATTATATCTTTGATTCATTGAGCCAATCTTTTGATTTTCATGTATTTCTTTCCTTTAAAATCTCTCTTTCACTTCTAATTCATTCTTTAATTCAATTTATCTCTCATATATCATGTATACCATATAACCTACCATATTTTCTTTCTTAACCCATTCGGCCCCCTTTAGGATTTTACTCTACCATTTTATTCTTCATCCATTTATTAGTTATTCAACTAAATTAAGCCCCAATTCACATGTATATACCCTTTAATTACACTTATTTACAAGGTATACTATAAATATACCTAAATATACTATTATGTCCCATTATGACCAAGACGTACAATTGATTTTCTCTCAAATTAATCATTCTAATTAGCCTATTTAACTTGCTTAAACTCATTTATCACTTCAATTTCAATTATACATGTAATTCACATACATTCACTATTCAAACATATGTAAACCCTACTTTTCCAATGAAAATACTTAGATTATGTAACCACAAACCTCATATCCTTGCTCTAGGCTTCCACAACCTCCTTTTTCCTTGTTCTTAACCTTTGAATGCCCTTTTTCCCTTGATTCTCCTTAGTGGCCGAAAATACAAGGCAATAAAATATCCATCAATTTCCTTCTTTTATCAAATATAACCTCATAAACATACTCTACACATCCTAATCTATCATCTAAAACCAATAAATCAATTTAAAACAACCTATTTCTCTTACCTCAATTTTGAGACATAAACTTAGATCCTTGCTTTTCCTTACTTTTGATCCACCGAATGGATATTAGGGGCTGCTATAATCTCCTAGAAGGGCTGAATAGGGAGCTTGAATTTAGAAAGAAATGGAGCAAGATTTGAAGAAATTGAGAGAAATGATGAGGAGAAGGAATTCGGCCAAGCAAGAGGAAGAAGAAAGGCTGAAGGGATAAGGATCACTCAACAAGAATCTGCCTCCCTAATGGCTTATATAGTGACCCAATTGGGTTGGGCCTTGGTCCAACCAATGGTCAAACCTTAAAAGCCCAATTTGCAATTTTAAGCCTATTATGCAATTTTTCTGTGGTTTTTTCACTTTTCAATTCCAATTCATCCCAAATTTGATTTTATAATTCATAACATGTGAAAAATAGGCTGTACACAAAATTTAAACTCAATCGGAGTCCGTTTGCGGTCCGATTTAATCAAATCGGTCCGATTCAATAATTTACGGTGTTACAAAAAAAATACCTTTTACTGTCAATAAATTCTAAATATTATTTAGAATCCATCTGAAATTTTTTATAAATTTTAAAAATCATTTACTATTTTTAAAATTTCGATCAAATTTCCAGTCAACCCGAGTACTATTTAAACCGAAATCGTAACTTTTCCTTACTTTCTAAGTTTAATTTCTCATAGAAATGACTCCATAATTCTTAACATATATTCATTGGACTCCAAAAAATTTTTTTGGTCAATCGGAAATCATTTTTCAGTCTGGTAATTATTTATCAGTCCGATAATCCCATCTTTCAGTATCATCAAAAAATAAATCTTTCATTACCATATGATTCTATTAATCAATATGAGAACATCTATATTTTCGGATTATTTTTCTAAAGTTCGTAACATTTTTTACGGTCCGATCAAACTTTCAGTCAAACAAGTTACTGTTTGGACCGAAACCGTGATTTTTTCTTATTTTTGATTTTTAAGGATCCATTTGATCTCAAATCCACTCCAAATTTTAATCTCAGACTCATCATAACTTATATTTTCCGATAGTCAAATAAAATATTTTTTTGCCTCCGGTTGTATTTTTCACCTCGGAAGCACTATTAACTATCAGAAAAATCCTATTCACGGCTAATCCGGTAATAAGGCCATTACAGTATTGCTGCCATGTTATTATCAGAAAATAACATCTAATTGATTTCACATGAAAAATAGCAAAATAACAAAATACATTATAAAAAATCATTAATAAAATTTACCGACGGAAATTAGGCGTTGCTAAAATTAAAGAGGTATCTTCTTCAGGTCTCACGCTCCTCATTGCATGCATTTCACTCTCCAATACTTAGGTGGTAAATTATTAGCAATATCATTCAATTAGGTGGTAAATTATTATACTTTTTAAAGTATGGGTGGCGAATTAAACGTGGTTAAAATATAAGTATCAATAATGAAATTAAATATAAGTACAGGGGAATTTTATGTATTAATCCTATAAAATAATTATATATCGTATTTAAATATTATTTAAAAAAAATTAGAGAATAACATGTAAGGTTGGCAACGATAAGATGCACACAAAAGGGGGATATTTTTCTTTTTGGTGTAAAAACCAAAAAAAAAATTAGAAAAATGGGGCTACAGTAATTTTTTTTAGGAAAATGGTGTGTCAGAAAACGGCAACTTAGGTTGCCGTTTTCTGACAGGGTGGGTCCCACGAAAAAAGTACCATGGGTTGGTTGCCATTTTCTGGCAATTTTATTTTATTTTATTTTTGTTCAGACTTGGTTGGAAGACCGAGTGAGACCCTGTTGTTAGAAAACGGCAACCTAGGTTGCCGTTTTCTGACATATAAATATTTTTTTTAAATAATAAAAGGCTATGATAATAACAACAACTGTTGCTTATAGGTGGTCAATTTGAGAGATTATTTATTTGTTCATAGCACAAATACATTATAAATTATTATTATTATTTTAAATCTCAATGATATTAATAAATTAACCTCATTATAATTTAAATTTTCATAAGCAGTGGATATAACCTTTTAATTGCAAAGGGCAGCATCTTTTGCTTGGTCACTTTGCTTTGTTCCAAATTAATTATTCTTCTTTTATGCTGCGGTATTCCATTTTTTTCTTTTATCTATATATATATATATATATATATATATATATATATATATATATATATATATATATATATATATATATGCCATAATTTTACGTGTTTTTTTTTAATAATTTAAATTTTTATTTTTAATAGAAATAAATGAAAAATATGAGTTCAAACTCGAAAACCTTCACTATATTTGAGATGTATTATTAGCAGTAAGAATTTAGATTTGTTACCAATATTCTTTATGCGAATAGTTTAAGCTAAATAATTGTAGATTCTTGGAAAGAAGAATTCTTGAGTTTTGAACTGAGTTTACTATTATTTACTACATATATATTCCTCTTGAAAAATAATTTACTGATATAACTTATCTACTAGTGATTAAGATCATAGTTACATGCATGTTAAACGGTTGCATGGATGGTTTGAGATACTCTTTAAGTATCTCAAGTTAGCTAAGTATAAAAATATAAATACTAGTTTTTGAGGTGTAACTAAGCCCAAATCTATTTTTTTCAGGTGATATAAAGCCACTAATTTTTAATATGTTGTGCCACCTGCAGATTGTTAAGGCTATTAATATTCCAAGGCTCAAATCCGGCAATGATCAAAGATAATAATTCAAATAATATTTGTTGTATCTTTTAGGTTTAAATGTTTGAATTTTATATTACCAACAGTTGGGGTAATTTTGTATTACCATAGTCTTTTACCATTTATAAATATATATATATATATATATATATATATATACATGTCAGAAAACGGCAACTTAAGTTGCCGTTTTCTGACAAGTGGATCCCATTCAGTCTCCCAAGTAAGGCGCAAAACGGTGCGCTTTGATGTCAGAAAACGGCAATCTAGGTTGCCGTTTTCTGACAACCAGGTCCCACTCGATCTTCCAACCAAGCCTGAACAAAAATAAAATAAAATAAAATTGCCAGAAAACGGCAAGTTAGGTTGCCGTTTTCTGGCAACCCATGGCACTTTTTTCGTGGGATCCATCCTATCAGAAAACGGCAACCTAAATTGTCATTTTTTGACACACCATTTTCCTAAATAAAATTACTGTAACCCCACTTTTCTAATTTTTCTTGTTTTTTACACAAAAAAGAAAAATATCCCCACAAAAGGTGTCTTACCATTTTCAAACTGATTTATTAGTTAAGGTACGTGAACCTTATCTTTATCCGTTTAAAATTAATATCATATATTATCTATATTCATACCAAAATCTGATTAATAATACCCGTATACTATTCGATACCTCTTAAGTATCTATTTATCAATATTCTCCTAAAAATAAATAAAAAAAATAAAAACAACAAATTTATAATTAAACTACATCTATAAATATCAAAATAAATCAAATTAAAATCAATATATCCATTAAAAAATAACTAAAAAAGATTATATGGATTCGGATAACACAAATACAGTACCCAAAAACCTAAATTCAAATTCAATCTGAGTCCATCAGGAGTAGTAGTAGTAAAATTACTACTCAAACCCATTCTAAACCTATTTATTCGCTATTTTAACCAGTCTTATTAAAATCGGATAGAGTCGGATACCCGAATTATATCCTCTCAGATCCCTGCTTATAGTTAACAAGTTATTAGACTCATTTTCAACTTGTAAATGATTTTTTCCTTTTCATCTTTGATTTTCTTTCTGTCTACTGTTATCTGACATATTTTTAATTCGTCAAGCTGGGATATGTAACCTTCATAATGAGAACTGTGAAATTGAGAAACTATAGTTGACGTATTACCTTATATAATGACAATTGTAAAATGTACTAAAATCACCTTACTGTAGTTCACAAGGCCATCGATTTCTAATAAATAATAAAATAAAATAAATAACATGTATAATAGATACAGAGATAGAAAGCTTATAATTGTCTGCACAACCTAAAAATACCTAAATTGGGTGCATTTGGTTAATTGTATTAAACCAATTAGTTTTAATTTCATAATTATTGCAGTTGTTTTGATGTATTTCATTATTATTTTTATATATTTAAATATTTTTTTTAATGTTATATATGTAAGAAAAGTTCTTATCTAGGTCCGGATCTATGAAATTTTTTATAGACCAAATTAATAGCATGTTGTCACACAAAAAATGGAGTTATAAAAAAAATCAGATTTGCTAAATAACCACTTTATAACTTCTTTTTATATAAGTGGAAACATGCCACTGACTTAGTTTTTGAGGGATTGTACCACGATTTTATTGTTATTATTTTTTTAAAACTATATGTTTAGTTATAAAAAGAACTTCATTTGACAATATTTGTTATCAAGTCTTTTTTTGATGGAGCAGTGGATGGAGATTCAAGTGAGACTAATAAGTGCGCAATGTACGAACGTACTACATGCTATATATTGTTCGATTAAATGACCAATAAAAATTAATTATTTTAATCTTTTGATCAAAAAGTGCATAACATGTGGTACACTTGTGCACTTTATACTGGATTAACACTAAAGTGAGTTAATTTAGGAACAGTGGAGTTGGATAAGCATTTGTGAAGAAAAACATGGCTGAAAATTTCATGGAATTGAATAATAATTTTGTACTATGAAAAAGTTGTGCCAGCTTTTAAGTAGGGTTTGCAAGACATGTGACGTACACACACGCACAGAGAAGTCCATTTGAAAGCAGTTTTTAAAGGCATTGCTCATGCAGTAACATCTGATTTGTGGGTCTTCTCTTATTATACTCTTCGTTGGCAATTCATGTTAGTGTTTATGCCCTACGCCAAATATTTGGACTTTGATGTAATCATTATATTTTCATTTATATAATGGTTTTTTTCACGTTAATATTATTGGCATGTTACATTATTGTAATGTTTACGAATAATAATGTTATTCATATTATTTCTAGTCATTTATCACTAAAGGGTATAAAGATAAATTAAGACTAGTATAGATTTGCATTAATAATCATGGAATGATTATATATGATGATATAAATCAAATTTATAGGTACTTGCTAGAGAACAAAGTACTGGATAGACCCATTGTAAGATCAATTCATGGGATAGTATCATAAGTGATCTTATAATAGATATGTTATTGAATTCTTTGACATGAGGTTATCATAGTTTCCTACATAATAAGGAACATTATGTTTTGACATAATCAAACGTTATCTTTAATCGGATAATTATAAAATTTATGATCGGCCATAATCTGAATTATACAGAGGAAAATTAATAATGAAGATGGAATTTGTCCCTCTGTTATGATAGAGATATCTATTGGGCCCCTCGACAAGAAGGACTGTAAAATGCATGGCCATGCTAAAATGAATTGATAGTGTGATCAATGTCATTTGAATTTATCAGTCTGCTTAGTGATCGAAAAATTATATGTTTGAACAATTTAAGTTTGACATGGACCATGACTTATGTTCAAACAAGATATCGTGTGACAAAAGGATAATGAAATGTTCTGTTGTCAGGCTAAAATCGGACTAACGATATTTATATTATTTGGGTAGTCATAATGTCTTGTTAAAGACCAATTATGACTTGAAGGCTTATTATGGAATTAGACTCACTGCCAACATAATATAAACCTATTAGGTCACACACCGAGACCAAAATGAACAAGATGGATTTTATTAGGTTATTCCGGAATAATATATAAATAAAGGTATTTATATTTAATTTCGAAATTACATATTTATATATATTTATATATGTACATATACATATATCTCTTATTTTGAATATGAGATAATAGTATGTATTAATATATTATTTCTTATTATTTTGAATAAGAAATAAATAAATAAATAAATAAATATATATATATATATATATATATATAATGTAAATATCTCTTAATTTTGAATTAGAGATAATATCATTATTTAGGGTTTAAAATTTATTTACATATATATAGATATATGTTAAGAAAAAAAGTTAAACCCTAGTAAAACTCTAATCACGTTCTTATTGTAGGAAAAAAAATTTAAAATTAGAGTTGCTGTACATCTTTATTATTAGAGAATAAGAAAAGAAAACCTAACCACCTTTTCTTTAAGAAAGAAAATTAAAATCCATTCGCATCATAAGGGAGCTAGCACCCCTGCAAGTTCTGTTCATTTTGTTCGTGCGTGTGGATACCGGTAGAGGGTGTTCGTGATTGAAGCAGCACCTAAAGTCCGAGATAAGACGTTATTTTCATTCTAAGGTCGGTGAATCTTAATCTCTTCCTTTTGAATCAATCGAATATACATGGATCCTGTTTTCGGGTTTCAATTTTATTTCACTGCATTAATGTTAAATTAATCCGATGAAACCCTACAATTCAAACTTGTCTTCAATCACCCATACCTATTTTACACAACGACACACATATTATATGGATTATAAAATCTATATCTTTTCTTTTAAACATAAAATTGCACAATTTATATTTATTCATATTGATTGGATTCATAAAAGAATAAAGTGTTCCGATAACTCAAATATAAAAGATATATATATATAGTTTAACTATAAATCTCGAACAAAATAATTAAGCTTAAAATTGGCTACATCTTTAATTGAGGGCTGAAGATCGGATTGGGTTACACTTTTCCATATATCGATCAGTTAACAAATGAGAAAAGAAAAATAATAAAGAAAGGTGAGTGTTTATGCAGTTCTTGTGGACTGAAATTACACGTACAAAGTTGATGGTTAGGATCATTCAATTTGGGTATGATTTGTATTGCCATTATATAGCTTTCATGTGGGCACTCCTCCGATCACATGTGTCCACCTCACCCATCATGATGCTTCACTTGTGGGGACCCTATGATTTCTTCTTACTGGACCCTACACCTCCCATGGAAAAAAAAATGAAAATAAAAAAATAAGAAAAAATAAAAAAAAAAATTATTTTCTAATTTTAGCTCGCATTACCACTCCTTAATTTACCCTATGCTGTACATAAAACCGTCGGGATATTCATGCAAATCTATAGTGTAAGTTTTGGAAAATTATTTGTCCAAATCTAATTCATGATTTTTTTTATAAGGATCAAGTCAATAGTAGGATGTTACACCTTATGCTATGTATAAAACGGTTAGTATCTTCAGGCACATTTATAATTAATATAATTTTTGGAAAATATTTACATGATTTAATTGATTATTATATTTTTTTATGAATAAGCTAATGATAGAATGTTAGATATGTTATAAGAACTATATTTATATAAATATAGTAGAAAAGCTATCAATTAAATGAGTCCTTGCATGAGTCTTCTCATTACTTTGGAGACAAATTAATTTACAGGAAGAGGTGATGCAAAACCCTTTTTTATTTTATTTCAGTGAATAATCGAAATAACTAAATAAAACTTTATATTCATTGAAATTCTATTGATGCAAAAGGAGCAAGTGTACCTTGCTCCCAATATAAATTCGCCCTTATTATGTTCATATATAAATTAGTAAATGTTTGAAGGTAAAAATCCAAGAGTGCAATATTATTTTTATATTTGTTTTTTTTTTTTTTAATAAAGGAAGAATATAGTTCAAACTCAAACTAAAACCTTATACTATATTAAAACTAGTTTTACTGTTTGAACGTTTTCTTGAGAACTATTTTTTATATTTTTAATTGGAGCAACAGTGTCTCTTAAGTTATAAAATCTAAGTAATTAATATTGTCTCCTAAGTTGTAAAATCAGAGCAAATAAGCCCATACTAAGACGATTTGTTAAGTTTAACTGTATTTTATCCGTTGACCGTGACACGTAACATTCTTTTCACGCATAATTGACTAGTGTTCCCATGTTGAAACGATCAAAAGTGGAAATTTTTTCCCAACTTTGCCTAAAAGTGCGATTCTGTTTCTATAAGTTGTAAAATCGAAACAAATGAGAGATTGCTCAATGCAAACAATTAAGTTTGCTCATTATTTATAAATTGATATGTGTATTGAGACTGAAACTCATAATAACCTATACATTTTGCCATTATACGTTAAGTGACTATCCATTGACATGACAAAAAAAGTAGTATGAAAATGATTGAGTAGAAGATGACTTATTAAAGAAAGCCATAATCACAAACATTGCTGAAAGTATGAATTTTTTCTTATGATTTGATTTTCAAGCTAAGAGAGATATGGAATATGAGTTAATTTAGGGTTTTTATGTCTTTTTTACATGTCATATGAGAGTCGTTTGAATTCAATATGACATGTATTTCCTGTGTATACAATACGATGTCAATTTTATGGCTCAGTAAACAAAAAATAGTCAAATCTCAATATAGTTCCTCTCAAGTAGAGGCTTATTTGCTCCAATTTTGTAACTTGAGGAATAAATTGCTCTTATGGATAAAGTTGAGAGATAAATTTGCACCTTTAGTCGTAGTTTCAACATGACAACACATGTCAACCATGGTGTTTTAATTAGTTGATGGATGGAATATAGGCAAACTTAACAAATCGTTTCAGCTGGGCGCTATTTGCTTCAATTTTGCAATTTAAATGGTAACATTGATTTGATTTTACAACTTAAAGGGTAATGTAGCTTTAGTTGAAAATATAAGAACAATATCACACATTTAAAGTAAACACCATATATTGTATTAAGCTCGCTGTAATAAGAAAATCGATTAAAAGTTATTATTTGCCTAATTTGAAATTTCAGCTCTCATGAATAACATAAAAAGATACATGTACTTCTCATAACATATTCACGTTAATGTTCAAGCCTTTCTAGTTTCTAAAAATTTAGTAACCAATATATACATATATATCAACTTCATTTATTCTGTTAAAAAAACAAAACTTTTATGTATCAATATCAAAAACGAAAGCCATGATTGCTTAATTCAAGAATAAAGTCTGGATCAATTATATAGGGGTAATTTCACCCATATTCACTGAACTTATACTCAAATAGCACTAATATAATGAAAAAAAATTTATTCTTTTAAAAATCAGTAAACTTTGAACATGCATAAAAAAAGGTCACTTTGACTGTTTTTTGGCGAAAAAACTGCCGGAAAGTTCAGTTAGTGCGTACAATCAGCACCCCTGCACACGTGGTATGTCACATGGAAAAATTGACATGTAAGCATGCCATGCGGACATTTAGCCAAATCAGCTTGACAAGTGGCTCCTGTCGCGTGAGACTGCTAACATGCCATATCGGCATGCCACGTGGACGAATCAATGTGCGACACACATTTTAAAAAATTATACCCCATTTTCAAAATAACTAAAATCTGTCAAATATTCATGGCCACCAATAATATTATGACATGAGTCATTTAATTATTTTAAAAAATTTTAATAACCAACCACAATTAATATGCACAAAATAAGAATCGTTCAATATAAATGGGTGTCATTGTCAACTTATGTAAACCAAAAAAAAAAAAAAAAGTCAGGCACATACCTATCAAAACCAAAAAAGCACCCCAAGGCACCACTAACTGGGCACATAATCAAAAATATTAAATATTCGATACCTATGCAAACTTACACATAATTGCAGGAATATAATGAAAACATAATTTAATATTTAATATTCGATATGAAGTGTAATTTTTCAGGTTGGAGTTAGCTTCTTGGTAGTACGCTTCCTTCCTCTTGATGTCTTCTTCAATGCCCCCATTACATACTTGTCTTGAAAGTATGAACATAATCATCTTGCAAATATATGGATTTGACTTGTCTTCCCCTCCTGGTTAGTTTGGGAACTTCAGGATCTCTTTCTTCTGTGACTTGTTTTCTATTCCCTTCATTTGGTTGGATTTCTGTCAGAGTCACTTGAGATTGCATTTTAGATTCATTGATGATAAAACTTTCCTGTGTTAGTTGATTATCCTGTAATTATGAAAAATAATTAAATAAAACAAATCAATAAAATAGTCAACAAGTAAAAAAATACAATTGATAACTTGAATTCAAGAACATAACCTGATAAGATATTCCAACAGGGTTGCCTCCAGAAATTACATTATAGACTTGATTGATTTCCTAGACATTAAGTTTTATGTCATATATATATTTATCAAAGCAATAAAGAAGTTTAAATTGTAATATCAAAATTTATGTAACTTACTTCTTGGTCTTGATTTTCAATAACTGGGTCAGCTTGAAAATTGGTTTTCAAGTTGTCAGCTCCCCCATGGTTAACAACATGTTATTTTCCAACCCATTTAAAATGACGTCTTGGATTAGGTCTAGTTAATTGGCAAATTGAACAAGTCATACTAAGTTCTCCCTTTCTGGAAATTTTTTGCCTTCCATTTACTGCTCTATTTTCTCTAGCTTGCTCAATTTCTTCAGGTTCCAATCTAATATTCTTTGCTTTCATCCCTTTCTTGTTTTTGACAGCCTTAGGAGTAATGATATCACCACCATCTATAACTCTTGGCCATAACACCATAGGATTTATTGGGTTGATAAAATTATCATACACCTTCATCAAAGTCTCCAAGTGATAGTACTTATGCACATAGTCTTCAAGATTTTCATTATTATGTACAATTGCATATATTGCATGCACACAAGGCAATCTAAATAAATCCCACCTCCTACAAGTACACTGCCATGCCTCCATATCCACAATGAATTTACTATTTTGTCCGTTCACTTCCACTTTTGGGCTACAAGAATAATTTAGCTCAAAAAAAGTATAGCGTCCTCTCTTAATTTTATCAACCCTTTCCAAACCTTTGGGCATATCTTGCCATTGTATTTCTTCATCTTTTCATTCTTCTTGCACATTCTCTTCATAAGCTTTTGATTTTATTATTTCAAGTATGGTTATGATCACTTTGTCCTTAGCATCCTGTATGTACCTATAATCCCTACACAACTAGTATGTCGGTTGATAAAATAATTTTATGTATGCATTAAAATAGCATTTAACATTCTACGTACCTATTAAAACATTCACACATATTATTTAACAAAATGTCACACTTGGAATGTGTGCTTAATAAGCTTCATGTCCATCTAGTATAGGGAATGTGTGCTAAATAAGCTTCATGTCCAACTAGTATAGGGTCTATCAGGGTGCACCAACAACTCTCTTGCAGCTGCAACTTCATTTTCAATCGCCACCAAAGCTTTTATGAACTTTACCTCATATGATGCCTTGGCTGCACCTTTATGTTTTCCTCTAAAATTTTAGTACATGTGCCTAATACAATACCTGTGTTTTGCTTCAGGAAATAAGTCTCTCATAGCTTCTATTAGTCCCTGTAAATAGAATTGAATTTTATTATTGCATCCACCTAACATTTATAGACTAAAATAAAAGTATTAAAACCTACTAACCTTCTGTCGAAGACATCTAGACAATATGTTGTGTGTTCCTAATCTCTAGGTCTTCTCCCAAATTATGTAGAAACTAGCTCCATATTTTTGTTGATTCATTTTCTATCAAAACTGCATATGCTATAGGAAAACTACAATTATCGAGGTCAATCCCAACTGTTGTGAATAGGAAGCCACCAAAATTCCCTTTTAACCATGTGCCATTAACCCCAACTATAAGCCTATAACTAGCCTTGAATGCATTTTTCAATGGTGCTAAACATATATAAAAACCCAAAAATCTACCTTCATCTCTCCACAAATGAACACTTGACCCAAGATTACTTCCTCATATTTCTGCCCTATAATCTAACAATTTCAAGTATTGCATCCTCTCATCTTTATAAATCCAATTTAAAGCCATTTTTTTGACCTTCAGGCCTTCATATTTCCAATTGTGTATCCTAAATCTTCTTTAACAGTGCTAATGATCCCTTTCAAACTCCACATTAGATCACTCCTAAATCTCTCATAATGTTTGCATGCTAACCATTGGGAAGTCATGTTGAAGTTCTTGATAACTTTGCCACAAGGGTGATTAAAGTTTAAGGTTTTAATCTGTATAGTATGGTCATTTTTACTAACTCTACTGGCCCATAACCTATAAGGACAACCAAGTGTCATGCACTTACATATGACTCTAGTCCTATCATTAGTTAGAAGGTAAATTAAAAACCTGTTTTTAATGCTCTACGCTCTGCATGCCCTCTTAAATTGATCTAAGCTCCTAAACTTCATTCCATGTAACAAGACAGGGTTATTCATATGCTTATCCTCATTAAACTCAATAAATCTTCTCCTTGGCTCATGATAAGTTGCAATTATATATATATATATATATATATTACATTATTTCTTGGTATAATTTCGTGTTTTATTTGTTAATTCTAATCTTTATTAGTTTAGTTTATGTTATTTTATTAGTTTATAATGTTTTTATAATTTTTAATAAGTTTTGGGATATTTTCAGGCGTTTTATTTCAATTTAGAGCGAAATTGGAGGTGCGGGGCTAATTTTAGGAGAAAATGATGAAAGAAGGCAAATTTTGCCTATAGCATAACTGTGCTTTCATAGAGCACAATTGTGTTATCCAGCATCCATTGCTAGTGAGGACAACCCAGAACACAGCTGTGTTTTCTCACAAACACAACTGTGTTTTCCAGTGAGAAGAGCGCTTGAAGAAGGCCAGTGCCTAGTGTTTCAGCACCCAGAGCACAGCTGTGTTTCTCTAAAATACAGCTGTGTCTTCCCTTTAGCAGCCAGAACACATGCACAACGCAGCAACCCTAAATGCACTATTTATTCAATAACATAGTTGTATTTTTCAAAACACGGTTGTGCTTTTCTGCAGACTATAAAAAGAACGCTGTTTCATCTTCCAAAAGGAGGAGACCTAGTTAGATTTAGTAGCAGACTTTTATTTTTCTTTTAGGTTTTAATTTTTGTTTTAAATACTATTTTTAGACTAGATTTAATTTTAATTTAATTTTTATTTTAAATAATTTAGATTAATTTAGTTTAGATTTATATTTTGGGATTCAAGGAGATTTCAAGGTTGAAGAAGAAGGAGCTTCAAGATTTATTTTCTCTCTCATCAAGGGTGTGTTCTAAACTTTATTTTTTATATTTGCTGATTATATTCTTGATGTTAGAGTATTTCTTCATGCTTTTGAGTTCTTGAATCATAATTTTATATTTTGGATAATTGGGTTTAATGACTATTTTCATGTTTTCTTTTATTCTTCTTATTTATCTATGTATGAATATGATTCAACTGCTTTATTTAGATTTAGTTCGGAATGGCGATCTGAATGAATGTATTTGGTGACTATTACATACACATGCTCTGTTCTTTTAATATTTGCATCTATATTTCCAGTTGAGTTCGAAATGGTCGGTTGGTTTGTGGTTGTTGATGTTATTAGGTTCTGAATAGTTGAAGAATAGATGGGTAATGGGATAATTGGCTCCTAAATGGGAAATTAATTCATACCTAAGATTTTAAACTCGTGCTTAGGCTAGTTGATTAATTGGCTTCGAAATGGAAAATTAGTTAACTAGAATAGTTTGCTCCGGAATGGGGATTTGGGTTTAGTTCGGTTGTTCAGAATTTCATGTTTGTGTTATTTTTACCTGTATCCAATTACATTTATGAGGATAGAATTTCCTAAACACCCAATTAATCCTTGATTGATTTCTTGATGATTGTTTTTATTTTTAATTGTTAATTTATATTTTTAATTTCTTGTTTAGCTTAAACCTCCCTCCATCAAACTTAGAGATATCTCAGATTAGTACCACTCAACCATAGATATTTAGCTTACTAATCCATTTTCCCTTGAATTCGATACCGCGGGTTTTTAATTATACTCACTATATTACTTATCGATTCAGTACATTTACTAAATACTAGTCAAACTTTTGGCGTCATTGCCGGGAAATGCGGTGTTGATCCAAACTTCCTATTTTGAAACAAAAAATCGAAATTATCTCCTAAAAATCCCGAAAATCAGTGTTAAAATCCAATTCAAAATCAAATTCCTTAATTTTGGGGCGACAACGCCAGATGGGGGAATAAGATGATGAGGGGCGGGCACCCCTAGAAGGCCGCCCCTCAAGGGCCGTCCCTCGCAGGCCGTCCCTTAATTTTTTATTTTTAAAGGAACTTGACAGGGAAAACATCACTTTTAACCCTCTTACCTATGACTAAGCATTTAATTTTATCACTAGGTAATCCTGATCTAGGCTGTCTCTAGACCCAGTGTCTACAGTAGGCTGCAGTAACAGTAGTCCTTAAAGGCATGTTGTAGACACTAGGTACCGAGACACTCCAGACCAGGGTTACCCAGTGATAAAATTGGAGCCTGTTCAAAGGCAAGAAGATTAGAAGTGATTGTTTTTTTTTATCAAATTTGCTCTTTAAAAATTAAAAATAAAAAATATTTTTAAAAAATATAAAAAAAAGAACGTTGAAAGTGATAGTATTATTGTCAAAATTGCTTTTTTTTAAAAAAAAAAAAAGTTTTTTCAGAGGCTTACGGCAGTCGGCGGGTGCCCCTCGTGCGCCAGGCGCTCGCTGGCGCTGGGGCACGCCTCACAGGGTGTAACACCCTGAATATGCTCTAGTCGGATTAGGGTAAGTTTAGAGTGTAACGGAAATCGAATGTGGTTAATCTAGGGACGGAAGTGCTAAAAAGGATGCAACCGTCATTAATTTGAAAGTTTCGGCAAGTTTTGATAAATTGGACAGTTATATCATCGTGCCTTAAATGACGTGAAAAGAATTATTTTGGTGACTAAAAATGTGTAATTGGATGATGGAAGTGATTAATCGTAGGAAAGGATGTGACTATTTTTATTTGTGTAAGGTAAGGGCATTTCAGTCATTTGATAATTAAGGATTAAATTGATTGAATTAATTAATTAAGTGGGTCAATGTATGAAATATAGTAGGGCTGTGCCAATTGAGGAAAAGAAGGTAAGTTAAGGGGTTAAATTAAAAAGCTTGGCATAAAAATCTTGAGGGGTCCACTCAAATGGTGACATGTGGCACTTGGGATTAGGATGAAGTTAATGGCCATAATTAAGCTATTTTGACTTCATTTTAGGCCATTCTTGGCCAGCCAAGTGAGGGAAAAGAGAGAGAGAGAGCCCATCCTCCTCCTTCCTCATGCCAAATCGCTTAATTCAAGTGCCTAAATCAAGTTAAAAAGGGTAAGTTGTGTAATTGTATCTCTTCTTCTTCTTCTCTAATTGTAAGTTTCAGAATTTATATAGAAATTATGGTTATTAGATATGCTAACATGTAATTTTTTGGGTTTTGATGAGGAAATTTGATGATTGTGATCATGAAAGAGTATGGGAGTAGAGGAGTGCAACCAATTGAACAAAAAGGAGCAAAGGAAGTGAGGTTTGGAAACTAGTTTGATTTGATGTGTTCTGATGATAAATAATATGATTTGAGATGTATTTGAATGATATGTGTTGAATCTATGATGATGATAGTGAGTGTTGGCTCTAGATTGTTAATATTGTGCATGTGAGTAGGATTTGATGAAAACAGTGTTAGAGAGCACTTGACCATTCTTTGGTTATTAGGCTTTATCCGGAGTTTTAGAACTCCAAATGGTACAAAAATAGTACCTTTTGAAATCTAAGACATATTCCTACAAATGTCTTAGAAATAATCTTGACCTAATTTTAGCTCTAAGTGTCCCAAAAGTGGTCATGCAGTCGAGGTATCTTCTCTGGCCGGGTTCAGGGGAGCAATATAGATTGTTTTGATCATATCGGATGATTTAGGAGTCTAAACGACATGAAACTTGTTCTATATTAAATCTAACATCCTAAGTATCATTTGTTAAGAAGGACATTTGGTCTAAAAATGAGGTTTAGAGGTCCGTTCAGGCGGTCAAAATTTAAAGCGGAAAGCAGTCTTGTGATTTGCTCTTGTGAGGAACCTGAAGCGAGCTTCTGTCGCAAGCGCGACATAATCTGCTTGACAAGTGTTTTTCTCCTTCTTTTGAACCTTTTGGTTGGTAGGAACCCTTGCCTACCTTTACCCTCTTCTAGTTTGTATATTTTATGATGTTTTCTCTTTATGCCCGAACTTCATCGGAACCTCATGAGACATATTTGTTATATGTTTAGTGTTTGTAAAAGAGTAAATAAGTAGGTATCACTTAGGAATATAAGAGACTAAGGTTATAAATAAGAATAATGACTAAGGTATTTCAAAGTCTAATGAGTTGATCACCTTTGAATTCATTCAACATTAACCTGATCTAAAGTCTGTTAAGGAATTAGAGGTGAAATTCTATAAATTGTACTTTGATCTTGCGGAACTACGGGGTTCTGATTCCCAACTCTTTGGGATACGTAGGAAGCTTGGGATATTCTTCCAAGTCCGAACCAAAGCACCAAACTTATTCAGACATAAAAGGTAGTGTTTCAACTGAATTCGGTTAGACACCTTGATACTTGTTACAAATAAATGTGTTATGTCGGTGTCGATTAATAAAAGTTTGTGGAGTTATTAATGACTCAAGTCTTGAATAAGATGATGTATAGCTTAAAATTTGCATGTGATATTAAGATGGAATTAAATGTTTAGGTGTGTCTTAACTTAAGTTGAACGGATATTTCGTATATCAAATATCAAACGGTTTTATATGATTGGCTAAGTAATAATTAATCCTTAATAAATTGAATAGTACGAGTTCCTTGTGTTGGAATTCTTGAGGTTAACGCATGTGGTTGAAGAAGTAATGTTTATAAAATTATTTATGGACAATATATGAATAAATATGTTTTATGTAAAGTTCATGTAATTAAAAATAACAAGAGCGGGATACTTGATTCTGTCGCGAGCGCAACAGAGGCCATTTAGTTTTCTGTCGCGAGTGCGACAGAGGCCATTTAGTTTTCTGCCGCGACTCTCCCCTATGTTATAAATGCATATTGTTGAGCTTTTGAACATGAGTTTGGACTTGTGATTTACATATGACATAGTGTATAAATTAAGATATGTTATACCATGCAAGTTATCGTGGAATTAAATTGTTGAGCATGTATTAAAGTTAAAATGGGATCGTCATTGAAGGTTATGGATTGATATATTTTATATGAACCATTGCTTTAATTTATGAATAAATTGTGCATAGGATTATAATGCGATTATAATAAGAGTATGTGCTTCTGGAAAAGATATTAAAGTGTAGCATGAATACTATTAAAGGAAATAAGTATGTGTTAGCCTGCGTTAGTCGAGTTGTGGATAGTTAGGCATGCCTAATAGAGTTAGTGTTGCTACAGCTAGTGTATAATTGGACCCCGATCAGGTCCCCCGATTGGATCTTCGTGATCCCTGTGTACTGAAAAGATAGTGTTGATACCTTCGGGTATCTATGTGTTATGAGAATAGTGCTAATACCTTCGGGTATCTATGTGTTACTTGTTATCCATCCCTTTGACTTAGCAGGCATTAAATGAACAAGAGTATGTGAATCAAACAGTAAATTATGAAGAGACGAATCTATGTGAAGATTTGTATGAAAGTGTGTATTTTATTATTGTAATCTAAATGCCTTGATTGATTATAAAATTACCTGATAATGCAACTGCTAGGCAAGATGTGTGAAATGAATTGTGGAAACCGAAAGGAAAGTGAATAAGTGTACAAGTGACATGTACAAGATGTGAAAAAGGTGTGTATGTGTATAATTGATTTGTTAACATTGATATGCGAAGTAAGTGACTATTTTGACAATCTCCTTGAAAATATCTAATTTGTTATTCTTGATGTGATTATATTTTCTATATTATGCTTTTCTTTAAACTTAATTGACGGCCAGTCTTAGTGGCTGTCCATATTTATATGTGTTTCCCACTAAGCTTTATGCTTAGCACAGATTTTCTTTTAATCCGTGTAGGTACTATTACTCGGATCGTTCAAGAGTCTTTCCGCAGCAGTCCAGGCCAATGCAAGCTTAAGAAGAGATATTAGAATAGGATTTATATAGTCTTCAGAACGTACGCAAGTTTTGTAATTTTAAACTATGAGTTTGTAAAAGTGTTATTGATTATGTAAATGATCTATCTATAGCGAATTCTGAAGAAGTTTATTTTATAATGTGAATGTGTAATGAATTTATAGTTAATCATAACATGTTTTGAAAATGAAAGAAATTTTATAACTCATATTTTAGCTTGAAGGTTTATAAGTTTTACATGTTTGTTCAGTAATGTCCTTGACCGTCGTCGTGAACCACCGGTTCACGGTATGGTTTACTACGTACGGGTAAGGGGTGTTACACAGGTAGCCTGGCTGCCTCCCCTCGCCTGCCCAAGTCGCCCCCTAACGTGTTCTTGGTGTGATTTTTGGCCCAAAATTGAGTTTTTATCTCTTTTTTTGGGATTTTAGTTTTTTTCATTTTTAAAATTTTAAAAAGGAATATTTTGTTTTAATTAAGGGTAATTTCCTATATTAGCTAGTTTTCCTTTTTTAGTAATATAAATAGGAAAACTTAAGGCAAAAATAGGGAGACATTTTTTTGGTTGCAAACTTTCATTTTCTTCTTCAAAAGAATTTTTTTCTACATTTTTTAGTTTTCTTCTTCTCCAAATAGATTTCTTAACGTTTCAAAAATTGATTTTTCTTAATAAAAAATCATTCTTTAAACAAACAAAATAATTCGTTGTTCTTGGAAATTTTAATTTTCTTCTATTTTTTTTAAGTAAGTTTTCTTTCTTGAAATAAACTTCCAATTTTTATTATCTTAATTCTATTTTCGCAAATCAAGACAAGGAAATTAACCATTTTTCTTCTTTCATCAAATCCAATTTTGAGAGTAAATATTCTGAGTTCAAATTGATTTTATATTTTTTTATTATTTTTTATTTATAATCAATTAATCACCATGTAAATTTTTAGATCTATTATTTATTTATTTGTTTTACGCGATTTTTGTCATAGATTTAACATTCTTTAACATTTTTTATTTTTTATTTACTTGATTATTCATCTATTATTATTATTATTATTATTATTATTATTATTATTATTATTATTATTATTTATGTTTTTATGTGTGTTGATTTATTAATATGTTAATTTATTTATTTGATTATATCATTTAATTTATTTGTCATTCATAACGTGAAGAGAAAATAACATGCCATATGCATATATGGAGGTAAGATAATTGGGTTATATGTTACCTATCTCTTGTAGCGCAGATACTTTGGTGAAAGCATTTATAAGGATCCCTTCTGGCGTCACTGATCCAGCTGATATCCACAAGCGGGATAACAGCAACTAAACCACAATCAAGCGAGGGAAAAAATCGACAGAGTTTCGGTATAAGAGCTTTTTCTTCTCCTTTTTTATCTTTATCTTAGCCCTTTATATAGAGAGCCTTATGCTCTTAATTAAGAGGGCTATTAATTAAGGTAATTAATAGGAAATGAAAGTTACAAAATTAATGGGAATTAAATGGGCAATTACAACTTTTAATTAAGAAATTAATATGCAACTTCCCTTATTTAATCCATAAGGGAAAAACCCTTAATTAAAGGACCTAATATCGAACATTTTTCATACTTGTGTAATTCCCATATTGACATGGATTCGAGTCCATATCGGGAGTCATGGGCGTATCCAGACTCCATCATCTCCCACTCGCATATGATGGAATGATTTCCAGTCGAGTTCTCCAGTTATACAGGCAAATAGACCGTGTGACCAGCATACATCGAGAGCACTAGTGCT
Source organism: Excoecaria cochinchinensis (assembly GCA_947683425.1). Lineage (NCBI taxonomy): Eukaryota > Viridiplantae > Streptophyta > Magnoliopsida > Malpighiales > Euphorbiaceae > Excoecaria > Excoecaria cochinchinensis. The sequence goes on along the minus strand of CANTUQ010000177.1, from coordinate 698,717 downwards.
ATACACCTGTTAGGGATATATAGCATCTCGAAAAGACGAGATCCTCTTATTCACGTATGCCTAACCCTAGATTGCCTTTTCACATTCACTGTTTTAACTCATGATCTCATAAAATAATTTTCGTGTTCATTATTATGACTCTACTTATAGAGACCATAATAGGCTAGCCGGTGAACCACGAAACAATTAAATGTGATCTAAAAGCTATCTTCCCCTCTTACCATATGCCATCCATCAAGATTCAGCTCGCTTTTCCAACTAGGTCTGCCAGGCCCAAATTATCCCATGGCCTCTTGGAGACTAACTAAAGTAGCCACACTGAACCATACTTCAGGGATATGTTAAGGGCTTCTGAGGGTCAAAATATGATAGGGTCTCACAATAGGAAAAGTTGAGAACAATAATATTGACTTCCCATCCCTTGGTCACTTAAGCACACATGGTATAAAACATGTGTTATGGTGTTCATTCCTTCCCTTAAAGGCGCACATGTCTTACATTTAAAAATGTACATATATAACACTATACAGAAGCGTAAGGTTGTGATACGCCGAAGCATCCAACTTTAGTCCACTTACTTAAGGACTACTTTTGGCCTTTTTTAGATAGAACATGGTAGTTACATTTAACTCACCATGGGATTACATTCAATCCTTATTTGGATCTCAATCCAAAGTATAAAACCTTATGTATGTCTTTATCTCGCACCTTAACAAGACAAATCTTGTAATTTCTGCAAGACAGCACTTTTATTTTGAACAGGCTCTCGAGCAATTCATATGTTCAAAATTCAGCTCATCTTAATCTTTGCCAACTCATTGACAAAACTAAGGTAAACACCCTTATGAGTGGGCCATTTTTCTGTCCGACATGCTCAATCTCAAATAAATAATAGTAAATATTTACACATAAACATTTACACTCATGTATTGCCAACACATGAACTTTGTTATTATTCATAAATAATAACGTTAAGGGATTATAAAAATAAAATAGTACCGATTAAATTCTACGCTAAAGCTCGAGATCTAATGTGTTTCTCAAAACACATCTCTCATTACAAGTTTACTCAATGGATCTGCATGCGCAGAAACGTACCATAAGTTCACTTCTCCTCGTGCAACTATATCTCTCATGTATTGATACTTAATGTCGATATCCTTAGCTCTACTATAAGCTATCGACGATTAATTGTCACTATTGACTGTCATTGGTTCCTTTGAGGCAGTTACTCTTAAATGGCTCACAAACCATTTTAGCCAAACCATCTCTTGTACTACAGCTGAAGAAGTAAAAAATTCAGCTTGCATTGCTGATAGGGCTACACAGGTTTATTTCTTGTTACTCTATGAAATAGCACTCTTGCCAAGCAATAATATGAAGCCTGACGTGGATTTCCTTTCATTCACATCTCCTGCCTAATCAATGTTTCTATATTCTCTCAATGCAGATCCTTTTCTTGATAATAGAGAGAATAATATGATGTACCTTTAAGGTGTCTAAGTATCCCTTTAATTGCTTCCAATGTGCTTTCAACAGGGTTAGTATGATATTTACTTACTATCCCCACTACATAGCATATATCATGTCTTGTATGCAACACTGCATACATATGACTACCCACGGCACTGGCATATGGAATGTTCTTCATATGTTCCATCTCCTTCGGCATCTTAGGACACATCTTTTTGCTGAGAAACTGATTCTTAGCAATAGGGGTATCAATGGGCTTGTAGTTATGCATATTGAATCATTCAAGGACTTTTTTGATATATGTCTCTTGAGAAAGAGATAATAACCTTCTTGAACAATCTCTTGAAATCTTAACTCCAAGAATGTAGTCTACATGACCCATATCTTTCATCTCAAAGTTAGACGATAACCATTCTTTGATTTTATTTACGTACCTTTTGTCATTTCCAGCTATTAGTATGTCATCTACATATAATGTTAAAATGATAAAATTACTTTTAGAGCTTTTATTATTGACACAATGGTCTTGATCAATCATATTGAACCCATTCGACATGATTGTCTCATGAAATCTTAAATACCATTGTCTTGAAGACTGCTTGAGGCCATAGATCGATCTTTTCAATCTGTAAACCTTATATTTGCTACCTATTTCAATAAAACCTACAGATTGATCCATGTAGATTTCTTCATACAATTCTCCATTGTGAAAAGCATTCTTTACATCCATTTGATGTAGCTCTATGTCTAAACTTGCCACAATGGCCAGAATTAACCTTATCGAAGTAAATCTTACAACTGGTGAGAAAGTCTCCTCGTAGTCAATCCCTTCCTATTGTGTAAAGCCCTTAGCGACTGGCCGAGCCTTGTATCTTTCGATACTACCATTAGCTTTTTGCTTCACCTTAAGAATCCACTTATTCCCAATTGGTTTGCATCCTTTAGGTAGATCAACCAGTTCCCAAACATGATTTGATCTCATGGATGCCATTTCTTCTTCCATTGCTCTAATCCATTTTTCTTTAGATGAGCATAAAAGAGCTTCCTGAACATTTTTAGTCTCTTTCACATCTTATGGGGTAACTAAAAGTGCTTCGTTCGAGCCTTCGATCTCAAATCGTCAGCGAGGAACACTTCTCCTTTTAGATTTGTGCAATTCTGAATCTTGATAAATATGTCTCATATATTTATCATAATTCGGAATACTCCCATTATGACCTTGTTCCATACTCCTACTGGAGTCAGGAATACCATATTCTTTACTCCCACTGGAGTCAAGAATACTCCCATTTAAATCAGGGTCTCGAACATTCGGATCATTTGGAGGATGAAGGCCTTGACCTTTTTCCTCTAATTCCCTCCCACTCGGATGGAGTGATCCTGATAGTTCCTCTTCCTGAGATTAATAGAAAGTGAAATGCCACACCCCGTTTGCCCCCTAGTAGTTTGAGCCTGTCTGTGTGAGCATGCATTTGTATGTGTTCGGCATATCATAAGGGTATTTTAGTAAAAATGCCTATTTTTGGGATTTATTAGCATATGGTAATATGTGTGACATTAGTGTGTGAATTAATTAGGAAATGATTGTGTGCATTTGAGCATATCATATTAGGGTATTTTAACTTGAGAGTGCATAGTGTGTGTGTTCATACCATTGTAGGGTGCTTTTAGTTGGGAGTGCATTGTGTGTGTGTAGTGCATGGCTTGTTGGGTGTGAGTGGTTAGTTTCACCAATAGGAAATTGACACATGTTTAGGGCAAAGAAAAGAAAAAGAAAAAGGAAAGAAAGAAGGGGAAAGGGCAGATTCACGTTTCCTTCTTCCCCTCATCAACTTCTTCTTCTTCTTCTTCTTCTTCTTCTTCTTCTTCTTCTTCTTCATTTTCTTCACTCTAAGAACTTTAGTGTGGATTCAAGTCTTTATTGGTGGAATTAATCATCTCTTTGCATCCTCTTTGGTAAGTAAATGTATTTTCCTCATCTTGTTTTCCATTTGTTTTCATCTCCTTCTTCTTCTTTGGGTTTAGATTTAACTTAGGGTTTATATTTTGGTTGTTCTTGGTATGTTGTTCGTTAGTTGAGCCTCCCCGAGATCCTAAGGGCAAGGAAATTGCTGGGACTAGCAGAGCTAAGTGATTTGAAGCTTAGAATTTCAGGTTTGGGACTTGTCTCTAATTTGGGTGTGTTTGATGTTTTGAGTTGGTTTGTGTATTTTTTGGGAAAAATTGCATGATATGGTTTAATAAGGTGTGTATGTGTGTATTAATGGTTGAGATTTACTGTTATTAAGTGTTGGAAATTGTGAATTTAAGAGTATGATGATTTAGTTATGCATGGGTAGGTTTTGTTAATTTTAATTTATGAATGTTGGATTATTGGATGATTAATTGTGTTATTGATGAGGGTGTTTGTGGTTTGAGCTGGAAAGGTAAGTTCTTGGGTCAAAATTATAATTTGGAGTGTGTATTTTGTGATGTGTGTGATTTTGGGTTCGGATTTTTGGAGTGACTTCTGCGATTTCTGGAATTTCCAGAAGTCACACCGCGGTAAGGAAATAGCTCACCGCCGTGTGGATCGAGGAAACTCCTCAGAAATTGCAAGGCTGAGATTTTACACGGCGGTTAGGATACACCCATACCGCTGTGTAAAACGCTACTGCCCAGTTATATTTTGACCTATGAGTTTCACACGGCGGTATGGGTTTCCCTTACAGCCGTGTGAAATGCCTCTGTTGGAGCAGTGTTCAAGCCTTCGTCCTGCTGCGTTGGGCATGTTACACGGCGGTATGGGATACCCCATACTCCCGTGTAAACTGTCTTACATGGCGGTATGGATTTCCCATACCGCCCTGTAAAATGCTTCTGTCCTAATATGCAGATTTTGAACTTCTTTTCTTTTCACTCCTTTTCCTCTTGTGTTTGGTTTTTTTTATTGTTTAGTATTATTCTATCTTTTTAGCATCAATTAATTGTGTATTTTGCTATGCTAAAGTAGTATGTGTTTTATGTATTAATATATATATATTGAGTTATGCTCATGTATGAATTCCTTATGTGATGAGTATTCGGATGTAACTTGTGTTACGCATGACCTGCTAGAGTCTAGTAAGTGGATAGTTAGGCATGCCTAATAGAGTCTTTTAACTGCAGCCCTCAATTCAGTTCGGACTCCGATCAGGTCCCCGTTAGGTTCCTCGCGAACCTCTCAGTATTTGGATCTTGTTTAAGATCCCCTCAGTAAAAATATTGTGTTTTTAATAAAAATGAAATGACTTTTGATTTGTACCTATGAGGTACCCTCTGTAATCGATTCGTACCCGTAAGGTACCTCAGTACACTCGTTATCCACTACCTTGAGTCAGCAGGTGTTCGATTGGTTTGCTCTGCTCTGTTTTGGCTATATAAATATGATATCCGAATGAGTATATTGATGAGATGTATGTTTGATTATTTTGGAATGGATATGAATCTGAGATGCGGAACGTATGGCTTTTAATTGTGAGCATGCTTATGGATTATGTTAAACTATTGCATTTGCCATTATGAATGTGTTATGCCTTGACGACCATTGTGAATGGCCATCCATATTTTATGTGTGTTTTCCCACTAAGCGTTTATCGCTTAGCACGGTGTTTTTATCCGTGCAGGTGCGGAAAGAGTTTTGCTTTGAGAGAGTCGCCGCCGTCAAGCCAACACAGAAGGTTTTAGTGTAGGGCTTAGCTTTTGTAATCTTTGATGATTCTTTTTGTATAGAACTCTCTTGTATCAGTTTTGTTATAGCTTCCGCTTATATACTTATATTATGGTTATGTAATATCTTTTGTCTCAGCTGGTTTGATCATAACATTATTGTAATGATTTATTATATTAATGTATGATCAGCTATTGCTTTCTTTTCCCTTAAAGTTTTTAATTACCCCCTATTTCGGTATGTATGTTATGAATGATTGTATGGTTTGCCTTGTATCCGTTTAGTGGCACCCTGACTCATACAGCATCTCACTCCTAATCGGATGGGATCACCTACGTATGGGTAGGGGGTGTTACATAAAATCTTAATTCACTTTGCCCAACTTTGAAAATTCATTCTTTAAGAATATGACCGCTCGTGATCCAAATTCTGTCATACTACCATTTTCTTGCTCACCCATGAAAATGTATCCTTTAGATACTTCCAAATATCTCACATAGATACTCTTTTTATCTTTTGGTCTCAATTTACCAAATTAAGGTATCATGGATGTAAGCAATACAACCCCAAGGTCGTAAATGGCTTAGGTCAACTTGTTGACAAGCCCATAACTCATAAGTTATAGAAGTGACAGATATGGAGGGCACTTGGTTTAAAAAATATGTGGCAGTTAATAAATTATCTCCCCGATAGGAGATTTGCAAATCTGCCTCTTCCATCATAGATCTAACCATATTCAAGAGAGTCTTATTTCTCCTTTTCGCAACACCATTTTGTTGTGGAGTTCTGGGATGATGCTCAATCCCTTTTTCATCACATAAAGCTTTAAATATATCTGAAAGATATTCCTAACCTCTGTCAGTTCTCAAACCTTTGATCTTTTTGTCCAATTGATTCTCAACTAAGTTCATAAAAGTCTTAAAGCAACACAATGCTTCTGACTAGTGAGTAATCAAATAGACATGACCATACCTAGTATAGTCATCTATAAACATGATGAAATAGTAGGCCTTATGCCTTGCCCTTACATTCATCGGACTATATATGTCAGAATGAACTAATTGCAATGGAAATTTGGCTCTAGTTCTTTTTCCGAATGATTTTCTAATTATTTTTCCTTTTAGGCAATGCTCATACGTAGGCAATTTAACCTTATTTAAATCTTCTATTAAACCTAATTTGATTAACCGACTCATTCGGTCTTATCCAATATGGTTTGATTTAGCATGCTATAATTTTACATTATTCTCATAACTATGTGAAGAGAAAGGAATCAAAGAAAAAACTAGTTTTCGTCAAATAGTCATAGTGCACATTCATAACAATAAAATCATGCAACACTTAACCAGAACCATTAATATCATCATTTAAGCATAAGCATACACTGTTATCCTAAAAATATAAATTGAAAACAAATTTCAATAAAGCAAGAACTGAAACAAAACTTTTAACAAAGGTATTGGTCCTGAATCTATCACCCACAAAGGATGAAATTTAGAAAGGAATCAAAGAAAAAACTAGTTTTCGTCAAATAGTCATAGTGCACATTCATAACAATAAAATCATGCAACACTTAACCAGAACCATTAATATCATCATTTAAGCATAAGCATACACTGTTATCCTAAAAATATAAATTGAAAACAAATTTCAATAAAGCAAGAACTGAAACAAAACTTTTAACAAAGGTATTGGTCCTGAATCTATCACCCACAAAGGATGAAATTTAGAATTGGATATACATATTTCACTCACTCTTGAGTAAGAATAGTGTATCTGTTTGGTCACAATATAGCCTCTTGCATAATGTCCTTTCTATAGGCAATTGAAACATTTCACTCTTGAAATGTTTATCTTCTTTTTGCCTTTGGACCTTTTATGCTTCTGTTTTACTTTATACTTTTTAGGCTCCCGAGCCTTTTCCTTATCCCTACTTTTGAAGCTTCTTTTGTTGTTAGTATTCATTCTATCGAATGGGACTGTGCCATATGCACTTCGACATTGACCTTAATCACTGTTAATTAATCCTCTCCAAGCTCCAAATGACAAATGACCTCAAATATTTCAATGCTTGTCCGCTTGAGTTAGTCATATCTTTATATGCTCCTAACTCTTAGGTAAGGAACGGATAACAACTTGGAACTGCTGCTCGTTAGTCAACTTATGACCAACCTTCTAAGCTCACTTATCATTTTCATCTCTCATAGATGTTTTCGCATCGAATAATCAGACTTTTTCTGATTAGTATCAAATTTGATCACTAATGATCGGAGCTTGGTCAGACACAAACCTCTTAACTTCTCCCACAAAGCAATCCACGGATCTGTTGCATTTTGATATTGGCTAAACTGCTTAGTGATATCATCATCTATTGCACTCAGCAAGATGATATGAACAGTGGAATTCTTCTTTTTCATGCCACATAAGCATTTCGGTACCGCCTATATTGGAATGTAGTGCCATTCTTAGATTTAGCCATAACCAAACTTAAGGGTTCAAGAGCCTCTTGCTCTTCAAGCACATACTGGATTCTCATACTCCAGATTTAATAATTGTCACCATTCATCTTAATATTTTTATTAAGTTTGGCAACATTTGACTTGGAAGCAATGTCCATTAGGATCCTCTGATCTAAAATGGAACAATATTGCACAATTTTAAAGGAGATAAGGCAATATATGCTATTTACTACACATCTGAAATAATAACCTAGTAAAGTTTTCTATTAGCCTTCAATTCGAAAAAGCTACTAATAGTATCCAATTACCCTCTTAGTCCTAATATCCATCCTTACAAGTTAAAATTTCATACATAGTAAATTTAAATTATTGGATTATTAAGTTCTCAAACTTATAAGGGGATTTTTATTAAGTCTTTACTTAATAAACATGCAATTATTTTACTCATAAAATAATGCAAGGCAATTAACAGTTAAATAAACACATTTATTATAAAGTTAAATGCCACCATAATAAATAAACGCATCATTCAACCAATAGATTAAAATTCAATAATCCAAAATATGACACTCATGTCAAATAACAATAGAAAACACAAATTCTATTTAATAAAATTAAACGCTAACCAAGATTGACACTCGTATCAACTAATTTAGAAATCTAGATTTTCACAAAATCTTTCTTGACATTGGAACTGATTCTCTGACCATCTTCATCAATTCATTAAGTAACTCATAAGTTCGTTGATGAAGCCATAGACGATGTACACTACGTCCACTTCTCAATTTCATCACAGATGCAGTGTTGCTCCTCAACACTCCTTTTTTGGCAACTCTAGCTAAAAAGTGGATGATAGATTTTCTATAAATTCTATCTCTAATGTACCAGGCAGTTTCAAATAACTCACTGAGTTCTGTATGATATACAAAGGAGTTAGTCAACGATTTGAACAGGACTCTATCACCCTTTTTCATACTTAAACCACCTAACCAATTGCACTCCTGCATTTCTTCTTGCATAAACACTATATGATGCACTATTGCATCAAGGTCATCAGCTTGTAAACCCTTATGCATCCTCAGATTTTGGACTTCATGCACCTTTGCATTCATCTGAGTGATACCCTGAGGAGTATGAGGAACCATAGGAGTCCTTATTATCACCATTTCTGTAACACATCACAAAAACAAAAAGTAGTTCATACACTCATGTATAAACTCATATGATTGAAACATATTTCAATCAACAATAAGGACAGATCCATAAAATTTTCGAAAAATATTTTTTAAAATTATTTAAAGGCATAAAACACATTTTTCACAATTTTATAATATTTTTAATAATTTAAAAATAAGAATTTATTTTCTGGTTATCAAAAAATTTTGAAAAAATAACCAAAAAATCTGAAATATTTTGAAATAATTATCTGTAAAAAATTGAAGCTGATTCGGTGGTCAGAAAAGGCCGTACACACCAACACTCGTCGCTAAAAGGAGGGCTGATGCGCCTACACGCCATCACGTAAGCCTCTCACTTGTCCTGCCGCGTGTCACAACCACAGTGTGCCATGTGTCGGAATACGATTGGTCCACCTATCACTAACATGGCAACCGCAGACACGTTATCGTCACGTGGCATGACACTTGTCGACCACGTGGCAACAACCTCTTGGGCCATGTGGCAGAAGTGACACATCACTTTGCTGACATGGCTCGACACATGGCACAACATAGTTCGTCCACATGTCACCCCTGACTGGTCCACCTAGTGCCCATGTGGCACCTTGTGGACATCTCACTGCCACATGGCTTGATCTGGGTCAGCCACGTGGTGGAATCCGATTGGGCCACGTGTCCATAGTGACGCATTACTGTGGACCGGTGTTTGCACGCGTGTGGGCCACAACCCATGTGCACGCGCCCAATGTCTAGCGGCACATGCATGCTTCACACCGCTTTCCCGATAGATTCAGAGCTCTAAATTTCTGCCGGTGGGGGATTTTCGGTGTCTGTGATTTTAATGGTATAGTCAAATATTACAAATCTCAATTTCTAGTATAGCGTTTGGAACACCAATGTTCATGCCCTCGAATTTCGGTGTACACATACACGATTTTAAACCGAAAAAAATATATACAAATATATATTTTAACACAAAAATAAATATATTGTGTTCGTGCATTTTAGATCTATCAATTTTACATATAAAATTTTAGATCTAATTTTAGCCACATGCGAGGATGCCAAAAACAAAGGCTCTGATACCAATGAAAGGAAAATAACATGCCATATGCATATATGGAGGTAGCATAATCGGGTTATATGTTACCTTATGTTACCTACCTCTTGTAAAACAGATACTTTGGCGAAAGCATTTACAAGGATCCCTTCTGGCATCACTGGTCCGGCTGATATCTACAAGCGGAATAATGGCAACTAAACCACAGTCTAAAAGCCCCTTGGAGTGAAAGCAAGCGAGGGGAAAAATCGATAGAGTTTTAGTATAAGAGCTTTTTCTTCTCCTTTCTTATCTTTACCTTAGCTCTTTATATAGAGAGCCTTATGCTCTTAATTAGGAGGGCTATTAATTAAGTTAATTAATAGAAAATGGAAGTTACAAAATTAATGGAAATTAAATGGGCAGTTACAACTTTAATTAAGAAATTAATATGTAACTTCCCATATTCAATCCATTTAATTAAGGGAAAAAACCCTCAATTAAAGGACCTAATATGGAACATTTTTATACTTGTGTAATTTCCATATTGACATGGATTCGGCTCCATATCGGGAGTCATTGACGTATCCAGACTCCATTATAACACATTTTATTTCATTTTTAATTTATTTTAATACTTTTTTATTATTTTATGTATTTAATTGATTTTTTTTGATTTAATTACTAACATTAATTTTATTTGTGTTTTTTCTTGTTTTAATACTTGTTTTTTCCCTATTTGAACACTCTTGCAAGCAAATGAGGGGATCCGTGTGATTTTTTTTTTTATGTAATATTTTTATTATTTTTCCTTTATTTTGCGTTTTAATTAATTTGCCATGCAATTTGTAATGAAATTATTTATTTTATGCACATTAAAAAGAAAATCACAAAAATATTTTTATTAATAAATTTGGAATTTTTTCTAATAAAATGGAACCAATATCCTAATTTCTTGCTAATATAATTCACTTTTAAAAGGAAGGTTAGTTTTTATAAAATGGGATCACTCATCCCCGTTTTCTCAATAATGCCCAAAAATAACTTTTCAATTTTTAAGTGAGCACGAATGAACCAATGTTTCTATTCCTAAATAAATGCTCCGATTTATGTATGCTTATTTATTTAATTAATTTTATCATTTATTTATTTGTTTATTTTAATTTTATATTTTGGGGGATTGTATTTTTTGTCCTAATTTTATTTTGTAATGTATTTTGTATTTTATTTATTTTATCTCTTTTCTTTACCGCGATGCTTGAGGTGCACTTTAATTTTTAATGCATGACCATGTGAGGTGAGAGATGAAAAATTAATTGTTAAAAACTCATTTATAATTAAGCAAGGAATTAATAAGAGTGAAGTTCCGATTCTTTCTCTAGTTTAGACCCCAAGGTTAGATGAACTTTCCTATTTTTTGTAAATTGGGTGGCGATTCCAAAATATCTCAAATGTACCTTATGCTTTCATAAGATTAGATGAACTTTTCCAATATTCTATTGGATAGTGATTTCATAATATCTCATGTTGCTCAAAATTTAGACGCAAACCCTCTCGAAAAAATTACTAAGCGAGTTCGGCACGCGTCACAATGGCAACTCTACTGGAGAGTTTGAGACTTTGTTTCGAAAGTGTCTTGATTAATATATATAATTGAGTTTTTACAAATTTAAATTCTATCCCTTTTTCGAAAAATTGCACTACATCCATACTAAAGCCTTAGAACTATGCTAAATGGTCCCTATTTTTATCCCGGTGCATTCCTGAAGTACGACCCTACGTTTACTCAATGTAAAAAAGTTGTAGACACCAGATCCTGAGACAGCCCAGATCAGGGTTAGCCAATGATGAAATTAGATGCCTGTTCACACGCAAAAACGTTGAAAGTGATAGTTTTCTTGTGAAATTTATTTTTTAGAGATAAAAAATTTTAAAAAATAAAAGTAAAAAAAAAGGGGAGTTTGGAAATCATCGTGTTTTAGTCAAAATTGCTTTTTGAAAAAAAAATAAAATATCTCGGGGATTTTAAGTCGCCAGCGCGCGAGGGCAGGTCTCCCCCATGCGACAGGCGGCCAGTGTGCGCTGCACGCAGGCGTCACTCGCACTCGCCCGCGCTAGTCGCTTCGTGCACAGGTGAAACCCTGCCAGCGCATGCATATCGAGCCTCAGTCACCCCCATCCGACGAAAATGCAAATTTTGCCCTTTTTCAGGATTTTTTGGTTTTTTATCACTTTTTTGGGATTTTTTTCCCCAAATCTGATTTTTTATTCCATTTTTTGGGATTTTCATGATATTTTTCATTTTTGAAATTTAAAAAAGGAATATATTGATTTAATTAAGGTTTTCTTTTTTAATTAGTTAGGTTTTCCTTTTTTGATGATATAAATAGAAAAACTTAAGAGTTTTTTAGGAGAGAATTTTTTTTGGGTAATTTTCTTTTCTTTTCTTTAGTTTTGCAATTTTTACTCTTCTTCTTCAATCTTTTTTCTCCTTTTAGTTTAATAAAATTTCTTTTAAAAATTTTAGATTGAATTTTATTGATAAAAAAATTAATTTTAAGACAAAAAAAATATAATTTTTTGCTTTTAAAATTCAATTTTTTCACTTGTTTTTTTTTAATTTAATTTTTTTCTTCTTCAATTACACTTCTTTAGAGAGATTTCTGAATATTTTCTTTTATTTTTAATCAAAAATCATTATTGGGACAAAGAAAATGATTTTTTGTTCTTGAGATTCGAATTTTCTTCCATAATTTTTTTTAACAATCTTTTTGTACTTTTTCTTTTTTAAATAAAAAGTTTAGGTTTTTATCATCTTAATTCAATTTTCGCAAATCTAAACAAAGAAAATCAATCGTTTTCCCTCATTCTATCAAATCCGAATTCTAAGAGTATATATCCTGGGCTTGATCTCATATTTTTATTTATTTATTTATTTATTTATTGCATTACTTTTATTTCTTGTTTATAATCATTTAATCAAAATGTAAATATTTAGATTTATTGTATTTTTATTTATTTTATGTGATATTTGTCATAGCTTTAACTTTTTTATTTCGTTTTTTTATTCTTTTTTCATTTACTTTTTTTCATTTTTTTCTTATTTATTTATTATTATTATTATTATTATTATTATTATTATTATTATTATTATTATTATTATTATTATGTTTTTTTTATTTGTGTTAATTTTTTAATATGTTAATTTATTTATTTCATTATGTCATTTAATTTATTTGTCATTCATAATGCATGTTTTATTTATTTTAATTTATTTTTTATTATTTTATGTGTTTAATTGATTTTCTTAATTTAACTACTAACATTAATTTTGCTTGTATTTGTTTTTGGTTTCAAATCTTTATTTTTCCTTATTTGAGCCCCCATGCGAACAAAGGACGAGAACTAGAGGATTTATTTTGGTTGATTTATCATTTTTGTTATTTTTATTATTTTTCTTTATTTTGCTTTTTATTTATTTGTTATGCAATTAGTAATAAATTCATTTATTTTATGCACATTTAATTAAAAATCACAAAAATATTTTTATTAATAAATTGGGTTCTCCTAATAAAATATGACCAATGTCCTAGTTTCAGCCAATAAAATGTCACTTTTAAAAGGAGAATTAATTTTCATAAAATAGGATCACTCATCCTGGTTTTTCAAATAAATACCTAAAAATAATTCTTCATTTTTTAAGCGTGCATGAAGGAACCAATGTTCCTATTTCGAATAAATATTCCGATTTATGTATGCTTGTTTATTTATTTGATTTTATTATTTATTTATTTATTTTAATTTTACATTTTAGGGGATTGTATTTTTGTCCCAATTTTATCGTATAATTTATTTTTGTAGTTTATTTTAATTTTTTTATCACTTTCCCCTTTACTTGAATGTGCGTTTAAATTAATTGTATGACGTGTGAGAAAAGGGATGGAGAATTAATTGTCAAAAACTCACTTATAATTTAACCAAGGCATTAAAAAAAGTGATGTTCCGCACCACTCTCTGCTTTAGACCTCCGAAATTAGATGAACTTTCCCAATTTCTTGTAAATTGGGTAGCGACTCCAAAATATCTCAAAGGTACCTAAAAGTTTCACGTGATTATATGAACTTCCCTAATGTTTTACTGGGAACGAATTTCAAAATATGTCATGTTATCCAAGATCTAGATGTAAACCCTCTCGGACCCGAAAAGCAGGCCTCTGGGGAATATAGGCGAATTTCGGCACGTCACAAAAGTGTTAAGGATAATAACCAGCCCAAGTCTCGTACCATCATGGTATATTAAATGGAGATCCAATTGGTCGTACCATCATGGTATATTAAATAAAGATAATCACTTTCTGGTTTAGACTTTCGAGGTTAGATAAACTTTTTCAATTTCTTGTAAATTGGATGGTGACTCCAAAATACCTCAAACATGCCCAAAGATTTCATAAGATTAGATGAACTTCCCCAATATTTTATTGGAAAGGAATTCCAAAATATCTTATGTTACCCAAGATCTAGACGTGAACCATCTTGAACCCTAAAAGCGGGCCTCCGGGGAACATAGACGGGTTCCGGCGCTTCACCAAAGTGTTAAGGATAATCACCAGCCCAAGTCACGTACCATCATGGTATATTAAATGGAGACCCAATTGATCGTTATGCTCGTGATGAGTTAGACCCGTTGGCAGGAACCATGCTTGGGTAGCCCTAAAATATCTTCAACTTCGACTAAAGCTCATCTAATGGCAATAGATACTATCCTTAGGTGACATCTACAGTAATAATGTGCTTGCTATATGGCCATTATATATTAAAAAAATCAAATAAATTAGATGGTTTTTTCATCAAAGGCTTTCACGCCCGATGGGCCCATCCTAATTTAATTGAAGTGTTTAAATACATAATGGCCAAAATTCATATGTATGCGCATTAGATAAAAGATGTTATGTTGCCGATTTTCCAACGTGAACCACACGCGTCCATTGAGTTCCCTGTTAACCCATGGATCAAGCCCACCTAGAAAAGAGACCGTATTAACTCCTATGTGAGAGTGATAAGTTGAAAGGATCTACTTGCTTGTATGTGGTTGTGAATATTTCATAACACACGATCATGCATTGTATATGTCATTCATACATCATTCTAACAATTTAAATCTTTCAGCCACTTTAGATTCATCTAAGCGGATTAAAGGTTTCGATAGTCAATAAATAAGGATAAATTTGCTCTTTGAGTTGCCAAAATTAGTGTCTGATTGGAATTCTGAGTCACTCTCGATAACCAACGAATCATCCTTAGAATCATCAATGGCAGAAGAAATCGGGCCATTGACCACTCAAGACCTAGCAAGGAGACTAGAGGACTTTGAGTGGAGGATGTTGGAGATGATGGGCGCTATGGTCGAAAGGATTGCTCATCCTTTTGCTGCACAACCACCTATTGCTCCACAACTACCGGTAGTCCCTCCTCAGGGTATTGGTAGGGAGGCTCCTCTCATAGGTAATGTTGTCTGCCAACCTGTTAATGAACATAGAGCTATTGTGCCCATTAAGCCAAGAAGGGAAAGGATCTTTAATCCCAATGATGAAGAGCCAATAGCACCTCAAGATGTGAGGGGTAGAGCACCCAGGGTGGAGGATAAGGCATTGAGGAGAATAAGATAGCAGATTGAGGCGATCACCCGCTTGTTATCAGTTGGAAAGGGGATCAACATCGATGATAGAGATTTTGGGGATAAAGAGCTACTACACCAAAGGTTCAAGATGCCTGAGCTGCCAAAGTTCGATGGTACTTCGCACCCATCTACACACATTAAGCAGTATACTCTGGTGAAGAAGGGCATAGGGTTAACCAAGAAGCAGAAGGTGGAATATTTCTGCCTTAGCCTGGTGGGTTTGGTAGTAGACTGGTATCACGGGTTGGACAGGAGGTCCAAGGAGGATTGGGACCTTTTGACTGAAGAGTTCTTAAAGCAGTATGACTACAGGATAAGAATGGAGGTCACCTTAAAGGACCTCGAGCTCTTATAGCAAAAGAGTGATGAGTCATTCCATGAATACCTCACCAGATGGAGGAATAGGGTCATGGAGATGAAGCGAAAGCCTGACACTACTGACCAGATCAGATTGTTCATCCGGAACTCCTGCCCTTACTTAAGGGACTTACTCAACTTCAAAGAACTCAAAGATTGGGAGTCACTTAAAGAAATTGCTATAGAGGCTGAGGGGGATTACCTAGCAAAGAAAGTAAGCCAAAATAACTTTGCTAAAATAAGATATGGGAATCAATCAAGGTATAAGTTGGGTGGTGCTGGAAGCAGTAATAATAGAAATGGCAAGACAACAAAGGTTTCAGCTATCAAAATTAAACAAGGCCAGAGGCACTTTTCTAATTTGGGCCGGTCTCTATCCTTGATATTGAAGAGATTAATGAAGGATGGCAAGGTGCAACCATTGCCACCCAGGCCGCAACCATTACTACTCAGGCCAGCTATGAATCAGGGACAGCCTGGGCACAGAGGTGATCAGTGTTGCGCCTATTATCAACATACCGGGCATTTGACAGCTTATTGCCACACTTTGAGAAATAAGATCCAAGATCTAAGATCTCATCGACTCCAAGCAGATCACAGACCCTAAAAAGAGAGAAAAGAAGAAGAATTCGGGCTATAATGTAGTCCCCTACCTGTGTATATGATCAGGTCTGGTCTACTTGAGTGGTATATTTTGCAAGATTTATATAGAGATGAGTACGTCGCTATCACCCGTCGGGGGATGAGTGAAGAAAAGATTCCCATGGCGGCGGTAGATTATTGATCCATGAGTAAGAGTGGAGAAAAATATAAAGAAGATTAGAAAGAAGATGATGTTTTTTTTTCCAGATGTTTCATTTTTTTTATTTTGTTTATTATTTCAAGAACTTTTTTTATAACAATGTTAGTTATTTCAATAAAGTGAACAATTTTATTTATTTGTATAATGTTCCTAATGATTTCATTTCACATGATAATGGTGCATTCATTTTTAGCATTAATTTAACTAATACAACTGCATTTAATCTCTGGACTTTGGAAAACCCAAAAAAAAAATCTTGATAGCATTTGATATAACTCCTGAAGAGAGGAAAATTCTAAAAGATACCAAAAAAAGGATGATAATAATAATAAAGGAAAAGCCTTTGCCTGGTTCTAGAATGACTCTAAAAGTTGACAAAAACACTGCTAGGACAACGCTGCTTTAGTTCACCAATAAGACATTCCTTTGCCTCATCAACATCTAGGATGCATACAGCCAGATGAAACCAAGCTCTGATCATTAAGGGGCTACATCAGAAGGTAGGCGAACGAAACTTTGGGCCTTCAAAAACAAATCCATAGTTTTATCCCCAACCACTTAAGGATAACTTGTAACTCAATATCAACCATTAAGAGCTACTTTAGAAATTAAGCCACCAAAGCCGACGAAAGCAAGGTGAGGGATTTTACAGTCAGATTCCAAATAGAGAACTCACCGTCTCAGTCAGTTTGCATAAGAGTCAAGATAAAGCCTTTAGTGCTAAAAAAGAGTGGCACTATTAGAAGAAGCAGCCTTCCTGGCTAATGAGGATGAAAGTAAATTCAAAAAAACCAATAGATGCCAACAGATTGAAGGAGGTTACATGACAAAGGCTAAAAATATATATATATATAATAATCAAAAAATAAATGTCCCGCGGGTTGAAAATCGAAAAGGCAACCTCGTTTAAATTAGGTGCCTTGCCAGGGTAAAAACCGAAAAAGTCATCCTGGGCAAAAATTTAGGGCTGAGAGAAAATCTTCAATCATAAAAACCCGAGAGGGCTGATTGATAACAGGATTTGATGTTGTCATGATCTATCTCGAGATTAGATGAGGTCTTGTATTTTTTGAGTTAACGCCAAATAAGGATCATGTAACACCCCGATACCCCCGTTGGAAGGATGCCGGGGCGCCACGCGCACAAATCACTGAAACGCATACATATACTCAAGACATGTTAAGAAAATAAGTACATTTAATCAAAATATAACAAATCCTTATACATATAATAATATTATCATATCATATCATTTTACAAAAAGGGATTTGTAAATAAATACATACACGAAATAATCCTTTACAAAAATTACATTTCCAAAATCATACTCCATATACAAAAATATAGTGAAAGATAAAATAACTCCAATTCTAGACTTCTAATGGCCAACCTGCAGATGTCCGACTCCCAATAAGAACCTGCCACCTACACGGGAAAAGAGCCCGTGCTAAGCGATAACGCTTAGTGGGGAGGTACAACACATGTGTGTACATATAATTGCAATAAACATATATATAAGTTTAATAATAACAAAAGCATAAAAACATATACTACTCATGCATATAACAATTGTTCATCATACTTAAGTATATTAAAAAAAAATAACCATTCATATTCGAATACAAGTATTACATTTCATCATGTCATAACGCATATACATATACATGTAACATATATTCATTTCATATAAATAACGGCTGCATAAATTAAACCCATATAATAACTTCAAGTAATAGCCTGATTACTCAATAACTAGTGGATACGGGTACTAATGATACTGATAGGACACAGTATTCCAAGCATATGGAGACATGAGTCTCAAAATATTTTATAATCATGTATACCCGAAGGTATACCAGAGACCGAGGCCTCGTACATCTTATATGACCCAAATGGGGCCCGAATCAAAGACCCAAATGGGGCCCCTATGAAATAATTAAAATACAGCAGCTGCACACACACCCTGACCCTTGATAAGCGTTTATCTATCCACTAACTATGACTACCAGGCTCAAATAACAACTCAATCATGATCTAAAATAATTATCATACACTACAAGAAAAACACGTTTTACCGACGGAAATTACCGACGAAAAATAAAGAATTTCCGTCGGGAATGATATTTGCCGACGGAAAAATTTTCCGTCGGTAATTTAACCGTAGCTAATTTTCCCGACGGAAATTGTCTTTCCGTCGGTAAATTTCCCGACGGAAAAAAATTCTGTCGGGAAATTTACCGACGGAAAATAAATTTCCTTCGGTAATTACCGACGGAAAAAAAATTCCGTCGGTAATTTTACCGACGGAAAGACAATTTCCGTCGGTAATTACCGACGGAAATTTATTTTCCGTCGGTAAATTTCCCGACGGAATTTTTTTTCCGTCGGGAAATTTTACAAATTAAAAAAAAATTAATAATAATAATATTAATTAACATAAATAAATAATAATAATAACAAATACAAATTAACATAATAATAATAATAATATTAATTAAGGTACAAATTTTACTGATTTTAATTTAATAATAGAAATAATAACAATACTAATAATATATCTACTTAACATACCCATTAAATAATAATAATAATAATAATTAACACAACTAATTAAAAAAAATTATAATAATCATAATAATAATTAGGAAAAATATTTAATAATACTAATAACAATTCCAATTATTTTCTATTAATACTAATAATATGAAAAATTCTATTAATAAATTTAATAACAATAAAGTGTTAAGAATTTATTATTTTCTAATCATACTAATAACAATAATAAAATATTTAATTAACATAAATCAATTAAAATAATTCTAACAACAATAAATTAATAATAATTACCAATGTTCACCAAACATAAATAAATTAATAATAATAATAATAATAATAATAATAATAATAATATTTACTAATTTAACAAAAGAAAAATAAATAAAATTAATTAACCCATATCTGTGCACCTGACGCCGGAGGAGGAGGAGGAGGGGAGGCGGCCGACGCCGGTGCGCGGGTCGTCAACGCCGGTTGGGAGGAGGCGGCGCGCGGAGGGAGGGAAGGAGGAGGGAAAGGGGAGCGGGAAGAGGGAAGGCAGGGAGGGGAGGAGGAGGCCAGGGGAGCGGGAAGAGGGAAGGGAGGGAGGGGAAGGAGGGGAGGCGCGCCGATCGGCGCCGGAGGGAGGTGGAGGGGCGGATCCATGGGAGAAGCGCAGGTGGTCGGCGGCGGCTGGGCAGAGGGCCAGAAACGGGGAGAGGAGAGGGAGGAGAGAGAAAGAGAGAGAAGAAAGAGAGAGAGAGAGAGAGAAAAAAAAGAGAGGGAATATGTTTTTAATTTTTATCTTTAGCGACGGAAAGAATATTCCGTCACTAAAAAAAAGAGGGAAACGAAATTTTTTTATTTTTAGCGACGGGAAGTAAATTCCGTCGCTAAAATTGAGAGGGAAAGGAGATTTTTTTTCTTTAGCGACGGTTTCAGAATTCCGTCGCTAAAAATAGCGACGGATTATTCAAACCGTCGCTAATTTTAGCGACGGAATTATATTCCGTCGCTAAAAATATAATTAAGTTTTTTTTTTTAATTTTTTCAGCGACGGAAAGAATTTTCGTCGCTATTTTTAGCGACGGTTACTACGAACCGTCGCAAATATCGGTCGGCACTTTTGGTGGGAAATCTTGGCGCCATTTTTAGCGACGGATTTTTTTTTCCGTCGCTAAATAGCGACGGAAATGACTCCGTCGCTAAATTTTCGTCGCTATTATAGCATTTTCTTGTAGTGATATAACTGAGGATAAATCAAGTATAATCATGTTATTTTATGAATACATGTATGTTGGTCAAACTCAGAAACATATACATCATATATAAGTCTCAATATGAACATATAACTCACGATTAAATAATGCAGGTACATATAAATTATATGCATTTAAATCATATATAATAATAATACTCATGTACATATATATATATAACTCATCATGCTTAAGATATTATAGCTCATACACATACAACACTTTATATATATGTGATTGCATACTAACTACATATTATTACCTATTAGCACACACATGTTTACACGCATTCACATACATAATTCTTCACGCTTAGGACGCTCATTTCTTAATGTTAAACATATAGTTCAACATACAAATATACAATGCATTATTCATTTCCACATCACATATTCACATGTTAAACACATTAGAATTCTCAAATAATGTATTTAAACTAGTTTAGATTCCATTTGGCATACATATGTAATATTTAATGATGTTTAATAAAGGAAAAAGCAAGTTGAAGGTACCTCACGGTGGTAACCTTTTAGTTGTGATCGTGAGGTCCAAAAATAGGCAATTCTGCCTTCTCTTGGCATTGGTCACGGTGGTAACTATTTTGGTTGCCACCGTGACATACCAAAATAAGCAAAACAGAAGCTAAACTTCAGGACTGCTTCACTCCACAATTTTGTACAGCCTATACCGATGTCTAAACCTCATTTTTAGACAAAGTGTCCTTCTTAACAATTGCTCCCTAGGATGTTAAATTTCCAATGGAATAATTTTCAGGTCATTTGGACTTCTAAATCAATAGATATGAATCAAACACTACGGACTGTTCCAATGAGCCTACCTGGGTAGAGACACGTCCGGTTTTGGCCATTTCTAAGCCTCTTAATGACAAAATTAATTTATGGTCTCTCTTAGACTTTTAAAGGTACATTAGTCGTGGTTCAAATGGCGCAACAAACACTCAAATTGGAGTTTTCAAACTCTAACTATGATCAAAACAATACACAGAGGTCTGGTAATACATAAACAGAATTCTCCCTAAACTAGGGTATATGCACAAATTATAAGCTCAATAATCATACAATCAGCAATTTCAACACAAGTCAATTAAATATCTCAATTATATCATCTATTAATATTCATATACACAAAGCTATTTTACTCATGCATTTTCATATACCATAAATACACAAATAATATTAACATTTAACTCAAAAATAGGATCCAAAATGAGATGACAAAACACTCCGAATAAACTCCCAAACCTGATGCCAAAACTCCTTCCACTTTAAAATCCAATCTTTTCCTTCCTTTTGTCCTTCTTTCTTTCTTCAAGTTCTTGCAAACAATCAAACAAACAACTATATTAACCCATGAACATAGCCTTTAAAACACATCTAACTCGCAAAGGAAGAAGAAGTAGAAAAACCCAGAGAACTTGCTGCCATTTACCTCTTTGTAGTAACTCAAATCTCAAACCCTAGCTCAAAGCATCCAAAAGCCAGCACATGCAAAGCAAGGAAGAGCAGTAATGGGGAAGGAGAAAGAGACGTGGGAGTGAGGAAAAAGGGCAAAACTAGGTAGCTTCCAAGAGAAGCTAAAAATTTCTGTATTTTCCTCCCTCCATCCCCTTGCAAATCCCATTAATGCATCCACCTACTTAGTCCATTTGGCAGCCATTCATTGGCTCTCATGTGCAACTTTCTTGACTTTTCATTCCAGCTCTTGTAAACTCACTTATAAGTCCTTACACAATATCCACTTACTCACTATCAAAAATTCTTTCAATTAATACTATTAATTCTTGCAATTACACCCTCTTTCCCATTAGAAAGTTACCCAATTGCTCTTATTTCTCTTGCATAAATTACCACAATACTCCCAAAGTCCAAATAAATTTACTAATTCCAACTAGGGCACTGTTGGGGTGTGACAGATCATGTGTGATGAAATCAAACTGAAACATATGCAGAGATATACTAATATGATCAGAACGGTCCATTTTGCATGATCAAAGTTGTCTAGTTTCTGCCCTCTGCTTCTCTCGCTACTCAGGTGCTTCAGCTGATTCATCCTGTTATTAACTATAAGGCCAATCCTACAGCAGCTTCATGAGAAAAATCAAGCTCATACAACCATAATCTAGAACGTAAGTACATGTTGATCGCCCTTAGAGGATCTCTAATAAAAGCTTCATCCTTTCTTAAAATTTGCAAAAAAAATAAAAAAAATGAAAAAAGCAAAAAAATAAACACAAAAAAAAGGCCGTTAGAGATGAAAATTGTATCTGACTCTCTAAGCAAAAATTTTGACAAATGACAAGGTGAAAACCTGAAAACAGGTAGTTTGTCCTTCAAAAAAAAAGGTGCTAGATTGGGTTGGGTCCATTCCAGACAAAAATAAGGCATAGGGTTATGTGCAAATCCCCAAAATGAAGCATTTTCTGCTAAAAAAGTTAGTGTGAAAATTCACAAGGGACGCACTACCTTAAAAAATGACTATCGGTATCAAGAGAAAACCTCACAAACCCAAAGGCACGAAATCCAAAAGCAATTACAAAGGGCATCGGTCCTACCGCAAACTGCGATCAGCCCGGCTATCGCCTCCAAACTCATTTAGATGAATTCTTATCCTGCATTTCTGCATGACCCATACATTTCACGTGCATGCTCACTATTTTTCTTGCATATTTGGCTTTCCAATTTTGCACTTAAAGAGATCCAATGCGGACACCAGCAAATGCGAGTGGTGACATCAATCCAAACACCAATCCAAAAATCAACCAAAAACCTCTCAGGGGACAATCAATTAAAGACCTCTCAGGGGGCACCACTTCAGATCTCAGAAGGGTTAGCACGATAATGGCACTAACACTCCACGGAGGGTTAGCACAATCACGACACTACAACTTCAGATCTCAAAAGGGTTAGCACGATGATGGCACTACCACTCCACGGAGGGTTAGCACGATCACGGCACTACCACTTCAGATCTCAGAAGAGTTAGCAAGATGACAGCACTAACACTCCACGAAAACTTAGCACGATTACGGCACTACCGCTTCAAATCTCAGAAGGGTTAGCACGATGACGGCACTACCGCTTCAAATCTCAGAAGGGTTAGCATGATGACGGCACTACCATTCCACGGAGGGTTAGCACGATCACGACATGATCACTTTAACAAGGGTTAGTACGATGGCGACACTATCATTCCATGGAAGGTTAGCATGACCATGGCACTACCACTTCAACAAAGGATAACACGCCAACAAGCTGGCGATAACTACTCCAACAACATCATCCAGTCCAAAAAGATAGCTGGCTCAGGTACGTGTCTCTTTCCTTCTTTCTCTAAGTTTTGGCTCACCTAGGCACTCTTGCACCAATTTTCCCAAAACTATAGGCAAATGTAGACACTAGATCCCGAGGCTGCCAAGACTAGGGTTATCCAGTGATAAAATTAGCTCCTATTCACAGGCAAGAAAGTTAAAAGTGATAGTTTCTTTGCCAAATTTGCTCTTTTAAAATAAAAAAAATAAAAAATATTTTAAAAAATAATAATAAAAAAAGGTTGGAAGTGATAATATTCTTGTCAAAATTATTTTAAAAAAAAAAAAAGTTTTTCCGGAAGCTTGATGCCGTCAGCGTGCAAGGGCAGGCGCCCTTTGTGTGCGTCCCGCCCCTTGCCAGCAACAGGCGTGCCTCAAGGGTGGCCTAGCCGCCCATCGCCGATTTTGGCCCCCTATCGCATTTTTTGCATGATTTTTGACCCAAAATTGATTTTTTATCCCATCTTTTTAGGATTTTAAGGTTTTTTTCCATATTTAAAATTTAAATAAGAAATATTTTGATTTATTTAAGGATGATTTTCTAAATTAGCAAGGTTCTCATTTTTTAGTGATATAAATAGGAAAACTTAAGGAAAAAATAGGGAGACATTTTTTGGTTGTAAATTTTTATTTTCTTCTTTAAGAGAATTTTCTTCTATATTTTTTAGTTTTCTTCTTCCCCGAATAGATTTCTTAAGGTTTCAAAAATTGATTTTTTTTAATCAAAAATCATTATTGAGACAAAGAATTATTTTTGGGAATTTAAATTTTCTTCAATTTTTTTAAACAAGTTTTCTTTCTTAAAACAAAATTCTAATTTTTATTATCTTAATTCTATTTTCGCGAATCAAGACAAGAAAATCAACCATTTTCTTTCTTTTATCAAATTCAATTCTGAAAATAATTATTTTGGGCTCGAATTAATTTTATATTTTTTTACTAATTTTTATTTATAATCAATTTATCACCATATAGATTTTTAGATCTATCATTTATTTATTTATTTATTTTATGTGATTTTAGCCATATATTTAACATTTTTTAACATTTTTTATTCTTTTTTATTTACTTTGTTGTTCATCTATTATTATTATTATTATTATTATTATTATTATTATTATTATTATTATTATTTATGTTTTTATGTGTGTTAATTTATTAATATGTTAATTTATTTATTTCATTATGTCATTTAATTTATTTGTCATTCATAATGCATTTTATTTCATTTTTAATTCATTTTTATTATTGGTTAAAGGTGCATTTTTGCCCCTATTGTTTGCCAAAATGGGCAAATTTACGTTCAACGTTTATTTTGAGGCAAATTTGCCCCTAACTTTTGTAAAATGGTAGATTTTTACCCTTACCGTCAGCATTCAACTAACATATTAACGGTCAAAGTTACCGGCTATTGACAGGAGGAGAAAAAATATCTCATTTTACAAACGTTAAGGGCAAATTTGCACGTTTAAAAAAATGTTAGGTGCAAAAATACACATTTGGCACCCAAATATTTGATTCACGTGTCCAATGCATGCATGACACGTGTCCCACTAGCGGTCAACTAACGTATTAACGGTAAAATTTAGTGGCAATTAACGGCAGAGACAAACGTCTCCCATTTTATAAACGTTAGGGGCAAATTTGATCCAAAATAAACGTTGGGGGTAAATTTATCCATTTTGACAAATGAACATAATTCAACATAATAATTAAATATAATGTTCAAATAACAAACATAAACTAAAAATATTCAAAAATATTATTTTCACATATATTAAAAATTTTATTTTTTGAAAATTTTAGTTAATATATTAATTTTATATAACTTTTCGAATATATTTTGATTTTAATTAATGAAAAATTGATATATCAGGAAATAATAAAAAATACTAAATATGTACATATTGAACAATTAATAAATTAACTAAAATGACTTTAAAAAAAATAAAATGAGTTTAAAAAAACTAAAATGAAATTGAAATATTTTAAAGTAAATGAAAATTAAAAGGATATAAATAATTAAATATGAAAATAATGAAATAAAAAAATATAATAAAAATAAAAAAGAGTGAAATAAAATTAATAAAATATAGGGGTATTCATGTATCGATTTCGGTTCGGTTAACCGATTTATAAGTTAAAAAATAAAAACCAGTCTATTAATATCGATTTTTATAAAATACTAACCGTTAACTATAAAAATCAGTTCGGTTAACCAATTTTTCGGTTCGGTTTTGGTTAGGTTTCTTGGTTAACCAAGTCCAACGGTTTTTTTGCTCACCCCTATTAAAAAGAGAGTTAGTTTTCATAAAATGGGATAATTCATCCCCGTTTTCCCAATAACACCCAAAAATAATTTTTCAGTTTTTAAGTAAGAATGAAAGAACCAATATTCTTATTCCTAAAAAAATGCCCCGATTTACGTATGCTTATTTATTTAATTGATTTTGTTATTTATTTTTCTATTTATTTTAATTTTATATTTTAGGGGATTGTATTTTTTGTCTCAATTTCATTTTGTAATTTGTTTTGTATTTTATTTATTTTATCGCTTTTCTTTACAGCTTTCCGACTATGCTTGAGGTGCTCTTTAAATTTTAATGCATGACCGAGTGAGATAAGAGATGGAAAATTAATTGTTAAAAACTCATTTATAATTAACCAAGACATTAATAAGAGTAAAGTTGCGAATCTTTCTCTAGTTCAGACCCCGAAGGTAGAAAAATTTTCCCAATTTTTTGTAAATTAGGTGGCGACTCCAAAATATCTCAAAAGTGTCTAAAAGTTTTATGAAATTAGATGAACTTTCCCAATATTTTATTGGGTAGAGATTTTATAATATCTCATGTTACCCAAAATTTAGACGCAAAGCCTCTCGGGCCCTAAAAGCGGGCCCTCCGTGAAAATTACTAAGCGGGTTCTGTGCACTTCACACATTCTTATCTATCCACTACCCGGTCTAAAGCAAGCTATCAGTCATATATACTTTCATGTTGATTATACTAACATCAAAGGCATACATATCATGGTTACAGTCATTTATGTAATAAAATAAACATGCAATCTTCATCTTGATATAACATTTACATTTGACATACTAGCGTACCCATATTGTGATCATTTTATTTCTTTATGTAAATTCATGTAGCATTGATATTTTAATTCATTAAATATCATTTAACAATGTTAGCCAAGTATCATAGACATATCAGTTCAATTCGGAACTCATTTGGTTAATATTTTCACTTAATAAAACTCTGATTTTTAAGGGTCGCACGGTGGTCAAGAATCTTTGGCCACCGTGTGGCATGCCACACTTTCATTACTAAAGAGGCAGAAGCTATTTATAAGGTAGTCAGGTATTTCACAAGGTGGTAAGGAAATCCTGACCACTGTGAGGGTTAAATTACAAGTAAAATTTTCAATCCATAATGCATTTACACGATGGTAAGGATATCCTGACGACTGTGAGGGTTGCCACACTGTGGTTAAGAATATCTAATCATTGTGAGGGTCAAATTATAGGTAAAAATTTCCTATCCAGATCACGTTTACAAGGTGGTCAGGAATATCTGGCCACCGTGTGGCCCTATTACATTACCAAAAATGAGTAGGGCAATTATCTATCACTGAATTTACTTGCATTTTTGGACTTATAAATAGCATTTCCAGACCAAATGGCCTTCATAACAAGTAATCCTTAAGATCTGAGCTTTCTAATGATGCTAAATTCATATCATTTGGATTATTAAATCTCATGATATATCTTAAACAATTTGAACTGCTCCCACTGTGAGGGCAAATCAGTTCCCTAATTTCAAGTCCAAATTCAAAAATCTTGGAGAAGACTTCAGTGTTTAACTTCTTCTAAACATTTGTAGATAAGGGTCTTAGGTTTCAACTCTAATTAGAATCATCCAATTTAGAGGTCTGTAGGGCAACTTATGGCCTACAAAAGGTTATGGGGTCCAATGAAACTAAAATAGGGTTTCCCCCTTAAATGACCACATACCATATCACACAACCATGCCTCCTTTAGAGGCCACAACCAAATTCATATCATCAATTCACAATCAACCCAGCATCAAAATCAATTCAATATGCATAATTACACACACAGAGAAAATTAAGTTCCCAAACCTTGACTTGTCTCTTTTCCCCTTTAATTCTACTTCTCTGCTCCCCCCCCCCCCCCCCCCCCCCACACACACACACACACACACACACCTTCTTTCCTTTATTTTCGTAGGCTTCTCCCACTAAATAAGCACATCAAACTTATATTAACATTTTACAAAACTAAAATTCCCAATTTAGATGAATTGGAAAATAAAAAAAAAAGAAAATAAATCTTGGAGTATTTTTCCTTGAATTTTACTTGGCATAAGAGGGCATAATTTTGGAGAGATTTTAATGAGACTTTAGAGTGGAATAGTGGTTGTATTTGGCCTCCTTCAGTCGGCCAAAGTGGCCAATTTATAGACCATGAAATTTCTTCCTTTTTCTAGAATTAGTAAGGTGTTTTTATCCTATTGGACACCTCTTCTTCTTTCTTTTTAATGCTTAAGTTGTCATTTAACCACATATTTAGCATATGATTAATTCTAAATTTGACATTGGCATATAATTCTTCTTACTTAATACAATTTAATCCCTAATTACCTATTTACCAAGCTACTCATAACTTTTTAATTAATTTCAGTTTTATCTTTTTTCACACTTAATTATTTTAATCACTTATTTATGCATTTTCAGCCTCTATTATGTCCTAAATATATCATAAAACCACTAGGGCATAAGTAGGTGCCTTACAAAGTAGTAATGGCAAAATTAGTATCTCACAGTTAATTATGTAATTAATGAGTTTTCTTTTTACCATTATGTTTTATTTGTTTACCCTAAAGGACAAAGTGCAATTTATCATGAAATATAGACTACAAAAAAAAATTAAAATTAGCGACGGCAATATTTTCGTCGCTAATTAGCGACGAATTAGCTACTATTTTAAGAATTGGTCGTGAAACACTAATTTTTCCTTTTTTTTCGACTAATTTAGAGACAGAAAAAAGAAACAGTCGCTAAATTATGGCAAAAATTTATGGCACCTTTTTTGCAATTAATTTAGCGACTAAAAAATCCGTCTCTAATTTTTGCTACTAATTTAACGACTACAAAATTTTAGCGACGACAATATCAGTCGCTAAATTTAGGGGCAAATTTAGCTACTGTTTTTTGTGACGGATTTAGCGACTAAACTTATTGTCGCTAAACACACTTGAATTAGCAACGGAATAGCTATTAATAATTTTGTCGCTAAAAAATTTTCAAATTTTTTAAATATGAAAATAATTTTCGAAAATTAAAGTAATACTTTAGTGATGGAATAATTCGTCGCTATTTCGTCGGTAAAATTGATTATAATATTAATAAAAGTATGCATACATATTTATAGTTATTAATTATTTTTAATATTTTTGCTTTACACATGAATTTTAATTTGTCTAAAATAAATTTTATTTTTATTTTTAATTTGTCTAAAATAAGTTTTTTATTATTCAATTATTTAAAAATTTAATGAAAATATTAGATGGGTGAACTGAAATTAATATTAATAAATAAATTTATTAAGGAATATGTGTTGATACTATTTTTGGATTTTGAATTAATAACTTTGACTAAATAATTAAATTAAAATATATAAATTAATATATATATGTTTGGGCGCGTGACCACCAGTGATGGGTAAATTTTTGACAAATAAGATCTCGAATTTTCTTTAAAAGTTACATACTTAAATATTTGGATAATTTTAATCAAACAGAGACATAAATAAATAAATGCTTATGTAAAAAGACAAGTAAATAATAGACAGAGAAAATAATGAGAACAGGAAAAATTCCATAAGCCTAGAATTATCGGGCTTAATTTAGAAGGAAGAGGAAAGATAGAGAGAGGGAAAGACAGAAACAGGGAAGAACAGGGTAGAGCAAACCGAGAGAAAGGAAGAGAGAGAAAGAAAAAGAGAGAGCACGGCGGAGCTCAGCAGAGGGGCAGGAGACCGGCGACGGTCTGTGTAGTGTCGTTCAACCCTGTCGGTTTCTTCCTCCGTTCATGCCATTTCTGCTTCATTTTCAGGAGCGAAAAACCAAAGCCTCTTTCACCCTTCTGGCTAACTCTAGCATCCATTAGCGGCGCAAACACTACCGCTCCACTCCTAACGACCAGACGAATGTTCCGGTGCCAATTAGCCGTCCCCATTCGCTGAAAAAAGAGAGCTTCGTGGTGAGGAACCTAATAATTTTCAACGCCGATTTCGGCCACATCAAGTCACCATGGGGCACGTAACTACCACCAATGGGGTTCCTGATGACTTTAGCTTCCTTTCAGCAGTGGTGGTGCCTCCGGTGGAACTCTAGCGAGTCTCCAACGGATCTCTGCTGACCGGCAAAGGGGAGAGTTCAGGTGCTATTTCACCGTTGCTTTATATTTTCTGTTGAAAAAGATGATTGCTTGTTATTTATTTGTATGTGGGTGCCCGCTTATGGGAACAGGACAAGTGAAACTATTTCAAAGCATATGAAAATTTCACAAAATTTGTTTAACTGAATTGTCTAAAAATCTTACCTTTCTCATTCTTTTTATGAGTTTTTCTGACAATCGAGCATAATTTTTTGTGATGATTTCATGCAGTTTCAACAATTGTTCTGCTTCTTGGACAAATTATTTTATTTGTTGAATCATTAGCCTAATGATATAAGAAAGAAAGCATTATGCTATCTGCAGATGTTAATTTTGAAGTGCTAGTGCAAAGTTTGCTTCTATCTATGTGTACAACCTCCTGAATTAGTTTCTCTTGAATTCCATTGTAGTGATTTGTTACCCTAGTTCTTTGACTATATTTGATGATGCCTTCAGTTGATTTTTTTTTCCTTTACATCTATCTTGTTGGTAGTTTTTCTAGGAATTTACAAATTTAGAAGATAAGTTTTCAGCTCACCATGGTTATGTGTCAGAAATGGGTTCCTACATGGTAAAATGGAAGGACATGGATGGATATTGATGAATAATTCTATATCTTCTTCAACTTTAATAAGCAAATTGAAGCTGATTATATGGTGTTATTGAGTCCAAATTTACTTGGTTCTAGCATATTGAAGCAGAAACTTAATTTTGAAAATCATAAATAAGAAGCTAGTTAGTGCAAAGTATAGCTGGATGAAGTTTGTGAAGTGTGAAAACTGTGTTATTGTTGGTTGTAAGGACATATGTTGATACAAAATGCCTTTCTCCTGGTACTGTTTCTATGAGGCCATAAACTTACTGGTACTTGCCGTATGCAAAGATGTCGAGGACTATCATTGTTACATGTAATCACCGACATTATTGTGAGATACTTTAGGCAAGAGATTTTTAATGTAATTTTGCTTAGTATTTATTAGGAACATAATATGAAAATTTATGTATGTTATTTTCTTTTATTTATTTTAAATGGTTTTATTTTGTTAAATATAAGTTCGATTTTTGATCTATTTGGTTCTGTTTAAAACTGAACCGAACTGACTATTTGCACACCCTTAATTGCATAATTTAATATATTTTTATAATATTATATTTTTAAATTAATAATATTGAATAATTATTATTTATATAAATTAAATTTTTGATGTAATAATAATAATAATAAATTAAATTGAAAATAATAATAAAAAATTTAATAATTTTTGCGACGGAATAGCGATGGAATTTTTTATCGCTAATATTTATTAATATTTACTACAACTAATTTAGGGGTTATTTAGTGACGAAATATTTCATTTTTAGCGATGGAATTTGCCGTCACTATTTTTAGCGACTGTTTTATGTTTTGGTTGCAAAATTCTTTGCAACGGACGAATTAGCGACGGTTAGTCGTTTTGTCAATTAATGGAATTAGCGACGAAAATTTTCGTCGCTAATTCCCTATTTTTTTGTAGTGATATAATAAAGTAGGATAAAATATTTGACAATACGAAAAAAGGAAAAAACATGAAATATATAAAGAGGCACAATAATGTCAAGAGCTAAAAAACCATTGAATTACAATAGCATGCACTGAATTACAATAACATCATTTAGAGCTAGAAAAAAAAAAGAAAAATAAAAAATAAAAAATAAATGCAGCAATCCGAACATATCAAAGATATATCATGAATATTCCTATCATTTATCATCATCTTCATCATTGTCTTCATCCTCTTGTTCAACTTCTTTGTTGTGACCATCATCATCATCCGAGTATGCTTGCATTCCATCCCCATTGTCATAATTATTCCTATCATTTAATACTTCCACAACATGAATATGACCATCGGGTGTCACACATGGCTGACCAAGTTCCATGTATTCTCTATGCCAACCATTGACAAATTTTGATATGCCATCATTCTTTTCCTTGGCTAACAACATTTTAGTAGGCACTCTTTCAAACATACTTTTCAAATTCTTAAAATACTCATCTTTTTGCTCTTTGGTTCTATTTACAAAGCAATCTCTAGTTAGAACCCTTAACAATTCATCTAAATCATCTTCATCCTCAAAATGGTTAAGAAAAATGTCTATTTCCTTGTCTTTATCAATTCTTAAGCACATTTCAAAAATATTAAATTCAGTATCTAGAGGTTTCAAACCACCCTTAAATGGTTCATTGTAGAAAAATTTAACAAAACCCTCACCATCAAGCAGCTAATAAAATCTTTCAAACATTTTCATATTAATTTTATTTACATTACACCAGTCAAATGAAGCTACATCTCCATGTTTATAAACATTTTCAGATATAAAACCTCTATGGTGGAGGTTAACTATGAAGTTTTTATATGTTTTCCCTATACAAATTCATAATAAAATAATCTTCAGTACAAATCTCTAAACATGTACACACATGCAAAATTTAAATTAACAAATACACCTAAACCATAACAAAGGAATATTTTATTTCATTACCAAAATATAAAAATTAAAGCATGTTTCTCGAAATAGGCAGCCTCAATATTAATACACTTTTTATCCAAATTTAATCCACAAAAAGAAATTGAAAAAAAAAATAAAACAAATAACTACAGACAAAGAAATCGAAAAAAATATAATTAAAGTTTATCTGGCCTACCATATTGTGGAACACTCTCAAAACCCAATCTGAGTATAGGGTGGTCCATTGTCTCCTCCCTTTTAGCTAAGCATCCCCACCTTTATCTTTAACTACCATCGAAAATGATACCACAATACTTAAAAAATTTAGTAATAGAAAACGACATCGCTAGGATAACTATATAAGAATGAGCAAAGAATGCTTAAAAGATTTAGTAATAAAAAAAGAGAGAGTGAATAACCTAAAGGAGGCAAGTGAGGAGAATATGGACCCGTTGTTATCGGTATATGGGGAAGCAAGAGAGAGAAAAGGACGCGGGTGAGAGAACGACATTGTTCTAGGTGGATCTGCCATTATGGGCGGTTCAAGTGCAGTGGTTTGCGGTGGCGGAGCTGTTGTCTTCCCAAGTGGTAGTGGAGGAGGTTGAGCTAGAAGGCGACCGAGATAAAAAAAAAAAAAAAAAAAAAAAAACATATGGTTGTGGGTACTAGTTAGGGTTAGGATTTTCTGATTGTAATTTTTTTTTAATAATCGACACTTGTCGCGTTTTGAGTTGTTACACATTTACTTCATTGCTCACGTGACAGATTACATGACATGAGCCACGTGTTAAGCTGATTTGTCCAAATGTCTACGTGACATGCTTACATGCCAATTTTTTTCACGTGTGTAGGAATGCTGAGTGTGCACGCCGGCTGAACGTTTTGGTGGTTTCTTCACCGAAAATGGTCAAAATGACTTTTCTATATACATGTTCTAAATTTAGTAATTTTTTAGAAAACAAAAATTCTTTTATTATATTAGTGTTATTTGAGTATAACTTCAATGACCATGAGTGAAATTAACCCATTATATAGGGAAACATTTTTATAGTGGCTGTAGACACCGGGTCCTGAGTCAGCCTAGATCGAAGTTACCCAATGATGATAATTGCCTTCACAGGCTTAAAAGGTTAAAGGTGATGATTTTCTCGTCAAATTTGCATTTTAGAGTGAAAATTAGAAAATAATAAAAAAAAAAAGATTTAAAAAATAAATTTTGAAAAATGGGGACTTAAAATTATGGTGTTTTTAGTCAATTTAAAATTTAAAAAAAATAGAAAAAAAAAATAAAAAAAAAATAAATAAAAAAATTTTTCGGACCGCGAGTGTAGGGCGCGGCAGCGCGCAGGCGCGCGGGCGCCTAGCTCGCCGGTGCCAGGCGCCCAGCACGCCGACGCCCAGGCGCCCAGCGCGCTGGGCGCGATTTAGCGACGCGCGGCGTCGCCAATGCTGCGCGTCGCTAAAAAGTGACGCGCAGCGTTGCGCGCTGCGCGCCGCACCGCTCGCCTCTTCGCGCGATTCCCGCGCGAAGCTCGGGCGGGAATCGCGCGCCTCGCCGCGTGAGTGCCCGTCGCTCTATAGCGACGGGCGGTGCCCTCTGTGGCGACGGCCTCCTGGCCGTCGGTACAGGGTCTGATACCCTTTTCCTCTTTTTCAGCCTTTTTTCCGATTTTTTCACCCAAAAATCCGTTTTTTATCCCATTTTTTTGGGGTTTTTGACTTCAAATTAAATTCTAAAATATTTTTTTAGGTAATTAAATAATAAAACTTGATTTTATCATTAAAAATAAAATAATTTTGGGTTAAAATAGGTTTTTTCCTTAATTAAATTAGGGCAACCTATTTTATCCTATAAATAGTTTATGATGAAATCAAAGTAGCCTCTCTTCTCTTCTCCTCTCCTCTCCACATTTTTTAGACCTAAAAATTTCAGATTTCTTCTTCTTCTTCCACCAAAAATTCCAGATTTTTTCCCCAACCAAAAATCAAAAAAGAAAAATCAAATGTTCATTCTTTTTCCAACATAATTTCTTCTAAACATATTTTTTAGAGGAAGTTTTGTTGTTTGATTTAATTTTTGAGACAAATAGAATAATTATTTGTTCTCAAAATTGTTTTTTTTAATCTTTTATTTTGTGTTCAATAAAACTTTTTTCATTGATTTTGTTTTGAATCTCTTTTTGATAAAAAATTGATTTTGAGACAAATAAAATAATTGTTTGTCATCAAAATCTAATTTTTATTTGATAAAACTTCAATCAATTTTTCTTTATTTCAATCAATAAAACTTTTTTGATCAAAATCATTTCTTTAGGCAAAGGTATCAATTCTTTGTTCTTAAAGAATTTTTGATCATTTTTTTTATGTTCCTTGGAATAAAATTCCAACACTTACATCTTATTTCACTCTAATATTGTGAATCATCAAACAAAGAAATCAATCATCACTTTTCCTTCATCAAATCCAATACTCTGAGGGTAAATATTCTAGGCTCAATTTCAATTCCTATTCTATTTTATTTTATTTAATTTGTTCATGTATATTTTATTGTTTTTATTGATTTATTTATTGTTTTCATCTATTCATTTGTTGTATTGATCTTATATTTGTTCCATTTAATTGTTTATATATATGATTTGATTTTTATTCATGTGAATATTGTCTTTTTAATTCCTAACATGTAAATAATTTATTTTGATTCCTCATTATTTTTAACATGCAAATAATTAATTAATTTAAACTAATCTTTTTGCCATGTAAATAGTTTGTATTAACTATGAACATATCAATTAACCTTGTTATATATCATTATTATTTTCATTCCTTTGTTTACTAATTTTTATCATTGTTACATGATTTTATTATCATTTGTTTATTTATTCATTCATTATTTTTCACTTATCATCATTATTTTCATCATGTGCATATTTTTTCATGTACTAATTAATTAACATGTTATATTTTATTTTCATCACATCATTTAATCATTTATCACATATAATGCATGTTTCTCATTTTATTTTGGTTTGTTAATATTTTTTATTCCATTATCATTCTTTTCATATCATCTTATTTTATTTTAATTTGTTATTCATTATTTTGTATGTTTAATTGATTTAATCACTAACATTATTTTATTTGTATTTTGTTTTTATGTCTAAACTCATTTTTCGCTTGGGCGTTTTTGCGAGCACATCGGGGAGGTCCAAAAAAGGCTCGTTTGGTTTATTTATTTGCTTTATTTGTAATATTTTATTTAATTTTGCCATATAATTTTCTTGTAAAATTATTTATTTAGGCTCGCTAGAAAGAAAATCACAAAAACATTTCTATTAATTAACTTGACATTTTTTCTAAATAAAAGGGGACCAATGTCCTAGTTTTTCATACCCAAATAAATCATCACATCAAAACTGTTTCATAATAAATATGCATGCGAGGACCAATGTTCTCACTATTAATGAATAACCCGTTTTATGCATGTATTTCACTTTTATAAATGGGAGTTGTATTCCGCTCCTAGTGTTATTGTAATTCATTTTTTGAATGCTTTATTTTGGATTTTGCTTACATTTACCGCTTTTGATATGAATGATTGCGCCTTTAAATTAAAATTGCATTGTGTGGAAAGTTGATGAAACAATGAATTCAAAACTTAATTATAATATTAATCAAGGTACGAATATATGAGAAGTCCCGAATCCTGCTCTGGTCTTTGGGCTCAAGAGGCTAGAGGTTATCCTCCAAGACACCTTCTTGTGTCACGAGAATTAGACGTTAATCCTAGGCCTCATGGCCCAATATGGATAAAATGTGCAAGTCTTAGGCTCTCCGAGGCGAGAGAAACTTTCCCAATGTTCTATTGGGTGGCGACTCCATGAAACCTCCTTGTTGCCCAACATAGACGCACTTGCGATTTATCGCAAGCTGTTGACGGACCCACAATTGCCCCGATCGCCCACGTGCGGGCGGTCCGAGCGGGCGGCCGCGGGGATCCGGCGCGCGTCACAGTGGCGACTCCACTGGGGACATACTCGAGACTTCGATTCGAAAGTACCTTGATTAAAAATCATAATTGAGTTTTAATTTAAAAATTTCATCTTCTTTCAAAACTGCATTGCATCTCATTAGAGCCTTAGATCTATGCTAGTTTGGTCCCTCTTTTAGCCCCGGTGCGTTCCCGAAGCGCGACCCCATTTTCACTCAATTTGGGGAAGTGTTAAGGATAATCACCAGCCCAAGCCTCGTACCTTAATGGTATATCAAAATGGTGACCCGATCGGTCGTTACGCTCGTGATGAGCTAGACCCGTCGGCAGGGATCATGCTTGGGTAGCCCTAAAGTAACACCACCCTTTGACCAAAGCTCATGTAATGGAAATAGATACTTCCCTTAGGTGATATGAGCCGTAATACCTTGCTTGCTATATGGATCATTATGTATTGGACAAACCCAAATAATCTGATTGGTCACCTAATCAAAGGCTTTCATGCCCCGATAGGCCCATGTCCACTTGTTCGGGCTGCCTGAATACATAATGATCATAACCCATCTGCTTGCACATTAGATAAGAGATGTT
The DNA here is from genome assembly GCA_947683425.1 of Excoecaria cochinchinensis. Lineage (NCBI taxonomy): Eukaryota > Viridiplantae > Streptophyta > Magnoliopsida > Malpighiales > Euphorbiaceae > Excoecaria > Excoecaria cochinchinensis. The sequence continues at coordinate 661,392 of CANTUQ010000177.1, read as the reverse complement.
ATGATGCCGGTTTTCCACCGAGCACCATACGCATCCATTGGGTTCCCCGCTAACCCATGGATCAAGCCCACCTAGGAAAGAGACCGCATTACCTCGGGTGTGGGAGTAATAAGGTTGGAAGGATCTACTTGCTTGCATGTGATTGTAAATGTTGCATAGCTCACTATCATGCATTGTATATGTCATTCATGCATCATCCTAACAATCTAATTTTTTTCAGCCATCATAGATTCATCTAAGTGGACTAGAGGTTCCGACGGTCGGTTAATAAGGACAAATCTGCTCTTTGAGTTGTCGGAACTAGTGCCTGACTGGGATTCTGAGTCATTCCCATCAATCAGTGAAGCCTCTGTAGAATCATCAATGGCAGAAGAACCTGGAGTTTTGACCACTCAAGACCTAGCTAGGAGGCTAGAGGATTTTGAACGGAGAGTGCTAGACATGATGGGTGCCATGGCTGAAAGGATTGCCCATCCACCTGCTGCCCCACAACCACCTGCTGCTCTACAGCCACAAGCAGCCCTTCCTCGGGGGCAAGCCGAACCACCTGCTGGTGGGGAGGCTCCCTTCGTTGGAGCTGCTGCTCGTCAACCCAACAATGAGCACAGAGCTGCCGCACCCATCGAGCCAAGAGGGGAAAGGATTCACAATCCCAATGATGATTTCCTAATGGAGGAGGAAGAAGAAGTGGTGCCGATAGTCCACCAAGCTGCAAGGCCCAGAGCACCCAGAGTAGAGGATGAAGCTTTAAGAGGTATGAGACAACAGATCGAAGCTATCACCCGCATGCTGTCAGCAGGCAAGGGGGTCAACCCAGAAGACAGAGATCTGGGGGATGAAGAGCTGCTGCCCCAAAGATTCAAGATGCCCGAGCTTCCGAAGTTTGATGGCACCTCTGACCCATCCGCCCACATCAAGCAGTACACCTTGGTCATGAAAGGCACAGGGCTGAGCAAGAAGCAGAAGGTGGAATATTTCTGCCTTAGTCTGGTGGGCCCGGCAGTTGACTGGTACCACGGGTTGGATAGGAGGTCCAAAGAGGATTGGGACCTTTTGACCGAAGAATTCATGAAGCAGTACGACTGCAGCACCAGGATGGAGGTCACCCTAAAAGACCTCGAGCTTCTACAGCAGAAGAATGATGAGTCATTCCATGAGTACCTTACAAGATGGAGAAACAGGGTCATGGAGATGAACAGGAAGCCTGACACTGCAGACCAGATCAGGTTGTTTATCAGAAACTCATGCCCTTACTTAAGGGACTTGCTCAGTTTTAAGGGGCTCAAGGACTGGGAGTCACTTAAGGATATCGCTATAGAAGCTGAGGCGGCTTACCTGGCAAAGAAAGCAAACCAAAATAACTTTGCTGGGAAAGGCTATGGGAACCAGTAGGGATTCAAATCAGGAGGTGCCGGGGGCAGCAACAGCAGAAACAGTAGGATGGCAGAGGTCTCAGCTACTGGAGTTGGGCAGGGTCAGAGATACTACTCCAACTTAGGCCGCTCTCTATCTTGGGTACTGGAGAAACTAATGAAAGAAGGCAAGTTGCAACCTTTGCCACCAAGACCAGCCTTGAGTCAAGGACAGCCAGGACATAGAGGTGATCAGTACTGCGCTTACCACCAGCACACCGGCCATTTGACTGACTATTGCCGTATTCTGAGAAACAAGATCCAGGATCTCATTGACACCAATCAGATCACAGATCCTGAGAAGAGAGAAAAGAAGAAGAAGGCAGGCTACAACGCAGTCCCTCCACCGCAAACATGATCGTGTCTTGCAGTCCACTAGTGATATTGCTTTTAGATGCTGGAATCTTTTTATTTCTAGAACATTTTATGCTACAATTTTCTGTTTGTAATAAAGAGAACAATTTTGCTTATTTGTATGGCATTTCTATTGATTTCATTTCGCATGATCATAACAAATTAACTTTGGCATTAATTCAAATAATATGACTGCAGTTAATCTCGAAAACTTTGGGGAACCCAAAGAAAATTTTGATAGCATCTAACATAGCTCCTGTAAAAAAGAAAAAAAGAAAAACTAGTTGCAATTAGGGGACTGGATGGAAACTCACTAAGAGCACTAGAACCTTTCTGATTACCCGTCAAAGCGACCTCTGGATAAGACGGAACCTAGAAAATGATTTAGGCACTATTTCTTTGTATAGCTCTCTAAATGACCATTTCCTACCCTTATTCTACAATCGCTTGCTAGCCCATTGAGCTTTTATGCAGGTATGCTGAATGCGTACCAATTTTGTTGTTGCACACATTAAAACTATACCCTCACCTAAAATGATTTTGGCTTCCCCTTAGAAGAGTGGCCGCTCTAAAACTGATGGATGTACATTTGCACAATTCTTCGGACTATTAAAAAATTGCCTTGATAAGAGCAAGTTCATACTTTGGAAAGAGGGTTTAGTCATGCATGAAAGACAAGCGAAAGCAAAAAAAAAAAAAAAGAAAAAGAAAAATGAAAGATCCAAAAAGAAAAAATGAATGAAAAATGAAAGAAAAAGAAGCAAAGAAAAGAAAAAAAAAGAATAAAAAAGAGAGCTCAAAATGGTGACCAATTGACTAGTTTCAATAATTGCCCTTCTGATCACAAGGAGCTAGAATGTTATCAAGCCCAAATTCAAGAATAATTTTGAGCCGAGAACGGTTCATCCATCAGTCGAGAAAATATCGCGGCCATTTTTCTCTAGCAACCTGATCTTTCTTTGACAGCCATCTACCTAAGCCTAACATTACAACCAAAGTAAGACCTTTTGATTCTTGGTTCAGTCTTATCCAATTAGCGGAGATGACCTTCTAAAGAGGTTTGGTACGTAAGAAGAGGCCTATGGTGTTTCTTGAACTTCAAGCGAGAAGCCACGAGTGCAATCATGCATTCGAGTTAAGTCTCGTCTCCAACATTGCTTCTAGAATTCGCATTCAAGAAAAAATTGAGAGAAAATCGTCAATCATAAAACCCGAGAGGGCTGATTGATGACAGGAGTTTTGATGCTTTCAAGATCTATCTCGAGATTAGCTAAAGTCTTGTATTTTTTAAAATCAATGCCAAAATAATGATCATGTTTAATAAAATCAAATTGAAACACATGCATTTATGAAATGATGTGATCAGAGTATTGTACCCTGTGTGATCAAACTCATGTATCTGCCTACCCTCTGCTACTCTCAGCACGCAAACGCTTCAGCCGATTCATCCTGCTATCAAATGAGAAGAATCAAGCTCATGCAACCATGTCCTAAGACTCCCTAAAGATTCTTGCCAACAACTTCAGCAACCTCAAAAAAAAAAAAAAAAAAAAAAAAAAAAAAAAAACAACAAAAAAAGAGAGCCGTTAGAGTGAAAACCGTAACTGGCGCTCTAAGCAAAAACTAGGCAAAAGGATAGGGTGAAAACCTGAAAACAGGCAGTCTGTCCTTAAAAAAAAAAAAAAGAAGAAAGAGAAAAGCCGCTGGATTGGGTTGGGTCCATTCCAGGCAAAACAAAAAAAAAAAAAAAAAAGGCGTAGGGTTATGTGAAAATCCACAAAGGACGCATCTCCCACTAAGAAAAGCTAGTGTGAAAATCCACAAGGGACGCACTACCTTCAAATAATGACTACAGGTACCAGGTGAGAATCTCGCAATCCCAAAGGGCATGAAATTCAAAAGCAGCTCAAAAGGCATCAATTATATCGCAAATCGCAACTAGCCCGGCATCATCTTCGAGTTCACATAGATGAATTTTTATCTTGCATTCCTGCATTACTCATGCATTTCACTTGCATGCTCACCATTTTTGCATAGTTTAGTTTCCTTATTTTGCAGAAAGAAAGGCTTGAGGCGGACGCCGACAAAAGCCGAGTGATGACATCGGTCAAATCATCAATCAAAACCTCAACTCATTCATCAATCAAGATATTGATCAAAACATATATCCAAGCCTCAACTCAATCATCAATCCACATACCAGCTTAATCATCAATCCAAGCACCATCCAAAGACCTCTCAGGGGGCAATCAACCAAAGACTTCTCAGGGAGCAGAAAACCGAAGACTTCTCAGGGAGCAGAAAACCGAAGACTTCTTAGGGAGCAGAAAACCGAAGACTTCTCAGGGAGCAGAAAACCGAAGACTTCTCAGGGAGCAGAAAATCAAAGACTTCTCAGGGAGCAGCAAACCGAAGACTTCTCAGGGAGCAGAAAATCGAAGACTTCTCAGGGAGCAGTAAACCGAAGACTTCTCAGGGAGCAGCTAACTGAAGACCTCTCAGGGGGCAAACAATCAATGAACTGAAGACCTCTCAGGGGGCAAATAATCAATGAACCGAAGACCTCTCAGGGGGCAAACGATCAATAAACCGAAGACTTCTCAGGGAGCAGCTAACTGAAGACCTCTCAGGGGGCAAACAAACAATCAATGAACAGAAGACCTCTCAGGGGGCAAACGATCAATGAACCGAAGACCTCTCAGGGGGCAATCAACCAAAGACTTCTCAGGGAGCAGCAAATCTAAGACCTCTCAGGGGGCAAACAATCAATCAACGGAAGACTTTTCAGGGAGTAGCAAATATAAGACCTCTCAGGGGGCAAACGATAAATGAAATGAAGACCTCTCAGGGGGCAAACAAACGATCGATGAACCGAAGACCTCTCAGGGGGCAATCAACCGAAGGGCTCACAGATAGCACCACTTCAACAAACGAAAACATACCACCATCTCAGAATTCTCCAGTTCGGAAAGACGGCCGACTCAGGTACGCGTCTCTTTCCTTTTCTTCTTTGAGTTTAGGCTCACCTAGACACTAGTGTACTAGATTCCCCTAAACTGGGGGCAACTGTAGACACCGGGTCCTGAGTCAGCCTAGATCGAAGTTACCCAATGATGATAATTGCCTTCACAGGCTTAAAAGGTTAAAGGTGATGATTTTCTCGTCAAATTTGCATTTTAGAGTGAAAATTAGAAAATAATAAAAAAAAAAGATTTAAAAAATAAATTTTGAAAAATGGGGACTTAAAATTATGGTGTTTTTAGTCAATTTAAAATTTAAAAAAAATAGAAAAAAAAAATAAATAAAAAAATAAATAAAAAAATTTTTCGGACCGCGAGTGTCGGGCGCGGCAGCGCGCAGGCGCGCGGGCGCCTAGCTCGCAGGTGCCAGGCGCCCAGCACGCCGACGCCCAAGCGCCCAGCGCACTGGGCGCGATTTAGCGACGCGCGGCGTCGCCAATGCTGCGCGTCGCTAAAAAGTGACGCGCAGCGTTGCGCGCTGCGCGCCGCACCGCTCGCCTCTTCGCGCGATTCCCGCGCGAAGCTCGGGCGGGAATCGCGCGCCTCGCCGCGTGAGTGCCCGTCGCTCTATAGCGACGGGCGGTGCCCTCTGTGGCGACGGCCTCCTGGCCGTCGGTACAGGGTCTGATACCCTTTTCCTCTTTTTCAGCCTTTTTTCCGATTTTTTCACCCAAAAATCCGTTTTTTATCCCATTTTTTTGGGGTTTTTGACTTCAAATTAAATTCTAAAATATTTTTTTAGGTAATTAAATAATAAAACTTGATTTTATCATTAAAAATAAAATAATTTTGGGTTAAAATAGGTTTTTTCCTTAATTAAATTAGGGCAACCTATTTTATCCTATAAATAGTTTATGATGAAATCAAAGTAGCCTCTCTTCTCTTCTCCTCTCCTCTCCACATTTTTTAGACCTAAAAATTTCAGATTTCTTCTTCTTCTTCCACCAAAAATTCCAGATTTTTTCCCCAACCAAAAATCAAAAAAGAAAAATCAAATGTTCATTCTTTTTCCAACATAATTTCTTCTAAACATATTTTTTAGAGGAAGTTTTGTTGTTTGATTTAATTTTTGAGACAAATAGAATAATTATTTGTTCTCAAAATTGTTTTTTTTAATCTTTTATTTTGTGTTCAATAAAACTTTTTTCATTGATTTTGTTTTGAATCTCTTTTTGATAAAAAATTGATTTTGAGACAAATAAAATAATTGTTTGTCATCAAAATCTAATTTTTATTTGATAAAACTTCAATCAATTTTTCTTTATTTCAATCAATAAAACTTTTTTGATCAAAATCATTTCTTTAGGCAAAGGTATCAATTCTTTGTTCTTAAAGAATTTTTGATCATTTTTTTTATGTTCCTTGGAATAAAATTCCAACACTTACATCTTATTTCACTCTAATATTGTGAATCATCAAACAAAGAAATCAATCATCACTTTTCCTTCATCAAATCCAATACTCTGAGGGTAAATATTCTAGGCTCAATTTCAATTCCTATTCTATTTTATTTTATTTAATTTGTTCATGTATATTTTATTGTTTTTATTGATTTATTTATTGTTTTCATCTATTCATTTGTTGTATTGATCTTATATTTGTTCCATTTAATTGTTTATATATATGATTTGATTTTTATTCATGTGAATATTGTCTTTTTAATTCCTAACATGTAAATAATTTATTTTGATTCCTCATTATTTTTAACATGCAAATAATTAATTAATTTAAACTAATCTTTTTGCCATGTAAATAGTTTGTATTAACTATGAACATATCAATTAACCTTGTTATATATCATTATTATTTTCATTCCTTTGTTTACTAATTTTTATCATTGTTACATGATTTTATTATCATTTGTTTATTTATTCATTCATTATTTTTCACTTATCATCATTATTTTCATCATGTGCATATTTTTTCATGTACTAATTAATTAACATGTTATATTTTATTTTCATCACATCATTTAATCATTTATCACATATAATGCATGTTTCTCATTTTATTTTGGTTTGTTAATATTTTTTATTCCATTATCATTCTTTTCATATCATCTTATTTTATTTTAATTTGTTATTCATTATTTTGTATGTTTAATTGATTTAATCACTAACATTATTTTATTTGTATTTTGTTTTTATGTCTAAACTCATTTTTCGCTTGGGCGTTTTTGCGAGCACATCGGGGAGGTCCAAAAAAGGCTCGTTTGGTTTATTTATTTGCTTTATTTGTAATATTTTATTTAATTTTGCCATATAATTTTCTTGTAAAATTATTTATTTAGGCTCGCTAGAAAGAAAATCACAAAAACATTTCTATTAATTAACTTGACATTTTTTCTAAATAAAAGGGGACCAATGTCCTAGTTTTTCATACCCAAATAAATCATCACATCAAAACTGTTTCATAATAAATATGCATGCGAGGACCAATGTTCTCACTATTAATGAATAACCCGTTTTATGCATGTATTTCACTTTTATAAATGGGAGTTGTATTTCGCTCCTAGTGTTATTGTAATTCATTTTTTGAATGCTTTATTTTGGATTTTGCTTACATTTACCGCTTTTGATATGAATGATTGCGCCTTTAAATTAAAATTGCATTGTGTGGAAAGTTGATGAAACAATGAATTCAAAACTTAATTATAATATTAATCAAGGTACGAATAAATGAGAAGTCCCGAATCCTGCTCTGGTCTTTGGGCTCAAGAGGCTAGAGGTTATCCTCCAAGACACCTTCTTGTGTCACGAGAATTAGACGTTAATCCTAGGCCTCATGGCCCAATATGGATAAAATGTGCAAGTCTTAGGCTCTCCGAGGCGAGAGAAACTTTCCCAATGTTCTATTGGGTGGCGACTCCATGAAACCTCCTTGTTGCCCAACATAGACGCACTTGCGATTTATCGCAAGCTGTTGACGGACCCACAATTGCCCCGATCGCCCACGTGCGGGCGGTCCGAGCGGGCGGCCGCGGGGATCCGGCGCGCGTCACAGTGGCCCAAATAACGGTCTACAAGTGTTAGTGTATGTTTACAATTCCTTTATGATGATTGCAGTGTCGAGTAGTGTATTGAGTGAAATTAACAGTAGTGAAGTTCATTCTTGAGTGTGCCTGAAATATAGCAATCCTGGGATGGGTGATCCCGGGGCAGCTATACAGCGAACTCGACTGTCATTTTTTAGAAAAATTATTATTTTAAAAGATCTATTTGTGAACTGTCAGGAGTCTAATGGTGAAATTTGAGATGAAAACGGAGTGAAATAGGCCTTCGAAAGTCATTCTGAAGTTAGCCTCTAATTCGGTTCAAATTGAACTAGGCCCCAAATGGACTCCGATTGATTTAAAAATTTGCAGGGAGACTATTTTTGATGTTTTAAGAATAATGGAATTGGTTGGGAGTGAAAATAAGGTGAGGAACACATAGATGCTTTGGAATAGTGGAAATGAACCGAAAAACTAAATTTTTGGTTCAAATCGGTCGGACCACTTCGGTTGGACCGGTTCGGTTAAATAATGGACTATATAAGGGAGGAAATGGCTGAATTTCTCTAGACAAATCAGCCACTCCACTGCCTCTTCTTCTTCTTCCTAAACCGAATGGGTTTTCTCTCTTTCTCCTCAATTTTTCTTCAATTCTTCTCAAAGCTCTCCCCAAATTTCAACCTCCTAGATTAATTTCAGCTCCTTTGTAACCTAATAGAAGTGATTGGAGTCCATTTGGAGCATTGGAAGTGAAAAAAAATAAGTATACAAAGTTTAGGTTAAGTTTTAAGATAAGAGATTTAGGTGTTTTTAATTAAGTTTATTGGTCCCTATGGGGGTTTTCAAGGGTGTAGAGTTCATTTATGATGTTAGTTTGTTAAAAGAAATCTTGGTTTTTATGATGTGTGGACTTTTCAATTCGGCCATGGTAGGCTATTAATATTCAGCACGTAGTTTATTTTGACTGGATGTAGGTACACCTTAGGACGGAGCAAGCATGCCTCGGTCAGTCTTAGAGCAAGGATCAAAGAGAATATCTAGTTATCTTTTGTATGTTTTGGTTTTATGTATTGGCATGTATATAAAGTTTGGGATGGATTATGTGGTGATTTATGGATTTATGTATGTGGATATTATAACTCTATGGACGGATATTTTAGACTGTGATGGGTATGTATTGGATGATATTAATGTTGTGCCCTTGCCGGGGCTGTGGTTTTTGAAATTTGTAGGTTTGGGTAGTGAAAATTACAAGCTGTTATACTGCCGAAATTTTTACCAAATGAATAGTAATATTTGACAGTTATAGGTCAATCGGCAACTAAGTTAATAAGTGAAATCATTAAGTGAATTTATTAAGTGAAATGAATGATTAAGTTAATAAAAGATTAAGTGTAGGAAAAAAAATTTAGCCACAATTTGAATTAAGTTTAGGTCAACCGTAGTACGATCATGGTAATCGCACAGTATTCCTAAGATGGCAGTGTACATATAGGGTATAAGGGTGTTACATTTATTTTGGTATCAGAGCGCGGTTTAGGCGATTCTAAGATCGGAGTGGGGTATTGTAAGTGAATGTATATACATGCCAATGGAAGTGAATATTATTTTATGGTACTGATGTATGCTTGCTCCTTGTTATAGTGTATAAATGGCATCCGATCAAAGCTACAGTGTTGGTGATGGTGAGAGTGGAGCCTCGGCTAGTGTTGGTCGAGCCGGGACTTCACAACAGCAGTCGACTCCTCCAGTGGCTCCTCCCCCGCCATAACCTGACTTCCTAAAAATGATGGCAGATTACATTCAGCATCGTATTCAAACTGAATTGGCCCAGCAACCTCTAGTGCTAATGCACCCCGCTGCTCCACCTCAGAAGAAGCCGATTTTAGAGCAGCTTAAGAAAATGGGAACCGATGACTTCTTTGGGCGTAACCCGATGTCTTTTGAGCAAGTGGAAGAACGATTATTCCGTATCAAGAGAATATTTGAGATCTTACATAGTACACCGGAGGAAAAGTTCGAAGGGGCAGTTGCATTACTTTAGGGTCCAGACTACTTTTGGTGGGATGCAGTGAGAAAACACACCCCAGCTAACCAGTTGACCTGGGAGTACTTCATTGATCAGTTCGAGAAGAAATATGTAGGAGCTGAGTATAAAGCCTCGATGCAAGAAGCTTTTTGGAGACTTCGATAGGGAAACAAGACGGTGGCTGAGTATGAAAGAGATTTTGAGATATTGAGTGCCTATTTAGATGACATGTTGAGGATAGAAGATAGGTTAATGGAGAGATTTGAGCGGGGTCTCCGCAACTGCATTAAACAGATTGTGAGTGGCCAGAGACATCCAGACCTGAGATCTTTAGTGGCAGCTTCTATTAAAGTTGAGGCATCACAGGCAGATGAGGCAGAGAGACAGACTCAGTTCTAACAGAAAAGGAAACCGGGACAATCTAGTGGAGTAGGCAGTCAGAGTAAGAGATCTAGAGGGCTACCTCCATCCCAGAGTAGAGGTTTAGCAGTACCGGCCTGCAGTCAAAAAATTCTAGCCGGTAGTGGAGTACCAGCTTCATCAGTGCAGTGCACCATGGGGTAAAGGTAAAGGCACTCCTCAGCAGTGCAACCATTGCGGTAGATCACACCCTGGTGAGTGTAGATATTTATCTGCTACCTGTTTTAAATGTGGGTTGAAGGAACACCTGGTGAAAGATTGTCCCGATGCTGTACCATTATCAGTGACTTCACTAGCTCCAGGTGCAGGGTCTTCAGCACCCCAAGGGCGAGGTAGGGGGACAACCTCCCATACTTTACCTAGACCATCTCCTCCACCATCTCAAAGGTAGGGTCGTGCAGTGGGCCATACTTATGTAGTGAGGGCCCGAGATCAGGAGGACTCACCTGATGTGGTAATAGGTAAATTCTCTTTATTTTCTAATTCAGTGTATGCACTTATTGATCCTGGGTCCACACATTCCTATATTAGCACAAACATTGCACAGGGTAAAGGGTTAGATGATTCTTACCTTAACCAAGACATCTTAGTGAGCAACCTATTAGGCCATAGTGTTATAGTGAATAAAGTGTATCAAGATTGTCCCATTAGTGTTCAAGATAGTGTCTTCCCAGCCAATTTGACTGAACTCCCCTTCAAAGAGTTTGATGTTATCTTGGGAATGGATTGGTTGTCCACCCACCATGTGATGGTCAGTTGTAAAAGGAAAAGAGCTACCCTTAAAACTTTTAATGATCGGGAGATAAAGGTAGTGGGCCAAAGACCAGATTTCCTTTTTGATGTAATCTCAGCTACAGCAGCAAAACGTTTAATCAGAAAAGGGTGTGTTGCCTATTTATGCTATGCAATGGATGCAAAGAAGGAAGCCCATACAATATCAGATGTGCCAACAGTGAGAGAGTTTCAAGATGTGTTCCCATAAAATCTTCCAGGTTTGCCATCTGACCGGGAGAACAAGTTCTCTATTGAAGTGGCTCCAGGCACAGCACCTGTTTCCATTGCTCCTTATAGAATAGCACCAGTATAATTAAAAAAATTAAAGATTCAGCTACAGGAATTGCTTGAAAAAGGCTTTATTAGGCCGAGTACATCACCATGGGGAGAACCAGTGTTATTTATCAAAAAGAAAGACGGGTCACTCAGGCTATGCATTGATTATCGGCAGCTGAATAAATTGACAATTAAAAACAAGTATCCACTGCCACACATTGAAGATTTATTTGATTAGTTAAAATGTGCATGCGTATTCTCAAAGATTGATTTGAGATCGGGTTACCATCAGTTGAAAATAAAAGAAGCAGATGTTCCCAGAAAATTTTCCAGGTTTGCCATCTGACCGGGAGATTGAGTTCTCTATTGAAGTGGCTCCAAGCACTTACTCCTTATAGAATGGCACCAGTAGAATTAAAAAAATTGAAGATTTAGCTGCAGGAATTGCTTGAAAAAGGCTTTATTAGGCCGAGTACATCACCATGGGGAGCACCAGTGTTATTTGTCAAAAAGAAAGACGGGTCACTCAGGCTATGCATTGATTATCGGCAGCTGAATAAATTGACAATAAAAAACAAGTATCCACTACCACTCATTGAAGATTTATTTGATTAGTTGAAAGGTGCATGCGTATTCTCAAAGATTGATTTGCGATAGGGTTACCATCAGTTGAAAATAAAAGAAGCAGATGTTCCTAAGACAACTTTTTGCACCAGATATGGCCATTATGAGTTTCTGGTGATGCCTTTTGGACTCACAAATGCACCAGCAGCTTTTATGGACCTTATGAACCGAATCTTATCAGTTCGTAGTGGTATTCATTGATGATATCCCGGTGTACTCAAGGACTCCAGAAGAGCATGACAAGCACTTGAGAATTGTTTTGCAAACTCTCAAAGAAAGAAGTTGTATGCCAAATTCAGTAAGTGTAATTTTTGGTTGAATAAAGTGTGATTTCTAGGCCATGTTATATCAACGGAAGGTATTAAAGTGGATCCTAAGAAGATAGAAGTAGTTTTGCAGTGGAGAACACCCAAGAATGTCACAAAAATTAGAAGCTTCTTGGATTTAGCAGGCTACTATATAAGGTTTGCTAAAGGCTTTTCCATTATCGCAGCGCCTTTGACCCGCCTATTATAGAAAAAGGTAGAGTTTGAGTGGACTAAAAAGTGCCAAGCCAGCTTTGATAAGTTAAAGACGATGTTGACAGAGGCTCTAGCGTTAACTCAACCCAATTCAGGTAAAGATTTCACAATCTACAGTGATGCATCCTTGAATGGGTTGGGTTGTGTACTTATGTAGGATGGCAAAGTGGTAGCTTATGCCTCCTGCCAGCTTCAGAATCATGAGAAAAACTACCCCACATATGATCTTGAGCTTGCAACCATAGTGTTCGCATTGAAGATTTGGAGGAATTACCTTTATGGTGAGAAGTGTTACATCTTCACAGATCATAAAAGCCTGAAATACTTGCTCACTCAAAAAGAACTCAATCTCAGACAGTGAAGATGGCTTGAATTGATCAAAGACTATGAATATTTCATTAACTATCACCCAGGGAAGGGCAACATTGTAGCAGATGCACTCAGTAAAAAATTCATGGCAGCATTGAAAGCTATGAATGTAAGGCTTGATGTAGCTGACAATGGGGCATTGATAGCAGAGTTTCAAGTGAAACCTGATTTTGTGCAACAAGTTAAAGCAGCCTAGAAGCAAGATGACAAGTTGAGTGCAGTGATAGATCGAGTGAAGGATAGTGATAGTAGTGACTATACAGTGGCTTTAGATAGCAGTTTATATTATAAACAGAGATTGTGTGCGCCGAATAAACCAGAGTTGAAAGAGAATATTTTGACAAAAGCACATCATAGCAGTTATGCCATGCATCCAGGGGGTAACAAGATGTATCAAGACTTGAAGATGCATTATTGGTGGCCAGGGATGAAGCGAGATGTGACTGAATTTATGGGAAAGTGTTTAATATGCTAGCAGGTTAAAGCTGAACATCGAGTGCCATCTGGGTTACTCCAGCCTATTTCTATACCCGAATGGAAGTGGGATCGAGTAACTATGGATTTTGTCACAAGGTTATCTCTCACCCGAAAGAAGCATGATGCAATTTGGGTGATCATTGACAGACTTACCAAATCAGCTCACTTTCTACCAGTGAGGATGGACTACCCATTAACTAAACTGGCTGAGTTATACATTAATGAAATAATGAGATTACATGGTGTACCTTCCTCCATTATTTCTGATAGAGATCCCCACTTCACTTTCGAGTTTTGGAAGAAGCTGCAGGAAGCTTTCCGTACCAAATTACATTATAGCATAGCTTTTCACCCACAGACAGATGGGCAGTCTGAGAAAGTCATTCAGATACTTGAAGATATGCTGAGGTGTTATGTGCTTGAATTCAAGAACAGTTGGGAAAAGTATCTACCTTTAGCAGAATTTGCATACAACAACAGTTATCAATCAAGCATCAAAATGGCTCCATATGAAGCATTGTATGGCCGAAAGTGCAGAACTCCCTTGTGTTGGACAGAGCTGAGTGAAAGCAAACTAGTGGTGTCAGATTTGGTTAGGGAAACAGAAGAAAAGGTTAAAGTGATAAAAGATTGTTTAAAGGAAGCCAGTGACAGACATAAGTCTTATGCCGATTTAAAGAGAAAAGATATAGAGTTTCAAGTGAGTGATAAAGTATTTTTGAAGGTTTTCCCGTGGAAAAGGGTTCTCCAGTTCGGGAAGAAGGGTAAATTGTCTCCAAGATTTATCAGGCCATATAAAGTGATTCAGCAAGTGGGACCAGTGGCATATAGATTGAAGCTTCCACAGGCTTTGGAAAAGATTCATGATGTGTTCCACGTATCAATGCTTCGGAGATACAGATCGGACCCGAGCCATGTGATTAAACTAGAGGAGATACAAGTACAGCCTGACCTGACTTATGAAGAGTAACTAGTGAAGATCTTAGCTAGAGAAGTCAGGCAACTCAGGAACAAGCATATTCCATTTGTGAAAGCACTCTAGAACCATCATAATGTAGAAGAAGCAACGTAGGAACTCAAAGCGACTATGCAACAGCAGTATCCACAGCTTTTCAAATCAGGTAAATTTTGACGATAAAATTTTCTTTTTAGTGGGATAGAATTATAGTGGCCCAAATACCGGTCTAAAAGTGTTAGTGTATGTTTACAATGCCTTTATGATGATTGCAGTATCAAGTAGTGTATTGAGTGATGTTAACAGTAGTGAAGTTCATTGTTGAGTGTGCCTGAAGTACAGCAATCCCGAGATGGGTGACCCCAAGGTAGCTATACAGCGAACCCGGCTGTCATTTTTTTTAAAAATTATTATTTCGCAAAATCGATCTGTGGACTGTTAGGAGTCTAATGGTGAAATTTGAGCTAAAAACAGAGTCAAATAGGCCTCCAAAAGTTATTCTGAAGTTGGCATCTGGTTCGATTCAAATTGAATGAGGATTTGACCGAATTTTTAAAAATAGTTATTGAGCTCTAAAAGGTGTAGTGTGGGAGTGTAAAGGTATGAAATAATTTTCTGTGATTTTTGACAACATTAGAATTGGATTTTGCGGCAGAATAAAAATAGTTGAATCGGATCGGTTTAAGTGAACCAAGCCCCAAATGGACTCTAATTGATTTAAAATTTTATAGGGAGACTATTTTTTATGTTTTAAGAACAATGAAATTGGTTGGAAGTGAAAATAAGGTGAGGAACACATAGATGCTTTGGAATAGTGGAAATGAACAGAAAAACCAAAATTTAGGTTCAAATCGGTCAGACCACTTCGGTTGGACCGATTCGGTTCAATTATGTACTATATAAGGGAGGAAATGGCTGGATTTCTCTAGAGAAATCAGCCACTCCACCTCCTCTTCTTCTTCTTCCTAAATCGAATGGGTTTTCTCTCTTTCTCCTCCATTTTTCTTCAATTCTTCTCAAAGGTCTCCCCAAATTTCAACCTCCTAGATTAATTTCAGGTCCTCTGTAACCTAATAGAAGTTATTGGAGTCCATTTGGAGAATTGGAAGTGGGAAAAATTAAGTATACAAAGTTTAGGTCAAGTTTTGAGGTAAGAGATTTAGGTGTTTTTAATTAAGTTTATTGGGCCCTATGGGGGTTTTCAAGGGTGTAGATTTCATTTATGATGTTAGTTTGTTAAAAGAAAGCTTGGTTTTTACGATGTGTGGACTTTTCAATTCGGCCATGGTAGGTAAACAAGGTGAGGAAGGAGTTTCTCAAACCAAAGGGAAAGAAAATGAAGCTTAGAGGAGTGTAGAGCAAGAATTTTAGGTTTGTGGTTACTCAATCCATCTCTTTCCATTAATTTATGTTGAAAATTAGGTTATGTCTAAGTGTGGGCATGTGATAATGGCATGATTAATTAAATCTAACTTGATAATCATGATTAGTGGGCTTAAATTAGTGTATAAACATGCTTAGATTAAATTTAAACAAATTGGTATGAAATCCCTAAAGTAAGCCAAATATTAACTTAAGGAATTCATCATGTTTATATGGGTTTTATGGCTTGTAAAGGATGGCTATCATGTGTATAAATTGTGTAATGCATAATGGAATGGTTAAAAGATTAAAAAGGAAACATAATGAATTTCTAAAGGTTTGGCCGAATGGAATGTTAAGGGTATAAATGAGAAATGTTGGGAAATATGGCATGTAATTGGTATTTATGGCATTCCTAACATGTAATCTAGACAATAGAGTGGTTAAATGAAATTAAAGTGAACCATATGAAAATATGATTCTTTAGCCAAATGGTATTCATGGTATGTGTAATGTGTATTTTGATGGTTTATCCCTTTTAATGACATATAATGACTAATTGATGATAAATAAGAGTGTATGCAAAATTGTAAGTGAATATGAAATGTATGCCGAAATATACATATTGCCATAATGTGATATTTATGTAAATTTTGATGATATATTGCCCTTAATAGTTGTCTGGTAGTGAAATCTAGTCCTGAATATAATTGGCTAGCCATAGGAATTTCACACTGCAGTACGAGTCATGACGACTCGCTATTGATAGGCCATTGATGGTCTGTCATGGTGTACAGTGTATAAAAATGATCAGTATAGTGTAGTGCCGTGAGGATTGGTCCTATTGGGGCCATTTCATAGTGTAGTGGATCTGTGGAATCCACGTCCCACATATCCAGTCAGTAGATTTTCTACCGGTTCTATACTAGAGGCATGATGGTAATTAACTGATAAAATTGATTAAAATAGTATTAAATGTGGAAATGAGTTTTTACATTAAGTTGGTAAAAAGTGGTAAAGTTAGGTAAAAAGTGTAAAAGTAAGGGTAATTTAGTAATTTTGACAAAATATGAAGTTAAAATGGTAATTTAGTGTAAAAGTGTTAAATTAGGGACCTAAATGTAATTTGATAAATCTATAAGGTAAAAAGTGAAATTTAAGTGTAAATGGGTAAATTGGTAATTAAAGATAATTAAGTAGGATAAAAGTGGAAAATGAGTTTAAATAAGGTTAAAAGTGTAAATAAAGAATAACTAAGGGTAAAATAGTAATTATGTGTAAAAAGAGGACATAAATGGAATTAAGGTAAGAGAAGGGACATGGATGTAATTAATAGAAAAGTTAAGGGTAAGATTGGAAACCACGGAAAAAGAATAAGGGCAAAAATGTAAATTAGTGAAGTAATAAATTTAATGAAAGGATTAAAATGTAATTAGTGTATAATAAGGTTTAATGCCTAATTATGTGGTTAATTTAGTAGATTAATTGAATAAATAAGAATAAAATAATTAATAGAATTTAATAATAAAATTTTGGAATAATTAATTAGTTGTGGAAATTTATGGATTTGTAACTACCACTGACCATATTAATACTCAGCACGTAGTTTGTTTTGACTACGTGTACGTACGCCTTAGGACGGAGAATGCATACCTCAAACAGTCTTGGAGCAAGTATCGAAGAGAATATCTAGTTATCTTTTGTATGTTTTGGTTTTATGTATTGGCATGTATATAAAGTTTGGGATGGATTATGTGGAGATTTGTGGATTTATGTATGTGGATATTATGATTTTATGGATGGATATTTTAGATTTTATGGATGGATATTTTAGACTGTGATAGGTATGTATTGGATGACATTATTGTTGTGCTCTTACCGGAGCTGTGGTTTTTGAAATTTGCAGGTTTGGGTAATGAAAATTACAAGCCGTTATACTGCTAAAATTTTTACCAAATGAATAGTAACATTAGACAGTTATATGTCAATCGACAATTAAATTAATAAGTGAAATTGTTAAGTGAATTTATTAAGTGAAATGAATGATTAAGTGAATAAAAGATTAAGTGCAGGAAAAAAAATTAGCCACAATTTGAATTAAGTTTAGGTCAACCGTAGTACGATAATGGTAATCGCACAGTATTCCTAAGACGGCAGTGTACATATAGGGCACTTTTGTTTTACCGCATAACATATAGGATAGTATAAAATAATACAAAGAAAAGTGTTTGGCAATTTTTTTTTAAAACATAATACGTGTATTATATAATACGGACTTCAATTTTTATCCCACTTGCTCCTGAGATAATAATACACCCTCTAAGTGTGGGTTTATTTAATACATAGACACTGTATTACACAGATATCAAACCCCGGCGCCGCTATCACCTCCGGTACTCCCTCCTCTCCGGCGCGACTTTTGCTTCTGTCACCACCCTCATCTTCAACAGAATTCCAAATCCAATTTCACTTAACCCCGGATCGTGATTCTTGCCATCCCTCCAGTCGTTCTCTTTGTGACTCTCTTTGTCGCTCAGATAGCCGCTGCTCTCCCTCTCAGGTGTCATCGCCGGCCATCGATCTTTCCGCCATCTAGCAAAATTTAGGTATTTTCCTCATCTCTTTTATTTCCTCTCATTTTCTAATGAATTTTCTTTAATTGGCATAATGGGGTGGTAAATTAAAATACATGATAATATGAGCTTTTCAATTCAAACAATTGATTTCATTTCTCTTTCTCTCTCTGCGAACAAAATCGAGAAAACCCAAAAAAACCTAGAAATTTCTATCTGCTGATTGATGCACTAAGAGATTCAACCACCAAGCTTTAGATTTTTCATGGGGTTTCATGTGGGTTTTTGATCAATTGCAAAACCCAATAAGGATTTCATGTGGGTTCTTAGTTCTGATTGTCCTGTTCTGTCTTATCACTGCTCATGTTCTTTCTTTTTGCATTACTGCTGAATTTGTTTCTCACTTGAGTTTTTCTTTATCTAGATTTGCTAATTGTATCATATTGTTCTTATAATTTGTTTTGCCTCTTCTCCTTCTTCCCTGTAGCTGTGATCTGTGTAATTTGGTATGAATACTTTTTACTGGTTATTGTTAGCTTATCTTTTCAATCTGTCAATTTTGGTATTTTTGTAAGCAGATTATGATATATTCTTGTGAATTCTAGATTGCTATTGGAAGTAATTTTCCTTATCTCATTTGTGGTTGACAATTATAGATTCCAACTATTCCTTTTCTTGATTACATATTTTGAACCATGTGCTTGAGGATCAAAGTACTAGGTGTATACCTTGCCATTTGTTGGGATAACTGTAGGAAACTAACTGCGGAATGTATATTTATGTACACTACAACAATTTAAATATATGGAAACAACTGTTTCTTTTAACATAACCACAAGCTTGCCCACAAAATTGAAAGCATGGCTATAAATACTCTGCACTTTCTGTTGGTTGCTCTTAAATATCTACGCCTCAACTATTTTGCCGGAGCTCTCTAGAATAAATAATGCAAAGCTTCCTTTGGAATAGAGAGTTAGATAGAAAACAACACATAAATATCTTGTATAATATGAAGAAGAAGAAAAAGAAAAACTTAGTTAAATGTTGTATTTTTGCAGCTGCAGTTTCTACAGCTTGCTTCTTATGAATGAATGTTTTGTTTTGCAATTCTTTTCTTCTTCTCCATGTTATTATGTGATTATCCTTTTTTAGTTTTGGCTTTTGGTGGATTGTTAGAGAGCGAAAAGTTAGAGATTGAAGAAATATGAAGTGGTGATATAACTGGGTTTTAGTTTTCTGAGTAGAGTGTCATCGATACAATGAGCCATGCGTTGTGACTTAAACTTAAAGAATTGACTTAAATAATTAGATAGCAATTAATTACCTTCAGAGAATTAAGGTAATTTCAACTAAATTTCTTACATTTTCCATTTGCACATTTAATTACACAGCATTTTTTTCATATCATCCAGTTCTTTTTTATGCTTCTTCAATTTCGTTGTAGATCCTCTTATTTAATTTTCTTCCAGTGTCAGGTAAACTTTTAATTTTCAATTTTATTTTATAAAAAAAGAAGTTGATTTTGGTTGATTCTTGCTATGTTTGAATATTTGATTATTGGAATATTTATGTATAAGTAGAAGTAGATCACATGTGTTCCTTTGTAACATACAACTTAAATTATTTTATTAGTTTCAGAAGGATATTCATATTGTATTGTAAAATAAGCTATACATCTTTTTGACTTAGACTTAAATAATTATAGAGTGCTTAATTACCTTCAATAATTAAAGTAATTTCAGCTTACCTTCTTACATTTTGCCTTTGCAGATTCAATTACACAACCCTTGTTTCATATCATTCGATTATTTTTCTGCTACTTCAGTTTCACTGCATATATTCTTCTCTAATTTTCTGCCAGGTTAACTTTTTATTTGTATTTCTTTTATAAGGCTGATTTTTGTTGATTCTTGGTATGTTTGAATATGTTATTATTGGAATATTAATGGTTATACTTATTGCAATTTTAATATGAGTGTTGACCTTTAAACTAAATATTTAATTTTTAGTTAAGTAGTTATAAATACTAATCAATACTACAATAATGTTAATTTACTTGAAAATATTGTTTAATTACTTGTAGCCATAATTAGGCAAGTACGAAAATCATAATTATCTTAATTTAAAAATTTGTAACTTCTGATAAAAATTAATTAATATAGTGGACATAATTAATAATATAGTGGACATAATTATTAATTATTATTAAAACTAGTAATACACTAGTTGAGGAACAACGGATGGTTCTTGTGCAAATTAATTAATATAATAATACCTTCTGATGGAATAAAATTTAAAAGGGTGATTACTATTAAAACTTTAGTATTTCATTAACATTTCAATTATTTCATTAACATTTCAATTATATCCGTCAATTTTGACATTTAAAACTAATAGTTAATTGACATAATAAAATAAATTGTTTTGCACTCTCTAATTGAAACATTGACTATTTGTTAAGTTTGATGATCTGATTTGCACAGTATTTACAAGTTTTGACTCTTATAAGTTTCTCAATTTATATTTTACTTTTTACTTTTAACTTATAACCTCAGCTAAAATAGTTGTTTTGTTTTTTTTTCTTATTTTTTTTCTAATTAATATTTGTTCTCTATTTTTTTTAATAGCTTCATTTGCTTCTAATGCTTCTCAATTTTTGATTTTTTAATAGATATGGATCAAAAAATGTTATGTTCTACATAATCATAAGGATATGGCATTTGGATATGATGTGGTTGCTATTGATGATGATGATTCAAATGGGAAATAAGAGGAAAAAGCTTTTAAAAAGGAGGAAAATGCTTATAGATAGAAATATTGATAGGGATCAAGTTCGTTTTACTTATGTAAATAGTATAATTGAGAATAATGACTTGCAATGTATCAATCAATTAAGAATGGATAGAAGAACATTTCGAATAGTATGTAACCTACTTCGAACTTATGGAAATATCAAAGATGATGGACCAGTACGATTAGAGGAGCAAGTATGTATGCTTTTACATATTCTTGCTCACCACGTGAAAAATCGTACAATAATTTCTAGATTTTTGAGATAGGGTGAAACTATTAGTAGACATTTTAATTGTATTTTAAAGGGAGTTTTGCGACTACAAAGCGTTTTGCTCCATGTTCCACAACCTATCCAAGACAATTGTACTGATAATAGGTGTAAATGGTTTAAGGTTAGTTAACAAAAATTAATTACATATTTTAATTTATAGTCCAAGACTTTTTTTTTTATCATCACTAATAGTTGGCATTTTTTGTTGATTTTTCTATTTAAACAAAGTAGAATTGTTTAGGAGCATTGGATGGGACCTATATTAGGGTTCGTGTGGATGATAAACCAAGATATCGTACTAGAAAATGAGAGATTGCAACTAATGTACTTGGTGTTTGTTCACGTAATATGAGATTTATATTTGTTTTACCTGGTTAGGAAGGATCTGCATCTGATTCTAGAGTGCTTCGAGATGCATTAAGTAGACAAAATGGATTTAAGGTCCCTACAGGTAAATAAAAACTTATATTTAAATTATCTTTAAAATATATTAAGAAATTTTATATAATTATATATATTTTCTTCATTTAGGAAACTATTATCTTGTTGATGGTGGGTACACAAATGGGGAGGGATTTCTTGCACCATATAGGGGTGCCCGTTATCATTTATCAGAGTGGAGAGAAGGAAGTCAACCTGCTAATTATGAATAATATTTTAATATGAGACATGCCTCAGCTAGAAACGTAATAGAAAGATGTTTTGGCTTGCTTAAAATGCGATGGCTATATTAAGAAGTCCATCTTTTTATCCCATTAAGATACAATGTCGTATCATTACTGCTTATTGTTTACTACATAACCTTATTAGAGGTGAAATGAATGTAGATCCATTAGAGCAAGCAATACAAGATTTAGATATTGATGAAGAAAATCAAGAAATTGAATTCTTAAGCACAGCTGAATCGTCTGATCAATGGACTACCTGGAGGACTAATTTAGCTATGGAGATATATAATGAGTGGAGAGCACGTAGACACATTAGTGTTGCTTCATAAATTTTTTAAATTGATCCATCTACTTACCATTTGTAATTTTGATGACTAGATTATGTATTTTTATTAAATGGATTATGTTTCTATTTAATTGAATATTTATTATGTGTTTAAATTGAAATATTTTTATTCTGGTCCTCTTTGTGAGTGCATTATATATGAAGAATATTTCATATGTTCAAAATTGTTATTTAGGAATGGAAATTAGACAAAATTCTCAATCTAAAGGAACGAGATGAACATGGAATAAGAATGAATAAGAGTCACTATTAAAAATTCTTGAAGAAATAGTTTCTAATGGTGGTAAATGCGAAAATGGTACCTTCAGATCTGGAACCATGAAAGCCATTGAAAAAAAGATGCAAGAGTTACATCCAGATTGTGGATTAAAAGTTAATCCTCATATAGATTCAAAGATGAGAAAATGGAAAAAAGATTATGCAATAGTCTATGACATGACGAACAAGAGTGGTTTTGCTTGGAATGATATAACCAAATGTATTGAAGTTGACAGTGATGAGGCATAGCAAGCTTATATCCAGGTTTAAAATTTAATCATTCGAGTAATTAGTTTTTTTCATAGAACTTAAATTTAACTTACTATACTTTTTGTATTGTTGTAGCACAATACTGATGCAGTGGGATGGAGAGGTAAACACTTTCCTATATTTGATCGCCTTGCTAATATATTCGGGAAAGAAAGAGCAATTGGTAGAGGAGCAGAAACACCGGCTGATATGGCAACTGCAGTTGATCGTGAAGATGAAAATTTAAATAACATTAATGAGGATATTATGCAAGGGATTGATATTGATGAGACTTCACCAATGTCAGCTCCAAATGTATCTACCAATACATCTCGAACAAGAAAGAGAAAGAAAAACAAGGTAGGTGATGAATCTGATGCCAATAGTATGGAATTATTTAGAGAAATGTTCAAAAA
The DNA here is from genome assembly GCA_947683425.1 of Excoecaria cochinchinensis. NCBI lineage: Eukaryota > Viridiplantae > Streptophyta > Magnoliopsida > Malpighiales > Euphorbiaceae > Excoecaria > Excoecaria cochinchinensis. Next base: position 638,233 of record CANTUQ010000177.1, on the reverse strand, counting down.
AAGTGTTGAGCAAATTGCTACAGTTACTGAAAGATTTGTTAGAGCAAATGATGACCATTCTGACATTTCTGAAGAGCTGAAGGCAATGGGTCTTTCTCCCGAGGATAATCTTGATGTTTTTCAAGCAATAGTAGATAAACCTCAACATGTGGCATCATTCAGGTCACTAGAACCCGAAATTAGGGAGATGTTTGTTCAGAGGTTACTTACACAAATAAAGGGTGATTGAGTGAATTTTGCATTAGTTATGTTTTTAATTAGATTTCATGTTTCACAAAGATATTTGAAATTTTTGTATTCATTGATTTTTTGGATTATGTTTAAAATAATAATGATGAAATTTATTTATTTCTATGTGTTATTGGATCACGTATAAAATTATTAATTGTAGCACATTTGTTAATAAATTTCAATTATGTAATTGAATGCTATTAATTAAATTGTTTGTTTGGTTGTTAATTTATCTACTAATATATATTTATGTTTCAATAAATTTGTGCACTTTCTTTTAAATAAATGTGATGTATATATGAAAAATTATATTTTACGATAATTTTTTTGTCTAAATTTATAATATTAAAAATAATTTAAAATTGCATTTTTTAATTTTATTTAAAAATAATACAGTATACTATTGTACACCAAACACAGTATAAAATATTACAGGCTAATACAATGTTATACCAAATACTGTATACTATAATACAGGCTAATACTATACGGGCTAATACTATACATGCTAATACTGTACAGACTAATACTATACAGATTAATACAATACAGCGAACCAAACGTGCCCATAGGGTATAAGCGTGTTACAATTTTGGACTGCACAACTTAAAATTGAATCTCTCAGTGAAGTTATAAAGTAATGAAGCTAAAAATTACCCAATGAATTATACGGGGACCATATGAATTTAGGCATAAATAGTATGAAAATTAAGATTTTCTTATTATTAAAAAAAAAAAGTAAGGAATATTTTGAAGATATTGAGATAGATAAGTCGCGATCATATAAAAGAAACGGTGTACCTCTATACCACCAATAAATACCATGTACAAATATGAAATTTGCCAACCATTATTTTCTTTCTTTTATATAATATATATATATATATATATATATATATATATATATATATATATATATATATATATATATATATTGTTGGCATGAGTCATTAGAGCTGATATAGGAACTACAGCTGTAGAGATTTCTTAACCTTAGGAACCTGCTTAAATTTAGCCTAATTTATTGTATAGATATTTGTAGCTTCCTAAACTCCTTCTTACCTGTATATATTCTGGACACAAATGATGGAATAAAATAATTCTTTTCCTACAATTCTGACATGGTATCAGAGCGGGTTGAGTTTCAAATTGAATTGAAAAGAAACTCAAACAGCTGAAAGCCATGGACGACTCCACAAAAATAGTTTTACCACCAAACACATCAACCGAATCCATAATTGACAACTTGACAACAAAAATGACAGAAGTTATGTCCCGTACCCAGGCCTCATCCATTGTTGACTCCACAACAGTACCAATAAACATCAAATTAAATGACTCCAACTATGCCCTATGGTCCCAAGTTGTTGAGATGTATATCTCAGGCAAAGACAAACTGGGATATATCAACGGAGATCTACCAAAACCACCAGAGACAAACCCATCTTTCCGTAAATGGCGAACAGAGAATGCGATTGTGAAAGGGTGGCTGATCAACTCATTGGAACCATCCTTGGTTGGGAATTTTATTCGATTTTCCACAGCAAAACAGGTTTGGGATTCTATTGCTACTACATACTTTGATGGATCTGACTCATCACAGGTTTATGACCTTCGACGACGGGTATCTCGAATGAGGCAAGGTGGGGGATCTATAGAGAAATATTACAATGATCTACAAGGGTTATGGCGTGAAATTGATTTTCGTCGTCCTAACCCAATGCAATGTGCTGCTGATATACAAAGCTATAATTCTATTCTCCAAGAGGAAAGGGTCTATATCTTTCTAGATGGATTAGATGACAGACTCGATAATATTAGAAGTGATATTCTCCAACTAAAGCCATTCCCTACCATTGAGCAGGCCTATGCATATGTTCGGAGAGAAGATACTCGTCAAACTGTGATGACATCAGGTATGGAGAATGCTTCTAGTGGTGTTGTCATGGCCACTAAAGGGGTTAAATCAAATCAGCCACAAATGACAAAGATTGAATCATACACCAGATCTAAGGGCCAATCTGGTGAAGTAAAGTGTACCCATTGTGGCAAGACAAAGCACACTCGAGATACTTGCTTTAAATTACATGGGTACCCGGATTGGTGGCATGAATTACAAGCCAAGAAGAAGCAAGATACTGTAAGTACAACTGGAAACAGAGGTCACGCTGCCATTGCTACTGCTGAACCCCAATTATCTCTTATTCCTATCATAGATGCTGCTAATGACACTGATGGAGGTAAATATGGCCAAGCCCTTTATATCTCTAATGCTGCTAACGATGATGATTGGATTATCGATTCCGGGGCCACAGATCACATGACCTTTGACGCCAGCGATTTCTCAAAAATGACACCACCACGACGCACGTGTATTACTAATGCGAATGGAGCTGCACATCCAGTCACAGGGGCTGGAGTTGTATCAATATCACCATCTTTGTCTTTATCTCATACTCTCTTGGTTCCATCTTTATCAAACAAGTTAATGTCAGTGAGTCAAATTACTGAAGAACTAAATTGTGTGGTACTGATGTATCCAAGATTTTGTCTTATACAGGATATTCTCAGCAAGGAGATAGTTGGGCGTGGTACTAAGAGAGGGGGGTTGTACTACTTGGATGACTTCAGCCCGGGTCAAGCCAATAATGTTAGTAGCAGAGAAGGACAAGTTTGGCTTTTGCATCGTCGTCTGGGGCATCCATCATTTGGCTATTTACAGCATTTATGTCCTGATTTGTTTTCCCATTTACAGTTTAAAGACTTGAAATGTGAAACATGTATTTTGGCAAAGAATCATAGAGTTTGCTATCCACTAAGGTTGAATAAAAATGGTACTCCTTTCTCCTTGATACATTCTGATGTTTGGGGGCCTTCTCCTTTACCTACCTCATTGGGTTATCGGTGGTTTGTATTGTTTGTTGATGACTGTACACGCATGACATGGCTTTATCTAATGAAGACTAAAGATGAAGTATGCTCCATTTTTCAAAAATTTCACAATATGATACAGACCCAATTCTCAACTAACATAAAAGTTCTTCGATCAGATAATGGAGGAGAGTTTATCAATAATAAATTTCAGGTTTATTTCCAACAACATGGTCTTCTCCATGAGACATCCTGCCCACAAACTCCACAACAGAATGGTATCGCAGAAAGAAAAAATCGCCATATATTAGAGACTGCACGAGCACTACTTCTTGGAGCAAATGTACCCAATAACTACTGGGATGATGCAGTCACAACTGCTGTTTATTTGATGAATCGGATGCCTTCCAAAGTCTTAAATTTCAAGACTCCATTACAGATCTTGTCCACCCATGTGACAATACCTTCTATTCTTATGCTTCCCCCTCGAGTTTTCGGCTGTGTTGCTTTTGTCCATCTCCATAAGAGCCAACGGACTAAGCTTGATCCATGTGCCATTCGATGTGTGTTCTTGGGTTACGGATTACATCAAAAGGGCTATAGGTGTTTTTACCCAATCACAAAACGTACCTATACCTCCATGGATGTCACATTCTTAGAATCTGAGCCATTCTTCCACAAAGCAATATCTAATTCAGCTCTTCAGGGGGAGTCTACAGTTGAAGAGCTGAATTGGTTGTCAAGAGGGGAGGAAATGACAAGTATTGAAATTGACAATGGAGACATAGCACTAGATACTGAAGAACTACCTAACAAAGAAGAATCTGCCAGTGGAGACAATGATGAACAATTACTTCCCAGTGGAGAGCATGCTACACTTCAATTTGAGAATGGAGCAACCCCCCCTCTCTCTCCAGTACTCGAAGGATCTCCTCCTACTGAGAATATTCCTGAGGTAAACTACCCTATCACTCACTCTCATACTGACAACTTGGATACTTCTGTCTATATTCTGCCTTTTAGGCATAATCGTGGAATACCCCCAAAGAGATACTCCCCGGATGGGAAAGAAAGAAAGGGAAGATATTCAATTGCAAATTATGTGTCCACTCAAAAACTACCCGAGCCTATCAAGATGTTTACACAAACATTGTCCTCTCACCGTATCCCCAATAATATTGAAGAAGCCTTAACTGATCCAAATTGGGTACAAGCAGTTGAAGAAGAGATAAAGGCCTTGCGGAAAAACAACACTTGGAAGTTGGTTCCACTACCAGAAGGAAAAAAACTAGTGGGATGTAAGTGGGTGTTTTCTATAAAATATAAATCTGACGGATCAGTCGACAGGTACAAAGCAAGGCTTGTGGCAAAGGGATTCACACAGACATATGGTGTAGATTACCTAGAGACATTCTCCCCAGTTGCAAAGTTGAATACTGTTAGAGTGTTATTGTCTCTTGCAGCAAATTTAGATTGGTCGTTACACCAACTTGATGTGAAGAACGCCTTTCTCCATGGTGATCTTGAAGAGGAAGTCTACATGGATATTCCACCAGGATATACGGTCAATCAAGAAACAAAATTTGTATGCAAATTGAGAAAGGCTTTGTATGGGCTAAAACAGTCCCCTCGGGCATGGTTTGGGCGATTCAGCTCTGCAATGAAAAGATATGGCTATTATCAAAGTAATTCTGACCACACACTTTTTATTAAGCATCGACAAAGAAAGGTAACTGCTTTACTTGTCTATGTTGATGACATGATCATCACAGGAAATGATGTTGAGGAGATTTCCGAACTGAAAAAGCAGTTGTCTGCTGAATTTGAAATGAAGGACTTAGGTGGACTTAAATATTTCTTGGGCATAGAGGTGGCAAGATCGAAAAGAGGCATATTTCTTTCTCAAAGAAAATATGTGCTAGATCTGCTAGCAGAAGTAGGATTGTTGGATTGCAAGCCAATAGACACTCCAATTGTTCAAAACCATGGACTTGGATTGTGTTCTGATCAAGCTCTTACTGATAAAGGAAGATACCAAAGGCTAGTGGGTAAACTAATTTACTTATCACATACTCGCCCGGACATTGCGTATGCTGTAAGCATAGTAAGTCAGTTTATGCACTGTCCAAGGGAAAATCATATGGATGCAGTGTTTCGGATCCTACACTATCTAAAAGGTTCACCGGGAAAAGGGTTGATGTTTACCCAGAATGATCATCTAAATATTGAGGGTTATACTGATGCAGATTGGGCAGGAAACGTCATGGATCGAAAATCAACTTCAGGATATTTCACTTTTGTGGGAGGAAATCTGGTTACATGGAGAAGTAAGAAGCAAAACGTGGTGGCATTATCAAGTGCTGAGGCTGAATTTAGAGGTATGGCTAAAGGACTTTGTGAGCTTCTCTGGCTTCGGAAGCTATTAACAGAGATTGGTTTTTGTCCCAGGTCTGAAATTAATCTATTCTGCGATAACAAGGCTGCCATTGATATATCACACAATCCCGTTCAACATGATCGCACAAAGCACGTTGAAGTAGATAGACATTTCATAAAACAGAATCTTGAGGAGAAAATCATCCGGTTTTCGTTTGTTAAATCAGAAGATCAGCTAGCAGATGTACTCACCAAGGCAGTGTCTAGTAAAAAATTTCATGACTCACTCGACAAGTTAGGTGTTAGAGATATCTTTGCACCAACTTGAGGGGGAGTGTTGGCATGAGTCATTAGAGCTGATATAGGAACTACAGCTGTAGAGATTTCTTAACCTTAGGAACCTGCTTAAATTTAGCCTAATTTATTGTATAGATATTTGTAGCTTCCTAAACTCCTTCTTACCTGTATATATTCTGGACACAGATGATGGAATAAAATAATTCTTTTCCTACAATTCTGACATATATATATATATATAATAAATTCTGGGAGGATGAAGAGGCAGCTAGTGGCAGCCTAAATTAATTTATTTTCTAGTTAATTCTTTTCATCCAATTTGTTTTTTTTTTTCTGAAAAAAAATTACTTTTTTTTTTAATAAAGATTTCCTCGAGTTTCTCAATCTAATTACAATAGGAGTTCGTGATTTCGTTTGATACAATGTCCTTTTTTTTTAATACAATGTATTATCAATTAAGTAAAAATGTATTATCAATTAATTATTATTTAATTAATCAATAAACTTTAATTTAGTGGAATCTAGTTATGAAATTTCAAGTTTGAATCACCAGTCATATCCTTTATGTGTCTGTATACGTTATATCAAAGTATAGTCTAATTAAGGTTTAGAATGTAAATGTGAGATTCAGGTTTAAGTTTATATATTGTTTTATAATTAAGAAAGCATTGATAATATGTACTTTTTTTTTCTTTTGATAATTGGAAAAGAGGGATATGAAGACTCAGATTCGAAATCGCCCTTTTAAATTTAAGCCAGCACATCATTGGAATGTCTTTTTGAAAAGCATTGATAACTAAGATTTTGAACTCATGAAATTATATGTATTTGATTTTTCTTAAATTTAAATACATATATGTTTTGTTTAATATTTTTTTTTTTGAAGCTTTGTTTAAATCTTAAACAATAACAAGTCTTTAATCACCATATAGGTCTACCAATTTAATTTACATGCTTCTATTAGGTTTAAAAAAATATAATTAAGAGTAGATTATAATGTTCTTTAGAGACATCAATTTTAGGGGTTAATTTCACCCATAGTCACTGAACTTATACTCAAATAACACTAATATAATGAAAGAATTTTTGTTCTCATAAAAATCATCGAACTTAGAACATGTTTACAGAAAAATCACTTTAATTATTTTCTTACAATTCTTTTGCCGGAAAATCCAGCCAGCGCGGACACTCAGCACCCCCATGCACACATAACTTGACACGTGGCATACCATATGAAAAAAATAATATGTGAGCATGTCATGTGGCATGCCACATGAATATTTCGACAAGTCAGTTTGTCATATGACATACTTACATGTCATTTTTTACATAAGGCATGCCACGTTTCAATCAACTTATGCATGGGGGTGTTGAGCGTATGCACCAGCTGTAATTTTCAGCGATTTTTTTGCTAAAAAATGATTTAAGTGATTTTTCTGTAAATATATTTTAAGTTTAGTGATTTTTATGAGAACAAAAAATTTTTCATTATATTAGTGTTATTTGAGTATAAGTTCAGTGATTATGGGTGAAATTAATCTCCATTCTAGCTATAAGTGCTAGTTTCAATGTACTGAGAGATTTTAGATTCAAATATTCACTTTCCTTTTCTCATGTATCAAAAAAGAATGGATTGACAAATTAATAATGAAAATGTCTTTAAGGCTAAAATTTATCATGATTGGAGTTTTAAAATAGAGCTAGGCGTATTTTACTGTCTTAAATACTTTGTCCCATTTTAATTATATCTTTAGAAATTTGAGAGTAAAGTTTATATGTTTAACCATATTTATATGAACCACTATATTTAATAAAGTAATAAATTTAATTTGGATCATGTAAAAATTAAAGGAAGTACTTGAAAATAAAAAAATTGACTATTTAGTCCATTACTAATATATTTTTACAAAATCAAAAAATTTCAATCATTTTCTTAATTCTCGAGATTGGTTATTCTAAAAAAATGGATGGAGCAATAATTGTATAGCTCATTGTTGTAAGTTTGTAACGGACAATTTAGCAGTTGAATGAATTAAACATAAAAAAAAATATTTATTCTTAGTATGTAATATAATTATCGATTGCACCTTTGAATAGTAGGAAAAATTCAAGTACTTAAAATAAAATAAAATAAAATAAAAAATTATGAAACATCAAAATAACATAACCCGTAATTATAATAATAACCCTATTTCTGTGTAAGTGTTAAATAAGTGAATACCTAAATGAATGGAAGTGTACCATAGAGTGAATAGGTGGGTCTCTTACTCTGCAATAATGGTCCCGTTTGTTTTTAAAAAAAGGACGCAAATATCAGTTTTTAAGGAAAAATAAATAGAAGACAAAAATATATAAATATTTAAGGTTTGTTATCAAGTAAAAGAGAAACTCCCTATTTAATAAAAGGTTTATTTTTACGAAAAACAATTCCGTCATTATCTAAAACAGTAATAAAAATGACAGACGCTCTCTACGCTCTCTAATTTCTAAATATGTCTTATAGATAAAGTTTAACAATTTAATTTATATTTTTAATTAAAAAGTTAAATTTAGGGGAAAAAAAAGTAAATGAATAGGAACATAGCACTCTTAATATTTTTATTATTTAAGAACCATTAAAAATTGATTTAGTGATGAATATTTGATAAAAAGTGTGAAAAATTTCAGGTTTGATTACATAAATCATGCAGACATTCATTTAATTGGCATAATTTCACTGCGAATGGTAAATATTTTACAACAGAACCTGCAGAAAATAATTACATAATAAGATGAAAATAATAAACAGATTATTGTCATTTTTATTTATTATTATTACTTAGTGAGGAAATTACAGAACTAGTGTTGATATCCAATGAAGGCTTTAATGTTTTTATAAATAAAACTGCAAAGTTTGAGGGAACATTAAATATGGAATCCATGAAGGTGTGGAGAATCAATTATTATAATTGGTTTGTTTATTGTCATTAGTTGTTATCGTATGTCAGCTTTTAACATATTATACTGATTTCATTTTCATCGTACAATTAAACATAAATTATAACGCATTTCTTGTTCTAGTGACTATATCATTTATAAGGAGAAAAATTCATGGGCTGGTCCCCAATATTCAAATATCAATTTTCAAGAGTAAAATTAACAAAAGTGAGAATATATATAAATATATATATATATATATAGTAAAATTAATCATGTCAAGAGTAACTGGGGGCGTTCACACTTTGCATCCGAGGCGTAGCTAGCCTTTGTTGAACTCAACTATAACAAATTACAAAATAATTCATATAATTGATCACACTCAACTATAAAAAATTATAAAATAATCAATATAATTTCAATTTTTTTAAAATGATCTCATTTAATTATAAGAAAATTAAAAATTACTTTATAAGTTTAATTTTTAAGTTGACTCTACTTAAATATTTAAATGAGGTTCTTATTTTTTAGTGATAAAGTCTAAATTTGCCATTAAATTATTAAAAATAGTACATATTTGTCCTTAAATTTTATTTTTTTTAAAAAAGCTCCTCAAAATATTAAATATTACAAATTTATTCTTATTCAATACTTTGAGTGGCAAATAATACTTTAAGTGGTAAATATAGAACATTTTAATAATTTGAGATAAATATGAACTATATTTTTATATTATCCATAATAAAAATGTTCATATTTGCCTTCATAAAAGTATACAATTTTTTATATTTTAATATATTTAAAAAATTAAATTTAAATAATAAATTTATACCGATTTTAATATTTTGAAAAAAAAAATTCTCACTTATTCATATTTTTATGAAATAAAGTTTTTATAAATTATTATAATTTTTGACCCCACTAAACCGAATTTCTAGCTACGCTCTTGCTCTGAATCATCAAGTATTATATAATTATAGTAGCATTATTTTTTCTAAAAAAAAAAATATGTTAATAGATTTTACAACTCTCTACTAGTCTATGTTAATAGATTTTACAATTATCTTAATTAATTCTCTAAGGATCAATGGTTATTGTTTAATTTAAACCTTTTATTCTTTTTGTCTTATATGTTGATTTTATTTTATTTTTTTTATTACTATTTTATTTATTTTTTGCAAGCTGCAGTTAGGAACCTAAAATATTTAATTGATTTTTTTTTTGAAGAATAAAATATTTAATTGATTAAAAGCTTCAACAGTTTACTTATTTTATTAATTTTTGGACATATTGCTAAGGTTGCGATTTTCATTTTGACGAATGAAACCTCAACCCTTTAACATGACAAAACATTCTTCCTTGTGGTTAATATTTTTTGGTTTGAAAAATAATTATTTTCACAGGAATTAAAGAGTAGAAATACAAATTCTTATGGCTCACATTCAATTGAATTGTTTTCAAATCAATTTTTAATTCTATCAATAAGCATGAATTATGTTTATTTAGAGAAACATAATTGGATTTGGCCATGTTTTCTAAGAAAACATAATTCATATTTCATTAATCGACTTCGTCCCATAATTACAGGCATATTTCTTTTTTTACTCGATTAACAAAGTTAATTTCTTGTTTGAAGATAATAGTTTTTCATATTTTTCTTCGTATGCCCCTAATTATTAAATGGAGAATGCCAAGTGTAGGAATCAACAAATATCATAGTAAATCACATAATTTAAAACTATTTTTGATAAATAAGTATAGAAAAAATAAAAACAAATTAACAAGTGCGGTTGATTACAAGGCAATTGAATAAGAATATATTAGAAAATTTATATGTTAACCAAGTATAATCTAGAAAGAATACAAAAGACAATAAAATGGAGCATTAGGTTTATTTTGAATGCTTGAATAGAAGAACACAATAATCTAACAATATACAATTATTCATAGTGAGTTCTGAAAAAAAAAACAAAAAATATACTGCTCCTTCATATTATTGCAGTATGAATTTTGCAGCATATCACAATTAATTAACATGCATTAATATGATAATGCTAAACATATATTATAATTTATTATTCCAAGAAAAGTAAACAGAATATTTAGAATGTAAAGTTCTGAAGAGGAAAACAAATGATTGAGAGAAGAATTTCTGTGAAAGAAGCTATCCGTAAGCGTCAATCAAACAAACAATTTTCTGGGTTTCCATAGATCCCATAGTACAAATAATGCAAGTTTTTTTTTTTTTAAATAAAATTCATAAATAGTATTTTCTATTACTCAATTTATGCACCTGCATTTGTGGACCTTAAGAAGAAAGAATGATATGTTGGTGATGCCATTTTCAATTTGACATAGCAGCTTTTGTCTCTGATTGTGCCCACATGACTTGGTTTTTCAGATTCTTCTTCCTTTCCATTAACTCTACATTTTCTAATTAACAATTAATCACTTCTTTAATTTCTTCTCTTAAACTGTAAACCTCAAAGAAAATAAGGTTTACTTACTTATATGTCTTTTATAGAGATGAAAAAAGTTCAAACTAAATGCTAAAGGAACATTAATTGTGCAATTCGTGAAAAAAAAATAAGAAGAAAAAGAATCAAGCAGAGGCCAAATATTTGGCTAAATAGCTCTGATACGAAGAAATTTCATGATAAAGTAAAACATTAATTGTGCAATTCTTGAAAAGACTCAAGCAGAGGCCAGGAAATAAAGAATTAGAACTCTTACAATCAAACATAAGATTAGTTCTTGTTATAGATCAACTCTAATGAAATTGACTCAAAGTAAGCATAGATTTATAATAGTTTTAAGGTTAAAACCAAATAATGAAGTTCATACTAACCTAACAAATCTCATCCTATATATTAAGTAATCATGTGGTGCTGGAAAAAAAATGTTAATTAGTAGAATTATAATGATCTGTTAATATGCTTGGCTACAGCTAATTAAGTCTTACATTGTTATTATTATAATGATTGATTTTCTGTCTTGAAAATTTATTAGTTTTGCATGTGGGACATTCTGACAGAGCAATTCTGACTATAAATATTAGAGTTATATATATATTCTTCATGCACATATTGAAACTCAACAGTTTCTAATAGATGCCTTTGGAAGGACCCTAAATGATTAAGAAAATTATTTTATTGGCTCATTAAATCTAAATTAAGGTAGGAACAAATAATTCAGATTTGCATAAGTTGAAGGAAACAACAAATAATACTTCTAAAACAATCATTTTAATTAGAAAGCCAAAAAAGAAAGGGTATTTCTCCTCTCTCTCTCTCTCTCTCTCTCTCTCTATCTATATATGATCATCTAGTTTCACTAAGAAATGAAGGGGAAATGAGAATTTAAATTAGAGGTATTAAAGGGCTTAGTGTTAAAATTATATATAATCATCTATGAATATATTAAACTTTTTAAGTGCTGTATTTGAACTTTAACAAAAACCCTAGATATAAATAACTGTTTTCAAAATGTTTATAGAAATTCGCATTAAGATCATGTTATATTGAAAATAAAAATTAAAAACACACAGTAGATGCTAAAAATAATTGAAAAATAATCAGTGATCTTTGTACCTGCCCTCTTAATAATAAGCATCTATTTCATTCCCTGCAACTGAACAACAATCAAAAATCTAACTAATGCCAAAAAGAATTGATAAACTTTTTTAGCTATTACTTCAATAATTTCCAGATAATTTAAAAGACCTTCAAATTTAAATAAAATAGATTGGATTAAAATCTTTACCTTTGTAGAATTGGATGCACGTTAAAATCTTGGATAGTTGTAGTCGATCAGGAGTTATATATATATAGCCATTTATGGCTGATGCAGCATCATCAAGATTCTCACTTTCAAAGAAAAACTTGGGCATATTTTTATATAAAATTCAAAAAAATAAAAATAAGAAAAAAGTCAGCCCCTGAATTTGCATGTGAATCTTGGTGATGCTGCACCTGCAAACAATGACTGTCTGTTGAACAATTCATGGAAGAATTTAAGTTTAGCAATTGAACAAGAAAAAGAGGGAATGAACAGAAGCACAACACAGATCTGCTTCTTCATTTATTTTTTTTTTTATTTATGAAAAAAAAAATTTGTGTGTGCATATAGTTAGGACAAGTGGCTTATAACAAATGGTTGTATAGATACAAAAACACATTGCTCTATATATAGAAAAAGAAATCCAAGAATCAAGAAAAGGAAATATCAGAAATTATTTAAAAAAAAAAAAAGAAAAGAAAACAGCTTCAACTACTTGTCTTTTTAGGTAATTCATGGTTTTTAGATTTGTGGGTAAGATTTTCTTTTTCTTTTTGAGAAATAAGTGTGTGTATATATATATATATAATCACCAAAATAAATTAGAAATATATATATATATATAGAGAGAGAGAGAGAGAGGGAGAGAGATGAGCAATACTGGCGAAGAGAGACAGAGAAAACCCAGGAAAAAAAAAAAAATCTAGGGATGGATTTGAAGATGAAGAAGAAATCTAGGGATTAAATAAAAAGAAGAAAAAGTGAAGGGTGAGGTCAAGATCTATCTATAAATCTATAATAACAGTATGAATGAATATAAACTTAAAAAGAATTTGTATAAGAAAATAGAGAGAGAAGGAAGTGAGAAGAGTAGTTGAGGAGGTTTTGTTAATTAAGAGCTTTGCGTGCTTATATATACACCACGTCTTTTTAGGTTTTTCTTCCGCTACTCCCCGGTGCACCCTATTTTTCTTCCACTTTTCTTTATATTTTTATTAGCCCCGGGTGCACGCTATTTTTCTTCCACTTTTCTTTATATTTATTAGCCCGTCCGTCCCATAATTTTTGTTCGCTTTACTTTTTTACACATTAAAAATTTATAGCTATTATAATTAAGTCTATAAATTTTTTATTATATCTATTCTAAATATAAAATAAGTAATTAATGATTATTGAAACTTTAAAAATCATGATTAATAGGATAGTATGAGATATTTAAATTGAGATAAAATCAAATAGGACACAATTTATATGTTAACCATAATGTAGAAAAGGAAACTGGACAACATTTTGGGACAGATGAAAATGAAAAGTCAGATAAAAATTATGGAATAAAATGAGTATTATTATTAGGCTTAATACAAAAGAGACACTTGAATTTGATTTCATAATTCATTTTAACATCTAAAATTTAATAACTATTTATTAAATACTTATACTTGTCAATTTTACAAACAATGAATACAAATTCGTACTGCCTTTCAAAAATTGGAGTGTAGGGTATTTAATTATACTAATGTGGTATTTGAACCATTGTACACACTTAAATTGAAATTAAAACAAATTGATTTTCTTATTAAATTTGATGGATTTCTTGAGAATTTTGACGTTTTGTGGTGACACGTTAGTGCAATTAAGTGTTATATATTTAAATTTTTAAAAATACTATAAACTTATATTTATTATTTACAAAATTAATAAATATATATACTTGATCAATTGGCGGAGGTTGTTAAAGTTTAGATGTTAAAATACATGAATTACTTGTATACGCATTGAGTATTATTATTGTTATTGTTATTATTATTAATTCTTGGATATGTACTTCCCATGATGGTAAACTAAAACCACTATTTAATTCAAAAATATAATGATGGTAAACTAAGCCCCTGTTTAATTCAAAAATATAATATAGTGAATATTTGAAACATGTGCTTAAGCATTTTATATTTTATCTCATCATGAATTAGTCTTGATTTTATTATTGTTTAATTTCATTTTGTTTTTCAAATATAATTAATAAAGCTTGGGATGTCTTTATCTGAAAAAGAGAGGTGGGACCGATCGGATGAGAGAAACCCTGCAAGAAAAAATACCCGGTCGAACCAGGCGTAAACACTCCGAAACTTAAGTTAGTAGCTTAGAGAGAGAAAGTGATTTTAGAGATAGAATGCTAGAGATTCAATACCTGGAGCCATCGTTGGCTGGGCTATTTATATGAGACGGCTGAGGGGCACTTGACTGCCTAGGGAGTGATTAATGGCAGTCAGAGTAGGTATTCGGCGATTTGACAGGGAGCAGGTGGAAGGCATGGCTGCTGCCTTGTGTCAGACAGATGATGGGACTGGCGGTCACATCATCCGATCGGGCGTGTGCGCTGCCTAGGAGCTCGTGCCTGCTACTCTTTGCTACTGGGCCTTGAGCCTTGCCAGTCTTTAGGGCCGACTAGATGGGCCTTGATGCAAATGATATTTGCTGAGTTATCACTTGTCCCCCCTCAACAGGTCCGATCGGGCATGAATTTGCCTTTGAAGTTCCGTTCGGATGAAGTCCGTTTAGAGTTGCAGTCCCGATCCGAAAGCGTTCGTTGGCGGGATTTTTGAATTTGGACAAAGCGATTTTTCTGAAGCGACGCGCCTGTTCGTACAACTGTCTGTATTCAATGTTGTGCGTGCTCCGAGGGTGATGCTTCATTTTTTGTACAGCCATTATGCCTTTGGTACATGTGGCGCGCTGCTAGTGGTAAGACGGTTGACATTCTTCCAATATTTTGCCTATAAGTAGGGCAATTCCTGTGCAGTTTTCTCTTTACTTTTGCAATCCCTAGTGAAGCTCTGCCAAAAATCTTTCTTGCCTTCTTCCAGCAAACTTCTTTGCCTTCTTCCGAAAATTTTCCAAGTTACCCCTTATTAAGTAAGTACCTCCTCCGCCTTTCTTTTCGATTTCTTCCTTTGTTTTTTATTTTTCTTCTGCATTCATTCCCTTTAGAAATTAGGGATTTGCATTCTTCCTTTCCTTTCTTTCTCCAAAGATGGCCTCTAGCAGTGGGCAATCACTGAACAGGAGCTTCATGGAGGGATACAGAGGTAAGCCAGCAGTTGGGTTGTGCTCTCGCTTGACCTCTGGGGAGGTGGCTGAAATCCCTGCCAAATATGGGTTCCCTGATGACATGTCTGTGATGCGGTGCCTGGACTCCATGGCGGTGACGGAGGGGCCCTTCGAAAAGGATAACAATGAATGGTTTATCTGCCACCTTTGGAGCCTAAATGCAGGCTTGAGGTTCCCGCTAGGCGCCTTCGAGATGGCGATACTGGAGGGGTATGGGATCGCCCCAAATCAGCTGCATCCGAACGGGTGGAGGTCAGTGGCCTGCTTCAAAATCCTCTGCAAAATAGAGGGGGTGGCTCCAACTCTGGATCTTTTCACCCACTTCTTCTACATATTGGGTCGGAGCGATGGGATGAAATATTTCTTCACCAGCTGCCCAAAGAAGAAGCTCATGCACATCCCCACCTCAATGAAGGGGTACAAGGAGATATATTTTCTGGTGGGGATGCTCGGCGGATTTGGGGTGCGCCTGACCCGATCGGCTAGAGCCAAAGTCTTGAAGGACCTAGCTGCTGGTCAGCCCATGTATGAGGGCGATATTAAGAAGTTGATGGACGCCGTGAGTAGCCATAGAGAGCCTTACCAATCTAGCTTTCTCCTGACCACACTGTTTGGTTTTTCCAGCTCCGAAGCTGCCGATAACACAGAACGTGCGCATTAGGATTGGAGTAGACCAATATTGACATAGAACATCAACCATGTATTGCATTGTGCATGAAATATGTGATTTAAAGGAGAACTTATCTTTCTTGTATTTTTGTTGTAGCTGAAATGGCTGGCGGGAATGATATGTCCCAGCGAATCCTCGGTCGGGCCGTTGCCAAGAGGGAGGCCGAACGGAAGGCCAAGGAGGAGACGAAAAGGCGAAAGCTCTTGCCTACCTCCAAGGTACAAAAACTGCAGCAAGGTGCTTAATCCGCTGCCCCAATCGCCGCAACCCCGATCTCTTCTGCCCCGCCCGCAACAGCAGCTGCTATAACTGCTCGCCAAGATCCAATCGTTATCGCTCCTTTGGCACCTCGTCCTAGAGTGGGAGATCAGCCCCTTCGCCGCCGGAGGGTGATACTCGGAAACGAGTCGGAGGAGGAGGAAATGCCTGGGGATGTCCGCCTTCCTGACCTTCAAAATTTGAGGGAGACGGCAACGGCGAGACAAACCCGAACGGACGAGGCCGAGTGGAGGCAGGCTGAGGAGGTCACCAAGAACCAAGCTGCTGTGGCTGCTAAAGGCAAAGCTGTTGCGACGAACGAGCCGACTCGGCGTCCAGAAAGGCGACCTGTGCCATTGAAGGATTTCTTAAAGGAGAAATTCGGCAGTGACTGGTCGACAAGCAACAGAGCAGTTGCCAGTTATCTTTATCGGGGTATTCTCCAAGAGGATGACTACAAGGCCATGGGAGACCTTAGCTCGCTCGCTCAGGAATGGAGTATGTTCAACCAACAGGCTTTGGAGGTAAGATTTAGCCAACCTGAGTGCCGTTGCCTTTCATGGCAAAATCCTTTCTCTTTTTTTTTTTTTTGAGATTGCTCTTTTCTTTTTGCAGTTGATCAAGAGAGGCCAGCGCTTGCACGGCCTTGGTAAGCTTACGGAGGCTAGATCGAGAGAGGCTGCAAAGGCGAGGGGGGAGGTGGCCGCTCAACGGGAAAAGCATCGATCCTAACGGTTTGCATTGTACCTGCAGAAGAATGGGTTCCAACTTTCGCATTTTTGGCTCGGGATGGACGTCAAGCCTAGCGTATAAGTTATATTATACATGGATTAAACAAGATTAGAGAAAAAACCTCTTTTTTAATTGAGCATCTGGCGAATATGGATACATCGTTACAAATGGTACTTTTTAAGTACTTCCACATTCCAGCTTCTGGGGACATTTTGCCCTTCTATAGTTCGCAGCCTATATGTGCTCGGGCTTAAGACTTTGGAGACCTCGTAGGGCCCTTCACAATTTGGCATTAGCTTTCCCACCCCGGCATTTCTCGAGCCTAGGTCTGCCTTTCTAAGCACCAGATCACCGACATTGAAAGTTCTAGATCTCACCTTAGCATTGTGGTATCTGGCAACTCTTTGCTTATAGGCAGCGATCTTGGTGTAGGCGTCCTCCCTCTTTTCTTCTACCAAATCTAGATCTTGGTGTCTTTCTTGAGCGTTCATCTGCTCGGAATAAAGTGCTGATCGGTAAGATGGGAGGCCGACCTCTACCGGTATCATTGCTTCGGAGCCATAGACAAGGGAGAATGGAATTTGATGAGTGCCTGTCCTGGGCGAAGTTTTGTACGTCCACAGGACATTCTGCAGTTCTTCAGTCCAGTTGCCTTTTGCCTCACCCAGTCGGTTTTTTAACCCTTCCAAGATGGTCCGATTGGAGACCTCAGTCATTCCATTACTTTGGGGGTGAGCGACTGACGTGAACCTCAGTTTGATGTTTAGGCCTTGGCAAAAATTTCTGAAAGTGGAGCTGTCGAACTGCTTGCCATTATCTGCAATAAAAACATTGGGTAAGCCATACCTGCAGATGATGTTTTTTCATGTGAAGTTCTTGACCCTCTCGGCTGTGATTGTGGCTACAGGTTCAGCCTCAATCTATTTGGAGAAGTGGTCAACTGCTACTACAAGGAACTTCATCTGTTTTTTGCCCTAGGGAAAGGGTCCCAAAATATCAAGGCCCCACTGATCGAATGGCCAGGCTACTCCGATCGGCTATTGGTCTGCCCCATGCTGCCTTATAATACTCCCATGTACCTGGCATTGCGGGCATCTTCTCACTTTTTTCTGAGCATCTTTGAGCATGCTGGGCCAGTAGTACCTCGTCTGGAGGGCTTTTCTTGCCATAGCTCTGCTTGCCTCGTGTGCTCCGCATATACCTTCATGGAGCTCTCTGAGGATGTAGTCTCCCTCTTCCTCCATCACGCATTTGAGCCAAGGGTGGCTGAAAGCTTTCTTATACAAATCACAGTTAATAATGGAATAATTAAGGGATTTTCTCGATACCTTTCGAGCTTCGTCTTTGTCCTCAGGCAGCTGACCTGTTTGAAGGTACTGCTTGATTGAGCTCATCCAGGTTTCATACTCTTGGTCGATCTCCATCATCTCTGGCTCTTCTAGGGAGGAGGAAGTTTGGTCGACAATAGAAATGTTTTTCTCTATAACGCTTTGCTCGGAGGCAGACATCTTTGCTAGCCGATCGGCCTATGATGTTTTATCTCTTGACACCTTTTGGAGAACCCACTCTGACCCAGTTTCCTCAAGTGTTCTGAAGGCGGCCTTGACCTTTACTAAGTAATGGATCATGCTGGTTTCTCTGGCCTCGAAGGTGCCCAGGACCTGGCTCGTTACCAGCTGGGAATCGCTCCTAATGACTACTGACTTTGGTCGGATTGCGTGGAGCAGTCTCAGCCCTTGAAGGAGCGCCTCATATTCTGCTACATTATTAGAAGCTTTAAAATTGAGTTTTATTGCGTACCTTATTGTGATGCCTAGGGGGCCTCTTACTACTATGCCTACACCTCCTCGAGTGTCATTTGCTGCGCCATCCACCGTCATTTCCCAATTTTATAGCTTGGGCTGACTTTGTGGTTCCTCACCTGTAAATTCAGCGACAAAATCTGCCAAAGCTTGGGCCTTTATCGCCTTTTTGGGTTCATATCTCACATCCCAGGACTGCAGCTTAATTGCCCATCCCACCATTTTGCCCTCTAGATCGGGAGTCTGTAGAATTCTTCTAAGCGGGTGACCCGATCGGACGACAATTGTGTGTGCCTCTAAGTATGGTCTCAGCTTTCTTACACACATCATAAAGGGCAGTGATGAGCTGCTTAACCGGTCCCTTCTTTAAATTCGCACCTCTAAGTACTTCACTGACGTAGTACACAGGCAGCTGTTGTGTTCCTTCCTCTCGGACCAGGGCACCTGTAACAACTTCCCTAGAGGTGGCCAAATAAAAGTACAGATTTTCACCTAGTATCGGTCGGCTAAGCAGTGGTAGGTTGGTGAGGAATGCTTTCAGCTCTTCAAAAGCTTGTTGGCAGTCTTCCCCTCAGACGAAAGTTTCACTCTTCCTCAGCTTTTTGAAAAAGGGAGTACACCGCTTGGCTGAGGAGGAGATGAATTGTCCCAAGGCTGTTATCCTTTCGTTCAGCTTCTGGACGTCCTTTATGCTCCTGGGAGGTTGCATCTCGAGGATAGCCTTTATTTTTTTCGGATTAGCCTCAATCCCTCTTTGGGAGACCAGGAATCCTAAAAATTTTCCTGATGGTACTCCAAAGACACACTTCTCGGGGTTGAGCTTCATCTGGAACTTATTTAAAGTGTCAAAAACTTTTGCCAGATCTGCAGGGTGTTATTCGGGGCTTCGGCTCTTGACGATCATGTCGTCTACGTACACTTCAACATTCTGCCCGATTTGGTCTTTGAAGATTTTATTCATAAGATGCTGATACGTGGCCCCAGCATTCTTCAAACCGAATGGCATCACCCTGTAACAAAAGGTTCCATCGTCTGTAATAAAGCTAGTTTTCTCCTGATCCAGGAGCCACATCAGGATTTGGTGGTAGCCAGCGTATGCGTCAAGAAGAGAGTAGATGGCATGGCCTGCAGTGGCGTCCACCAGCTGGTCTATACTTAGTAGGGGGTAGCTGTCTTTGGGACATGCTTTATTAAGGTCGGTAAAGTCTACACACATCCGCAGTTTCCCCGACTTTTTCTTGACCAAAACCACGTTCGCCAGCCAGTCGGGATAGTCTACCTCTCAGATTGTTTCGGTCTTGAGTAGCCTATCCACCTCTTCGGAAATGAACTTCCTCCTGTCGGGTGCATGTCTTCTAAGCTTCTGTCGGACCGGAGGATGATTTGGGTCCACATTTAATTTGTGGGTGATCACCTTGGGGTCTATGCCAGGGATGTCTTCTGGCCTCCAGGCGAAAGTTGCTTGATTTATTGTTAAGACCTGCATGATGGCTTCTTCTGTCTCCTTGTTCATGCTGGTCCTAACTTGAACATTTTTTCCTTTGGTTAATGCCCTCATCTTTGTCTCCTCGGCAGGGTCCATCCTGGGCCTTTCTGCCTATTCTGGCTGCTCCAGGCTGGGTTCTACAACCATTGCCTCCTGTTGATGCCTTATCATGGTGATGTAAGCTTCTCGGGATGCCTTCTGGTCGCCTCTTAAAATGGCGACACCCCCTCTAGTTGGGATCTTCATCACCATGTAGCAGATGGAGGTAACGGCTCCGGTTTGGAAAAGTAGTGGCCTGCCAAAGATGGCATTATAGGCAAACGTCATGTCAATAACCATAAAAGTTACCTTGCATGCATGAGCGATCACCTCTTGGCCTAGTTCGGCGAAGAGTTCTACCGATCCTAGCATCGGGATAGTGGCGTTGCCAAGTCTGGTCAGTGGCGTAGCACTTGGCTTCAGCTCCCCGATCGGTAGTCCCATCACTCGGTAGGCCTGGAGAGTGAGGACATTGAAAGCACTGCCATTGTCCACGAGAATTCTCTTGACATTGAAATTATTGATCCTAGCTCTTACAACGAGACCATCCTCATGCGGAAACATGATGTCTCGTGCGTCTTCGCTAGAAATGGTGACTAAGGCAGGCTGCTCGGCCTGGTGGGAGAGGTAGACACCTTTTTTCTTTCTTTTTCTGGAGAGATCCTCTCCGTAAGACGACCCTCTGGTGATCACATTTATTATCCCGGCATATGGCCTGCCCGGGTCGGCACTTCTCGGGTTCCTGCGCTCATCATCATCTGATTCAAGATCGTCCCTACGAGGCTTCGGCTGTCTACAGGGATCATCCCCTCTGGCCGGGCCTATAAACTTTTTGAGGGACCCACGGCGTATTAGCCTTTCAATTTCTTTTTTCAGCGAGGTGCACTCGTCGGTCAAGTGACCAACATCTCTTTGGAACTCGCAATACTTGCCGGGGTCCCTAACAACCCTGCTCCTTTCCGATAGGTCCCTTGGCCAATTGACTTGGCAATGTTTTGCTTTTATCCACATTAGCACTATGAAAGGAGTGGCATTAAGGGTGGTGAAGGTTCTCTCGAGCCGATCATCTGGGCGCCTGCATCGATCTCGCCCTGACTCCTTCCTCTTGCCCGAGCTTCTGGACCCGGCTCCTCTATCCGGGCTTCTTACTGTGCGATCGGAGGTGGAGGCCCTGCTGAACAAATGACCATCTGGATGCTGCAGCCGATCCATCACGCTAGTCCTTCTTCCTTTATTGGACCTGAGGGCGTCATCCAGCTGGATGTGTTGCCTAGCCCTCTCCATAAATTCGGCAAAGCTGGACGGGGGTCTCGTTGTTAGAGATTCAAATAAAGGACGATCAGTGATGCCCCCGGCTAAAGCATTGGTCGCCATTTCCACACTGATACTTCTCACTTCAAACATTGTGGCCTGAAACCTATTGATGTAGTCTTGTAGACTTTCATCGGTTCTTTGGTAAAGGTTACACAGGTCTTAGGCGCGCGCGTTTGCACGATAAACCTCATGGTGAACAACTCCTTTAGTTGTCTGAAGGAGGTGATTGATCCCTGGGGTAGATCATGGAACCACGTTAAAGCATCGCCTCCCAAGGTGGTGGGGAAGACCCTGCAGGCTACCCTCTCATCATAGGTGTATACCTGCACCTTAGTCAGGTACTCCGCTAGGTGAGTGGCGGGGTCAGTCTTACCAGTGTACTTATCCATGACCACATCTCTCCACCTGAGAGGCAGCTCACAGTCAGTGATCTCCCTGCAGAACGGGGAGGCAGTGTTCCCACATGTGTTTCCTTCAAAATCGTCTTTTTTGGAGGGGAGAAAGCCGAATTGCTTGAGCTTCTGCTTGAGCCACTGGTCTTCTTTACTCAAGGTTGTGGCAGTGGACTCGCCCTTGTGCTTTCTTGAATGGCTGCGGATTAGGGTGCACATATAGGATAAATCATCCCCTATAGAGGGGATGGCTGATCTACTAGAGTAGGGGGAGTCCCTGCCTTCGGAGATCATCTGCTTGCCCTTGACGTACCTTCCCGGGGTTCTGACTGCACCCCTTCGATTCTCCTGGGATCGTGACTCATTGATGATGATTCCTGTATTTCTCCTTCTTCTGAAGTCTTCGTCCATGGGATAGTCCCCATGAACTCTTTCAGAAGTATCTGGCATTTTGCCCTTTTTGAGCGTCTGGACAATACTCTTAGTAAAATCGCTGAGGATGGTACGCATGTCTCTAACGGTGATAGGAGTATCCTCAGATTGCCTCAGAGTGGCATCGTCGAAGGCGGGAAGGAGATTGGTCCTTGCTGGGGACCTGATGGGTTCCCTTCGCGAGATGCCTGATCTGGCACAGGTGTTGCCATTGTGGTCAATATCCATGGGGGTTGTGTTCTCATTGGATCGTGAGTTTGCCATTGCTTTCAACGAAAGGACCAAATGATAAAGCCTGGGATGTCTTTATCTGAAAAGGAGAGGTAGGACCGATCGGATGAGAGAAACCCTGCAAGAAAAAATGCCCGGTCGGATCAGGCGTAAGCACTCCGAAACTTAAGTTAGTAGTTTAGAGAGAGAAAGTGTTTTTAGAGATAGAATGCTAGAGATTCAATACCCGGAGCCATCGTTGACTGGATTATTTATATGAGACAGCTGAGGGGCACTTGAGTGCCTAGGGAGTGATTAATGGCAGTTAGAGTAGGTATTCGGCGATTTGACAGGTAGCAGGTGGAAGGCATGAGCGCTGCATTGTATCAGACGGACGATGGGACTGACGATCACATCATCCGATCGGGCGTGTGCGCTGCCTAAGAGCTCGTGCCTACTACTCTTTGCTACTGGGGCTTGGGCCTTGTCAGTCTCTAGGGCCGACTAGATGGGTTTTAGTGCAAATGATATTTGTTGAATTATCAATAATGAAAAATTTTAAGTTGAATTTTCCATTCACTAGTATGCTTGAATTAAAGAAAGGAAAATATTAACTTTGAAATGTTTTCATTTAGTATTTAAATAAAAAATGAATAACTACAAAAATGTATTAATAAAAATAACTAACATGATTGATTCGATTGTCATATGTCAAGTCGTTCCACTTTCACGCGAGAGGGAATGATATAGTTTCAAATCTCATAAGCATTATTCACTTAATTATACTCCAAATGGTGAAATGGAATGGCAAAATAAAAATTAATTTATACCAAAATAACATTTTTAATTTATTAAATTTTAAGTAATTGATATTCTTTAACTAATTTAAATTAAAAAAAAAAACCTACCGATAATTATACAACAGTTTGGTGCGGTAAGGTTGCTGCCGAGCACTTTATTTTTCGTCTGGTTATCTCTCTCTAATTTTTCTCAGGAATTTTTTTTTAAAGTTTTCTGTGGTTCAACTTTTTTTTAATAAAAATAAAAATAAAAATAAAATTTGGATCATTTCTTTCGCAGGAAAACACTCAACCATATAGTACCTCTCAATGGCCCCCACTTTTTCCTCATTTATTTTTCATTGAGAATATTTTTTTTTTAAATCTTTAAAATTGTAAATTCAAGAATTTAAAAAATTAAAACTTTGCTATAGCCTATATAGTATAGATGTTATGCGATTTTTTTTTCAAACCCATAAGATCACTTGTCAACTAAACGGAAGAATGATCTTTTTTTCTTTTTTTTTTTTAATTAATTATTTTTTTATTTTTATTTTTTAATCAGCAGATGACTAATCTTTTATGATTTAGTATTCTCAATTTCTAACAGAAACGATCATATATATATATATATATATATATATATATATATATATATATATATATATATATATATATATCTACAAAACACTGATGAAAGAATAATTAATAGTAAAATTTCTTCTATTTCCACTTTTTTTTTTCATTTTAATTGAAAATAATTCTTTTCATATTTTTAATCATATGGTGTGCATTCTCCGATAGATAAACATTGCATTCTCTCTCTCTCTTTTTTCTTCTTTTTTACCTTGATGTTTCTCAGATTCAACTTAGCGCAACAAAAATCATGTATTCCTTAAACTTCGGATGTCAGATCTCTTCCAACAAAATTAATGCACAAATTATATTTTATTTGATGTTTTTATTTTAAAATGGAGCAAATAAAATAATATGTTATATGTTCATACTAAATATCAATAGTAATTAGATATTTCTTTGGTCTTTCACGTCAATAAGAGACTTTGTTTGCTCAAATACATGTGTATATTTTTTATACTACATATTTAACAGCGAAGGATCTTATAATTTAAATCTTAATTAAACAGAAAATAATCAATTTTTTAATCATTTGAACTGCAATTAATTCTTAATTTTTTTTCTTATTTCTCTTTGAAATATGGAGTCAAATGGATAATTTGAAACATTAAGAAAAGACAAGTATTGCTAGTAATTTAGGGAAAAAATAATTATAATTATGTTATTGTTTGAAAACTATTTATAAAATTGTTATAAATTTAATAAAATCGCGATTAATGGCTTCGGTTTTATACTATTGGCATAACCATCCATTAAATTAAAATGGAAACAATTATCACCAAACCCTTAGATTTTCCGAGTTTTAAAATTAAATTTTTATATTTTTATTTTGTAACTTTTAACCCCCTCAATTTTTATTTTTTATTTTCTTACAGATTCAACTTTCAAAGGAAGTTCTATTCCTTGAAATATCAAAATGAGAGATATGCGAGAGGCCGATCAGATTGGAAGAACTCCAATGACCTGCAAAGAAGGTTAGTCCGGTCGGATCGGACGTTAATTCTCCGAATCTTAAGTCAGTAATAAACTTTTAGAGAGAAAATAAAAAATTTCTCTTATGGAATAAGCAATGAGTATTATACTTGGAGCCGTTATGAGATTGGGCTATTTATATAACAGGAAAGAAGGATATACTACAGTTTGGGTATGGTAGTATTATGACCTTGATATCTACTCTTACCACGCATCGTCCTGCTTGTTGACTTTTTTGCCCCATACCTTCTGCCTTATGGTCTTTGGGCCTACTTCTTTCAAAAAATGTTAATAATATATAAATACTTAATAGCTCAAACCCAAAAACTTCAAAAGTTTGATAGTACCTTTTCCAATTAAATTATGAAGTGCATAAAACCACAAGCTTGAGCTGTGGTTTCAATACAGTATTACTTACCTTTTAAGGGAGACAAGAATTTTCTTTCAAAAATATACATATTTTTTTCTTAAAAAAATGGAAAAAGTTCAAAGAAAAATATTAATTTAAATTTTGTAATTCCCTCCCTCATCTCTTATGTATGAATATAAATTGAAATTTGATCTCCTTGACATTAAATTTTAGCTCCGTCCTTAATTTACAATTATAGATTTCAGAATTGCTTAAATCTAAAGTGAACTTTTTTAAAAAAAAAAAAACAAAACAACTAATAAATTTTTCTCTGCTTACCAATCAAGTTCTCCTACTTTAGCAATTCATATATATATATATATATGTGTGTGTGTGAGCGATGGTCGAACCGAACCGAACAGATAAAACTAAAAATTTATGATTTGAGCAAACTGAACTGAAGTTACATGATAACTAAACTCAAACAGAACCAAAATATTTAGTCGATTTGGTTAACAATATAACTGAAATTTCAAAATTATAATTAAAAAAAAATTTGTCTAAAAATTATATAAAATTACAAATTATAAAAGTAAAATAAAAACATTCAAATTTTAAAAAAATACAAGTCTAAATTAAAGATACAATTTCAAAATACATAGTACACCTCATAAAAATAAAGATACCATTTCAATTTTTAAATATAAAATAAATAAACTAATAATTTTAGAAGTAAATTGGTCAGTTCAATTTTTTCGATTTTTTCCTTTCAAAATCGAACTGAACTAACCGAAACTGCTGAAATTTTAAAACCGAAATCGAACAAAAAAACCGAACCAAATTAAAAAATCAGTCGATTTGGTTTGA
The DNA here is from genome assembly GCA_947683425.1 of Excoecaria cochinchinensis. Classification (NCBI taxonomy): domain Eukaryota; kingdom Viridiplantae; phylum Streptophyta; class Magnoliopsida; order Malpighiales; family Euphorbiaceae; genus Excoecaria; species Excoecaria cochinchinensis. The sequence goes on along the minus strand of CANTUQ010000177.1, from coordinate 611,719 downwards.
TTTTTCGGTTTTAATCAAAATTTGCTCACCCCAATATATATATATATATATATATGTTCCTTTTTTATATCTATTCAGCTTAAAAGCACTTATATTCAAACTTTTTCTTCTCGCCTACATATTAAGTGCGACTATGTTTGGGGTAAATTAAGATTTTACTTTTATCCTTTGTTTGGGTTATGGTTACGAATAGTATGGTATCGGATGGTTTCCTTTTACTTAAATTTTTAAATCACTAAATTAGTAGTTTTGTATTATTTTTTAATTTTTAGCCACATTTATTTAATTTTGACAACTCCACTTATATTCTAATATAACTATAATTTTATAATTTTTTTATCAAAATTATTTTAATTTTATTTTTTTTACTTATTTTTGTAATAAAAAATTTATTATATCCTACCATAACATATTATTTTCTCAAACATGTTAACAATAATTATAATATCATACACGTCATATTAATATCATGACCTATTTCTTCCAAATAAGACCTTAGGGGTTTCAATTTTCATTTGTTTCTATTTGAGCACTTGAAGTGAATATGCCAAGTGAATAGGAAATTTGCAGCTATAATTCATTTAACTGCAGTTTTATGTCGTGAGAAGTTTTCTTAAATATTATAAATGGTGTGTATGGTTCCACTGCACTGAAAATGCAACCCAAGCTTGCAGTTTTGTGCACTTTATAATTTTTAATATATTTTTTTGATAGAGGATATTTTTTTTAGTAGAGGGAAAGGACAGTAGCTCAAACTCGAAATCTTTCAATATATTGAAACTAATATTTACATTGAAATGTCGGTTCTTTTAATAGTAAGTCAAGTTATTTTGTTTAAAAAAAATAATTTTGTTTTAAATAGTTTTCAAACAACACTATTGATAATTTCTGAAAAGGTCAATGAAAGGGGTAAATAAGCTAATCGGATTGTCAAAACTTGATGGACCTACAATAAGAGGTGTCTGGTCGGGTCAGGCGTAAACACTCTGAAATTTAAGTCAATAATGCTTTTAAAGAGAGAATTTAGAGAGATAGTGTCTCAAGGATTCAATACCTATCTCTTATGTACTTTGAGCTATTTATAGTGTATGTGGAAAGCTACCTGTAAGCACTTGAGTGCTAGAGTGGATCTGATCAGGTATAGAGAGTAGGTAAAAGGAATTGGCTACTGTGATACGACTGCACATGCACAGTGAAGTGTGTCAGCGGACTTGATAGGACATGACTTTGTCAGTCCCATCAGACGGCCTCCATACTTGTGGTTGTTTGGATGATCACCTATCACGTGCTATGCCTTGTGCTTACTAGACTTCAGGTTTGCATGTGCTTGGCCTTGGGCTGAAAATGGATCAGGCCCCTTAAATAATGAGTATTATCAAATATAAATTTTATTATTTTTAAAAAATTCTCAGTAGTTTCAACCGATGTATACATAACTCTTGATAAAACAAAGTATAATATGGTTGAGATGAGGCATCATCATCATATGCCAGTTGAACTGAAATTGGCAATAAAATCAAAAGAAAATCACGGAGAAAGTACTTTGAAAATGAACAAGGAAGCTGTACTAAACCAATGAGATTGATATTTATTTCTGGCTTTGTTAGAATCATTTATTTTTTTCTGGCTTTGTTAGAATCACTTATTTTTAGTGAAGAGGATAAAAGACTTTTGTACATAAAAACATGACAACGAATCTTTATTGTTGAGAAATAAATTAAAGATGTGTTTGATGTGTAAATGTTTGATTAGTTATCTAATCAATGGTAGTTGTGTTTAATTTCTTTTGTTTTTTTGGCTAATTACATCTTTGATGTGTAATGGATGGAATTAAATTATGAGTACTTGAAAAAATTATCGAATTTTTAACTGTTTTTTTAGTTGTATTATATAGTTTACATTCTATTTTTTCAAGCATGCGTCTATTATATATATATATATATATATATATATATATATATATATAATATTAAATTATTAATGATTTTTTATTTTGTAGTGCTAAAAGTCAAATTCAAAATCTAGTTACAACCTAAAACAAATTATTATGAATGGAAAAAAAATGGGTGTTAATTGGGTGCACAACGTACTGTCCAATCAAATTACCAATGTAGTTTTTATGCCTTGGTCATTCGATCAGATAGTATATAGTATGCGACACATCTGCATACCGAATTATCTCTCAAAAAGTAAGCTTAGGAAAAAAAAAAAAATATTGAAGATTGCACTAGAATTCTATGCATATATATAGTACGGGAGAATTCCTTTTGTAGGCACTTTGTAGGATTAAAATTCAAGAAAAGGAGAATAAATTTTTTAATGATTATCTCTCATGATTATGCCTATGTTGGTTGTTATTCAACATTTTCCTAACTACGGCTTAGAATGTTACTTTAGGTCATTTTTTTGGAAAGTATTTTAAGTCCAATTATTATTTGAAAATGACAATTTCATGTAAAAAAAAAATAAAAAAGTGAGACAGCAAATTGCTATCTTCTTCCTTTATTCCTTTCTTCATTGTTTTTAATTATAAGAAATAATATAAGTATATACTGGGTTAATAATTATATATTCTCATCAGCTGTATTCTTTGGTTTTATGGGAAAATTTTGGGTCGATTGCTGATCAAGAAAGACATTGGATTAATTGAAAACAACTAAATATGAATTTAATATTAAATATAATATCCTACATTATATGTGAATTTAAAATCAATTGTGACCGTCCCTTGAATTGGTCTTGCTTTTTTTTTTTTGGAAATATATTTTAAATTGAAATTAAACAGATACTCAAATTGCTTCCTCAATAGAAGACAATGCGTTATGCTACCTCCACATATTTCTTAATATCTCTCTCTTTTTTTTGGTCAACCATATTTTTTAATCATGGTAATTAAACATAATTATTTTCAACACTTTTTTTTGGTTCATATACGATAAAGTATAAGGTGTCCATAATGATCCAAAAATAAGGACCATTTAATTAGAAGATCCTAATGAAAGGGTGTCATATGACACTCTTTTATTGAAAAATACATGAAATCCCTTATCCAAATGAAATATCAAAAGCATATTTCCCAATAAAGGTACGATCCCTCATTTCCTCTTCTCGTATATGCACAACTCATTTTGTCTCTCTTTCTCTTTGTTTTACCATGGATATCTTAAGAAATTTTTCATTCTCTACATTCGTATAGCTTTTTCTCTCAAAATTTCGCACAGATAGAGTTTGATTATGTGTATAACTTTGATATGGATGGAGTTTCATATTAAAATAGAATTGAGTAATTTAATCTGATAAAAATTATCTAATTTTATTCAAAAATTTTTTTGAGTTATATTAGAAATGAGTCCCTAATATTCAAGATACTATAAATAGATAATTAGATATTAGATTTAGAGACGTCGAAATGACGCCTAAAAGGAGGCTTAATTGCATGCGCGTAATTCACAAGATATTAGGCTTAACACTACAAAAAAAAGGGCAATTAGCGACGGCAAATTCCGTCGCTAATGTTGATATTTTAGTCGCTAATAGCTTTTAGTGACAGGACGACGGAATGTCGCAAATAGAGCCGTCCAAAAATTTAGCGACCAAAAGTGAAACCGTCGCTAAATTTAGCGACAGAAAACTCGGTCGCTAAAAATAAAAATACCGTCGCTAAATAATGCCTAAATTAGTCGATGGAAATATTGGAGAAATATTAGCGACAAAATATTCCGTCGCTATTCCGTCAAAAAATTATTAATTTTTTATTATTAATTTTCATTTAATTTATTATTATTATTATTATTATTATTATTATTATTATTACATCAAAAATTTAATTTATATAAATAATAATTATGCAATATTATTAACAATACTATTAATTTAAAAATATAATATTATAAAAATATATTAAATTATACAATTAAATGTGTACAAATAGTCAATTCGGTTCGATTTTAAACGTAACCGAACAGATCGAAAATCAAACTTATATTAAACAAAATAAAACCATTTAAATAAAATAAAAAAAATAACATACATGAATTTTTATATTATGTTCCTAATATAAATACTAAGCAAAATTACATTAAAAATAAATATACATAAATTACATTAGATATTGCCTATGATTTTGTGCTTTATTTGTTCCATACTGATTTCAATTGTGCTCATTTGAGAATGATTGCAAGCCCAAAATCTGCAAACTTTAAATTACCTTTCATTGTCTATGAGAAGATTAGAACCTGCCCACCAAAAACAAGAAAAAAAAAGGAAAAGAAAATCAGCAGTTCAATGCCTTATGAAATGAAAAACAAGACTCAATGGTAAATAAATTGATTGCTTAATAACCTTTGATATCAAGCTATTTTTTGGTCATTGTGTCAATACCCGAAACCAGATTTCTCGAATAGAAATAACTTAAGGAAGTTGGAGTGCAAAATGTGACAATAATTAACTATGCAAAGACAGGTTGGTATCAAATTTTAGAAACATCAGTGGCTAATTTGATATGAGGAAAGCAGATTGAGATCAGTGGCTAATTTGATATAGTGAACAATCCACTCACTAATCCATTCAATAAATAAGATCCACATATCATATGAAAATAAAAACACAAAATATAATTGCAACTTTCTCAAGTTATATGAATTACACTAATATAAGTTCCAATCTTACAAACATTCAACCCAAAAAATTAATATAAAAGCACCAAACGGTATCTCGAAAACTACTGCATTATCACTTTATTTTGCGGCATCATGAAAACTAATATAATATCTCTTCAAATTGATGGCAAACAGCTTCAAGAATTTTCTAAAATATATGCTAATAGATCTCCAAGAGCATAATTTAAAAATACTGCAATGCTATAATCACAAACTCAATATATTCTTCAGCTTCCTGAGCATAAATAAATTTTAAAAAGTAATTAATAATGACTTGTGACAATCAATTGCAGATTTTAGTCCATAAGAGCCAATAGGTTAAGCAAGTGCAACAGGAAGTCTACTTTTTTGACTTCCCAAATCAGTTCTACCATCAACAAACAAATCAATAAGTGCATTAGTAAATGGACTTTCCCATGAGAGTGAGGCAGATATATGATTATCTAATAAAATAAATACAATTTTGGGCTACAGGTAAAACATGTCCACTATAAATTATTCTAGAATATCTTGAAAGACACTAAAAGAAATGCATGGAACATTCATCCGATTAACAGCTTTCACATGCATGGATCTTTTTTTTTTTTTTTTTCAGAGACCAATTCAACATTAGCCAATCAAGTACCCCATGTAGAGGAGCTCAGCATTGGCAAAATCAAGTTTTATAGACTTATACTTAATTCCATTTTATTAAAATGGCACATATTATAAGTCTTCAAGTTTACCATATTACTCATAACATTCGACAAAAATTCTACTTATTTCACTATCATACTAATTATGGTTTACTTTCATATCTATAAATACCATTAGCTCATTGAAGTCATCATACTCCAACAATTCCTCTTAACCATAATGTAATACTTACTTAATTTTCCATCCAATTAAATTCTAAAAATTCTCAATTAATTTATAAACCTTTAATTTCATCTTCCTAATCATTTCCCATCACTATTTTTATTAATTTAACAAATTATAAATAAATGCATTGCTTTGAAGAATTCAGCCAAGGTAACTATTTTATCCCTAAATTAATTATTTCATCAGTTAACACTAATTCCATTAGATTACATCCTCATTAACACAAATACACACTTATATATCATATATCCCCAAAACATCTTCCATTAAACACTAAGTCCTTCTTTGGCTAAACTAAGATTTTACATTCTAACTTAGCTTATTCAAAATAAACCACTCAATCCATCATCTTTGACCTCCAATTACATACTTCTACATCTTATAATTCTCTACATACCTACATACCATTTTAATATACCCTGCTAACAATTAAAAGCCAACAATTGCACTTAACACACAGAATACAATATAGGAGGTTTTGTAATTAACTTTTTATACAGATTCCATTCTCCAGATTTCTTACTCTTTTACACGTAAATTGACAATTCAAGCAATAATCAGGCATTATCAACCAACAAACTGAATTTTCACATTAAATATATACAACCCAGATCATAAACCTTCCATAAACAATTTAATTTATTGAAAATCATGTTAGAAAAGCAAATTTGGCAGTCACATACCAATTTTTCCGCAGATTTTGGTATCTTCACCGTCGCCAGAGACTCGTCGGAGCACCACCGGAGGCACTAAACCCATCGGAAGGAAGCTCGGAGCCTCGAGGTCCCTTTTCCGGTGCTCACGCGCCCATCCACGGCGCCGTTTAGCCGGAATCGTCGTCGGTAGCTTCTGTTCAACCCCTCTCCGATCTCTCCATCGCCGGTGAGTGCTGAAGATCCATGGCCATCGGGATGATCGCCTGCCCACCGTGAACCCCGTCGTGGTGTTCGTGTCACCACTCGCCGTCGGAGCTCGCCGGAAAACGCAGAGGAAGCTTCGGTTTCCTCCTGCTCTCCTACAACGGCGACGTCGCGATGGGGGGGGGGGAAAGGACTCCGAGATCGGCGTTGTGAGGAGCCGCTGCTCGCCATTGACCGCCGCCAACCGCTCGCCCCCTTCCGCCGCTGCTCCGCCGTCCCCCTCTCCCTCTCTCTTTCGTTCTCTCCTTCGGTTTTCCATGTTCTGTCTTCCCCCCTTCTTTCTTTTTCCATTTGAAAATAATTTTCTTATTTAAAATATTTGAAAATTTTTTAGCGACGGAAACTTTTCGTCGCTAAATCCGTCGCAATTACTATCGATTAAATAACCTCTAAATTTAGCGACTGAATTAGGCGTCGCTATTTTAGTGACTAATTATTTAGTCGCTAAATTAGTCGCAAATATTTGCGACTGACTTTTTAGTCGCTAAATTAGTCGCAAAAAAAAGCGCGATAAATTGCCGCCAAATTTTAGCGACGGTTTCTTTTTTAGTCGCTAAACAGTCGCTAAATTTGTCGTAAAAAATGAAAAATAGAATTTAGCGACTAATTCTTAAAACAGTCGCTAATTAGCGACGAAAAAAAACGGTCGCTAATTTTAGTCGCTAATAAACAGTTTTTTTGTAGCGTAACAAAAATTAAACACTTTACACAAAATCTCCACGGCACATTTAGATCGTGGAAATTGTTGTCATCTTGCATATGGATAACTAGTTAGGCCAGTGACCAAAAAGGGAATTCTTGTAAAGGTTTTCGCAACGATTCTATACTACAAGAGGTATGTATTATTATTTAATGTTACCTCTATGTGTTATTTTCCCTTCACGCACTAATTTAACCATGAAGATCCTGTAAGGAAAATATCATGCCTAGGTTCTCTCACATCTTATTCCTCTACTTTTCAAGAAACCAAACAAGCTATGAATGAGGATCTACACGTACAAGAGAAGAGTTCTATACCAATTGGAGAGAAAGAGAGATCCATACTAGAGAAAATATTATCATAAAATGATACATGCTCATCAACAGAAGGTCATACCATTTCGTATCAATGAATCACAATTTAGTTAGGTCATATATATTTTTAGGGCAGATTCTCGTTGGAAGATCACATTTTTAAGGCAGATCCTTGCTGAAGGATCACATTTTCAAGGTAAGACTTTCTCAGGAAAGTCAATATTTCAAGGTAGACTCTTATCAGAAAATCACAACTTTTGATATTATGACCCTCACAAGAAAGTCATAATCCCAAAAGTTATAAAAAAAAAAAAAATCAACAATTATGGTTCTTGCAGAAAGAGCATAGATTCCACCTTTAAAATATCTAGTAAGTCAGATTTTCGTGGGAAGATCCTAACCTTTAAAAATTTCATAGTATGAAACGAGAATAAAAGAAGAGTCAAAATGGTTATCTATGTAACTTTTGCACTCCTAATTTTAGTAATGGGGCATTAAAAAAGAAGAGATTTATGTAGATATCCATTTTGTCCGATTATCCAAGAAGAGGACTCATGACCATGACCATGGTCTAGCCATTACCACTTCTCCTTAGTGTTGGAATTAATTGCTTTCGTTATTAACTTTATAAAAATCCTAAACTTAATAGCATGAAAAAAAATGGATCATGGGCCTAGAATTTAATTATTTGATTAGTTAGTATAAATAGTTTTAATCAAAGCCCAGGCCCATCTTTATTTTTCTCCCTTGGGCTTGGGCCCATTCTACTTCAATCTTATACTGGGAGACTGTAATAACATGTTCAATCTAGTTTTGGGCTTGGGGCCCATTCTACTTTAATCTTATTTCTAGCTTGAGACCTTAGTAGCATATTCAGTGGGATTCTGGGCTTGAGGCCCATTTTATTTTTAAAAGTTGTTATGGGATTGAAGCCCTAATGGCATATGTAATCCGATTATGGGCTTGAGGCCCATCTTACTTTTAGAACTGTTTGGAGTTGAGGCCCATTTCATTACAAATTTTATTAAACTCTTTTCATCTTGGTTTTATTTTTTAGGCTTTTATACTACTTAGTTATCAACATAATAATTAATTATAAAATTTACTAGGTTACAAAAAAATTAAGATGTAAAGAAAAAAAAATTACAATCTCCATATAAAGTCCTAATTACATGTCTAATGGGTACAAAAATTATAAAGAGAAAGAAATGTCTAAATATATTACAAATTACTGTTCCTAATAAATTTATAAAAATAAAAAGAAATGATGGGCATTCTTTTGTCAAGTAAAAAGAAGCCCAATCTGTTTTTAGGCCTGATGGGTTGGATGTAGGGCTAGTCCACCATGCCTGGAAATAAGAGCTAGTTGTTTACAGATCTAATTAGGCCCTAGGGTCTAATAAATTTGGGTTATTTACATAATTATACACAAGAAAATAAAAATAACAAAAATAAACAAACTTTTCAAAATATTTCAAATATACAACCTTTTAAATTTATAATTTCATCTATACAATTTATTTTTTCAAAAATATCACTTTTTTTCTAAAATCTAAACCAAAACAAATCATTTTACCATTTTTCATTTCCCTTCCTCTTTCATCCCTTTGCTCTTACGCTTCCCTCCCTCTCTCATTTCTACCCTCATTTTCCTACTGATTTCTAGATTGCCGGCCAACTCAACTCACCTCACTTCCGATTTCGAGACCACCGGCACTCTCCTTCTCTTTTTGCCGCTTTAATTTCCCCCTCTCTCTCTTAAAAATCCAAATCCACAAACAAGGGACGAAGAGAGAGCTATGGACAGCGTCAAGAAATCTAAGCCTGAGTCATCGATTAATGAGAATGAGAAATGAATCACGTCCGGTGGGCCTATCAGAAAATATATCAGTTATGCTACTTCACTTCTTCAGGTAACGACACTTTTCTTTGTTTCTTTTCTTCTTTACAGGATACCCATAATGCTCAGTATTTCTTTTCTTCTACCGTTTTAGCTTCATCTAATCCTTTACTCTTAATCTGTTTCTCCGTCTGTAAGCTAGTATGCATATGCCCTTGCTTCTCTTGCTCTTTATTTTCTTTTTTTTTTTCGTTTTTCTTTTTAATTGGTTGTTAATTTTAATGATTCTGAGTGATGGGTTTCGATTCCTTTGATATTAATCAAATTATTTTGAGAAATTAGGCCTTTATTGGCCAATTATTTGTTTCCTAAGGAAGGAGATTCGAGGTATGCGAATAACTAAAGAAATTAGGGAATCTGTTCTTAAATATATTACAATGATTTTAATGAAAATGTGAAGAAAATTTTGACATGTGCAGAGGGATTTTCATTGGCCAATTGTTTGTAATATATAATTACTACGTGGGATATAATTAGTGTTAAGTGAGAAGATTTGAGTTAACTCCCCAAGAGTTCATTGAAGAGTTGAGGTAAGTAAAAGAATTCTAAATATTTCTCTTTCAAATCCTTAGTGAGGGAATCTTGAGAGAAGATGAATTATGCTGTTGAATTGGTGAATAGAGCAGATAAACTGTGTTTGAATTTTTTGGGGAATCTTGAGTTGTATTGGGCAAAGGAAGAAGGAGCTGATTTAAAGTGGAATCTAAATGCTACTTATTAAAGTTTTGAAATGAGATGATAAATTGGTTTAACTGAAACAAAATTAGAATTGGAGCACTCTCTAGAGGGCTCACGGGCTATATGAGTAGGGAATGGAAACTCTATTTTCTTTAATTTTTCTTGTACTCTACTCTTAGATGATGTGAAAATGAAGCAAGTTAAGAGAATGATTTAAAGAACCATGTACTGAAACTTGACAATTCATTTTTCTTAACTAAGCATAACTTGGTTGGAAGAAGAATTTGGGTAAGACGAGTAAAGATAAATTGTTTGAACTCCTTTATTGTTTCTAATAAGTTATTGATATTAATTTGAATGCATAAATTGAGTGTTGTGACAGTTGAATAAGAGCTGAAACGATTATAATCTTTTATGACTCTAAATGACTTACATGAAAGTCCTTAGGTGCTTGAATAAGTTTAAATGGCTGCTTAACAAACTAAAGTAAAAGGGAAGGGGAAAAGATAGATTCGATGCAAATTGGAGAACGAACTTACTTAATGTGAGGTATGTGAGTTCTTTTTTTTTCTTTTTATATTGCTTTAAATGTGATCTCTTACTGTTATTAATTCCATTGAAAATTCTATTGTTGTTGGTTTAAAGTTAGTAAATGTGAATTTAACTAAAAGTGTAAATGAGATAATTTGAAAGAATTGTTAGATAAAATTAAAAAAAAAAATTCTGGTATATTATTGTGGGAACAACAATGACAAATTATGGTATAACTCTAGTTTTAGACCTTGGATTACTATGATTCTAGCATCTAGTGAAAGCTTAAAAATAACGCTAAAACTTTCATGAACAGTTCCAGATCTATATCTCCTTGTAAATTATCTAAATTATGCCACAAAAGGAGTATTGCATTCTGATTATAGAACTAGACTGGTAAATTTGTCATGGAGCAGTTCCTGGAAAATAGTTGTAAATCCATCTCTAGGAATCAGAATGGAGTGATTCAAGTTTCTACCGAAAGTTAAGACCTAAACCTACAACTTTTATGAAGAGTCCTAAGATTAATTCTGATGTCTGTTAACTTGAATTTAAGTTGGAACTTGTGATAGAGAAACTACTTGGTAAATGTCAGTACCATTATGTGTTTTCTTTGGCCAGTGTGTGTGGAAGATTGAAATTATACCAATTTTGACATGTTTAATGAGCATACCTGATAACTTAGGAATGATAAGATAATCAAATTGTGAACTTTAAATTGTTAAGTTTTGGCAAGTGCACGCCTTACTCTAGACTAATTAACCATATATAGCATATAATGATAATCAAGCATCAAAACTGACTTCCAAATTGGAGAAAAACTCTTTAATATTATTAAAACAAAACAGGGAACAAAATTAGTATTTTTGTTCCGACTCGTCACCATGATGTATATTAGACGTATACTTGACGTATATTAGACGTATACTAAACGTATATTAGACGTATACTAAACTTATACTATGCGTATATTAGATTTATATTAGACGTATATTATATGTATATTAGACGTATATTAGATCTATACTAGCCATATTCTAGACATATACTATATGTATATTAGCCGTATACTAGACTTATATTATGTGTATATTAGATGTATATTAGATTTATATTAGACGTATACTATATGTATATTAGACATATACTAGACGTATACTAGACATATACTAGACGTATACTAGATGTATATTAAACGTATACTAGATGTATATTAAACGTACGCTAGACGTATAATTGATGTATATTAGACGTATACTTGATGTATATTAGACGTATACTAAACGTTTATTAGATGTATACTAAACGTATAGTAGACTTTTATTAGACGTATACTAGACGTATATTAGACTTATGCTAGACGTTTATTAGATGTATATTTGACGTATACTAGACGTATACTAGACATATACTAGACTTATACTATGCGTATATTAGATCTATATTAGACGTATACTATATGTATGTTAGATGTATACTAGACCTATACTAGCCATATTCTAGACATATACTATATGTATATTAGCCATATACTAGACTTATACTATGTGTATATTAGACATATATTAGATTTATATTAGATGTATACTATATGTAGATTAGACGTATACTAGACCTATACTAGACATATACTATATGTATATTAGCTGTATACTAGATCTATACTAGACGTATACTAGATGTTTATTAAACGTATGCTAGATGTATTTTAGACATATATTACACGTATACTTAATGTATATTAGATGTATACTAGACGTTTATTAAACGTATACAAGACGTATAGTAGACTTTTATTAGATGTATACTTGATGTATATTAGACTTATACTAGACGTTTACTAGATGTATATTTGACGTATACTAGACGTATGTTAGACATATACTATGCGTATATTAGACATATATTAGACCTATATTAGACGTGTATTATATGTATATTAGACGTATACTAGACCTATACTAGCCGTATTCTAGATGTATACTATATGTATATTAGCCTTATACTAGACGTATACTAGACTTATACTATGCATATATTAGACGTATATTAGACTTACATTAGACGTATACTATATGTATATTAGACGTATACTATACCTATACTAGACATACACTATATGTATATTAGCCGTATACTAAACCTATACTAGACTTATAGCAGACGCATATTAGACCTTAGGCAGTAGACCTCAGTATACGATCAGTTATTGCTCGAATTGTTGATGGCCAGTGAATTTGATGAATTCAAGAAATTGTATGGAACTGTGAGGACATTTTCAATTCCTGGAATTTCAACTTTTTTTTTTTGTTAAATTTTTGTTATGATATAGATTTATTAACAATATAATTCTGCTGCATTTGCAGACTCTTGTAACAAGGTTTGCTAGAATTTTCAGACAACCTGTTGGCATCCTTGGGAACAATGGAATATTGTTTAATGAATCTGCATTAAAGGGGGCTCATTTCATTGAACTATGTACTCAGCGTAACATTCCCTTGGTTTTCCTTCAGAATATCACTGGATTCATGGTATGTAAATCAGTCTTGCTTTCCAATAATGGTAAAGCTTTCTGATTTTGGTAATAATAAACTAATTGATGTAGTGGCCATACTTGGTTTTTTCTCAAATCCGCTCTCACATTGTTGTTTTTTGGCAATAGTCATGAGCTGCTATTGGTTAGCAATAATAAACGCAATATTAAGATTCCTCATAATTTGAGCAGATAAACTCAACTATACGTAATGCAAACAAATAATGGTCTGGAGAATTTATAGTTTTTCACATTTTAAATAAATATCATCTATTATATTATCTTATCTTTCATTTTTCTGTCCCAGTTGATTCATCACGTGAGATATTTCCTATAAATCTCCATTTATTTATTAAACTTTTGTAAAGGATTGATTCTATGCAAGTTTCTGTAATAATAATCTTTACTCGCTATGCATCACTTTCTGCCAACTTAATATACACTTTTTGGTGGAAATTCAATTCAATTTTGTAACAGAAGTTTGCCAGTATGCGAGTAGGGATAATTATTATTGCTATGCTATTGCAGTACATTTTTATTAAATGATCAGAAAAGCTTTTAAGAGGTTACGTTATAATTTATATGCATAATTTCTTTTGTATCATGTGCTAATTAATTGCTACCGCAGTTCGCATAAATCGTTCGCGTTCAACGTTAAAAAGACTTCTTTCTAATTCAATTAATTATTTTCGTCGAATTTCATTCCTAATTCTCACAGTTGAATTTACAGTTTACATCAGTAAAATCTTCCCATCAACATGTAAAATCACAACTAAATGTACATAGAATTCATGTCTGGAAAATCCATGATTCACTACGAACTAGAAAATAGAGGAAATTCTGTATATAGATTTAGGATAGCAGGACAAATAAAGCAGATCAAGATTAAATATAATATTCAATCTTCCAACACCGGAGTTATGCTTTAGCTAATGAACAAAAAATATTTTTTTATCACTTCAAACACATGAAGCCTTAAATGAAGTCAAATACATGACAATAAACTGATATGCACAGTATGATGAGTGCCAAATTAGGCTAATAAAAACTAAAGGGATTTCAGTATGCAGCAGTCTGATCAAGAATATGACCATGGATTCAAATGGCATTCAATCTGCTGTATAAATAAATCGAGAAATTACTTCGGCACCAGCAAAGAAGGACTAATGAAACAGAGATTACAACATTTACAACCAACAAGCTTCATATTAGTGTTACTTTGCTTTTTAAACTAGAACTGTGAGACCTCGAGTTTGAACTGCTCATAGATACTGTGGAACAATAAATTAGGACAACTATAGACTACAATTTTAGAGATATCTCCAACAAAAAAACTGAGTTTCCATCTCAAAAATTAATCCTAAATTTTGGAGATATCTCCTTCAAGATTTCAAATTATTTGAGTTTGTTCTATGTAAGACTAGAATTTTCTCGGCATCAAAATTATGAGTTCACTATAGATTATACATTTTTACCCTCATTTTCCTCAAAACTCAATTTGCTATGAAAGCACAGAACCTCACAATCTAAATGATTACTTCTAAAAGTAGCTTATATCTTCTATTTGAGAAACTGAAAGCACCTTCACCAGACGGAAGTCACAGTACTTGGCAATCAAATCTCAATACACACGGTTGCTGATAGTTTGATAGAGCGATCTAAGTTGTGTGTTCCACTTGTCAATGGATATGTACTTCTTCATTCCCTTTGACCTGCATAACATTTTAAAATGAGTGATGGCTGTAGTAATAGTATAGCTCCCAAAATAATCATAGAACTGCAACTGAATAAAAAATCAAAGAGAATATGATATACCTATCACCACGCTCTAATAGCCGGTTCACTTGATCAATATGTCCATCACCTAGCTCTTTAAGAAGTTTTGTTGAACACCCTGTTTCAATAAGCTTAAATGATTTGTTATATATGGCTGAGTAAGGTAGTTTCTATTTCATATACATCACAAATTCAGAAGATTACATTTTTCTGTTTCCCTACAAGATAAGGAAAAAGAAGGCTGTGAAGCAAAATTTTTGCTTTCTGCCTCTGTACAGCATAAATATATATATATATATATACATACATACTCATTGGGTGGTGTAAGCACCGTGTCTCGGGGTGGTCCAGATCAGAGATTACCCAATGAAGAAAACCGATGCCTGGTCCCGAATGAGTGGATGGAACTCGGAAATTTTGATCCTCTGGGCTCACGAGAAGTAAAAGGTTTTATTTTATAGAAAGAAGAATTTGAAAAATTGGGAGTTTTAACTTGAAATTTGAGTTTTTTCTCCACGGACGGCCTGCCCGTCGGTAGTTGGCATCCCGTCGGTCGTCGTGGTGGTCACCGCCTCTCTTAGGGATGGACAACCCGTCGGTGACTCACATGCCCGTCAGTCGTTGAGGCGGCCACCGTTTTGTTCTCGGGAACACGTGTCCTGTCGGTCCTTGAGACGGACACGTGTCCCGTCGGTGGCTCAGGAACGCCTGTCGGTGAGTCAAGGCCTGCCCGTCGGTCATGCCTATAAATAGTAATTATTTTCCTTTGAAAGGGGTTCGGATTTTCTTAAGAAAAATCACTAAAAACAAGCTAAAAAAGGCAAATTTTCTTCTTCTCGAGTTTTCTTTTCTTTATTTGTTTAAACTCCCATATTTTCCTACTTTTTCTCTCGTTTTTTTTCGCTTTTAAGTGAATCTATCTTACTTGGAGAAAGCTAAATCCATTAGTTTTCATCCATTCTGTGGATTTAAACATTTCAAAAATTTGGTAAAAATCAAGGAAAAATAAAGACATTTTTCTTTCTTGGCTTTTGCTTTCTTCTCGTGAGACGCGCAACGTTCAAGTCAACCGAAGTTTCACTCCAAAAAGGTACAATCTGAGGGTAAATATTCTGGACATTTGCTTTATTAATCTATTACATTCATTTCCACATTCATTGCATTTATTTACCTTTTATTTAGCTTTTATTTGCCTTTATTTTGTTCGAAAGTTGTTTATTTAAAAAGAGAAGAGAAAAAGAAGTTTTGTTGCTTTTTTATTTGGAAGCCAGAGGCGACCGACGGGATGTAGCTCACCGACGCCCGTCTGTCGCTCGAGCGATGGGCAATAAACCCGTCTGTGGTTCGGGCGACGGTGTGAGGCCCATTTTTCGTCGGTCACGTGAGGAACGGCCGTCGGTCGGCCACTAAGCCCGTCTCTCATCTTTGTTTCCCTTTTTTTCATTTTTTTCTTTTATTATTTCTTCCTTTATTTAATTCTTATTTCATTTTCAAAAATGTTTTTTACTTCAACAATTTTGTTTTTATGTATTTTATTTTTATTTATTTTATTTTATTTTACTCTCTACTTATATGTGTATCGCTTTAAATTGTATATACTAATATTTCTTTTATTTTGTGAGTATTGTATTTTTTTTCTTTTTCTTGGATGGGTTGAGCTGTGGAGATAAGCCATCATCCCATAATGGAAAGCCTATTTTTGGTTTAGTTTTCCTATCCCTTTTATCTATTTATTTATTTTCCTTGCTCCTTATTATGTTTATGTTTTTTATTTGTTTTATTTTATTCCGCATAAATTAAAAATGGATACTTGTGTTTATATTAATTCAAATTGGGATTATTTCATAAAATTAAAGGACCCAATGTCCTGTTTTAGCTCATAAAAATCACATAAAAATTAGGTTTTTTAATAAATGCATGTGAGGGCCAAAGCACTCAAAATAAATGAATTTCTCGTCTTTTTGTATGTATATGTATATCGTACCTTTAAAATGGGAGTTGTATTCCACTCCTAGTTTTATTGTAATTTAATTTTGAACATTTAATTTATTTATTTATTTTATTTATGTATATTTACCGCTTTTAATGTGAATATTTGTGCTTTTAATTAAAATTTGCATCGTGTGGAGAGAGAAGGTGAACTAATAAATTCAAAACTTAAATGTAAAGTTAAATCGAGGTAGAAATAGATGAGAAGTCCCGAACCCAGCTCTGGTCTTTGGGCTCAATGAGGTGAGAGGTCTATCCGATCACTCATTGGAACCTCCAAGACACCTCTTGTGTCCCATCAAAAGGCTTAATTAATAATCCTAGGCTCCATAGGGTTAGAGAGTCATTCCCAATGTTCTATTGGGGTGATCGCCTCCAAGATCCCTTTGGTTTGCCCAAAATGGAAATATGCGCCGTCTTAGGCTCACTGAGGAGAGACGAGCTTTCCCAATGTTTTATTGGGTGGCGACTCCATGAAACCTCCTTGTTGCCCAAAATAGACGCACTTGTAATTCGTTACAAGCTGCCAACGGACTTTCAAATGCCCGATCGCCCTAAAGCGGGCGGTCAATGGGCGCCCCCGGGGTCCGGCGCGTGTCACAGTGGCGACTCCACTGGGGACACTGGTTCGTGGCTTCAATTTGAAAATACCTTGACTAACATTTACATTTAAAGTTTTAGTTTATAAATTCACTTTCTTTCAAAATTGCATTTACATCCCATTAGAGCCTTAGAATACGCTAGTTTGGTCCCTTCTTAAACGCCGGTGCATTCCCGAAGCACGACCCTACGTTCACTCAATGTAGGAAAGTGTTAAGGACAATCACCAGCCCAAGCCTCGTACCATCGTGGTATATTAAATGGTGACCCAATCGGTCGTTATGCTCATGATGAGCTAAACCTATTGGCAGGGACCATGCTTGGGTAGCCCTAAAGTAATACCACCCGTGACCAAAGCTCATGTAATGGCCATAGATACTTCCCCTAGGTAATATGAACCATAATTCCGTGCTTGTTATTTGGATCCTTAAATATTGGTAATGTCCAAATGTTTTGTTTAGTTACCTAGCCAAAGGTTTTCATGTTCCGGTAGGGCCATGTCGACATGTTCGGACTATCTAAATATGTAATGATCATCACTCATGCGCTTGTGCATTAGTTGAGGAGTGATATGCTGCCGGATTTTTGTCGTGCATCATATGCGCTCATTGGGTCCCCGGTTGACCCATGGGCTAATCCCTCCTAGGAAAGAGACTGTGACCACGTGTGTGGGAGTGATAAGGGTGAGGTGACCTATCTGCTTGTATGTGTTCTGTGGATGTTGCATATCACGAGCATGCATTCCATCGCATCCATGCATCATTCTGACTCTTTGTTTGTGCAGCCATCATAGATCTGCCTAAGTGGACAAGAGGACCGACGGGTAGATTGATTAGGAACCCAAAGTTTGAGCTGTCAGAAGAAGGGAGTTTTTCAGAATCTTGTTCAGAAGCCAGTCACACCACTTCGAAGATGTCAAACTCACCGAAAGGAACTGATACCACCAGGGCAATGATTGCCGAGGAAGTGGGTAAGAGAATCCAGGAATTTGAGGCCCGAATGATAGCCATGATGGGAAATCTTGCTGCCACTTTGGCACCACGAGCAGGGCAACAGGCTAGCGCCTCAGTTGGAGTGCAGGAGGAAAAAGAGGAGAGTAGACCGAAGCCCTTAGTAGCAGTTGATCCACTTGTAGTAGAGCCGAGAGCCCCAGCGACGGTTGAGCATAAAGAAGGCCCTAGATCCGAGGTTGACCCATGGGATGAGCTAGAAGAACAGATTGTAGCCAAGGGGAAATCACCTAGGGTAGAAGATGAGGTGTGGAAAAAGATGGAAGAAAGGTTCGAAGCCATGACGAAAATGCTAAAGATAGGGGGAGGAATGAATCCCAAGGATAAAGAGCTGGATGGTGATGATTTGGTACCCCAGAATTTCAAGATGCCCGACATTCCTAAGTTTGACGGTACTTCAGACCCCACTGCTCATATAAAGCAATATTCCCTGGTGATGAAGGGCACCAACCTGACGAAGAGGCAGAAAATTGAGTACTTTTTCATGAATTTAACTGGCCCGGCAGTGGACTGGTACCACGGTTTAGACCAAAGGACAAAAGAAGACTAGGAGTTATTGACCGAAGAATTTCTCAGACAGTACGATTGCAGTACAAGGATGGAGATAACTCTGAAGGACTTGGAGCTTTTGCAGCAAAAGGCGGGAGAATCTTTTCATGAGTACCTCACCCGTTAGAGAAATAGAGTAATGAAAATGAAGCGAAAGCCAGATACCGTGGACCAAATTCGACTATTTATCCGAAATGCTAGCCCTTATATGAGAGAGGGACTAAAGATGAAAGGCTTACGAGATTGGGAGTCTTTAAAAGAGATTGCTATAGAAGCTGAGGGAGAATATCTCGCAAAAAGGGCCAATAGTGAGAATTATGTTAAGAAGGGCTATAGTAACCCAGGGGTAAGCAAGCCTGCAGACTCCAGCAGCGATAACAGAAGCGGGAAGACAGCAGAAGTATCTACGACTGGGGTGAGTCAGAGGCGTTTCTCGAATTTGGGCCGACCCTTGTCGTGGGTTTTGAAAAGATTGATGAAGGAGGGGAAGCTCCAACCAATGCCACCCAGACCAGCTAGGAGCTAAGGTCAGCCGAAACACAAAGAACATGAATACTGTGCTTTTCACCAGCATACAGGGCATTTAACGGATGATTGTATAACGCTAAGGCATAAGATCCAAGATTTGATTGACAGTAAACAGATCACTGACCCTGAGCAAAGGGAAGGAAAGAAGAAGCCTAACTACAATGCGGTTCCGCCACCTATTTTTATGATCGGGTCAAACTTACCAGAATGGTACGTGTTACAGGATTTGTACGGGAACAACTATGTTGCTATAACGCGCCCTGAGGTTAGTAAAAAATAGATGTCTAAAGCGGTAATAGATTGCTGGTCTACTAGTGAAAGTAGCAAAGAAAGTGAGGAAGAAGGTCAAATGTCTGTGAATTTGTGGGAGTTGGATGAAGAAGGCAGAGAAGTAGGGGCTGTCATGAGAAGTGGAAGAGTGGTCCCCGAAGTAGAAAAATCGCAAGAGCCCGTGCAAGCGCCAGCAGAGAAGGAAACGAAAGATAATTAGATAGTCAGACAGTTGAAAAAGACCATGGCTCAGATATCTATATGGGATCTGATGAGGCAGTCCCCCTCTCATAGACAAAAGCTAGTAGAGGCCTTGACTGAGTCAACTATGGCTACTACTATATCTCCATCAAAGTTGTTGGATCTTGTAAAAGGAGGGTCCGGGGAAAGGCTAGTATATTCCGATGCTAACTTACCGATTGAGGGCCGCAATCATAACTGACCACTCTACATTAAGGCACAAGTCAATGGTAAGCATACTGCGTGCGTTATGGTGGATGATAGGTCGTCTATAAATGTATGCCCTCTAGTCGCGCTTCAGGCTTACGGACTAGATGAGAGTATGCTTAGCAAGTTGGACTTAACCATCACGGCTTATGATAATTCTAGGAGACAAGCCTCAGGGACATTTAAAGCCCTGGTCAAAACTGGACCCATTGAAATGGAAGCAGAATTTGTGGTCCTACCTATTCCGGCCAACTTTTTAGCTTTGCTCGGAAGGCCCTGGTTCCATAAGCTAGGAGGGGTACCATCCACGCTACACCAGATGATAAAGATCCCACATGAAGGGGAAGTGATAACCATTAAGGCAACCAGGGAGAATCAAGTGTCAGCTCTAGGGATTACTAATCAGCCGTTTAGTGGCTTCCATGTGTCGGTAATTGGAGAAGAATCGAGTTCAGGGGATAGTCCTCCAGTAGTGAACATGATGAGGAAAATGCATTACCTTCCTGGGGCTGGTTTGGGTAAAAACTCACAGGGGATGCAGTCTGCTGTTACCACTTGAGGCCAGAAAGATCGAAAGGGCTTGGGGTACAAAGGAGAGCATAGTAAGAGGAAGACGATGCAGAAAATCCCTCACATTCGAGAGAGCTTTGTGCTAGCATCATCAGTTTGTGCCTATGCTGAGGAAGCTGAGCCTCAGTGGGTTGGAGGTAGAATAGTGCCGGGCTTTGAGCTTTTTAACGATGTATATGACTAGGAGATGGGCATGGTCAAGCCAATGAAAGACTTTTGGGATGAAGAAGTCTTAACCAACCGGATTGTTTGGGACGCACAAGAGCCTGAGGAAGTGGTAAATGAAGCCATGGTAAGCACTCATATTAAGGGGAAGGAGAAACTGGAGAAGGTAGCTTAGGAGATAGAGCCCCTGAAGAATCCAGATGATGCTGAATCGTCCACAGATGCTGAAGCAAAGATAGCGGGAGCGGAGGAGGAGACTAGCTTAGAATGTCTTTTCGTTCCTGAACTATTTAATGATGTAAATGACAATCATAATTTCATTAATGATATGAATGATTTTGCTTACTTGTGTGATGTTTTTGATAATTTCCATATGCATGATCATGATCACACTCCATTCATATTTGATATTGATTCCTCTGATGTAACTCCATTTAATCTTAGAACCTCGGAAAACCCGAAAGAAATTTTGATAGCATCGGATATAACTCCTGAGGAAAGGAAATAATTTGAGAGAATACTCAAAAAACATGAAAAAGTCTTTGCCTGGACCTATGAAGATATGCCGGGCATCGATCGAAACGTAGCAGAGCACGCTATCCCTACATATCCGGGTTACAAGCCTATGAAGCAGAAGTTGAGAAGGCTCAGACCAGAGTGGGCGGATAAGGTAAAGGAAGAAATCCGGCAGCAGATTGAAGCCAAGTTCTTGGTAGAGGTCCAGTATCCCACATGGTTGGCTAATGTAGTCCCCGTGGCCAAGAAGAATGGGAAAGTAAGAGTATGCGTTGACTACCGAGATTTGAATAAAGCCTGTCCAAAGGATGATTTCCCGCTGCCGCATATAGACATGCTAATAGACAGTGCCGCTGCCTGTACAATGTACAGCTTCATGGATGGCTATGCGGGATATAATCAGATTCTGAACAAAATAATCGACAAAATCAAGACGGCTTTCATTACTGAATGGGGGACGTATGCTTACTGAGTGATGCCTTTTGGTCTGAAGAATGCAGGGGCTACATACCAGAGAATGGCAATGAAGATTCTGAGCAACTTGATCCATAAGAAAGTGGAAATGTACGTAGACGACATGATGATTAAGTCTACCACCAGAGAGGGTCATTTCGAAGCATTGGATAAGTTCTTCACGAGAATAGAGAAGTATGGCTTGCGATTGAATCCAGAGAAATGTATCTTCGGGGTGACCTCAGGGAAGTTATTGGGGCATGTGGTCAGTCAGCGAGGTATCGAAATTGACCCGGACAAGGTTAAAGCTATCAGGGCGATACCGGTACCTTAGAAGGAAAAGGACGTGAGAAGCTTCCTGGGCAAGTTACAATATGCCAACAGGTTCATCGCCAAACTGACTTCAATCTGTGAACTGATTTTTAAGCTTTTAAGGACGAATCAACCAGTGGTGTGGAATGAGGATTATCAAAAGGCCTTCGATGCCATCCGGGAATACTTGTTGCATCCACCTGTGTTGAGGCTACTGCAGCCAAGCAAGCCTCTGATTCTGTACTTGGCCATAGAAGACAGCTCTGTGGGTGCCATGATGGCCCAAGAGGATGAGTTCGGGATAGGGTTTTCCATTTACTATCTCAGCAAGAAGTTCTTGGAGTATGAAATCAAGTATGCCGAAGTAGAAAAGATTTGTCTTGCCGTTATCTGGGCTTCAAAGAAGTTAAGGCATTACTTCCACTCATACAAGGTGCAGGCGGTAGCAAAGCAGAATCCTTTAAGGTATTTACAGGAAGCGCCATCCTTGCTAGGAAAGATGGGCAGATGGTTATTGTTGCTGCAGGAATTTGATGTGGAATATGTCACTAGGAAAACCATCAAGGGGCGAGCAGTGGCTGAGTTCCTGGCTGAGCACCCAATTCAAGGAGACACTTACGAATTCAATTTCCCAGACGAGGATATAGCGGCTATTGCAATTCAGGGATGGCAATTGCATTTTGATGGGGCCGTGAACAACAAAGGGGCAGGAGTAGGAGTTATCTTGACGACCCCGAAAAATGAGAAGCTCCCTTTGGCCAAAAAACTAAGGTTTAAAGCTACCAACAACGAGGCTGAATACGAGGCATGTAGTTTTGGATTGGAAGCTTTATTAGCCTTGGGGGCGAAGACTGTTGAGGTGTTCGGGGACTCTTCCCTCGTAATCAACCAGATCCGAGGTGAATGGGTGGTTAAAGAAGAAAGATTGATGCCCTACATCCAGCACTTGAAAGATCTAAGTAGACAATTTGAGGTATGCACATTTCGTTTCATTCCAAGAGAGGAAAATCAATTAGCTGATGGCCTCGCTACTTTGGTGTCAATGTGGGACAATCCGAAAGGAGTGATTATGAGACTCGTATTGATTTCCAACTCAGATAGGCCCAGTTTCCAATCACAGTCAGTAGCGGAAGTCGATGTAGTAGATAGGAAGCCATGGTACCATGATATTATGAACTATTTAGAGAATGCAGCTTTTCCAGAGGAAGCTACGGAGAAGGACTAGAGATTAATTCGCAAACTATCCACTCAGTTTATATGCATAGACGGGGTGCTGTATAAAAGGCAGGCCGATGGCATTCAATTGAGATGTTTGAATGAGAAAGAAGCCCGGAGGATGATGGAGGAAACTGACGTAGGCGTGTGCGGAGCTCACATGAATGGGTTGACACTGGCCAAGAAAATTATGAGACAAGGGTTTTACTGGCTCACAATGGATAATGACTATTCAAATTACGTAAAGTAATGCCAGCTATGCCAACAATTCGCAGACTTAAGGCACTTGCCTGTGTCAGAACTGCATAGCTTAACGTTGCCTTGGCTGTTTGCTGCCTGGGGTATAGATATCATCGGGGAGATCCGACCAACAGCCTCCAATGGACATAGATACATCATAGTCGCCATCGATTACTTTACTAAGTGGGTAGAGGCAGAATCTTTCAAGAAGATTGACGCGAGAGACATGGCCAAGTTTATTGAGAAGAATCTGATCTGTAGATATGGCCTTTCACACCATGTGGTATCAGATAATGGGGTACAGTTTATGGGAGAAACCAGGAAGCTATTGCAAAAATATGGGACTGAACAGTACAAGTCTTCTCCATATCGCCCACAGGCCAACGGAGCTGTGGAGGCTGCTAATAAGAACATTAAGAAAATATTGGCCAAAATGGTTCAAACCTACAAAGATTGGGCGGAGAAGTTGCCTTTTGCACTATGGGGCTATCGGACAACGGTGAGAACATCTATAGGAGCCACGCCATATTCTCTGGTGTACGGGACAAAGGCGGTGCTGCCGGTTGAGATAGAGCTCAGATCGTTAATAGTAGTCATGGAAGCTCAGATCCCCGAGACTGAATGGGCACAGCAAAGGCTGCAACATTTAAACTTGCTGGATGAGAACAAATTAAGAGCCTACTACCACAACCAAGTCTATCAGAAGAGGCTAGCTCGAACCTTCGAAAAGAAAGTCAAGAAACATCATTTGAAGGAGGGGGACTTGGTGTTTAAGCAGATGAGACCAGGAGCACCAGACATCCGGGGAAAATTCAGACCTACCTGGGAAGGGTCCTTCATTCTCAAGAAGCTACTATTAAAGGGAGCCGCAATTTTATCAGATAGCGACAACAATGAATTCAAGGAACTGGTGAACATAGACAGACTCAAAAGGTTCCATGGCTAAAGACAATAAGAGAAAAAGAAGAGAATAAAATGCCCCGCGGGTCGAAAACCGAAAAAAGGCGGCCTTGCTAAAATTGGGCGTCTCGACAGGGTGAAAACCGGAAAAAAGCATCCTGTGCAAAAATTAGAGGCATGAGAGAAAATGTCCAATCGAGAAAATCCGAGAGGGCCGATTGGTAACAAGAGTTCTGATGCTCGCAAAATTCGGTTTCATGTATTAATATAGTTTGCATGGTTGAATTCATAGCAAATACTGATCATGTATATAGAAATTTTATGGAAATGTACATAATTCTGTGAAATATTTGTGCTTTTAATTGAAATTTGCATCGTGTGGAGAGAGAAGGCGAACTAATAAATTCAAAACTTAAATGTAAAGTTAAATCAAGGTAAAAATAGATGAGAAGTCCCGAACCCAGCTCTAGTCTTTGGGCTCAACGAGGCGAGAGGTCTATCCGATCACTCATTGGAACTACCAAGACACCTCTTGTGCCCCATCAAAAGGCTTAATTAATAATCCTAGGCTCCATAGGGGTAGAGGGTCATTCCCAATGTTCTATTGGGGTGATCGCCTCTAAGATCCCTTTGGTTTGCCCAAAATGGAAATATGCGCCGTCTTAGGCTCACCGAGGCGAGACGAGCTTTCCCAATGTTTTATTGGGTGGCGACTCCATGAAACCTCCTTGTTGCCCAAAATAGATGCACTTGTAATTCGTTACAAGCTGCCAACGGACTTTCAAATGCCCGATCGCCCTAAAGCGAGCTGTCAATGGGCGCCCTCGGGGTCCGGCGCACTTTACAGGTGGTTTTACATTCTTTGCCTCAATTAGATTGCCAATCATCAATGCGGGTGGCTGCAGATGATGATGCCGAAATCAAAAGATATGCTAATATCTGCCAATTGAACCAACCAAATAAGCTTTCCCATTAGATACACATAAATGCAAACTATAATCATGCATGCTTGTGTGATAATATTGTCAGCAAGTTTTGTTGTGAATTTGGTCAAGGAATTGACACTTGTCAATTGCAAACCATAAAAACATCATTTGCCTGGACAACAAAAAATGGACTTAATATGAATCCAAGACAGCAAGTTCTTGAATTGAGCAATCTGAATCTTCAATCACAATTACCAAATGAAGCTACGAAGAATAAATTGCACACAAAATTCCAGTCAATTCCACTAACCCATGAGGGATTTACACAAAAAATAGAAAAATGAAAATGAAGAATATGGAATTCGATAAAACTATGAGTAACAACCCAAATTAGGATGATTATTGATGATACAATTCAAGACAATACGAATTGCCATAGCTTCCGCCATTTGGGGTCCAAAATAACATGAAGCCGATCAACCTGAAATTACCTATAGAAAACCTCCATTTTTATGTCGCAAAAGCATTGCAAAACTGCTGCAACAACTAGACCATCAGTTGAGCAAGACCAACCCGAATCATCACCTATTATCCCTTCATTTTCCTGTTGATCTTTCACGGAAACAGCAGCAAAACCATTCAAAATTCTGGAATTGGCTTCTCTCCATTCATTAAGAAAGACCATAGCATCATTAAAGACCATGGCATTAGTTGACTGAACATTCCTCCACAGACTTGCTTTAGGAAAGGGAAAGATGACGGTGAGATGGAGGAAGAAATAAACCGAAAAATGAAAAAGAAAATGCCGGTGAGATGGAAGGAGAAAGGGAACAGAGAAAGAGAAGGAGAAAGATGACGAGAGGGAGAGTAGAGAGAATGAAAGGAAAAAAAAGAGAGCTGTATTTTTGAAAATAAAAATTTAGAAAGTGGTATTTATGAAAGATCACAAAAAGGGAACATATTTTTGAAAAAAAAAAATTCAAAAACCTGATATCTGGAGTAATTTCCTCAATAAATTTTGCAAACAAACCAGGTTCTTAATGAACCAAATTTAGCCCAATCCACCTAAAATAGGCCAAGTTATCCAAACCCGTCCTAATCTAGCAAAATGCCCAAGGCCCAAGCTGATATTCAATTCAAGCTTCCTTGGGGTTAATCTCCCTTCATCTTCTGGAAAACAATTGAAGAAATAAGAGATAATAAGGTGAGCCATATTGCAGAATGTCAAAGATGCTATTACTAGGAAATTTAAAATAAGCAAATAATGTAAAAGAATGCCTATAACTATAACAATAAGATGCAATAAAGAGGGAGAAGGAAAAAATGAAAAAAAAAGGGAGGCATTTTTCCCAATTTTGGAAAACAAAAGCATTAGAGACCAAAGATAAATCAAGTAACCTTTTCTAAATTCATTGCTCCTATTTGTTAGGTCAATTATTTATCTTCCTAATAAATAGGAAGATCATGATTTAATCTTGCAAACTTTAAACTCCAATTTCTCTCATGTGTTCATCCTTAAGCATAAAAGGCTATTGTGCCAAATTCAACCCTTAGGTTTCTCCCATGTGTTCAACCTTGAGCTTGAAGAGAGCTGTGATAAGTATGCTATTGGTTAGGAATAATAATGAAGTGCTCTTTGAAATGCCAGGACAATCCTCCTCCTAGATAAGCTAGTTTCTTGCACGTATTTAACTTAAGTATGAAAGGTTATGTCTAAGTATTCCATTGACTAGTTATACTAAAGAAATGCTCTTTATAATGCCTTGGATTATTCTCTTTTTTTTTTAAACTGATTTTTTGGGTTGATCTAATTTCAATTTCATTTGTTCAATCAATGAAAAGTGTAGTAACTCTAAGGAAAGTATATTAGGTATTTAGATAGCTTTTTGGAGCTGAGTGGTATAGTAAAGGAGTTTCACTAAAATAGCCGGCCAAAGTAATTAAGTAAAATATTCAAAATTTTATAATTATATATATTTCATAACATGTTCATATGCAAAAATAAAAAATACATATAACATCTACCTAAAAATTTATAATAATTTATTAGTACAAAATTAATTATAAAAAATAGATGAAATAAATAGTCGTACATCTTTATTTAAAGTGCTACTCTTCATTCTTTTAAAGACATGAAGTCTTTAATAATTAAACTGGAACTAAGATTTTCACTATTTTATTTTCTATATAAACCATAATACTATCTGCAAGATATTCATCTTCTATTTTGTTGCGCAATCTAGTTTTGATTATCTTCATTATTGAAAATAATTGCTCTATTTTGCTAAGAAATTGAGAGAATTAAGATAAGATGAATGAACAATTAATAAATTAAAATATACCTAACTTTCCTATTTTAGCCATGGCTTGATATAATTGAAACTTAGATGATAAGTTTTTCAAATCTAGATTGTTAAGAGTATCAAGAATGAAATGTTGAAGTTAAAATCTCAAATTGATTTTCTCTTTTGACATGTATAACTATTTTTTGGTTTATTCCTTTATTTTTTTTAGACCTTTTGCTTTTAAAGTAAGCCTATAATGGCATTTATACTATTAACTAGGGGTGTACACAGTTCGGTCCAATTCGGTTATTTACAAATCTCCGTATTGTATTGAATTTTGGGTTCTTATAAATTTCGGTACAGTTCGGTTCTTATTAATTTCGGTACAGTTCAATACGGTTCTTATAATTTTCAGTACAATTCAATTCGGTTATTCGGTTCTTTCGGTACAAAACAAAACAAGACAATACAATACGGTATTTCGGATAATTCAATATTTTTAAAAATTTACAATATAAATATACACAATAATAAATACAAATATAATTAAAATATCTCAACAATTACATATAATTTTGCATTCAATTTTAAAAAAATATTTCAATTTATCCCTCTCTTTTATGAAAAAAGAAAAACATATTTTAACAATAGTAACATTAGATAAAATTTTAAATTCCGAGATAAATTACTTCAATAAAATTCCTAAAATCCTAACATTTAATAAAATTAATTAGTAATTCATCTCTAATGATCATTCTAATTAAAATTTATGTACAAGTCTATTGATCAAATTTTTAACTAACTAATGACGTACTATTAACGAATACCATAAAATTAAAAGTTGTGTGTGACTTATCCTTACTTTTAGATGTAGCCGCGGAAATAACAGTGGTAGTGACGAAAAGAAGGAAATGCAAGTATAAGCTAAAACCAACGGAAAAGATAGGAAAAATTGTGGGGTTTGACACGATTTTGAGATAGAAAAGAAAGAGGCAGGCACAATTTAAGTTTTTTTTTTTAATTTATTTTCTTATATATATATATATATATATATATATATATAATAAAATATAAAACCGGTCGGATTCTAACGCAGCAAAAATATCTCAAAACGAAAGAAATTTATTCCAAGTTGAAAAGTCTCCTCCAAACTCAGGCAACAAACAATTTATATGAAAAAATAAAAAATTACAATAATACCCCTAAAACTTCAAATTGAAAAACAAAAACGAAAACGTTATTTTTGAGATACGAAATGAGCTGTTACGGGAGACTACGATTTTCGGAAACATATAATAATAAGCAAATTGACACCTGTAGCAAAAGTTATAACAAAAATAATAATTAATGACGATTGGCCCGTTTAACTAGCTCCAAATATTGAAAACCCAATTCGTCCGCATTAGATTCCCTCCAAATATTTCGATTCCCTCCAAATATTTCGATTCCCTCCAAAACTTAAAATAAAAAATATTTCTACTAAAATTTTTCAAATTTTATTCTTAATTTGCTCTAAAAAAATTTAATTAATAAGATAATTATATACTTATATAATTATATTATATATTAATTAATAAAATTTTAGTAATATAATAATTGTATATAATTATATTATTAAAATATATTTTCAATTACTCACATAAATATTGTGCTAAATACAGATGAGTATTAGTTGAGTAACGCTAAAAATAAAAAAATTAAAATTTTATTATAAATAATTATATATAATTTTATTTTTAATTTAAATATTCATATAAGTATTGTGATAGAAATAGATAAGTATTAGTCGAGTGACATTAGAAGTAAATGAAATTAATTGATAAAATGATTATATAATAAATTATTCAGTTATATATAATTACATTATTAAAATAAATCAATTATTCAAATATATATTGTGTTAAAATAGATAATTACTAATTGAGTAATACTAAATATAAATGAAATTAATTGATAAGGTAATTATATATACAGTATCGGCTGATTATATGGTTAGAATCTATCCATATATATTATTTTGACTCAGTTATTATACTCAATTTCACTAAATTTGGCTTAATAGTTAAAAGATTATTAATTAATATTATAGTTAATAACTATAAGAGTGAATGTAAACGTAGCATTAAAAGTAAATAAAATTAATTGGTAAAGTGATTGTGTATATAAATATTTGTAAAAAAAAAAATTAAATAGTGGTCGAGTGACATTAAAATTAAATTAAATTAAATACGAATTAGTAAAATTTAATTATATATAATTAAATTATTAAGTTACAACTCAATTACTCAAATATGTATTGTGCCAAAATAGATAAATATTAGTTGAGTGATATTAAAAACAAATGAAATTAATGGGTAAGGTAATTATATATTTATATAATTACATGAATTGAATTGGTAAATTTCATTATAAATAATAATTATTATATATAATTATATTATTAATTTATATACTCAATTATTCATATAGGTATTGTACAAAAAAATATACATGCGTATCAATCGAGTGATACTAAGAATAAATGAAATTAATTAGTAAGGTGATTATATACTTATATAGTTATATTAATTAGTAAAATTTAATTATTTATAATTAAATTATTAACTTACAATAGATAAATACTAGTTGAGTGATATTAAAAGTAAATGAAATTAATTGGTAACATGATTATATACTCGTATAATTACATTAATTACTAAAATTTCATTGATATAATAATTATATTTGTGTGTGTATATAAATATTTGTACAAAATGAAAAATTATGTAATAGTTGAGTAACACTAAATGTAAATTAAATTAAACACAAGTTATTTTAATTGCACATTCATATAGATATGATAATTAAATTTATATTATTAATAATCAAAATATTTAGTTTAATTTATTAACTATTTATTATATTAATTTCATACATTAAAATATTTAATACAAATAATTATAAAAGTTTCACAAAAATACAAATAATTATGAAGTTAAATTTATATAATAACGATATAATAGAAATTATAAATAATATTTATATATAAATTACTAATATTATATATAATAATTAATAAATATCGGTTATTTCGGTCCAATTCAGTACAGAACAGTTCGGTACGGTTCAATACGGTTCTCGATTCGGTTTCAGTACAATTCGGTTCGGTTCTAATCAAAAAGTCAACAGTACAATTCGGTTCAGTTCTAGTAAAAAAAGTCAACGGTACAATTCGGTTCTGGATCTTTTTCTTCGGTATTTCGGTTCGGTACAGGAAGATCCAGGGCCGTGTACACCCCTACTATTAACCAATATTGAAATTATTTGTTGTTGTTGTTGTGTGTGTGTGTGTGTGTGTATATATATATATGCTTTGGATTTAAAACAATGGGCTAAGGCCTTACAAATAACCCTAAGCTCATAATTGGAAGCCCAAGAAATTGGTCTGCAGATTCTTAAATAAGTAACCACTAGTTAGAGGAGACTAGAGGATTGCTCCTTCAGTTTATACTGCTCTGCCCCTAGATATGCTAACTCTAGATAAATGGTACCTAAGGACGAGGATGTCAAGACTGTAGTGGTAAGCAACACCATCCATGCCTCGAAGTGAGTTGTTCCATTAAAGCCAAAAGTAAGCTACAAACCTATTGTGCTGCCAATCAACCTTGAATTATGGGACCCACTTAGCTAGCTAGGTAATATTATTAGCCACTCTATAAATACCCAAAGAAGAAGAGACCCAAACTGATTTTGGCATTGTTAGAATAAGAACTCCATTTTGCCTAAGAAAACTAATCCATATTGTGTTTCCAAGATTGGTTAGGCCCTTTACGATGTTTAGTTACCGGAAGCACATCAGAGAATTATGGGCCTATCAATTGGCATTGTCCGTGGGAAGCATTTTTTATTTTCTAGAATCAAATCTTAATGATTTGAGTCCTAAATTAAGGGAGGAGTTCTAGAACTGACTCTTGAATCTCGAAAAATGACTACCTAGAGGCAACTCAATAGCCCTTTCCCATATCACACTTATTTATGATGCCATCCATATCGACTCTTGAGGTGCAAACAACTCTCGTGGCTCATACTGATTTCTAATAATTAATGACACAAATGACTCATATGATGGCCACTTTCATGCAAGCTATCCAATAGCTGAATCGTAAGCCCTTACTAAAGGATACAACACAGCAAAACACCCTTGAATAGACTGAACAACCTTGTAGCTCTCCCATAAAAGGACCATCCAGCAAGTGCTCTCCTTAAAAAAGAAATAAATCGGAGTTTGAGGAAAGGAGAGAAGGAGATGTGAAAGATGACACATATGAGTTAAGTTTTAGCATTGAGCCGGCTAAAGGACCGTAGGGGAAATGGATGAGCATAACCCATTTGAATAGGAAATAAAAAAGAAAACTCTTGAAGATAAGAAAGCTAAAGGAAGAACTTAAAGGGGAGCTTGCTTAATAAGGTAACCAAAACTCACACAAACCCCAAGACGCTCCTTTTAGCCCTAAAATTAAAAATGAGATCTTGAACTAACTAAGATAAAAGTACCCATGCACCTAGCCTATGATGGTGCAAAACTCGATCACGCATATATGAGATTATAGGTATTTTATGCAATGGCAAACCATATATGAAGCTGCCTTGTGCAAGGTTCTTCCCATGAGCCTTACAGGCCTGTCTCAAGCTTAGTTCTGTGGTATGAAAGAAGGAAGTATAGAGTCATTTGACAACTTGAGCAGGGAGTTCATTGAAGGTTTATGGCAAGTGTTCGATAAGGAAAGTGAACCTATTACATTAAAATCATACGTTGAGGAGCCAGTAAGTAGCAAGGTTTAATAGAAAATCTCTCAAGGTGAAAGACCTTAACGAAGCCATGGTAATAGAAGCAGAGCTTGACCAAGCTATGGTAATAGAAGTGGTGCAGAGAGGAATGACCAATAAAGACTTCCTCAATAGCCTAAGTCATTAATCACTGAGTAACATGGCGGATATGATGCCAGAGCAGAAGAATACATCAGACAAGAAGATGCACTGCTAATCTATGGATTCCTAAAGTGGGAGAAAATGATTGGGACAAAAAAGGAAGAGAATAAGGTCATTGTCACCAGTGGCGACGCTACTTGAAAGAGAAGGGAGGCAATTGCCCCCCTTAATTTTTGAAAAAAAATTAATTATATATATATATTTTTATATATATATATATTAAATAGACCATTTTGCCCCCTTAAAATTTTATTTTTTTAAGCCTGACTTATATTTTTGCCCCCCTTAATTGCAAATCCTGGCTTCGCCACTGATTATAACGCGCGTCGAACTTGGTAAAGGCCCTCTTTGAACCCACTTTTAGGGTTTGAGGGATTAGTTCGCGTCTTTTTGATCTTGGGTGCCATGAGACATATTGGAATCCCTACACCCAATAGAATATTGGGGAGTTCATCTAGCCTCATGGTACCTTTAGGCACCTTTGAGGTATTTTGGAGTCGCCACCCAATTTACAAGAAATTGGAAAAGGTCATCTAACCTCTACGGTCTAAACCAGAGATGGTGTTCGGAACTTCACTCTTATTTATGTCTTGGTTAATTATAAATGAGTTTTTAAATTCATTAAATTCTATCTCTCCTTTCACGCGATTAATGCATTTAATTTAAGAGCGCATTGCAAGCATTGAGAAAGCAATAAACGAAAGCTATAAAGAAAGCGATAAAGAAAAGCAATAAACATGCCAAGCACATAATTACAAGACAAATTGGAACATAATACAACTCCAAATGAACAAAAGCCAAATGAAATTAAAGTGAAAATTAGGACGGAATACAATCCCAAATGAAAGCTAAATAAAATTGCTCCAAAAATAATTAATTACAAGGGCCCACAAGATATATATGAATATAAATTTAAAATAAACAAACAAAGTCAAACATAAAAAAAACATTCATAAATTGGGGCATTCGTTTAGGTTTGGAACAGGGATGAGTGATCCTATTTTGAAGAAAATTTAACTCTTCGTTTTAGTCGCGATATTTTTCATTTCTTGGTTGAAAGGAGGGACATTGGTCCCAATTTTATTAGTAAAAGTCCCAATTTACTTATAAAAATATTTTTGTGATTTTTTATCCGACGCGTACATAAAATGAAAATATTTTAATCACGAGAAACACAAAACACATAAGCGAAATAGGGAAGATCTCACCCAAACGATGCAGTATCCTATGCGGTATGACCCCTCCGCGTGGTCGTAGGAATGCTCAAATAATACAAGCCACATTTTAATCTCAGACATAAAATAATATTAAAAATATTAGTAATAATTATAAAAAATTAATCAAATAAAGACAAAATAAATATAGGACATGTTAACTTAACATACAAACAATTTATATGCAAAGAAAATTAAAAAGACAAGTCATGCCAAAAATAAAGATAATGACAAAACAATGACAACAATAAAATTATGATGATAATAACAATAAATAATCATGGCATAATAGCAACAATCAAATAATAATAATAATAATAATAATAATAATAATAATAATAATAATAATAATAATAATAATAGTAGTAGTAGTAGTAGTAGCGATTACAATAGCAAAAATCATAATAATAAATAATGATAGTACAAAATAAATATGAAATAATGATGATGATGATAATAATAATAATAATAATAACAACAACAACAACACAATAAGGATAATAATAACACAATGATAATAATAACAATAATAATAATGACAATAATGGTAAATAATAATAATAATACAATAAGATAAACATAAAATAAATAATACTAACAATAATAATAACACACAATAACAATAATACTAACAATAATAATAATAATAATAATAGTAATAATAATAGCATGAATGAAAATAATCATAATATTAATAGTAATAATAATAACAATAGTAATAAAAAGCAACAACAAATGACCATGAGAAATGAAACAAAAAGAAGAGGAAGGTAAATGAGGAGCAAATAATCACACGGTGGTACAATGCCCAAATAAAAAGACTACCACTAAAATCACACTCAAAATAAGATGAAAATGGAAAAAAGTGTTAAGAAAATAAATATTAGGAACACATCTACATAAATATAAGAAAAAGAAATAAAGCAAACTAAATAAGATGAAATAAAATGGTAAAAATAAATCCAAGAATGTTTACCCTCAGAATTTATAGATTCGGAAGATAGGACGTCTCGATCCGTTCTCCTTGTCGATTTTTTGCAGTTATAAATACCCGAAAATATTTGAGAAAAATCTAAGTTTTACATAAATAAAACTCAAGAAAATATTTTTGGTGGGATAACTAAGCAAAGGAAATCGATTTTCCTTGCTCAATCAAACCTTGAATGAAAAAAAAAGATTTTAGAAAAAAAGAGAAGAAAAAAGCTAAAAACTTGAAAATCCTAAAATATTCTTCAAAAAACCACTGTCTGCCCTTTTTGAGATTGAGAGAAAACCTTCTATCTTTTTATTCTTAGAAAAAATGCAGCCTTCCCCTAATGAAAATGAAGACAATCCCTTTTAATTTTCTGTCTTTCCAAAATGGAAAAAGACCAAACCAACTTTCCTAATTTTATTTGTTCAAAATAATACTAAAATGTGAAAAAACCTGATTTTTTCAATCCCAAAATTAATTTTTTGCAGATGAAAAAAAGCATGCAGTAATGCGGCCGTATGTGGAATTCCCACATGCGACCACTAAAGGCCACAAAAAACTCACCTTAATTTCCCATGTTTTCACGTTTTCAATTTTTCATGTTTTTTTTTTTAAATTAAATCTTTAATTAATTACTTTTAATTCCCTTTTTAAATATAAATATTTTTTAATCCAAAATTTTGATATATAAAAAATAACACTTCCTAATTTTTTAATTTAATTTTTTTATAATAATAAATATTTATTTGTCTATTTTTTATTTTTTTAAAAAAGGGTCTTGACAAGAAAAACATCATTTTCGACACCTTTACTCGTGGCAAGTATTATTTTTATCATCGGATAATCCTGATCTTGGACCGCCTCGGGACCCGGTGTCTACAGTCATAAATGAGGAGAGCTCAAAAAAGGTTGATAGATGTTAGCATGAAAAAGGGAAGAACTCAGGCCACTTTGGACTACAAAGTGGCAGAATAGTAAACGAGGGTAGAAACTTGATGATGGAAAGAGATGATGAACTGGTCATGACTCTTGAAGAAACTCGAGTAAAAATCCTAATGAAAATCATGGATAAAACTTATTTTAAGTGGCTAAGAGAAATGCACTCTGACCTAAAGAAGAGAGATTCAAACATATATTTCTTGTTTCATAGATTAAATGGCCACGACACTGATGACTACCAACACCTGAAAGAAGAGCTAGAGATGCTAGTCAAGAAATGGCTTATCAACTTCCTTATCAAGGAAGACTTTCATGATTTAAATGTCAAGAATAAGCCTACACCAGTTGTCGAGCTGTTGGGAGAAAATCAGTAGGACAAAATGAATGGCAATTCGAGTGGAGTCATAAACTGCATAATAAGAGGAGCACCCCATAGTAGCTATTAAAAGAGTAAAGAAAAAAAAAAGATCCCAGTATGTATTCTACACTAGCAAAGGTCATGCAGATAAGGGCCTCAAAATGATGCACTAGTAGTAGAGGATATAGTCAACAAATTCAGAGTAAACAACATAGTAGTAGACGATGATAGTTGATAAATTACAATTATACCTATATTTTAGGGGCATTTCTTGGCATAA
This sequence comes from Excoecaria cochinchinensis, assembly GCA_947683425.1. Lineage (NCBI taxonomy): Eukaryota > Viridiplantae > Streptophyta > Magnoliopsida > Malpighiales > Euphorbiaceae > Excoecaria > Excoecaria cochinchinensis. The sequence goes on along the minus strand of CANTUQ010000177.1, from coordinate 575,141 downwards.
TTATATGTTTCTTTGTTAGTTTTAATTTTTATTAGCTTAGCTTATGTTTCTTTTTTAGTTTAGAGTGTTTTATGGTTTTTAATTACTTTTAGGGTGTTTTGAGGTGTTTCCTAACATTCAAAGCTTTAATGTGGGATGAAGGTTGCTTCTAGGTTTAAAAGTAGAAGGATGACAGATTTACATTGATGCACAGCCGTGTTTCATTAAAAACACAGCTATACTTCCTTTCTGTAGACACCGGCTCTCGAGGTAGCCCAGACCAGGGTTACCCAATGATAAAATTAAATGCCTGTTCACAGAAAAAGAGGTTAGAAGTGATAGTTTCCTTGTCATTTTTTTTAGAAATAAATTTATAAAAAGTATTAAAAAATAAAAATAAAAATAAAAATAAGGTTGCAAGTGATGGTATTTTTGTCAAAATTGCTTAATTTTTTTTGAGGCTTGTGGCCGCTAGCGTGCGAGGGGAGGTGCCCCTCGTGTGCCAGGCGCACACTGGCACTGGTGCGAGCACCCCGGTGCTGCGCGTAGCCTGTACTGGCATCCCACCCCTCACGAGGGGCGGGAGCACCTCGCAGGCGCCCAGCACGCGAGTGCTGAGGGGCAGGCAGGCTGCTCCTCGCGCAGCGCCCGCCCCTCGCTAGGGGCAGGCCCGCAATGCGCGAGCACGTGCGCTGAGGGGCAGGTAAGCCCCCTGTAACAACCCAGATTTACCTTAGTAGTAATTGTGATGTTTTGGTATGGATATGATTGTATATTTATAAGAAAGAACACATGTGAATGATTGTTTAGGTGAGAGGAAGAATTGGAAAGAAGATTGGTCAGGCTTTATTTTGGGATTCTTGGTTTTGGCTCAGTCGCGAGCGCGACAGGACGCGCCTGATGAATTGTGTTTTAAGCAGGAATTAAAGTGGATTTTGAGATGGGTTGGACATGTGGCAGTCATGCAAGGGGTTTGGAGCACATGTCTTAAGATAGACATGTGGCTTTGAGAGGATGTGCCATGTGGACTTTTGCCTGCAATATAAGTGATTTGAGTGGGAAAATCTGTCCTCATTCTTGTTTAGCATACAAATCGTGATATTCCTTTGTTTTCCCTCTCTTTCTCGGTTTCACTTCCTCTTTCTTCTTTGATTTTGTTTTCCTTTGGCTAATTTCTGCATTGGATGGTTTGAAGAGGTTATTAAAGGATTAAGAAGGTAAGTGTGACTTAGTGTTGTGTTGAGTCTTCTTCTACTCCATTTCTGTTTTGGTTTGAGCTGGTTGTGTAATGGACTAAGAGGTGTTGTATTGGTGTTCTTTGCTGTGTTTGAAGTTCCGGATAGAAGGATTGAGAAGGGCAAGGATAAGATTTGAGATTGGGAGTTTTGGCTGCACTTCAAGAGGTTGGGATCGTGTGCTCTTGAACTTGTGCATGTGTTTTAATTTTTGAGTCCGATGATGCATGTTGTGATTGTGAGAGAATTATGGAATTTCGTGTGTTAATAATTGGTTTATGAACTATCTTAGACCCATTTATAAATGCATGTGGTTATAAGTATGTCTTGAATGGGAATAAATGTTATGTGTTGATGAGTTTTGGGATATGCATGTTTATGGTTTTAATTTGATACATGAACATGTTAAGTGGTGATTTAGAGTTTTGATGTGTATGTTGTATATAGCATGTCTAAGGTTTTGAGAATATGTGTTTGATTGATGAAGATAAGTGGTTATGTGGAGGTTTGCATGTTGTGTTGTGGGTTTTCCACGTTTCTGTTCTGTCGCGAGCGCGACAGTTGTGTGATTGCATTCTGTCGCGAGCGCGACAGTATGCAGCTCTACTTGCCTAAGTTCCTTAGAGTATCTTTCATGATTGGGCATTGCTTTGGTATATGTTTGTACATGTTCAAGGTAGTTTATATGCATGATATCAATATTGATTGTGCTTTTAAAGATTGTTTAGTTGTGCATGTTTTGGCAAGACATGAATATGAAGGGATCATTTGATTGGCTACCAATCGTATGACTTGTTGTGTTAAGCCTGATCGGTCAAGTTAGTGGATAGATAAGCATGCTTATAAAGGGTTTTACGCGGCTGCTTTGTAGACTATTATGGTCTTTTGTCTAGAGACTTCAGTCTCTTTTGTTACCTCCGGTATTCGAATGTTTTCAGACTTATGTCTTTTGTTTTAGATACTGAATTTCATCGGTATCTTTTGTACCTGTATCCATAGTCCGTGAGAGTTTAGGCTTCGTGTTTGCTTTTGTGTTGATCGAGCTTATGCTTTTGATGATGGAATGATTGTTTTGTTTTGAGCTTTCATATTAATGCTTTTGGCTCAGTTATGTTCATTAAGTGGACTTGATATTGTTAAGATTCCGTTATGTGTTACGTATATAAGAATGTTATGATGCTTTGAGCATGTTAGTTTTGATAAGATTGAATTATACATGTTATAATTTTGTAATTGACTTTGCGTTTACGCCTTGGCATGATATGTATATACTGTTATGCATGCTTTTGCAGTCCTTTGTTTTTGTACATCCCCACTAAGCGTTATCGCTTAGCACGGATATTTGTTTCCGTGTAGGTTTGCAGTATTGGTTTGGTTTTGGATTGTGTATCTGCTGGCCACTAGGAGTTGAAGTCTTCTTTTTGTACTAGTATAGGGATAAGTTGTATATTCCCGTTTTTGCTTGTACGTTTTGTAAGTCATGTAATTCAGATATGTAATGTAATGACTTAGTACATGTATACTTTATAAGTTTAGTTATGCAAGTTTATATGGTTATTCATGAGTGCTTCCGCTTTAGCTCTTGCTTGAATGTTCATGGCGTGTGTAGCAACCCGACATCCCTTTCGAGGGGTAGCGGGGTGTTACACCACCCCTCGCATAGCGCCTGCCCCTCGCCAGGGGTGGGTGCACCTCAAGTGCGCGTAGCACGCGGGCATGCTCCCTGAGGGGCGGCTACTGCCAGCGGACCCCTGGGCGCCATTTTCGACTGAAAGTCAATTTTTTGTGTTTTTTTAATCGATTTTTTTTAGGGATTTTAATTTTTTTTATTTTTAAATTTTAATAAAGAAGAATTTGATTAGGATACAAATTCTCTTCCTAAATTAATTAGGTTTTCTTGGTAATTAATATAAATAGAAAATTTTTAGAGAGAAAAAAGGAGAGAACTTGAGATTTGATTTTTTTCTAGAATTTTGGGGGAAAAATGAGTCTAATTCTTGTGGATTTTGACAAGAAAAATAATTAACAATTCAACTTCTCTAGATTGACAATTCTGAGGGTGAATTTCTGGATTAATTGCACTATTTTGTCATTTTTTTTCTATTTTGTTCATCTTCACCATTATTGCTTAATATCATTATTTTCTGAGATTAATCCTTTGATTTGTTGTTTTTTTGCTCATGATTTGATTTGTTTTAAGTGTTTTTCGCATCAATAGGGAATGAAATCACGTAAATCACATAAAATTACATGTTTTGCCTTGGATTTTTGAAGAAAATTGGAATTTTTTGTCCCTGTCTTCTTCCTCCACACGAGGGGCGGAAAGAAAATGAGGGGCGGCCTGCCCGCCCTTCGTGGCCAGGCTGCCCCTCGACCTAAAATTTCGTCTTTTAGTGATTTTACTTCGTTTTGTCCTGTTTTCGATCATTTTCCATCCGTTTTTTCGTGTTATGCATTTTTTTACGTGATTTTAATAGTATTTTGCTAATATTTATTTATTTTTTTATTTTATGTGATAATATTTATTTTTATTAATTTATTTGATTTATTTAATTTTTAGATTTATTTGCTAACATTAAATTTTTTGTTTTATTTTGTCTATAATTCTTGTTTAATTCTTATTTGACCATTCTCACAAACAAATGGGGAGATTTAGGAGATTAGAGTCGTCATCATTTTTTTGGTTTGATTTATTTTTTTTTTATTTTTTTGGTTATTTTTCTTTATTTTGGCTTTTATCTTGTTATTTTAGCTTAAATTGTGATAAAATTATTTACTTTATGTACGTTTAAAAAGAAAATCACACAAAATATTTTTATTAATAAATTGATTTTTTTTAATAAAATATGACAAATATCATAATTTTAGCCAATAAAATTTTACTTTCAAAATGAGAGTTAATTTTTTCAAAATGGGATCACTCATCCCTGTTTTCTCAATAATACTCAAAAAATAACTCTTCTATTTTTCTAAGAGAGCTTGAAGGAACCAATGTTCCTATTCCGAATAAATATCCCGATTTTTGTATGCTCATTTATTTATTTGATTTTGTTATTTGTTCATTTATTTTAATTTTCTGTTTTAGGGGATTGTATTTTTTGTCCCAATTTTATATTGTAATTTATTTTTATTTTGTTTATTTATTTTTACCGCTTTCCTCGTTGCTTGGATTTGCTCTTTATTTTAAATGTATTACCGTGTGAGATGAGAGATGGAAATTTAATAATTAAAAACTCATTTATAATTGACTAAGGCATTAATAAAAGTGAAGTTTCGAACCACTCTTTGGTTTAGACCTTCGAGGTTAGATGAACTTTCCCAATTTCTTGTAAATTGGGTGGCGACCTCAAAATACCTCAAAAGGTGCCTAAAGGTTTCATAGGATTAGATGAACTTCACCAATATTTTATTGGGTAGGGATTTAAAAATATCTCATGTTACCTAAGATCTAGACGCAAACCCTCTCGGATCCTAAAAGCGGGCCCTCCGGGAATTGAAGCGTGTTTCCCGCGCTTTACAGTGGCTACCCCATTGGGGACTTTGAGACTTGGCTTCGAAAGTGTCTTGGTTAATAAATATAATTGTGCTTTTAAAATGAAAATTCTATCTCTTTTCAAAAAAATTGCATTGCATATATGCTAGAGCCTTAGAACTATGCTAGATGGTCCCTATTCTCACCCCGGTGCATTCCCGAAACACGACCCTACGTTCACTCAATGTAGGGAAGTGTTAAGGATAATCACCAGCCCAAGCCTCGTACCATCATGGTATATTAAATGGAAACCCGATTGGTCATTATGCTCGCGATGAGCTAGACCCATTGGTAGGGACCATGCTTGGGTAGCCTTAAAGTATCATCACCTTAACTAAAGCTCATATAATGGCAATAGATACTTTCCCTAGGTAAAATATACCGCAATATTGTGCTTGCTATGTGGGCCATTATATAATGGGCAAAGTCAACGATATTAAATGGTCTTTTATCAAAGGCTTTCATGTCCCGGTAGGCCCATCTTAATTTGATTGAAGGTTCGAATACATAATGGCCAAAACCCATCAGTATGCGCTTTAAATAAAGAGATGTTATGCTACCGGTTTTCCACTGAGCACCATGCGCGTCCATTGGGTTACCCATTAACCCATAGATCAAGTCCACCTAGGAAAGAGACTGTATGACCTTCTGTGCGGGAGTGATAATAATAATGAGCTATAATAATAAAAACTAGCAAACGTAAGATAAGCTCAAAATAAGTTAATAATATAAAGATAGTAATAGTAATAAGAATAGCAAACAAATAATAATAATGATAATAAACTTAGCAATAATACTAATAATGATAGTAATAATAATAACAGTGAATGAGCATGAAAATCAAAGCAAACAAATGACATATTGATAGTGATATTAACACATTAAACTGCTAAAAAATAAATAATAGATGTGGTAATAATGGCAAAAATAATATTTAACAACAATAAATAATATACAAAAAAATAAATGAGAACGAGTCCAAAAATGTTTACCCTCAGAATTTTGGATCGGAAATAGGATGTCTCAATCCGTTCCCCTTGTCGATTTTTGATGATAATAATATTCGAAACAAGTGTAAAAATATGTGTTTTAAATAAATTAGTTCAAGAAAATATTTTTGGTGGGATGAATAAGCTAAGAAAATTAATTTCTCTTGCTCAAATCAAACCCAAGATTAAGTCTTTTAGAGTAGCAAAGACTAAAACTTGAGAAGAAAACTTAAAGATTTTTGAAGAATTTTTGAACAAAAAAATGCTTCCTGGAGAGTAAAAAACTAAAGAGGAAAAAACTCAAAAGCAAAAAAAAAATCCCCTTGTAAAATGTTGCCGTCCCTCGAAAATGAGGGATGAAAACCCTCTTTAATTTTTGCCTTGGCCAAAAATAGGAAGAGAACAAAATACTTTAATTTTTAGTTAATCAAAACAAGCATGAAAGTGTAAAAAACTGAAGAAAATCAGACTGGAAACGCAGGAAAAAAGGACAGGTAGCCAAAAGTGGCCGCGCGTGGGGAGGGCAGTGCGCGCCCCACAGGTCGCGCGGTAGCACTGCCCCACGCGGGCAGGCGCCGCGCACCCCCTGCTGCGCGCGCGCTCAAGGGGGCGTTGCGCACCCTTGCTGCATGCGGGCAGGGGGGCGCGCAGCGCCCCTCTGCACTCGCGGGCGCCCCCATGCGCGCTGGGGTAGCCTGATGCGCGGGCGCCTGCCCGCATGGGGGCCCCCGCGCGCTGCCGCAGGTGGCACTCGTGATTTTTTTTTTATAAAAACTTTAAGACACAAAATTAATATTTTCTACCCTATTTTAATTTTTAATTTCTAAAATATATATTTTTAATTATTTTAAAAAAAAATACAATTTTGATAAATGAACAATCGATTCTCACTTTTCTCGCCGAAAATCGATCTTTTGTTTTCCTCATCGGGTAATCCTGATCTTGGACCGCCTCGGGACCCGGTGTCTACAGTTGCCCCCAATTTTGGGGAACTTAGAACCTAGGTGCCTAAGTGAGCCAAAATTTGGAAAAGAAAGGAAAGAAGCGTGTACTTGAGGCGGTCAGCTTGTCGACGTGTGAAACCACGGCTGAGCGACTAATAAACACCAACTTGTCGGTGTGTGATGATGCTAGACATTGAAGGACGTGATTGATGAAATGCCAGCTTGTCGGTGTGTGAAACCACGGCTGAGCGACTGATAAAAATCAGCTTGTCGGTGTGTGAAGGCGCCAGACTTTGAAGAACGTGATTGATAAAACACCAGCTTGTCGGTGTGTGAAACCATGGCTGAGTGACTGATAAATACCAGCTTTTTGGTGTGTGAAATGCCAGACGTTGAAGAACGTGATTGACGAAACACCAGCTTGTTGGTGTGTGAAACCACGACTGAGTGACTGATAAACACCAGCTTGTCGGTGTGTGAAGATGCCAGACTTTGAGGAACGTGATTGATTAAACTCCAGCTTGTCGGTGTGTGAAACCACGGCTGAGTGACTGATAAACACCAGCTTGTCGGTGTGTGACGGCGCCAGATTTTGAAGGACGTGATTGATGAAACACCAACTTGTCGGTGTGTGAAACCACGGCTGAGCAACTGATAAACACCAGCTTGTCAGAGTGTGAAGGCGCTAGACTTTGAAGAACGTGATTGATGAAATACCAGCTTGTCGGTGTGTAAAACCACGGCTGAGAGACTGATAAACACGAGCTTGTCTGTGTGTGAAGGCGCCAGACTTTGAAGGACGTGATTGATGAAACACCAGCTTGTCGACGTGTGAAACCACGGCTGAGCGACTGATAAACACCAGCTTGTGGGTGTGTGAAGGCGCCAGACTTTGAAGGACGTGATTGATGAAACACCAGCTTGTCGGCGTGTGAAATCACAGCTGAGCAACTGATAAACACCAGCTTGTGGGTGTGTGAAGGCGCCAGACTTTGAAGGACGTGATTGATGAAACACCAGCTTGTCGGCGTATGAAACCATGGCTAAGCGACTGATAAACACCAGCTTGTCGGTGTGTGAAGGCGCCAGACTTTGAAGGACATGATTGATGAAACACCAGCTTGTCGGTGTGTGAAACCACGGCTGAGCGACTAATAAACACCATCTTGTCGGTGTGTGAAGGAGCCAGACTTTGAAGGATGTGATTGATGAAACACCAGCTTGTCGGTGTGTGAAACCATGGCTGAGTGACTGATAAACACCAGCTTGTTGGTGTGTGATGGCGCCAGACTTTCCTGCGGGATCAAAAGAAATTTTTGTGCAAGGGTGAGTTATGCATGTGCACGTGCATATGTATGCAGTAATGCAAGATAAGGATCCGCCTAAGTGGATTTAGAGGCGATAACCGGTTTGGTCATAATACACCGCAGGATTGATGCTCTCTGGGATTGCTTTTGAGTCTCATGGGATTATGAGGTTCTCTTCTGATACCTGTAGTTATTATTTGAAGGTAGTGCGTCCCTCGTGGATTTTCACACTTGCTTTTCTTAGCGGGAGATGCATGCTTGTCAGATTTTCACATAACCTTGTGCCTTATTTTTTGCCTGGAATGGACCCAACCCAATCCAGCTGCTTTTATTTATTTCATTTTTTGTAGGGCAGACTGCCTGTCGCCAGGTTTTCACCCTGCTCTTTGGCCTAACTTTTGCTTAGTGCGCCAGTCCCGGTTTTCATTCCTAACGGCTTTTTTTTTTGAGAGAGAAGTTGGAGTTGTTGTGAAAGATCTTTCGGGTGTGATTGGTATGTGCTTATGTCTCAGATTATGGTTGTATGAACTTGGTTCTTTATCGGGGAGGTGCCATAGGATTGGCTTTACAGTGGGTAGCAAGATGAGTTGACTGAAGTGCCTGAGTGGCGAGAGTGGCAAAGGGTAGTTGTCATAAAAGGTCTTTCAGGTATAATCGGCGTGTATTTGCGTCTTAGATCATGGTTGTCTGAGCTTGGTTTCTATCATGAGGGTGCTATAGAATTTGGCTTCACAGTTAATAGCAGAAGGAGTTGACTGAAGTGCCTGAGTGGCGAAAGTGGCGGAGGGTAGTTGTTGTAAAAGATCTTTCAGGTATAATCGGCGTGTATTTGCGTCTTGGATCATGGTTGCATGAGATTGGTTTCTATCATGAGGGTGCTATAGAGTTTGGCCTCACAGTTGATAGCAGAAATAGTTGACTGAAGTGCCTGAGTGGCGAGAGTAGCAGAGGACCGATAGTACCGATGCGCTGATTTTACGCTGGAACCATACAACTTTGAGTGTGCAAAATGAACTGTCCCGATCACAGACTACACCCTTGCCTCCATAAGTGCATGTAAGAGGAGGGTACTTAGCCCTGCAGTAGATAATAGGACCTCTCGGCTTAGGAATCTGGTTGGTGAGAGCAGGAGTAGAGTAGCCACTTAGATTTTACTTTTTATAAAAGAACTAGGAAATGATGAGTTGAACTGCTTTTGCTTTATGTATTTGCAAAGACTGTATGCATTTCAGCATGATTTCTCCATACATGATCACCATTTAACATGGATTCAGAATGCAAAATTACATCTAATCTTGGAGTGGATCTTGTAAGCATCGGACTCTTGTTTCCAATCAGCCCTTGCGGGTTTTCTTGATTGAATATTTTCTCTCTTATTTTTTTTGTTTTTTTTTTGTTTTTTTTGCCTTTGCCATGGACCCTCCTTCATTTTGTCGGTGTTGATTGAATTTGCTTCGCTTGCTGTCTGTCGGGATGTCGCTTCCTTGGATAATAACTTTTTAAGAATGAATGGGTCTTCATATGTTGGTCTGTATTCATCTCGTCTGTCTGGAACACGCGGAGCTGTTTGTCTAGACACTCAATCTTATTCTTCCGGTGGGTGCTTTCTGACTTTCTTCCCAAATGATCGGATAAGGTGCTTTCCGATAGATCTGATAGCAATAGCAATCTCGAAACCCTTTTCCATTTGACACACTTAATTGCTGTAGCTATTGCTTCCACGACTGCCTCTTAAGGATTTGACGTACTTCAACGGGCAGTAACGTCTTCGCCTCGTGACTCTCGTAAGGGTTCTAATTCCAGACCCCAGAATGGGTCTACTCCATGACCTTCTTATCGTTTGGCATCTTAGCTGTATGTCATCAGCTCGTCTCTCATACAACACACCCTTTAGCTTATGGACTGGGTGGATGGCTCATGGATTAGTCTTCAGGTCCTTTTAGTGCCCAAGAAAAATGGCAAAATGTAGGTATGCCTCTCACACTGAGCTAGGTGGATACTCGTGAATCGTTCTTTGGGTCCTTTTTAGTGGCTAAGAAGAACGGCAAAACGCAGATACGTGTGGACTAACGGGATTTGAGCAAAACTTGCTCTCAAATAGCATTCCCTTGCCCCCTGATCAATTCTCTCTTTTCTTCTCTCTTTTTTTATAACCTATTTTTTTTTATTTTTTTTATTTTATTTTTGTTTTTTGTTTTTTTTTGCTCCCTAATTTTCTTTTAGCAAGCTTCGTTCGAATCCTGAAGTTTACACATACGCGCACTTTTTTTTAACCATTGGAACCATCGTTGTTCAATCTAGTTGGGTGTTGCATTCAGTAAGGGTTTTGGTTCTGGTTCTGCTTGCGGGTTCCCCTTTCAACCATTTCTGTCTATTTTAGCTTGAGTCTTCTGAGATATGTTGGCACCTGTTCATGATTAGGATATGTTTGTCATAGCATGCTCGGTGGCTTCATGATCATCTTCTAGCATGTCTTCAGAGATCCAGGCAAAGACTTTTATTTCATTTTTTTATTTTCTCTCTTTTATTCTCTCTTCAAGAGTCATAACAGATGCTATCAAGATTTTCTTTGGGTTCCCCCAAAGTTCCGAGATTAAAAGAAATGGCATCGTTTGAATAATATGAATGTGTCATGATCATGCATGGTGAGATCACAAGAAAATATCACACAGATAAGTAAAACATCCATTCTACATTAGAGTTAAAGAGTTAAAATATCATCATTAAATAGTCGAAAATAAACAAGAGCATCTAAACAGCTAACATCCTCCCTTCTTGCCAACACGGATGCTGTAGTCGATGGTCTACTATCACTTTTGGGAACCATTCTCCACACCTCTCCGCTCCTCATTAATGAGGCCTTGAATACGCTTTCTCAGAGTTTGACACCCATCAGTCTCATGCCCAGTATGCTGATGGTAAGCACAATACCAATCTGCTCGGTGACCGGGATGCCCTTGGCTCCCGGCAGGTTTTGCAGGTTTTGGCTGTAGCTTCCCCTTATTGATGAAGTGAAAGAGGTGCTCAGATAAAGTCTTATCCCAAATAGTATAGTGATCTTGAGTAGTTCCAATGTTTGGAAGCTTGGTGGCCTCAACATCTCTCACACTGTTATCACCGAGACTCGAGCTTTACTGATTGTCAGCCCCAATGACGTTGCCCCCTCCTTCGAAGATTATCAGCTGTTTGTCATTAACAGGATCCTGCACTTGACCTTTTGGGGTTTGGTAATTATCCCTCAGATATCTAGTATGTGGACGACACCTCCTATGCCCTTGATTTCTAGCTGGGTTGGCTAACCATGAGCGCAGGTCCTCCTCCCCTGCATGAGGAAAAGACCCGTCCATGCCGAAATAGCACTTTTGAACTGTTCTAACCATTGATGCCTCCTTTGTCCCTTGAGTGCCGGCACAAATGTCACACCTATATGGTTGACCTCTCTTTTTTACGTCCATGAAGACCTTCACCCGAGTAGCCCGGGTAATTGCGAGTTTAGACTTTGAAATTTCCTCTTTGAGGACACCCATCTTTCTCTTCAAGCCCCGTGTCACTGCTAGAAACCCCTTCTTTGAAATATGCCCTTTGCCTTTTTGCTCAGGTGACAGAGTGATAGGTGACTCTCCTCTAGGTCTAGTCGGTGGTAGGTGTACTTCCTTAGTTGGATCATGCTCTTTTCGTAACGTGGTAGGAGCAGTAGGCTGTTGTTCAGCAGGTGGCACCACGACGGCGATTACATTCTCCATAGTAGTCATTTTCTGAGCTTCGAACTTTTTAACCCTACCTTTTATCTCCTTTACCGTGTTATCCTCTCCCTTGGGGACTTCGTTCATCACAGTTTGAGGAATTACTTGCTCATCCTCTTCCTCTATCATGAGATCATCTTTCGGGTTAAGAATTCTTTTCGGCTCAAGAGGTGTCGCTGCTCTGTGCTCAACATCTGGTTATCATACGGTAAGGACTACTATAGGAGCCTCTTCTATAACAGGCAATTCAACTTGTTCAACAGTACGGGCCACAGGCGGTTGGCTGGCATTTGGTGTCATTTGAGCAGCGACATTTTCTATCATGGCCAATATCCTCCTTTCAAAATCCCCAAGCCTCTTATCTAGGTCTTGCACTGTCAAAGCACCGGTCTCTCGTGGTAGTTCTACCATCGAAGATGATTCACTAGTCGCTGAGAGTGGCTTAAAGTCCCAAACAGGCACTAATTCTAGCAATCCAAAGGGCGAGTCCGTCGTCACTAGGCGACCGTCAGAACCCCTAGTCCACTTGGATGAATCTATGATGGTTGAAAGATCCAGATTGTTAGAATGATGCATGGATGACAAGTATAATGCATGATCGTGCCATGCAAATGGTCTTTGATGAGTGCGAGATCCATGGATTACCACGATACGATGGGATGCATGGAAGAAACCACACGCAGGATGATATGCACATGCGGACAGAATAATATGCAGATGAAAAGATGTATACACACACAGCATGAGATTATACACAAGATAATATGTACATGTAAAGAATAGCATGTAGACAGAAAGGTATATACACACACAGCATGAGATTATATGCAGGATGATATGTACATGTGAAGAATAACATACAGACAGAAAGATTCAAACACACATGGCATGAGATAAAATATATTATGATTTATATATACATGCATTTATTTTATTGACATGCATGCGAAGTATCCATAACCACATGCAAACAGACAGATCTTTCCAACCTTATCACTCCCACACACGAGGTCATGCGGTCTTTTTCTTAGGTGGGCTTCATCCCATCGGACACGTATGGTGCACGTTGGAAAACCGGCAGCATAACAGTCTTAATCTAATGTACATACATATGAGTTTTGGCCATCTCATATTTGGACATTTCAATCTCATTAAGATGGGCCTATTGGGGCATGAAACCCTTTGATAAAAGACCACTTAATTTGCTTGATTTTGTTTAATGCGTGACGGCCCACATCACAAGCATCGTATTAAGGAGCATACCACCTAATGGAAGTTTTTACTTGTCATTACATGGGCTTTGGTCAAGGTAGTGTTATTTTAGGGCTACCCAAGCATGGTCCCTGCCAACGGGTCTAGCTCATCATGAACATAGCGACCGATCGGGTCTCCATTTGATATACCAAAAGGTACAAGGCTTGGGCTGGTGATTATACTTGACACTTCCCTACAATGAGTGAAAGTAGGGTCGTGCTTTGGGAACGCATCGAGGTAAAGAGGGACCAACTATCGTAAGTCTAAGGCTCTAAAATGCGATGCAATTTCGAAAAGAGATAGAATTTTACGTTTTAAAAACCCAATTAAAAATTTTAACCAAAGCACTTTCGGAGCGAAGTCTCAAACACAAATCCCCAGTGGAGTCGCCACTGTGACGTGCGCCGAACCCAGCAAGGGCCCTTAAGGTGAATCCGCTTTAGGATTCGAGGGACTGGTTCGCGTCTTTTTGATCATGGGTGCCATAAGACATCATAGATGTATCCCTCCCAATAGAACATTGGGAAGCACCACCTAGCCTAATGGCACCTATAGGCACCTTTGAGGTGTTTTGGAGTCGCCACCCAACTTACAAGAAATTGGGAAAGGTCTCTCACCTCTATTGGTCAAAACCAGAGATATGGTGTTTGGAACTTCACTCTTATTTATGCTTTGGTTAATTATAAGTGAGCTTTTAACTTCTTAAGAATTGTATCTCTCACCTCACGCGATTAATGCATTAAAAATAAAAGCGCATCTCAAGCATCCAAAAGCAGTAAAAGGAAAGCGATAAATAAAACGATAAATAATGTGATAAAAGAAAGCGATAAACACGCAAGCACACAATTACAAGAGAAATGGGGGCGGAATACAACCCCAATAAAAGGAGATTAAAGATGTGAATGGGGATGGAATACAATCCCCCAAAAATAAATAAAGTTGCCCCAAAATTAATTAAAAGGGCCCAAGATGAAATGAACATAAATTTAAAAAACACTCACACAAGATCAAAATAAAAGGACATACATAAATCGGGGCATTCATTTTTAGGAACATTGGTTCCTTCGCGCTTATTTGGATGTTTAAGAACGTTGGTTCCTTCGTGTTTATTTAAAGAGGGTTCGAAGAGTCGTTTTGGTTGTTTGATGAAAACGGGGATGAGTGATCCCATTTTTGAAGAAAATTGACTCTTCGTTTTAATTGTGATGTTTTTATTTTCATTCTTTGGCTAAAACAAGGGACATTGGTCCCAATTTTATTAGTAAAAATTCTAATTTAATTATAGAAATATTTTTGTGATTTTTTATCGCACACGTGCATAAATAAAATAATTATTTACCAATAAACACAGAACACATAAAGAGAGGGTTGAAAGAATCTCACCAAACTGAAGTACGTGTCGCAACCCATCCAGGGGAGTCGCGGGGACACTCACATAACGCGACCCAAATTAAATCTCAGACAGAAAACAATATCAAAAACATTAGTAATAATTCTAGAAATTAATCAAATAAAGACAATATAATGGCATCAATAAAAATTATAGTGATGGTAACAACAAACAATCATGTCATAGTAACAATAATAATAATAATAATAATAATAATAATAATAATAATAATAATAATAGCACAATAGTAATAATAAAAATAATGATAATAATAATAGTAATAATAATATAGTAATAATAATAATAATGAGATAATAATAATAATAATGAGCTACAACAATAAAAACTAGCAAACGTAAGATAAGCTCAAAATAAGTTAATAATAGAAAGATAGTAATAGTAATAAGAATAGTAAACAAATAATAATAATGATAATAAACTTAGCAATAATACTAATAATGATAGTAATAATGATAACAGTGAATGAGCAAGAAAATCAAAGCAAACAAATGACACATTGATAGTGATATTAACACATTAAAATGCTAAAAAATAAATAATAGATGTGGTAATAATGGCAAAAATAATATTTAACAACAATAAATAATATACAAAAAAATAAATGAGAACGAGTCCAAAAATGTTTACCCTCAGAATTTTGGATCGGAAATAGGATGTCTCAATCTGTTCCCCTTGTCGATTTTTGATGATAATAATATTCGAAACAAGTGTAAAAATCTGTGTTTTAAATAAATTAGTTCAAGAAAATATTTTTGGTGGGATGAATAAGCTAAGAAAATTAATTTCTCTTGCTTAAATCAAACCCAAGATTAAGTATTTTAGAGTAGCAAAGACTAAAACTTGAGAAGAAAACATAAAGATTTTTGAAGAATTTTTGAACAATAAAATGCTTCATGGAGAGTAAAAAACTAGAGAGGAAAAAACTCAAAAGCCAAAAAAAATCCCCTTGTAAAATGTTGCCGTCCCTCGAAAATGAGGGATGAAAACCCTCTTTAATTTTTGCCTTGGCCAAAAATAGGAAGAGAGCAAAATACTTTAATTTTTAGTGAATCAAAACAAGCATAAAAGTGTGAAAAAACTGAAGAAAATCAGACTGGAAACGCAGGAAAAAAGGACAGGCAACCAAAAGTGGCCACGCACGGGGAGGGCAGCGCGCGCCCTGCAGGTCGCATGGCAGTACTGCCCCATGCGGGCGGGGGGCGCGCAGCGCCCTTTCTGCTTGCGCACAGGGGGGCGCGCGGCACCCATGCTGCACGCGGGCAGGGGGGCGCACGGGCGCCCCCGCGTGCTGTCGCAAGTGGCACTCGCGATTTTTTTTTTATAAAAACTTTAAGGACACAAAATTAATATTTTCTACCCTATTTTAATTTTTAATTTCTGGAATATATATTTTTAATTATTTTTCGAAGAAACACAATTTTGACAAGGGAACAATCGATTCTCACTTTTCTCGCCGAAAATTGGTCTTTTATTTTCATCATCGGGTAATCCTGATCTTGGACCGCCTCGGGACCCGGTGTTTACAGGAATCCTTGCACGAGTATCTCATTCGGTGGAGGAATTAGGTTATGGAGATGAAGCAAAAACCCGACACTCTTGATCAAATCCGGTTATTCATCAGGAATGCTAGCCCATACTTGAAGGATGGGCTAAAGATAAAAGGGCTAAAGGATTGGGAGTCTTTAAAGGACATCGCCATAGAAGCAGAGAGCGAATACTTGGCGAAGAAAGCAAGTAGCGAAGCTTATGCTAAGAAGGGATATAATAACCGGGGGGCAAATAAGTTGGCAAGCTCCAGCAGTGCTACCAGAACTGGAAAGACAGCTGAGGTTTTAGCTACAGGGGTGAGCCAAAGATACTTCTCGAATTTGGGTTGACCTTTATCCCGGGTATTAAAAAGGCTAATAAAGGAAGGGAAACTGCAGCCTTTGCCACCCAAACCAGGTAGAACCCAAGGGCAGCCGGGGCATAAAGATAATGAATATTATGCATTCCACTAGCATACTGGGCACATGACAGATCATTGCATGCGACTGAGACATCAGATTCAAGATCTGATTGACAATAAGCAGATCACTGATCCTGAGCAAAGGGAGAGCAAAAAGAAGTCCAGTTACAATGCCGTCCCACCGCTTATCTTCATGATTGGGTCAAGTTTACCCAAGTGGTATATCTTGCGAGACTTATATGGAAATGAATACATCGCTATCACTCCCCCTGATGCAAGTGAAAAAGGGATTCCTGTGGCGACTATTTATTATTGGTCCACTAGTGAGAGTAGAGATGATAATGATGAAGAGGAGGAGCCTGCTGATCTGTGGGATTCGGAGGAAGAGGAGAAGAGAATTGGAGCAGTGACCCGAAGTGGAAGGGTAGTTCTGGAGGTAAAAAAATCCCAGGAGCCAATGCCTATAGTCCTAGGAAAGGAGCCAGAAGAGAACCAGTTAATGAAACAGTTGAAAAAGACTCCAGCCCAAATATCAATTTGGGATCTGTTGAGGCAATCACCGTCGCATAGGTAGAAGTTAATGGAAGCCCTATGCAAGTCCATTGCTGCAACTACCATTTCCCTAACAGAGCTATTAGACATTATGAAAGGATGTGCTAGAGAAAATTTGGTTTATTCAGATGCTGATTTGCTAGCGAAAGGCCGTAATCATAACCGTCCTTTGTTTATAAGGGCACAAATCAATGAAAAGCATACTGCCTGTGTTGTGGTAGATGATGGTTGTTCCATAAACGTGTGTCCTCTGGTAGCAATACCAGCCTTTGGTTTGAATGAGGACATATTGAGTAAATTAGATCTTACGATCACTGCGTATGATAACTCCCGAAGACAGGTATCAGGGACCTTTAAAGCAATGGTAAAGAAAGGGCTAGTAGAGACGGAGGTTGAATTTGTGGTCCTTCCTATTTCGGCCAACTTTTTAGTATTGCTGGGCAGATCATGGTTCCACAAGTTGGGAGGGGTGCCATCTACCTTGCACCAAATGATAAAGATTCCACATGAGGGACAAGTAGTAATGATCAGAGCTGCTAGGGAATATCAGGTATCCATTCTAGAGATCGTAAAGCAACCCTTTAGTGGTTTCCATGTGGCTATGGTGAACGAGGGGCATATTGTAGAAAGTTCCCAAGTAGTTAGCATGATGAAAAAGATGTCTTTTCTTCTCGGAACTAGTTTGGGCAGAAACTCTTAGGGAATTCAATCAGCTGTTGCAACAAGGGGACAGAAAGGGTCTTTGGGTACCAAAGCACAACAATAGTGAATAAGAAGACAACATGCGAGATCCCTCACATTACAGAGAATTTTATACCGGCTACCTTAATCTGTGCCTATATTGGAGAAGCTGAACCTCAATGGATAGACGGGAGGATTATATTAGGGTTCGAAATCTTCAATGACGTCTTCAACTGGGTCATTGGAGTTATCAAATAAGTAGGGGTTCTGGGACGAAGAGATCATGACCCAATGCAATATCTGGGATAGCGATAGGCCAGAAGAGATTGTTACTGATGACCTGCTAGCCACTAGGTTGAAGGGGAAAGAGAAAGTGGAGTTTGAAGCATCAGAGCCAGATTTGAAATTCCAAGCCTTGAAGATTTCATCAAAGGTAGTTAAAAAACTTCCACAAAGCTAAGAAGCCAATGAACAGTCGGCTGCGACAACGACTTCGACAAAGAGTGAACATAGTAGTTATTTAGATAATTTTTTTATTCCAGAACTTTTTAATGATGACAATGTTCATGATTCTAATTATATTAATGAGATGAATAACTTTGCTTACTTGTGTGATGTTTCTGATGATTTCATTTCACATGATCATAAACATGATGCATTCATTTTCGACATTAATTCAACTAGTACAAGTGCATTTAATCTCTAAACTTTAGAGAACCTTAAGGAAATTTTGAAGCATCAGACATAACTCCTGAGGAGAGGTTAAAATTTGAGAGAATTTTAAAAAAATATGAAAAAGTCTTTGCCTAGACGTACGAGGACATGCCGAGAATTGATCGAGATATTGCTAAATATACCATTCCAACTTACCCAGAGTGTAAACCAATCAAGCAAAAGCTCAGAAGACTTAGGGCAGAATAGGCACAGAAGGTGAAAGAATAGGTCCATAAGTAGATTGAGGCTAAATTCCTAATAGAAGTTCAATACCCAACCTGGTTGGCTAATGTGGTTCCTGTACCTAAAAAGGATGAAAGAGTTTGAGTATGTGTGGACTACCGGGATCTGAACAAAGCATGCCCGAAAGATGATTTCCCTTTGCCTCATATTGATGTGCTGGTAGATAGTGTGGTTGCCTGCATGATGTATAGTTTTGTGGACGGATATGCAGGATACAACTAAATCCTCAACAAGATCGTAGATCGAATTAAGATAGCTTTTATTACTGAGTGGGGTACATTCGCTTACGGAGTCATACCTTTTGGGTTAAAGAATGCAGGAGCGATGTATCAAAGAATGGCCAAAAATTCTCAATGACTTGATCCATAAGGAGGTGGAGGTATATGTCGACGACATGATGATCAGGACAGCTACCAAAGAAGGTCACTTCGAGGCTTTAGAAAATTTCTTTAAAAGGATCAATAAGTACAATCTGTGCCTCAATCCTAAGAAGTGCATTTTCGGAGTTACCTCGGGTAAGCTGTTAGGCCATATGGTAAGTTACAAATGAATTGAAGTGGATCCCGATAAGGTTAGGGCAATTTGAGAGATGCCAGTGCCTCAGAAGGAAAAGGAAGTCAAAAGTTTCTTGGTAAAGCTTCATTACATCAATCGATTTATTACTAAGCTAGCTTCGGTATGTGAGCCGATCTTTAAGCTTCTCAGGAAGAATCAACCGTTGTGTGGAACAGTGATTGCCAAGTGGCCTTTAATACTATTAGTGATTGTCTCCTAAATCCACCAGTCTTAAGGCCACCACGTCCTGCCAAACCTCGAATCCTGTATCTAGCAATAAAAGATGGCTCAGTAGGTGCCATGATGGATCAGGATGATGAATTTGGAGTAGAGTTTGCCGTTTATCATCTTAGCAAGAAATTCCTGCCATATGAGGCCAAATATGCTGAAGTAGAAAAGATTTGCTTAGTAGTAATCTAGGCCTCTAAAAAATTGCAGCACTACTTTCATTCTTTCAGCATATAGGCAGTCGCCAAGCATAACCCACTTAGGTACCTTCAGGAAGCACCCTCTTTACTAGGAAAAATGGGGAGGTGGCTGTTACTGTTACAAGAATTCGATGTAGAATACATCACTAGGAAAACCATCAAGGGAAGGTGTGATGCTCGAGAACCCCAACTCGGCATCCGGGTCATTATCAGAAGTCCGCTTTTAGGACTCGAGACCAGATGGAGGTTCATTAAGACTCGTGAAAGCTGGTCATTTCACAATGGATAGGGATTCACCCCCATTCCATTGTTGGCAATTAACCTATGAGGGTGCCTATTGGGTATTATAAGGCAGGTATCATGGAGTCACCACCCAATAAAACATTAGGAAATGAATTTTAACCTTATAAGGCCAAAACCAGAGAGAGTTCGGGACCTCACTCTTATTTATACCTTTGGATAATGTTATATGACTGAATTTTTAGAGTGCATTTCAAGCATATTCGAAAAGCAGTAAAGAAAGCACTAAATAAATTACAGGTGAAAAATATGGGATAGAACAATCCCCCAAAATAATAAAGGCATAAATAAAAAAAGGAATAAAATTGCCCCAAAAATTAATTACAAGTAGCCAAAATAAATAATACATGAAAAAGATATGAGATAAAATACAACATACATAAATCGAGACATTTATTAGATTTTAGGAACATCGGTTCCTTTGTTTTAGCTTAAAAAATAGGAGAGTTATTTTTGGGCTATAAAAATGATAGGGATAATTGGATCCCGTTTTATGAAAATTAACTCTTTTTTAAAAGTAAAGGTTTATTGGGTAAAATCAGGACATTGGTCTATTTTATTAATAAAAATTCCAATTTTTATTATTTTAGAAAACATGAGTTTCTATAAAATAAACACATTTAAAAATTACTATTTTGCATACAACACAACAAAATAATAAAATAAGGAAAAAAGGAAATTAAAATGCAAACCAAACTTGAAGGCTCCTAATCTTTTGATTCTCCAGCTCACACAGGAACGTCGCTTAAAGCGAACCAAACAAGTTTAGTGGATAGCAAAAACAAGAATAAAAATAATCTTAGCAAATTAAACAAAATATGGAATGAAACTCAATAAGTCAAATATGTTAAATAATATAATAGCAAAAATAAATCAATTAAATGAAGTATATACAGTAACCAATTCTAATTGAGAAAAGCATTTATCACGAAAAATAATATTTGATAAAAAACTAAAAATAACAGAGTGAATCAATGACGAAAAACAAAATCAAATGGAAAGTAAAGTTGCTACAAAATATTCTATAGAGTTAAATTACATTGCATACATCATGTAAATAAATTAGTTAAATTAATCTAAATTTCATGTTAATTATGATAGACAACATTAAACGAATTAATAACAATTTACAGCAACTTACAGTGGATAAAACATATGAACGACAAAGATAGGAAAGGAGAAGAATTGGCTCAAGCCCGAAAATTTACACTCAGAGGTTTGATATATGACTACAAAAGAAGACAGTGATGATTCCTTGTTGATTGCTTAAAAATGAACTAAGAAAGTTTGGATTTGTCGCCAAAAATCAAAGTTAAAAACTATTGTTTCTTTTAAAACAAATGATGAAAATTGATTCTGAAACACAAAGAATTAATTTTTTTGGCTCAAGAACAATTAGCATCTTTTAAGAAAATTAAGAAAATCATTTCTCTTTTTCTCGCCATTTTAAAAAAGCTCCCCCCTTTTCAAGGTGTTTTTCTTTTCTTTTTATATCATCCCAGGAACAATTAGGGTTTTAAGAGTTTTAATACTAATTAAATTCCTAATTATCCTTTTAGAAATCTAGTTTTATCCTTTAGGAAAAATCAGGAAAGAATTTGAGTTTGATTCTAACTGAAAAACGGTGAAAAAACTAGGAAAAATAGAGTTCGCGCAAGGTAGGGGACACAAGAGGTAGGCCATGCCTTGCATGCTGCCTCACGGAGGGCCGCACGTTGCGAGATCCGGCCTCCTCGCGTGCGGCCCTTGCGAGGCCACGCGCGTTACGAGGTGCGACCTTTGCGAGGCTGCGCGCAGCTTCTCGCACGGGAGGATGCACGCTGCACGTGCGAGGCCTCGCACTCTGCCCGTGCACTGTGCCTCGTTCGCTGTCCGTAGGCCCTGCGCCTCGCGCATGCTGCCCGTAGGAATCGCTTCGTGTGGGCCGCATAACCCACGGCGGTGGGTCCCCGCAAACTTTAAAAATGAAATAAAATATTTTATTCAAAAAGGAGTTTTCGACAAGGAAATCATCACTTCTAACCTTTTTTCCTTAGAATAAGTATCATTTTCATTACTAGATAACCTTTGTCTGGGCTGCCTCAGGACCCAGTGTCTACAGAAGGGCTGTAACCGAGTTCTTAGATGAACATCCTATTGAAGGAGACCAATTTGAATTTACTTTTCCAGATGAAGATGTCATGGCCATAACAGTACAAGGGTGGTAGATGTTTTTTGATGGGGCAGTTAATAGTAAAGGGGCAGGAGCAGGAGTTATTCTTATGATCCCGGATGGCGAGAAGCTACCATTAGCCAAAAAGTTGAGGTACAAGGTTACCAATAATGAAGTCGAATATAAAGCTTGCATCTTTGGGTTGGAAGCACTCCTAGCCTTGGGGGCAAAGACCGCAAAAGTCTTTGGAGATTCATCTTTAGTAGTCTATCGGATCAGAGGGGGTGGTCAGTTAAAGAAGAAAGGCTGCAGCCCTATGTGAAGTATTTGAGAATGTTGAGTGGCCAGTTTGAGACTTGCACTTTTCACTTTATCCCTAGGGACGAGAATTAGCTAGCTGACGCTCTCGTGACTTTAGTGTCCATGTGGGATAATCCCGCAGGAGTTGTTATGAGACCTATTCTAATCTCTAGTTTAGAAAAGCCTTGTTTTGAAATCGAGCAGGTGATTGATATCGAGGTTGCCGATGGAAACCCTTGGTACTATGATGTTTAAAATTACTTAGAAAGGTCAGTTTTCCCGGAAGAAGCCACCGAGAAGGACCAAAGAATGATACGAAAGCTATCCACCCAATTCATCAGTGTAGATGGCACATTATATAAGAGGTAGGCTGACGATATCCAATTGAGATGTTTGGCTGAGAAAGAGGCCGAAACCTTATGGAGGAGATTCATGCTGGAGTCTGTGGGGCTCACATGAACGGCTTAACTTTGGTAAAGAAAATCATGCGCTAAGAATTCTATTGGCTCACGATGGATACAGATTGTTTGAAATATGTGAAGCAATGCCAGTTATGCCAATAATATGCAGATTTGAGACATGCACTGATTTTAGAGCTACATAACTTAACGTCTCCATGGCCATTTGCAATCTGGGGAGTAGATATCATAGGCGAGATATGTCCTACAACTTTTAATGGGCACAGGTTCTTTATAGTCGCTATCGATTATTTTATCAAATGGGTCGAGGCTGAATCTTTCAAGAAGGTCGATGCTAGAGATATGGCCAAGTTCATGGATATGTAGATATGGCCTCCCACACCACATTGTATTTGATAATGGGGTACATTTCCTGGCTGAAACTAAACAAATGCTTCAGAAATATGGAGTCCAACACCACAAGTCTTCCCCTTACCAACCCCAGGCTAATGGGACGGTTGAAGCAGCAAATAAAAATGTTAAAAGAATATTGGCCAAGATGGTACATAATTATAAAGACTGGGAAGAAAAGCTACCCTTTACACTTTGGGGTTATAGAACCACTGTCAGAACCTCGACAGGAGCGATGCCATTTTCGTTGGTGTACGAAATCGAAGCAGTTTTGCCAGTCAAAATTGAATCGAGATCTTTAAGAGTGGTTATAGAAGCCGAGATTCTAGAGGCAGAATGGGCACTGTAGCGATTACTGCAGTTGAATCTATTGGATGAGGATAGGTTGTGAGCTTATTATCACAATCAAGTTTATCAGAAGAGATTAGCTTGGTCATTTGGCAAGAAAGTAAGAAAACATCCATTAAAGGAAAGGGATCTGGTCTTCAAGAAAATGAGGCCAGGGGTGCCTGACATCTGGGGAAAATTTAGGGCAACCTGGGAAGGTTTATTTGTGCTAAAAAAGGTGCTAACAAAGGGAGCAGCGATTTTGACAGACAACGATGGGAATGAATTTAAAGACCCAGTCAATGTCGACAGACTAAAAAGGTTCCATGGCTAAAAAAAAAACAAAAGAAGAGAATAAATGTCTCGCGGGTCAAAAATCGACAAAAGGCGGCTTTGCTAAAATTGGACGCCCTGTCAAGGTGAAAATCGAAAAAAGGCACTCTAGGTAAAAATTAAGGGCATAGAGAAAATGATCAATCAAGAAAACCCGAGAGGGCCGATTGATAACAGGAGTTTGATTTTTACAAGATCTATCCCGAGATTGAGTGTAGTCTTGTACTTTTGAGTTTTTGTCAATTGAGAATCATGTATGATGAAATCATATGGAAATACACACAATTTTGCAATGAATAAAAGAACTCAGTTTGTATTCTCATTAATTTTTAGTTCTGTCATAAAAGAAATACATCATTTATTTATCTATTAACTATTCTCTAATCATCTTTGTCAGCCAGGTGTCTAGGCCAATAGCATCCGTTGTCAGCACCAGGGCTAAGTACCCATCTCTTGTACTTAGTTGAGGTGGTGAAGTCGCAATCCTCTATCCTTGGGATGACAGTCTTCATGGGTAGCTGTGCCTAGAGGCCTTGGTAATTGGATGTGAAGGCAACAGATAAGGGGCCACCCTAGATGGATAGTGGAGATCGCACGATACCTTGTGTTTCTTTGAACTGTCGAGCGCATCGAGCGGTGATGCAAAAAGTAGCCCTGTGGAGCCCATATAATAGCACACAGCCCGAAGATCCGTCTCAGGTCAAATAATGCAAGCTCGTCCAGGGGCTCCTGAAGCTAATGTCACCGTCCCCCACAGTGGCTATCCACACAAAACCTTCATAAGGAGAATTGAAGTCATACATCCGCTGTCTAGGGAGAAAATGCCTCAGTGAATATGTGCTGATCACCTTAGGGGGAGGTTCTGATAACAACCTCAGCTTTTCTTGTAGCCACACCTAAGAGAGAAAAGAGCAAAAAAAAAAAAGCCGCTGGAATAGGTTGGACCCACTTCAGGCAAAAATTAGGCACTGGGTTATGTGAAAATCCGAAAGGAACGTATTTCCCGACATAAAAAGCTAGTGTGAAAACCCACAACACTACCTCTAAAATAATGACGAATGTTACCTGGAGCAATAAAGGGCTTCTAATTATGAAAGCGGTAGGGTCAACGTAGAGAGCATCCAAGCCAAGAATGGTCTTAGCCAGAATTATCGGGAAGGGGGATAATCCGTGGTGAATACCATCTATAATGCTGAATAAACGGTGATCTCTAGTCAGTTTATCAGAGGTCATAATCAGATACATGGACAGACAAGCTAGCCGAATTACACTAGCACGGTAGGTAGGCACATCAGTGAAGTCAACGAGTGCATCGATCAGGGGCTCTAAGTGATAAGAGTCATCTCTGGGCACTAATCGAGCAGTCATAAAGGGAGAAATACCTAAAACATGTGCCACATCTCTACGATAGCTCGGCACGCAATTTGGGACGCAAGATAGTATCCCTGGAGAAAACCTTGTACCGATAAAATTCCTCGGCCAGGGGGCATAGCTCTTAATGGGTAAATAAAAAAACATGGAATCGAGGATGCAAGTAATGGACCACAGCCAAGAGGAGATTTTGGTCAAGCTTAACCCTTCTCAAAAGTCTCACATCAGCATAAGGGCCTAAAATGGAATTTTCCCAATTTCTAGGGTCATCTAAGAGTCAGTGCAGTTTGTTGATAACCAGTGTCGACATAGTTGGACGGTCTGATATGGGAGAAAATAAATAAAACAGAAAGACTAAAAAATAAAAAAAATAAAAAAAAAGAAGAAGAAAAAAACCTGATTGGGAGTCTTGACCCAGAAGCTTACAAGAAGGAGGCACAGAAATCAAGGAGCAATGACTCCTTTTATAGAAGTCAAATAAGGGCCACCCTGGCTGGCCCTCGCCAAATGAGGGCCACCCTAGCCGCCTCTTGAATTGGAGTTGCTTAGGTGAATCTATCTCCTATATGTTGCATGGTTCATGCATTTTCACGTGCATAATTTACCCCTATACATTCTTCTTTTTAATTTTTGCAGGAACATTTGGCGTCAACATTGCCTGAAAGATTGACCAGCCTTTTACCTCTACGGCTCCAGCTATGCCTTTACTACATATATCAGACGAGAGCAATCCTGAAGAGCCCATAGACTATGATCCATTCTAGCTGATGTTCAGGGAGACTCATTGTTATTTTGACATGATTTATGTGCAAAACTAATATTGACTTGCATATAAATGATCTTTATTATATTTTGCATTTTAATGTACCTTAGCATGAGACAGATAAAAGGAATAAGAATATAGATAAAAATTATAAGGAATCATAAATAAAAATAAAAAAAGACAAATGATAGAGAAACAAATAAAACCACACAAAAGATAAACTCTCAAATAACTCGTCAAAATAATTTGACACATTGATTAATGGAAGTTGGAAGTTTCTTTATACAGGAAATAGCATAGGCTAAACCCTGTGACAAGAAGTTAGATGCCAAAGCCAATTCTAGAATGTCTGCACTTTGTAGTCTAGTTAACGGCTCGTGTAATCCAAGAGAATGTCAATCACTTTGTAGTCTATTTAACAGGTCGGTGAAATTCTAGAATGTCCGCACTTTGTAGTCTAGTTAACGGTTCGGTGCAATCCAAGAGGATGACAATCACTTTGTAGTCTATTTAATGGCTTAGGGAAATTCTAGAATGTCAGCACTTTATAGTCTAGTTAATGGCTCGGTGCAATCCAAGAGGATGACAGTCACTTTGTAGTCTATTTAACAGCTCGGTGAGATTCAAGAACGACCGCACTTCGTAGTCTTGCTAGCGACTTGGTGCAATCCAAGAGGATGATATTCATGATTCAAATCACAAAACTGTTCTCCAGGGAGCAACTAGCTGTTCAGGGGGCATCTATCTAACTTCAAAACAATAAAAATTTGAAATGCCAGCAAGACGGTGCCAAGAAACCACCAAGAGAGTGGCTCGACAAGTCAGTAAGAGGGTGGTAATTAAAGATCTGTCATGACTCTATAAGCATAGCGGGAAGGTGGCAGCCTCTGGTACGCGCTTCTTTCCTTTTCTCTGAGGTTTGGCTCACCTAGGCACCCATGCACTAGCTTACCCAAAACTAGGGGCAACTGTAGACACTGGGTCCCGAGGCAGCCCAGACCAGGGTTACCTAATGATGAAATTAAACATCTGTTCATAGAAAAGAGGTTAGAAGTGATGGTTTTCTTGTCAAATTTGTTTTCTAGAAATAAATTTATAAAAAGTATTAAAAAAATAAAAATAAAAATAAGGTTGAAAGTGATGGTATTTTTTATCAAAATTGCTTAAAAAATAAAAATTTCGGAGGTTTGCGGCCGCTGTCGCCCCAGCGCTGTGTGCAGCCCGCGGTGGTGTCCCGCCCCTCACCAGGGGTGGGAGCACCCAGCGCACGCGCGCGCACTGAGGGGCGGCCAGGCTGCCTCTAGAGCAGCGCCCGCCCCTCACCAGGGCGCGCCTCACATGCGCGCAGCGTCAGCCCCTCACCAGGGGCAGGTGCGCCTTATGTGCGTGCACCACGTGGGTATGTGCATTGAGGGTTGGCCAGGCCGCCCCTCGCCTGCCCAGCCGGCTCCTCGCTACCAGTGGCCCCCTAGGCGCCATTTTCGGCCGAAAATCAATTTTTTGTTTTTTTTTTGATTTTTAATCAATTTTTTCAGGGATTTTATATGTGTTTTTTTATTTTTAAATTTTACTAAAGAAAAATTTGATTAGGATACAAATTCTCTTCCTAAATTAATTAGGTTTTCTTGATAATTAATATAAATAGAATATTTTTAGAGAGAAAAACGGAGAGAACTTGAGATTTGATTTTTTCTAGAATTTTGAG
Organism: Excoecaria cochinchinensis; assembly: GCA_947683425.1. Taxonomy (NCBI): domain Eukaryota; kingdom Viridiplantae; phylum Streptophyta; class Magnoliopsida; order Malpighiales; family Euphorbiaceae; genus Excoecaria; species Excoecaria cochinchinensis. Next base: position 547,566 of record CANTUQ010000177.1, on the reverse strand, counting down.
GGAAAAAATGAGTCTGATTCTTGTGGATTTTGACAAGGAAAATAATTAACAATTCAACTTCTCCAGATCGACAATTATGAGGGTGAATTTCTGGTTAATTGCACTATTTTGTCATTTTTTTTCTATTTTGTTCATCTTCACCATTGTTGCGCATTATCATTATTTCATGAGATAAATCCTTCGTTTTGTTGTTTTTTTTTTCCTCATGATTTGATTTGTTTTAAGTGTTTTTTCGCATCAATAGGGCATGAAATCTTGTAAATAACATGAAATTACAAGTTTTGCCTTGGATTTTTGAAGAAAATTGAAATTTCTTGTCCCTGTCTTCTTCCTCCCCACAAGGGGTGGGAAGAAGATGAGGGGCTGCCTGCCCGCCCCTCAGGGCTAGGCCGCCCCTCGACCCAAAATTTAGTCTTTTGGTGATTTTACTCCGTTTTATCCCGTTTTCGATCTTTTTCGATCCGTTTTCGTGTGTTATGCATTCTTTTGCGTGATTTTAATATTATTTTGCTCATGTTTATTTTTTTTATTTTATGTGATAATATTTAATTTTATTATTTTATTTTATTTATTTTATTTTTAGATTTATTTGCTAACATTAAATTTTTTTGTTTTATTTTGTCTATAATTTTTGTTTAATTCTTAGTTGAGCATTCTCACGAATAAGTGGGGATATTTAGGAGATTAGAGTCATCATCTTTTTTTTGGTTTGATTTATTTTTTTTTATTATTTTGGTTATTTTTCTTTATTTTGGCTTTTATCTTGTTATTTTAGCTTAATTTGTGATAAAATTATTTACTTTATGCACTTTTAAAAAGAAAATCACAAAAAAATATTTTTATTAATAAATTGAGTTTTTTAATAAAATAGGACCAATGTCTTAATTTTAACAAATAAAATTTCACTTTCAAAAGGAGTGTTAATTTTTTCAAAATGAGATCACTCATCCATGTTTTATCAATAATGCTCAAAAAATAATTCTTCTATTTTTCTAAGTGAGCTTGAAGGAACCAATGTTCCTATTCCGAATAAATATTCCCGATTTGTGTATGCTTATTTATTTATTTGATTTTGTTATTTATTCATTTATTTTAATTTTTTATATTGGGGGATTGTATTTTTTGTCCCAATTTTATATTGTAATTTATTTTTATTTTGTTTATTTATTTTTACCGCTTTCCTCGTTACTTGGATTTGCGCTTTATTTTAAATGCATGACCGTGTGAGATGAGAAATGGAAATTTAATATTTAAAAACTCATTTATAATTGACCAAGGCATTAATAAAAGTGAAGTTCCAAACCACTCTTTGGTTTAGACCTTCGAGGTTAGATGAACTTTCCCAATTTCTTGTAAATTGGGTGGTGACTCCAAAATAACTCAAAAGGTGCCTAAAGCTTTAATGGGATTAGATAAACTTCCCCAATGTTTTATTAGGTAGGGACTCCAAAATATCTCATGTTATCCAAGATTTAGATGCAAATTTTAACTAATTTTAGCAACGAAACTGCCTTTCTGTTGCTAATTTACCAACAGAAAAAAAATATTCCGTCGGTAAATAGCAACGAAAAAATTTCTGTTGCTATTTTCACATTTTCTTGTAGTGAACCATATTTCTAACTTTAGTTTTTAGTGATTGTAAATTAACTTCAATTTTCATATCTTAAAATATATAGACAGTGTGAAAATTAAACCATTTATTAAAAATTTATAAATAAAATTTGTATAATACTAAAAGAGAATACCAAAATGGCAAAAAGAGAGAAAATAACTACACACTAAAACCAGTTAAATGAATTTAAAAAAAATAGAAACACAATAATAGAGACAAATAAAAATTTAAAGGCCTACAACTTAGTATTATATGAGATAAAAAAAATAGACATGCACTAAAAATCAGTGAAGTAAATATAGATTTGCAAAAATCGGGCCTACCAAAATGCTAAAATTATTATTATTTTGATTTTTCTCACTTTTTCTCTTCAGAGAGATAAATGCTTGAAAACAAGTAAAAATAGGTCTCATAATTATGTCAAAGCAGTTAATTAGCCAGCCAATCATGTCAACTTATGTAGGTGTAGCTACCAATACTACAATAGCCATACCAGTAACTTCCCTATCTTTATTTGCTTATCACTCCATTAATATAAACTCAAGTTACGCATTTAATTAGGGAATTAATTAATCTACCTAAAAAATTTCTAACTCTACTCTTAGAGCCTAACAACCAACTAGCAATCAAACAAACAGCTTCAAACAATGTGCACCAATAAAAGCAAGCATTTAATTAGACATAATTGCATGCATTAATACTGAAAGTACCTGATTAAAGCATCTAAAGTTATGATTTTGATTAGGATGTGCATATTAACAACCACAAAGAACATAGCAAGCAGTTACAAGTTCTCTAAATGAAAACACACCTGGTTGTATGCATTCACATCAGAAAGATTGTAGTTGCTCTGCTTAACGTACTATAGCAAATTTTGGGGATGGAGTTCTAGCACTCTTGCAGTAATCACTGATGAGGACATTACCTCTAGGCTTTAACCGCTTGTAACATAATATTGAAATCTATGTTTTTATCAAAAGCAAGTTTACGACATCCTTCATGTATACAATCATCTTGATCATTTTTAGTTTACAAATAATAAGAACAAATGCATGAGTTTTAGGTAAACCGATGATTACTTAGTTATCAGTTAATCTATTCAAATTTCAAACTATGATTTCATCAAATCCTCATTATTTTAATACAATTCTAATTTATACTTCATATAAATTAGCTGACACTTTAATAACTTCAATTCTAAAAGAAATTAGATGGCCAACTAGCTTTAATTTACTCTATATATATCTTATCAGGGAAACTAATTGCTTACAAAAAAATTAAGAATTTAGAAAGCTAAAAAATAAAATACTAACATTCAGAATCCAATCAGCATAACAAACAACATGCATATTCTCTAAAATTCTCTTATGAACATGCAATTTCAAAATATCACAAATAAAATCATAATATACATATAAATAAAAAAGGAAGCAACAAACTTATCTTTTGAGACCGCAGATTGTTGCCTTCCCCTTCTATTTGCAATAGTCTCACCCACCATTTATTGAAATCGTCAAATAAAGTAAATCAAGGGTTGGAGTTTTGAAATCTAGAAACAAAACACATAAAAAATCTTTAATGAAAAACACAAATAACACAAGAAATAGAGACTTACCATGAAGAGAGCCACTTTTTGTCGTCCTCACTAGAAAACCATCAAAACGAAAAACATTCTTCAAATAAATTCGAGAACCATAGATTAGGTATCAAAATTTCTTCTCTATATATTCAAGGATGGGCGAAGGGCGAAGGTAGTGGCAAGACCAGATCTGTGATGGGTGACGGCGACGAGCTATGGGAGATGAGGTGCGAGGTAGTGGCAAGACCAGATCTGCGATGGCTGGGGGGACGATGAGTAGCGAAAGGGGGAGGTAGAGCAGATCTGCATGCAGCCAAGTGATAAAGAGAGAGAGGGAGAGCACATAAAAGGGGGGGGGGGCATGCGAGAAGGAGAGTGGCGGCAAGGGAGGGGATGTGCGAGAGGGAGAGCGGCGGCGGGGGAGCGAGCTGCATCATTCGATCTACAGGATGGACGACATGGCGGAGTAGATTTGTAGGTGCAGCTCCAGGCTAAGAGATCGAGAGAGAGAGAGAGGGGGGAGGAGGGAAAGAGAAAATTGGGAGGGATTTCTTTTTTATATATAGGAATTTTAGCAATAGAAATAATTTTTCGTCACTAAAAAACACTTTTACTGATGAAAAATCATAGCTGTCGGTAAATCTCCCTCTTTTTTTTTTTTGCAACGGAATGCAATGACGAAATTTCTTTATTTGTCTCAAATTAAATTTTTCAGCGACGAAATGCATATTTTGTCGCGAGTTTCACAATTTAGCAACGAAATGCATACTTCGTTGCTAATTTCATAATTTAGCGACAGAATATGCATTCTGTCTCTAATTTTCGTGGTGTTCTATGGTGCAAAAAGTTTGGTGCCACATTTAGCGATGGTTTAGGGTTTTCGTCGCTAAATCTCGTGGGTAAAAATTGGCACCTCCTTTTTTAGAGATGGATTTTTTTTCGTGACTAAATAGCGATGGAATTTCTTTTCTGTCGTTAATGTTCCATTAGTAAAACTATTTTTTGTTGTAATGCTTTCAGTCTAGATTTCATTTTAATTTCATTTTCTTTTAAAGATACTTTAAATTAATTTAGTTTAGATTTTAATTTAGGATTCAAGGAACACTTCAAGGTTAAAGAAGGAGCTTCAAGTTTATTTTCTCTCTCATCAAGGGTGTATCTAACTTCTTCTCTTTATATTTGATGATTATGTTCTTAATGTTAAAGTAGTTCTTATTGCTTAGGGATTCTTGAATCATATTTTTACATTTGGATTTTTGGGTTTAATGCTCATTTCTATGTTTTCTTTTATCTCTTTTGCATTTAATTGAATGGATAATTGTTTAGATTGGGTTTATTGCATGATGATTGGCTTAAATGAATAGTGGTGTGATTAATCTATTTTCGGATGATATTCATTATTTTATTGCTAGATATATGGTATTAGGTATTGTTCTTACCTTTGATTGGATGGTGGGTTAAGATGGTATTTATTTTCCAGATGCTTTTTATGTACTAGGAAGAGAGATATATTTGGGTTAGGTTTTGACCGAAATGGTAACTTAATCTAGTTTTGGACCAGAATTTATCATAACCCATGAAAATGCTAGTGTAACAACCCAAAATGGCCCTAGTCGGATTTGGCATGCCAAGTCGGGATTTCAAGGGTAATTCGGTAATTTGTGCATGTGGAATTTGAGTTTTTGAGGACCCAATTGAAAAGATAATTTAAGTTATTAAGGAAGGAATTGTGTTAGTGAGTAAAATGTAACTTGCCAAGGACAAAAAGGGAATTGCTAAGGATCCACGTGGGTTTTGCCAAAGGACTAAAGAGTAATAAGACAAGATACTTTAATATTGGACAAATAGGAGGCTACTATGTGGCTTGGTGGGTGTGTGAAATTAATGTGAAAAGAAGAAAAAGGAAAAGAAAAGAGAGAGGGAAGGCAGATCACGTTTCCCTGCTCTCTCTTCTCCTCCTCTTCCTATTTTCTCTTTTTTTTTTCTCTTCACGTTTCTTGCCCTCCATTCCCTGGTTGTGTGTGTGAGTTGGAGTAGATTGGGAAGATTTAGAGGCTGCTTTGAAGAGGTAAGTTGGGGTTTTAGGGTTTCCTATGTTTGGGTTCTTCCTTTTTTTCTTCTGGTTTTATTTGAGTTAGGGTTTGGATTAAGAGATTTCTGGGTTTTTGTTGTGCAAGCTTTGGGTGGCAAGAAGAAGAATAAGGGCAAAGAAAGGATTGAAGGTTGAAGAAGAGTGATTTTGGATCTTCAATTCTAGGTTTGGGAGCTTTGTTTGCTGCATTTTAGTTTGGGAGTTTAATTGAGTTGTCTTTGCCCTAATTCTAATTTAGGTTGTATATGTGTTTGCATTATTTAATTTCTGGAATTTTGAGTGTCTTGGCATGTGTACATGCATGATTTATATGGGTAATTGTGTTAGTAATACATGATAATGATTGAATTGAAGGTATGTGAGAATTAATATTGAAATTGCATGAAATTGGGTAAACTCTGTTCTTGGTGTTCTTGGTATGCAATTTTATGCGTTTCCTTGTATTAATGGTTGAATCTTGTGATAATTGAGTGTAATTTGATCATGAGCATGTTGTGGTATGCATTTGAATGATAAGGCTAGAGTTTGTACAAGATTGAGTGGTTTTTGAAAGGTTTTTGAAAGAGTTTTGGGAAAAAAAGAACTTTCTGCGTTTTGGCCTGGAAAAAGGGAACACGCCTCTGTCGTGAGTGCGACATCCATCGCGATCGCAACAGAGACGCGTTTTGCCCAAGAGAGAGGAAGAGCATGAGTCATGCAATCCAGCATGGGTCGTGCTCATCACCTCGCTATCGCCTCAGCTCCCACTTGGAGGAAAGGGCACGAGACGTGCTCAAGGAACACCACTCGTGCTCAAGAGCACGAGTCGTGCTCCTATGTGCCTCGTGCTATTTCTCCTTCTCCCTCAGCATGAGCGGCCAGTAGCAGAAGAGCACGAGACGTGCTCGAAGAACAACATTTGTGCTCGAAGAGCACGAGTCGTGCTCTTGAGACACGACTCGCACACATGAGCACGAGTCATGCTCATGTGCACGAGTCGTGCACCGTTCTGCTCAGCAATGCTTCTTCAGGCCTCTGTGGCGAGCGCGACTTCATATCGCGATCGCGACAGAATTTTCTTCTGCCTGCCCTATTTTCTGCCCGATTTTCGAAAACAATCTTTTTCTTTCACTTTGCATATTTTCTCACTATTGCATGGGACATGTTTTTGCCTAATTATTGTTAGTATTTTTATTTTGAGGTGTGTGATTATAAAATGATAGTATGTCAATAATTAATTATAATATGCTTGGTAATAGTAATTTTGGTAGACTAGTGTTTTGATCTAAAGTATATGATATGCTATGGGACATAAATTGTATTATTGTATGATTAAAATTTTGTATTGATAATCATTGGCATAATAGTGTTTTCATATTTGACTCTGGTATATTTTAGAATGATGATTATCCTTACACGTGTTTACTTAATTATATATATATATATGCTTTGCAATATGTGTAACACCCCGATATCCCCATTGGAAGGATATCGGAGCGTTACCACGATGCTCACTCAAAATAGGCATACATATCAGCGGAAGCAACACTAGCATAATAAAAAAAAAAATTAAATTACGTTATATACAATCATTATATAAACAAATATACAAAAATACAGAAGGATATACAAACTTAAATACACAAGATTACAGAAGCTGTAAGCAAAGTAAAACTCTAACTCCTAAGTGGCCAATCCTGCAGATGCGCGATGCAAACCAGAACCGAATCTGCCACTTACACGGGAAAATAACCCGTGCTAAGCGATAATGCTTAGTGGGGAGGAACAAAAACAGATAGAACAAGAACACTAAACAGAAATACAATAAGCCATGTATAAACAGAAACGTATACATACCGAAATACTTACCATGACCACACGCAATGTAATGGCCGAAAATGTACCCTAGTTGTAGTTGGCCTAATTGTGGGTGTATGTGTGACTAAATGTAATGTTGGTTTTGACTGAAAGTGATAGAGGGACTTAATTGAAAGGATAAAGAGAAGTTTAGTGGTTAAATTGAGAATTGTGCATGTTTAAGATGATGGCTAATTAATTAAGTAAATAGGGATTAAATATATGTTCAATTAAGGCTAACCAAAAGTGAGTGGGGGGCAGAAATCTGAAGTAGGTTCCGTGTGGCTCCTTGAGAGGTTGCCACCTCACTAGTTTGCATGCATGTGTTCCTTGAGAAGGGAAAAGATCAGTTGGAGAGTCATTCAGCCAATTTCTGTGCTTTTCTTTTCTTCTTTCTGGCATGAGAGTGGTTTTGTGAGAGAATACTAAACTGAGTTGCATGTTAACTGTTAAGAAGATCAAGTAATTAAGTGCACAAGAGTTAAGAGCTAAAACTTAAAGGTAAGTGATCTAGTAAGTGGATTCTCATTTTCTTCTACTCCTTTTCTTATTATTAGATTGTGATGAGTGGTAATTAATCCATGTTCCAACCCTGGATTTGGTAAAAGCTACAGTTGAGAAAGTGAAGGGAACCAAAGGAAAGGAGAAGGTAATTGATTAAGGGACTAAGTGACTTCTAAGGAGCTAAGGAGAGAAGGTTTGGGAACTAACCATTGTTATATATGTGTAAATTAGTTTATCATGTGACAATTAAAAGATGATATAGAAGAGTAAAGGAAGGAGTGCTCCAAGAGGTTTGGGATATATATGTGTGTTATGTGTTAATTTTGCTCAAGTGTATGTGATGGATGTTTAGCTTAAATGTGTTATTGATATTGAATATGTGATTTCTGGAATTGAGCATGATTATGAACTTTGATGGAAGTGTATTTGAATGTATATTGATATGAGATGAGTATTGAACCATGGAATTAGCACAATATGTGAATCAGCTCTAACTATTGATTGTGTTAATCTGTCTTTGAAGCCTATACTGACCCCCGTGACTTGTTTATAGTGTAAGTTGAGTTTTACAACTCAAAAAAGGGGTGATACCAATTGTATTAGAACCATATGATCTGTGTCTTTAAATGTCCTAGAAATAGCTCTGTTGAGTTGAGGACTCTAAGGTCTTCAAAATTGACCATAACCGTAGATGAAATTCTGTAGGAGGGTTTCTGGAACCAGTTGTGTTATTTTGACCATAACTCCTTCATTATAAATCCAATTGACCTAAAAATTGTCCCATTTGAAAGATAAGACATAGATGAAGAAATTTTAAGAAGAGACCCTTGTAAGACATCCGTTTGCACTGTACAAAATTGTGGTGTGAACCAGTGTCAAAAGTTAGCTTCTGTTTTGCTTAGTTTAGTATGTCACGGTCACAACCAATTCATTACCACCGTGACCCCTCCCTGTTTTGTCTATTTAGGGTGTTTTTCTTCCCGAAATGCACCCGAACTTCACTATGAGTTCCCATAGCTTGTCCAATCCATGTTTATCATTATAAAATGAGTATCTTAAGCATGATGAACTATGCATGCTAATGTATATAAATATGTATGAGCTTTAAGTGTTCTAAGGGTGATGAATTAAGTATGTGAAAGGGGATAATTAAGGATGAAAAACCATGGATGCGAATATGATAAATGAAGTATATAAGCATATAATTGAGATGATCATGCGAATATGTTACTATGTGAATTAGAGATGCATGATAGCCTAACTAAGCTTGAATGCATCATCATGCGAACATGTGACTATGTGAATTAGAGATGCATGATTAGCCTAACTAAGCTTGATTGCATCATAAAGTAAAATAATTACATAGGCGATAAATAACCTATGTGATTGGATTTTAACATGAGAAGGAGCCTTGTCATGAGAATGTACAATGCCATTAGAATGAATTATTATGCAAGATATTTAAGGATGTTATATTGGTTCATGCGGATAAATGAGTGATTGTATATTATGATAATGATAAATGTGATTAAATGCTTTTAGCTTGTGAGGTGATTATGAATTATATGAATATGTACTTTGGGGAGGAATGTGAACATGATTGTATGCTTACAAACATGTGTGAGCTATTATGCGTTATGAGCTATTTCATATGACTATATGAATGAGTTATACCATGCGAATATGTTAACCATGATAGTGAATTATGAAGTGACCTACCCTGTTTTGGCAATATAACCCTAATGTGTTTGGACTTCCAAATGCTAAGGCTTTAAGCTGTATTGAAAGACATTATGGGTAAGTATTATGTGTGTTTTAAGTGATGTATATTCGCATACAAACATGATGATTCTCGAATGTGATTAGATATGTGATTATCAACTATGAAAGAACAAGTTTGGAAACACAATGAGTATGCAAGTGAAGTGAATAGCTATGTGCTAATGCGAATATGTAAAGTGAATGTGATGTTGGTCAATGACATATGTGATGTGAAAAGTGATCAATGTGAAATGGATAAAATGTTTAACAACTTAAGCCTACGAGTCAAGTAGTGGATAGTTAGGCATGCCTATAGGGTCAAGTGCTGCAGCCCAATGCGTTCAATGTGTCTGATTCCTTGGGAATCATAATGAGAAAACAATGTGTATAATCCTTGCTGGATTTCTATATATGTGGATAATGTACCATGATGGTACCAATGTGGATTCTGTACCTTAGGGTACCAATGCGAATGTGATGTATCTACGGATACCAATGTGATTAGTGTACTCATGGGGTACCGATGCGATACCCGTTATCCGCGTCTTGAGTTGCAGGTGAAGCTTGTAATAATAACAATAATAATGATATTGTGACCATGAGCTGAGTATTATGCTAGTGAGAATGTGAATGTGATATGTTATAATTGTCATGCAATAAAGTTATATGGGTATGACTCATTAGGAAGAATATATGTGTATGTGCATGAATATTTGTATAAATCAAGCTATAAATTGCTGAAATAACATTAAGAGAATGCCAAAATATGATTAAGTGCATATCCATTGATTTAAGCAATGCAATATGCTTATTGACATAAGAGTATATGAATAATCTGTATAAAAAGCATGTAAGTTGTTATGTACCTTAACATGCTATAAATGTCATGTATTATATGGTTTGTGATTGTAATTGATGGGGATTTGTATTATATGGGTGTTGGTGTTGATAATTGATATTGTATAATGTAAGTTAATACATTATGAGTATAATATGTTGTATCTTGAATGCTATGTTTGGATTGCAAATAAATAACGATAAGCTTTACATTAATTAATGTGTATGTGGTACTATTGGAATTGAATAAAGGTATGCATTGTTTGGGTTGTATTTGTAAAGCGAAACTATTGTAAACCATTATGTATTTTGTAATATTATGCAAGGAATTTTAGACCTATATATATATAGCTTTTGTAAGTAATTTGCTTAACCTGAACTTTGTTTGTAAAACTATTTGATGCACATGTGTTTGTGTTGTAACACTCCATAATCACCGTAGTGAATCTCTACAGGTGGTTAGGGGGTGTTACACGCGAGATATCACATGCACGACATACTAAAATCATATCAGAATAATAATCACTAAATCATGCCACTTATTAATTATATAAATTTTACATCCATTCAACTAGCATACATGATATATATGCACTAACCGAAAACTGAATCACTAATACAATACAATTATCTCAAATAATAACTATAACACTATACTTCATTAAGATAAATCAAAACACTACACAATAGCCTGAACTTCACTGGTGGTGGATACGGGAACACTACACTAAACTGGAGGCTAGGCCTCAACAGCAACACTAAGACCCTATTAGCGGGTCATCGCTCAAAATCGGAGGCTAGGCCTCAACGGTATCACTAAAACCCTATAAGCAGGGTCATCGCCCTTCAGAAAGTAAATATAGGCAGCTGCACTCACTAACCCTTTATAAGCATGCTTATCTATCCACTACCAAGACACTTCAGGCTCAACTCACTCACACGATACCCAACTTTGGACAAATATGCAAAAACTAAATCAAACACTAGCGGAGCAATATTCACTCGTCAAAGCATGCCAGAATCAAAATCAAACACTAACATAGCATAGGCATTACTCAACTTCAGGGCATTAAATGCCATCAAAATATAACACTATGCAAAATCACTAGTTTAGGTATACAATTATCAAACTATTGCATAAATAAAACTCATGCATAGACCTTACATACATCCCGACACATAACTCGCATAAGCATGAAGAGAATCAACAAATGCATATTCAAAAGTAGTTGAAGTAAAGAAAATAATCATACAAAATTCATGCAAGAGTGAGACACGATGAAAAAGGGTTTTTAAGATGCAATTTAGGAAAACACGTCGTTTTAGGGTAGTATGCAACTCCCCCAAACCATTTCAAGAACAAACTTTCAAAATAGCAAAGGGTTACACGGCAGTATGGGAACACCTTACCGCCGTGTGAGCCACCCCACATGGCGGTATGGCTTGGGCCATACAGCCCTGTAGGACGAACAACAAAGGGGCAACAGAAGCAGTTTACACGGCGATATGCACTCTCCTTACCATTATGTAAACCTGTTACACGGTGGTAAGGAAGTTCCTTACCGCCGTGTAAACCGACGACATGAAAACCACACCAAACAGAATAGATTTACACGGCGGTATGCCTTCCCTCACTGCCGTGTAAACCGCCCAGAACCCAGAAAATAGAAGAAAAACCCTTTTGATCACATGCAAACTCAAATCCAACACAAAAGCACTATAACCCAACATGCATACACTCTTCAAATTGCTAAACACAACCAATTTAACATGCTCAAAATCATTAATAGATACAATAAACACCCTTAAACTTAACTCAAATCATGCACAAATGCCAAGCTCAAATCACTTTAATATCACAAACATATTATCATTATAACACTAGCATTTACCACTATCATTACTCAATTTCAATACATTCATAAACACATACAAAACATTCACAATTTTGGGAATTTAACACAAAACACACACACAATCCAATATACGAAAAAAAAGGGCGAACAACTCCCAAACCTGGAAAAGTTGCAGCTCAAAACCTCATTTTACAAGAATCCACTCTTCTAGCCTTGACTCATCTTCAAATCATCCCAATCTCGCACAAATAAACCCAAGAATCACTAAACCAAAACCCTAACTTACAAATCAAAAGCAAAACAAAAAGGAGAAGAAGATCAACTTCGAAATAACTAAAACCAAACACTTACCTCCTCAAACTCAGCTCTAGATCTCTCTAAAACCCACTCAAACCTTGAAGAGATCACACAATGGAAGAATGGAGAGCAGAAAATGAAGAAAGGGAGAGGAGAGAACGGGAAAGAGTGAAAGAGGAGGGGAAGAACAGCTTCCACAAGAAGCTTCCCAAATTTCCTCCCTCCCTCCCTTCCCTCTCTCTTCCTTTTTCATTAATTGCTACCACCCAACAAGCCACTTGTCACCATCCTACAAACCCAAGTGTCACAATCTTGTCCATTCACTTCCTAAGTACCATATACCCCACACACACTAGATAACTTCCATAATAAACATAAAATCCTTGGTACAAAACACACGTTCCACTAGATAATTCCTCACTTAACACTTAATCCTTAATTATCCAAATTTCCATATGCACTATTTACCGAAATACCTTTAATTTTCTGACTTAACTTGCCAGTTCCGACTAGGTCCCTTCTGGGGTGTTACAAATCTCACCCTCTTAAGAAATTTCGTCCTCGAAATTTCCCCGCTAATTACTTGCACAGGTAAGTCAAAAAAAACTAAACTCCAAATTGCTATCACTCATTCCATACAATTATCAAACTTATACACCTCATACCGGAACCAAACTTCTTAGGACATCACAATATGCAATTCTAACACTTCAAATCCATCTGATAGATATATCACTATCCTTATACGCAAAACACTTATGCTATAATCAAAATCTTATCTCTTTCACTAGCACGCTATTACATAACACTCTTATCTTCTTGACTCTAACTACTAACACTTCACACTTTCCTTAATGCACTACACTCTAATCCATACACTTCTTCCAAGCGTCAATCATGTATATCCTATCAGAGTTTCTCAATGTAGCGCATACAATGATGCTTTTCACATACATATGAGGGATGCGGATGAAATGGTTATATCTTGATTTATGTATGCGAAATGATGCGAAAATGTAATGCACGCTATAGTAATGCACTTTTCCCATCCCCATGCTTCACTATGCTTATGTTCACACGATTCAAAAGAAATAGCTGACAGACATATAGAGTGACTGTAACACCCCCTACTCATACGTAGGCGATCCCCTCCGATAAAGAGTGAGATGCCGCATGGGCAAAGGTGCCACCGCGCAGAAATAGGATATACATACATTCATACATAAACATACATACCGAAATACAGGGTAAATAAAATTTTACAAAACCATTCATGAAAGAAGCTGATCATGCATTAATATAACGGAAAACATTACATTACTGTTTGATCAACCCAAAGGTACAAAAGATAATTACATATCCAGAAATGTACTTATACTTATGCGAAAGCTATTGCAAAATTAACATAAGAGAGTTCTATACAAAAAGAATCATCAATATACAAAATTAAGCCCTACACTAAACCCAGCTGTGTTGGCTTGGCTGCGATGACTCTCCCAAGGCAAACTCCTTCCGCACCTACACGGGTAAACACACCGTGCTAAGCGATAAACGCTTAGTGGGGAAACACACAAATCAAATGGACGGCCATTCACAATGGTCATCAAGCAAACACATACAGATGGTATAGTCAGAAATACGCATTAGATAAGAGTATGAACATATGAACATGTAGAGTCATACATTTGATATAACCTAACTGTCTTCATAATATCACATTAATAAACATATTCGGATAAAACATGCTCATAAGTATCAAAACAATTCCAAACAGTAAAGCACCTGCTGACTCAAGGTAGTGGATAACGAGTGAACGGACAATACTTTACAGGTACGAGCCAATTACAGACAGTACCTTATGGGTACGAATCGAAAACCAAATTACTTTATCATTTGCAAAACGTTTTATTGAGGGACCTTAAACAAGATCCAAACACATTGGAGGGTTCGCGAGGAACCAAACGGGAACTGATCGGGGTCCAAACTGAACTGAGGCTGCAGCTATAAGACTCTATTAGGCATGCCTAACTATCCACTTAATTGACTCGCAGGCTACAAAACATAGTTAGCATCCATAGTTCAAATATAACAAGCAAAGAACTTACATACCTTGAATAATCAGTACATGCAAATATCATCCATCTTACTAGTATACAGCTCATATTAAGAGACAATGTGAAATCCATAAGTTAACAACCCTAAATCATGTGAAACAACTAAGATTTTATTGCAAAAATAGGGTAGGTCACGGTGGTAATCAGATTGGTTGCCACCGTGACATACCAAGGATCTCAGCAGAATGCAAGTCTGAGGTACCTCACGGTGGTAACCCATCTGGTTGTCACCGTGACATACCCAGACCCCAGAACAGAATGCACTTCTGGGATACCTCACGATGGTAACTCATTAGGTTGCCACCGTGACATGCCCACTGCCCAAGTCAGAAGCAAAAGTCTGGACACCTCATGGTGGTAACCAGGTTGGTTGCCACCGTGACATATCCAAACTCACGGCAGAATGCATCTGGTGCGTGCCTCACGGTGGTAACCAGATTGGTTGCCACCGTGACCCATGCCCAGATGCGAGACCCAAGAGCAATTTTTCAGATCATTCAAGCCAAAATCCCAAAACTCTCACTCCAATAATAATATTAAACCAATCAAACATCAATAAATCATGCCATAAACAAATCCTACTCATGAATTCAACGAACAACATCAATTTACATAATCAATCTCATCATTATTCACACCACAACTCCATAATCTCACATTTGGTTCAATAACTCACAATCAAGGTTTCATGAACAATAGAAATCAAAACCCATAACATAATAACCAATAAAAACATCAAGAACATCAAAAATTTCCAGAATTTCATCCAAATTATAAATTGCCAACAATGCATAAAACACAAATTCCCAAACCTTGAAATCCTTAGCTCCAAATTAATGAGCTCCACTAGATCCAACCTTCTTTTTGCCCTTTGGCTCACAAGGAGGCTCAACTAAACATCAAACCATAAAAACACACAAACACAAAACTCTAACTTAGATCCAAACCCAGAAAATTTGAAGAAGAAAGATGAAGAAGAGGAAGAAGGAGATGGAAAATGCAGAAAACTTACTAATTAAATGCAAGGTGTGATCAATTCCCACTACCAGGAGATTGAATCCAAGCTAGGGCAACTAAAGAGTGAAGAAGAGGAAGAAGAGCAGTAGAGGGAGGAGAGGAACATGAAAAGGGATAGGAAAATCTGATTTCCTAATTTCCTTTCCTCCTTTTACTTACCCTCACCCAAACCCTAGACACATGGCATCTCTCTAGTGGTGGAAATCAACCACTCACACACTATAAACATACATCATGTACACAGAAAGAACACCTTACTAAAACACACCCTGCTATGGTATGAGCAACCACACACAAACACAGTCCCAAGAACACACTCTACAAACATATGAGTAAGCACACCCAAGTGCAACCCAACTAATTCACACCCTAACACCACACATGCACCCACATGCTAACAAAACTCTTAAAACATACATTTCTACCCAAAATGCCCTTAATACATGTCAAAACTCACACAATGCACATGCACAAACATGGCTCATACTACTAGGGGGCAAATGGGGTGTGACAGTGACGCCTCAAACTCACACTAAGCACGTAATCTCATATCATTCACTAGCCCACAACTCACTAATCCTTCATCTATACACTACACAAACATGCACTACACAATAGCATCTGCATTAGGCCATAACACTAGACAAACTCGCATACAAAGACTCGATACTCAAACAATCACATAGACCAGAATCGACTAAACCGGTGCTCTGATACCACTAAATGTAGCACCCTGATATCCCAGTTGGAAGGATATCGGAGCACTACCACGACGCTCACTCAAAACAGGCATGCATATTAGCAGAAGCAACACTAGCATAATAAAAAAAAATTAAATTACGTTATATACAATCATTATATAAACAAATATACAAAAATACAGAATGATAGACAAACTTAAATACAAAAGATTACATAAGCTGTAAGCAAAGTAAAACTCTAACTCCTAAGTGGCCAATCCTGCAGATGCGCGACGCGAACCAGAACCCAATCTGCCACCTACATGGGAAAACAACTCGTGTTAAGCGATAACGCTTAGTGGGGAGGAACAAAAACAGACAGCACAAGAACACTAAACAGAAATATAATAAGCCATGTATAAATAGAAACATATACATACCGAAATACTTGCCATGACCACACGCGAGATATCACATGCACGACATACTAAAATCATATCAGAATAATAATCACTAAATCACGCCACTTATTAATTATATAAATTTTACATCCATTCAACTAGCATACATGGTATATATGCACTAACCGAAAACTGAATCACTAATACAATACAATTATCTCAAATAATAACTATAACACTATAATTCATTAAGATAAATCAAAACACTACTCAGTAGCCTGAACTTCACTGGTGGTGGATACGGGAACACTACACTAAACTGGAGGCTTGGCCTCAACAGTATCACTAAGACCCTATTAGCGGGGTCATCGTTCAAAATAGGAGGCTAGGCCTCAACGGTATCACTAAAACCCTATAAGCGTCATCGCCCTTCAGAAAGTAAATATAGGTAGCTGCACTCACTAACCCTTTATAAGCATGCTTATCTATCCACTACCAAGACACTTCAGGCTCAACTTACTCACACGATACCCAACCTTGGATAAATACGCAAAAACTAAATCAAACACTAGTGGAGCAATATTCACTCATCAAAGCATGCCAGAATCAAAATCAAACACTAACATAGCATAGGCATTACAGAACTTCAGGGCACTAAATGCTATCAAAATATAACACTATGCAAAATCACTAGTTTAGGTATATAATTATCAAACTATTGCATAAATAAAACTCATGCATAGACCTTACATATATCCTGACACATAACTCGCATAAGCGTGAAGAGAATCAACAAATGCATATTCACAAGTAGTTGAAGTAAAGAAAATAATCATACAAAATTCATGCAAGAGTGAGACACGATGAAAAAGGGTTTTTAAGATGCAATTTAGGAAAACATGCCTTTTTAGGGTAGTATACAACTCCCCCAAACTCAAAAAAAACCATTTCAAGAACAAACTTTCAAAACAACAAAGGGTTATACGGCGGTATGGGAACACCTTACCGCCGTGTGAGCCACCCCGCACGGCGGTATGGCTCGGGCCGTACAACCGTGTAGGACGAACAACAAAGGGGCAACAGAAGCAGTTTACACGGTGGTATGCACTCTCTTTACCGCCGTGTAAACCTGTTACACGGTGGTAAGGAACTTCCTTATCGTCGTGTAAACCGACGGCATGAAAACCACACCAAACAGAATAGGTTTACACGGCGGTATGCCTTCCCTCACCGCCGTGTAAACCGCCCAGAAACGAGAAAATAGAAGAAAAACCCTCTTGATCACATGCAAACTCAAATCCAACACAAAAGCATTATAACCCAATCATACACTCTTTAAATTGCTAAACACAACCAATTTAACATGCTCAAAATCATTAATAGACACAATAAACACCCTTAAACTTAACTCAAATCATGCACAAATGCCAAGCTCAAATCACTTTAATATCACAAACATATTATCATTATAACACTAGCATTTACCACTATCACTACTCAATTTCAATACATTCATAAACACATACAAAACATTCACAATTCCAGGAATTTAACACAAAACACACACACAATCCAGTATGTGAGAAAAAAGGGCAAACAACTCCCAAACCTGGAAAAGTTGCAGCTCAAAACCTCATTCTACAAGAATCCACTCTTTCTAGCCTTGACTTATCTTCAAATCATCCCAATCTCGCACAAATAAACCTAAGAATCACTAAACCAAAACCCTAACTTACAAATCAAAAGCAAAACTAGAAGGAGAAGAAGATCAACTTCAAAATAACTAAAATCAAACACTTACCTCCTCAAACTCAGCTCTAGATCTCTCTAAAACCCACTCAAACCTTGACGAGATCACACAATGGAAGAATGGAGAGCAGAAAATGAAGAAAGGGAGAGAAGAGAGAACGGGAAAGAGTGAAGGAGGAGGGGAAGAATAGCTTCCACGGGAAGCTTCCCCAATTTCTTCCCTCCCTTCCCTCTCTCTTCCTTTTTAATTAATTGCTACCACCCAACAAGCCACTTGTCACCATCCTACGAACCCAAGTGTCACAATCTTGTCCATTCACTTCTTAAGCACCATATACCCCACACACACTAGGTAACTTCCATAATAATTATAAAATCCTTGGTACAAAACACACGTTCCACTAGATAATTCCTCACTTAACACTTAATCCTTAATTATCCAAATTTCCACATGCACTATTTACCGAAATACCTTTAATTTTCTAACTTAACTTGCGAGTTCCGACTAGGTCCCTTCTGGGGTGTTACAAATCTCTCCCCCTTAAGAAATTTTATCCTCAAAATCTCCCCGTTAATTACTTATACAGGTAAGTCAAAAAAAACTAAACTCCAAATCGCTATCACTCATACCATACAATTATCAAACTTATACACCTCACACCGGAACCGAACTTCTCATGACATCACAATATGCAATTCTAACACTTCAAATCTATCTGATCACTATCCTCATACGCAAAACACTCATGCTATAATCAAAATCTTATCTCTTTCACTAGCACGCTATTACATAACACTCTTATCTTCTTGACTCTAACTACTAACACTTCACACTTTCCTTAATGCACTACACACTAATCCATACACTTCTTCTAAGCGTCAATCACTCGATGTATATCCTGTCAGCATTTCTCAATATAGCGCATACAATGATACTTTTCACATACAAATGAGGGATGTGGATGAAATGCTTATATCTTGATTTATGTATGCGAAATGATGAGAAAATGCAATGCACGTTATAGTAATGCACTTTTCCCATCCCTATGCTTCACTATGCTTATGTTTACACGATTCAAAAGAAATAGCTGACAGACATACAGAGTGACACCTCAAACTCACACTAAGCACATAATCTCATATTATTCACTAGCCGACAACTCACAAATCCTTGATCTATACACTACACAAACATGCACTACACAATAGCATCTGCATTAGGCCATAACACTAGACAGACTCAGATACAAAGACTCGACACTCAAACAATCACATAGATCAGAACCGACTAAACCGGTGCTCTGATACCACTAAATGTAACACCTCGATATCCCCGTTGGAAGGATATCGGAGCGCTACCACGATGTTCACTCAAAACAGGCATACATATCAGCGGAAGCAACACTAGCATAATAAAAATAATTAAATTACGTTATATATAATCATTATATAAACAAGTATACAAAAATACAGAATGATATAAAAACTTAAATACACAAGATTACAGAAGCTGTAAGCAAAGTAAAACTCTAACTCCTAAGTGGCCAATCCTGCAGATGCGCGACATGAACAAGAACTGAATCTGCCACCTACATGGGAAAACAACTCGTGCTAAGTGATAACGCTTAGTGGGGAGGAACAAAAATAGACAGAACAAGAACACTAAACAAAAATACAATAAGTGATAGCTTCAATTTAGTATTTAGATTTGATAGTATTTTCATATGATTTATGGATGTTTAGTAGTGTTTATTGTCATGATTTGCTTACTTTAGATTAATTTTATCAATCTTAGTGAAATTAGTATTTTTATGCACTTTATTTAGTATTTTGATTGAGTTTGAATTTTGTGTTAAGCAAATTTTTAGGTACCTCACGGTGGTAACCTAAATGGTTACCACTGTGACATTCAAAGATGTCAAAATCAGAATGCAGGCATACTGTGGGTCACGGTGGTAACCAATGTCATTACCACTGTGACATATTTATCCATCGGGCAGAATGCAAGCAAGAAGTACCTCACGGTGGCAACCTATCTGGTTACCCCCGTGACATAATACTCACCAAGGCATAATCAGTTGAGGAGGTACCTCACGGTGGCAAGGGAATATGGTTGCCACCGTGACATAGGGAATTCCTGGACAGAAGCGAAATTGGAGCATCTCACGGTGGCAACAAATATGGTTGCCACCGTGACCCCTTTCTTACTCGCAAGGCACATTCAGTTCCTCGACACCCTCACGGTGGCAACCAATCTAATTACCACCGTGACCCCTCGGGATATAAAAAGAAAAGTTTTCTGTTTGGGAGAGAGTTCTGATTTTTTGCAGCTATTTTTCATATTAGGGTTTTAGAACTAGAATTTTGGGATTTTTTCTCTTGTTCTTAATTTAGGTTTTCAATTTTATCTTTAGAATTAATTTACAAATCAAGAATTTTACATTTGAAACGCATAGTTTAATTTCAATACACAGTTTTTACATTCAGAGATTTCCAGAATTTTTCTCCATTGAAGACTTGAAGAAGGAGATCGAAGAACGTGGGATTCAACTGGGATTTATGCCTTAATGAATTTCTGGGTTTATTCTTTCCTCTTTCCTTTTGATTTTATAATGGATCGTGAGTAGTCTTTTAGTTGTTTGGGGATCTTTGAATCCCCTACCCATGATGTGAATTCTAAACATCTTTTGAATTTAAATATATGATTGAATGGTTTATTTCACTGGTTCTTATTGTTAATTCATGGGATTTATTTTCTCAAGTTAATTTCCCATTTTGATGAATGATTTATTTCATGTATCTTTATTGGTTATTGAGTTGTATGGATTGAATACCATGATTATTTATATTCAGTTTTTATCATTCTTGCTGTATCTTTTTGACGACTCCGATTTAGGAATTTAGAAGTACAGAATTTTATGATTTAAGACTAGAATGGAGAGTGAGATAATTAAGTTTTTGGTTGTTTAACTCCGTATTGGGAAAACAAATCAAACTTAAGATTTTAGACCCGTGCATAGGCTAGTTATGTGGCTGACTCCGGTTTGGGATGTCATATAATTAGAGAGGCTGACTCCGATTGGGAAGCCTGGTGTAGACACTGGGTCCCGAGTCCAACATAAAAGTGTCAAAAAGTGATTTCTGGATCCTTGATAATTCCCTCCAAAAAATAATAATAATAATAATATATAAAATGAATATGTAAATATGTGGGTGTATAAAGTTAAAAATTAAAAGTTAATTAGTTAATGTTATTAGTTAATATTATTGTGTGATTGAAATGCATGTAAAATTAAAGTTTAATTAATTAATATTAATTAGTATGTAGAATGGTTAATTAAATAAGATATGTGATAATTATATTAAGATGTAATATATGTAATGAGTAATTAGTGTAACGTTTAATTAAATTAGATAAATTATATATGTGATATATTAAATAGATTAAATAGATTAAAATGTAATTAAAATGTAGTGTTTAATTAATATGTGCATGTTTAATTAATTAGTATGTGTGTGTATTAATTTGAATTAAGTTAGTTTAATTAAGAAATAGAAAAATGGAGGAAATTACCATGTGCACCTAATTAGCCCTAGTTTTGGAGTATAAAAAGAATAAGATGAAGAAATTAAATGGGGCTCTCTCTCTCTCGGCTGGAAACACAAGCAAAGAAAAAGAAGAAGAAGAAAAAAAAAGGAAAAGAGAGAGCATGAAAAGAGAAGCTCGGCTGGAAAAGAGAAGAAAGAAAGAAATAGAAAGGAAAAGAGAGCAAAGATAAAAGGGAAACAAATCAAAAACCAAAGGAAAAAAAGAAAGGGAAACAAAGAGAGAAGAAAGAGGCAGACCAGGAAGAGTGAAACACAGGCCACCGGAGAGGGAAAAAGGAAGAAAGAAAGGGGAAGGAAGCATCGCCTCCGCCGGCCAGATCCGGCCACCGATCGCCGCACGCGCCATGCCGCCGTGGAGAGGAGGTCCGGACGCTTCAGACGGTGGCCGCCGTTCCTCCGTCGGTTGCCGTAGGGTGGTGCGTGAGGGAGACGAACCGAGGCCTCCGACATGGTTTTCGGCACAGCCGCAGCTCCGATCGGCGCGTGGTCACCGGCGCTGGACTCCCGATGATGCGATCTACGAGGCGGCGAGGGAGGTGTCGTCAACCGCCGCTCCGGCGACACTCCGGCGTGTCTCCCTCTCTCCTTCCTATTTTAATAATATTTTATATATATTATTATTATTATTATTTGTATATATTTATTTAATTTTTGAATTTTTATTATTAATATTAATATTAATATTATTATTTATTTAATTTTCTATTTATTATTATTATTATTATTATTAATATTAATATTATTATTGTCTAATTTGTGTTAATTTTATGTTGATGTTATTATTTAATTGATTTGTGATTATTTATTATTTAATTTTATGTTTTTTCATCATCATTGATATAATTATTGTTTGTAGCATTTCATTATTTTTATTTCATTGTTATGATTATCATTTATATTGCATATCCATTGATTAACTATTAATTTATTCCATTATTTCATCTATTTAATTAATTATTCATTTTTCATTTTAAATATCTTCTTCAATTTAATTTATTCAATTATTTGCTTATGCATTTATTTATTTATTCAATTATTTTATTTATTTATTACTAATCAATATTATTTCCTATTACGGCTATAACCACGAGTGGCATGTGACTCGTTCGAGGAGCACGGTCAGGACAATTAAATTAGATTTTATTAATTATTTATTTATTTAGAAATATGTGATTATTATTTTATTTATTTGTGGTCTGTAATAATAAAATAATTTTCGACCGCTCTTAAAAAGAACCACCACACAAATGTTTTCTACTAAATAAAATGTTTGCTAAATAAAACTGGACCAATGTCCTATTTTTACCCAATAAAACCATCACATAAAAATCGTTTTCCATAATGAATGCATGCGAGGACCAATGTCCTCATTGTTAATGAATAACCCATTTTATGCATGTATCGCACATTTACAAACGAGGGTTGTATTCTGCCCTTAGTATTATTGTAAATTTATTTTATGTTTTAATGCTATTTTATTTTATGCTCTTAAATGGATGATTGCGCCTTTAATTTAAATTGCATCGTGTGGAGAGAGCGAACTAATAGACTCAAAACCGAATCGTAAAATCAATCAAGGTACGAATAAGTGAGAAGTCCCGAACCCATCTTTGGGCTCAACGAGGCGAGAGGTCCGTCCGATCACTCATTGGAACTGGACCTCCAAGACACCTCTTGTGTCATGAGACTTAGACGTTAATCCTAGGCTCCTTAGGGAGAGAGGTTTACCCTCCAAGACCCCTTTGGTTGGCCCAAAATGGATAAAAGCACAGTCTTAGGCATTCCTAGGCGAGAGAAACTTTCCCAATGTTTTATTGGGTGGCGACTCCATGAAACCTCCTAGTTGCCCAAAATAGATGCACTTGCAATTCATTGCAAGCTGTCAACGGACCCTCAAATGCCCCGATCGCCCTAGAGCGGGCGGTTGTACGGGCGGCCACGGGGATCCGGCTCGCGCGCGTCACAGTGGCGACTCCACTGGGGACATATTTGAGATTTCGATTCAAAAGTACCTTGATTAAAATTTACAATTAAGTTTTAGTTTATAAATTTCGCTCTTCTCTCAAAATTGCATTACATCTCATTAGAGCTTTAGATCTAAATTAGTTTGGTCCCTTCTAAACCCCAGTGCATTCCTGAAGCACAACCCTATGTTCACTTAATATAGGGAAGTGTTAAGGATAATCACCAGCCCAAGCCTCGTACCATTGTGGTATATAAAATGGTGACCCGATCGGTTGTTATGCTCGTGATGAGCTAGACCCTTCGGCAGGGATCATGCTTGGGTAGCCCTAAAGTAACACCACCTTTTAACCAAAGCCCATGTAATGGCAATAGAAACTTCCACTAGGTGACATGTACCATAATATCGTGCTTGCCATTTGGGTTGTCATATATTGAACAAAATCAATTGAATCAGATGATTTTCATCAAAGGATTTCATGCCCCGGTGGGCCCATCTTGATTTAATCGAATTGTTTAAATATATAATGGCCAAACATCCATGTGCATGTGCTTTAAATTAAGAGTTGTTACGCTACCGATTTTTCACCGCGCACTATACGCGTCTATTGGGTTTCCTGTTAACCCTTGGATAAAGCTCACCTAGGAAAGAGACTGCACGACCCCATGTGTGGGAGAAATAAGGTTGGAAGGATCTACCTTCTTGTATGTGGCTGTGAATGCTGCACAACATGCACATACATCACATGTCATTCATGTCAAAAAAAATCAATCAAAAAATAAAAAATATAAAATATAAAAAATACATTTCATATCGTGTGTATATATCCTTTTGCCTGCATATTGTTTTTCACATACATATACCATCATGTGTATATTTATTTACATGCATTGCATCGCATAATTGCAATTTATTGATTTCTTCACTCCATCTGCACAATTCACGATCATGCATTGTATATTGTCATACACGCATCATTCTAACAATTTAAATTTTTCGCCATCATAGATTCGTCCAAGTGGGTTAGAGGTCCTGACGGTCGATTAGTAAGGACAAACTCGCCCTTTGGATTGCTGGAAGTAGTGCTTGATTGGGATCCTGAGCCACTCTCAGCATCTAGTACCTCATCCTCCATGGCGGACGAAACTGGAAATTTAACCACTCAAGACCTTGCCCGGAGGTTGGATGAATTCGAACAGCAAATGTTGGATATGATGGGCGTTATGACCGAAAGAATTGCTCATCCCCCTACTGCACAAGCACCTCCTGTTCTGCAGCCACCTATTGCTCCACAAGCACCGGCAGTCCCTCCTCGGGGGCAAGTTGAATCGCCTGCTGGTGGGGAGGCTCCCTTCGCTGGAGTGGCTGCTCGTCAACCTGTTAATGAGAACGAGGCTGCACCTATTGAGCCAAGAAGGGAAAGAGTTCATAATCCCGAGGAGAATTTTGTGGAAGAAGATGAGATTGAGGACATAGCAGCCCACCAACCTGTGAGGGGTAGAGCACCCAAGGTGGAGGATGAGACTCTGAGTGTCACACCCCGTTTGCCCCCTACTAGAATGAGCCTGTCTGTATGTGCAAGCATTTGTATGTGTTCGGCATATCATAAGGGTATTTTAGTAAAATGTATGTTTTTGGGGTTTATTAGCATATGGTTATATGTATGACATTAGTGTGTGAATTAATTGGGAAATGGTTGTGTGCACTTGAGCATATCATATTAAGGTGTTTTAAGATGGGAGTGCATTGTGTGTGTGTTCATACCATTGTAGGGTGTGCATTAGTTGGGAGTGCATTGTGTGTGAGTAGTGTTTGCTTGTTGGGTGTGAGTGGTTAGTTTCACCAATAAGAAATTGACACATGCTTAGGGCAAAGAAAAGATAAAGAAAAAGGAAAGAAAGAAAGGGAAAGGGCAGATTCACGTTTCCTTCTTTCCCTCATCTTCTTCTTCTTCCTTTTCTTTTCTCCAAGAACCCTAGTATGGATTCAAGTCTTGTTGGTGGAATTAATCCTCTCTTTGCATCCTTTTTGGTAAGTAAATGTATCCTTCTCATCATGTTTTTCATTTCTTTTCTTCTTCTTCTTCTTTGTGTTTAGATTTAACTTAGGGTTTGTATTTTTTTGTGGGTGTTCTTTGATATGTGGTGTTTAGCTGAGGCTCCTTGCGATCCTAAGGGCAAGGAAATTGCTGGGACTAGCGGAGCTAAGTGATTTGAAGCTTTGAATTTCAGGTGTGGGATTTTTGCTTGAGATAATTGTTTGAATTTGAACTTACTGTAATTTTTAGGGTTTATGTTCTTGAGAA
The DNA here is from genome assembly GCA_947683425.1 of Excoecaria cochinchinensis. Lineage (NCBI taxonomy): Eukaryota > Viridiplantae > Streptophyta > Magnoliopsida > Malpighiales > Euphorbiaceae > Excoecaria > Excoecaria cochinchinensis. Next base: position 521,354 of record CANTUQ010000177.1, on the reverse strand, counting down.
GCTTGAATGAATTTATGCTTGATTTGGTTGTTTTAATCTCTGAATTGAGCTGTATATATGTTGTTTATATTGTATGGGATGTCTTCTGGAAGGTAAGAACAAATTTGTATGGTTTTGATTCGAATTTGGGATTGATTTCTGAGTTCTGGGAATTCTGGAAATGGGAAAATTGCATTACTATTGAATTTCCCGTTTATCCTTGTCTGTCGCGTGACTAGCCAAGAAGAGAGTCCAGTCACGAGGCATGACTCCCAGTCACGACTCGTGACCAGCCAGAGAGGCCAGTCATGAGTGGTGACTGCAAGTCACAACTCGTGATCAGCCAAGAGGAAGCCAGTCATGAGGAGTGACCGGCCAGAGAAGGCAGTCACGGGTGGTGACTCCCCGTCACGACCCGTGACCAGCCAAAAGAATGAAGCCAGTCACGAGGCATAACTCCCAGTCACGACTCGTGACCAGCGAGAGGAATGGGGCAAGTCACGATCCGTGACCAGCAAAGGAACAAGCCAGTCACGAGGTGTGACTCCCAGTCATGACTCGTGACCAGCTTGAGGAGGAGGCCAGTCACGAGTTGTGATGCCAGTCACGACCTGTGACCGACCAACCTTGTTGGTTACCCCCGTTTGGCCTATTTTCTAAAATTTCCCGGTTTTAACTCAAAAATGAATTTTGTATTTCTTTCGAATCGACTTATACTGCTGTATGATGCATGTCATACTTTTATATGCTTTGATATAAGTGATACCATGATTTTTCAGATGAATTCTATATTGTATCCTTAAATATGATTTGAATGACACTTAACCTGCTAGAGTCAAGTAAGTGGATAGTTAGGCATGCCTAATAGAGTCTTTTAGCTGCAGCCCTCAGTTTAGTTTGGACCCCGATTAGGTCTTCGTTTGGTTCCCCGCGAACCCCTCAGTATTAGGATCTTGTTTAAGATCCCCTCAGTAAAAATATTGTGTTTTTGATAAAAATGAAATGACTTTTGATTTGTACCTATGAGGTACCCTCAGTATTCGATTCGTACCCGTAAGGTACCTTCAGTACACTCGTTATCCACTACCTCGAGTCAGCAGGTGTTCGATTGGTTTGCTCTGCTCTGTTTTGGTTATATAAATGTGATATCCGAATGAGTGTAATGATGAGATGTATGTTTGAATATTATGGATATGAATATGAGATGCGGAATGTTTAGCTTTTAAATTGTGAGCATGTTTATATGGAATATGCTAGTAACTATTGCATTTGCCATTGTGAATGTGTTATGCCTTGACGACCATTGTGAATGGCCGTCCATATTTTATGTTTGTTTCCCCACTAAGCGTTTATCGCTTAGCACGGTATTTTTACCCGTGCAGGTGCGGAAGGAGTTTTTCTTTGAGAGAGTCGCCCCCGTCAAGCCAACACAGAAGGTTTTAGTGTAAGGCTTAGCTTTTGGTAATCTTGATGATTCTTTTGTATAGAACTCTCTTGTATCAGTTTTGTTATAGCTTCCGCTTATGTACTTATATTTTGGTTATGTAATATCTTTTGTATCAGCTAGTTGATCAGAACATTATTGTGATGGTTTTATTATATTAATGTATGATCATCTATTGCTTTCTTTTCCTTTAAAGTTTTTAATTGTCCCTTATTTTGGTATGTATGTTATGAATGAATGTATGTTTTGCTTTGTATCTGTTTGGTGGCACCTTTACTCATACGGCATCTCACTCCTTATTGGATGGGATCGCCTACGTATGGGCAGGGGGTGTTACAGTTTTTGGTATCAGAGCTCTGGTTTAGGCATTTCTGCGTGTTGTTGATGTTATGTTGAGTTGCTTAGATGTGTATGTGTCTAGATATGAGTTGGCTGATGCGGTTGTCTTCTTGTTTGTTTTAGATGGCTTCTAATTCTGCTCGTGGATCACTTGAGGAGTCTGCTGAGAGTGTGAACCCTCAAGCAGTAGATCCATCAATTTCTGTATCGGCTCAGCATGCTACGGTCCAGCCCGAGGCCGCAGCCATGCCTTTTGAGGCTATGTTTAGATTGCATCAGGACATGGCTAAGGTTTTGGAGAGAGTGACTGCTCCTAGAGCCCCTATGGAGAACTTGAGAAGGGCAGGTGTGGAAGACTTATGTGGCACAGGTTTGGATGAATTTGAGTTGGCTGAGAAATGGTTAGACAAAGTGAAGCGTGCTTTGAGAGAAATTTGGTGTCCTCCCGACCAGCAGGCAGAGTGTGCACTAGTTTTACTGCAAGGGTCCGCTTTTGAATGGTGGGAATTGGTTTGCAAGCATCCTCAGCTACCGGATCCGATTACTTGAGAGTTTTTTGAGGGTGAGTTCACGAAGAAGTACATCACTCAGACTTATAGGGATGCTAGATGGGTGCAGTTTTTGAGTTTGAGGCAGAGGACCATGTCAGTTTCAGATTATGAGAAAGAGTTTAATCGGTTGTCTCGCTATGCTCCGCGTGGGGTTATGACAGATGATTTTAGATGTAAGCATTTTGAAGCGGGGTTGAATGAGTCTTTGAAGATTGCTTTGATTTCTTTGATGTGCATGCCTGGGGTGAGTTACTATCAGATTGTGAAGGCTGCCATGAGGGCTGAGAGATCTGAGACTGTGCTGAGAGAGAGGGCTCAGAGGAGGAACCCTTCCCGTGGAGGATCTTCTTCATCCTTGGGTAAGAGATCGAGGAACCCACGGGATGAGTCACCATCTGGCCCAGTTTTTAGAGGTAGAAGACAGGGTTCTGCAGCTGTGTCAGGTTCTGGTAGAGGTTGTAGATTTGAGACTACATCAGTTTGTCCTCATTGCAGTAAGACTCATCGGAGTGAGTGTAGGTGGCTCTCCGGTGCGTGCTTCAGGTGTGGGAGCACTGAGCATCTTTTGGCTAGCTGTCCGAGATTGCATGAGGATTCAGGTTCCTAGAGAGAGGCTAGCAGGGTTGGTTCGAATGCTTCCCAGGCTACCCGTGGTAGAGGCCGTGGTAGAGGTCGAGGTGGTCGACCTAGAGATGGTGCTGCATTAGAGACAGTGGAGCGTGAGTTGCCAGTCGCAGCTAGAGCCTATGTTGTGAGAGCCAGAGAGGAGCAGGATGCGCCTGATGTTATTGCTGGTAAGTTCCTACTCCATGACACTGAATTGTATGCTCTAATTGACCCTGGTTCCACACACTCATATTTGTGCACAGATAAAATTGTTGATAAGTTGCATGTGGTTGATCAGTTAGATTATGAGATTTGTGTGACCAGTCCATTAGGGCATAGTGTCAGTGTGAGTAGAGTTTTTAGGAGTTGTCCTCTGATGGTTGAGGGAGTTGTGCTTCCAGCGGATTTGATTGAGTTGCCTTTCAGAGAGTTTGATCTGATTCTGGGTACGGACTGGTTGGGTAAGCATCGGGCTGTAGTTAATTGCCATAAGAAGACAGTTGTGCTTCGGGATAGAGGTCAGTCTCCTGTGTTTATGAAAGGTTTGGGTGCTAGTTCTTTGAATAATGTGATTTCTGCGATGCGAGCCAAGAGGTTTATCAGGAAAGGTTGTGAGGCTTTTCTAGCGGTCGTGTTGGATTCCAAGAGAGATCAAGTTCAGATCGAGGATATTCCTATTGTGCCGGAGTTTAGTGATGTGTTCCCGAGCGAGTTGCCTGGTTTGCCTCCTAAGAGAGAGGTCGAGTTGTTCATTGAGATTATGCCGGGTACCACTCCCATTTCGAAAGCACCTTATCGGATGGCTCTTGTAGAGTTGAGGGAACTTAAGACTCAACTACAAGAGCTATTGGATAAGGGGTTTATTCGACCTAGCATATCTCCTTGGGGAGCTCCAGTTCTATTTGTCAAGAAGAAAGATGGATCTTTGCGGATGTGTATCGACTACAGGCAGATCAATAAGGTCACAGTGAAGAATAAGTATCCTTTGCCTAGGATTGAGGATTTGTTTGATCAGCTTTGAGGTGTAGGTGTCTTCTCTAAGATAGATCTTCGGTCAGGGTACTACCAGCTTCGAGTTCAGGATGCAGATGTGGTTAAGACTGCATTTCGGACTAGGTATGGCCACTATGAGTTTCTTGTGATGCCGTTTGGTTTGACCAATGCTCCAATGGCTTTTATGGATTTGATGAACCGTGTGTTTAGGCCATACTTAGACCGATTTGTAGTAGTGTTCATTGATGACATCTTGGTGTATTCCAAGGATGAGAGTGAGCATGAGGAGCATCTCCGATTAGTTTTGCAGATGCTGAGAGAGCATCAATTGTTTGCCAAGCTTAGCAAGTGTGATTTTTGGCTTCGGGAAGTGTCGTTTTCACATTGTTTCAGCTAGGGGTATTCAGGTGGATCCAGCCAAGATTGAGGCGATAGTTGATTGGAAAGCGCCTAGAAATGTTTAGGAAGTGAGGAGTTTCATTGGTTTGGCAGGGTACTACCGTCATTTTGTTGAGGGTTTTTCTGTGATTGCCGCTCCGATGACTAGATTGTTGCGGAAAGGGGTCAGATTTGAGTGGTCAGATAGATACCAGGCTTGTTTTGATCAGTTAAAGCAGTTGCTAGTTGAGGCTCCTATACTTACTCAACCCACCTCGGGTAAAGAGTTTGTTATTTATAGTGATGCTTCGGGTGTTGGTCTTGGATGTGTTTTGATGCAAGAAGGTAAGGTCGTGGCTTATGCTTCTCGACAGTTAAAGCCACATGAGAGGAACTATCCGACGCATGACCTAGAGTTGGCGGCTGTGATCTTTGCTTTGAAGATTTAGCGTCATTATCTGTATGGGGAAAAGTGTAGGATCTTTTCGGACCATAAGAGCTTGAAGTACTTCCTCACACAGAAAGAGTTGAACATGAGACAGCGCCGTTGGCTTGAGTTGTTTAAGGACTACGACTGCATTGTGGATTACCATCCTGGTAAGGCCCATGTAGTCGCTGATGCTTTGAGTCGGAAGTCAGTTTCAGCCTTGATCCTGAGACGGTTCAGATGGAGGTTTGGTTCAGATGGGGCTTTGATTGCTCAGTTACGTGTGAGGCCTACCTTGAGACAGAGGATTGTGGATGCTCAGAGGGATGACCAGAGGCTTCAGCGGTTTGTGCAAGAGGTCAGATCGGGTAAGCAGTCAGAGTTCTCAGTTCAGGATGAGGTGCTTATGTACAGAAATCGCTTGTGTGTGCCAGAGTCTGAGGATTTGAGGAGACAGCTCATGAGTGAGGTGTATAGTACAGTTTTTACTATGCATCCTGGCAGTGAGAAGATGTATCGGGACATGAAACAGTTTTATTGGTGGTTCGGTATGGAAAGAGACATCGTGGATTTTGTTTCCAAGTGCTTGACATGTCAGCAGGTAAAGGCCGAGCATCAAGTTCCTTCGGGATTGCTTACGCTTTTACCCGTTCCTGAGTGGAAGTGGGATGATATCGCCATGGACTTTGTATCTGGTTTGCCTTTGACTCATAAGAAGCATGACTCAGTTGGGTGATAGTGGTTTGGCTTACGAAGTCAGCTCACTTTCTGCCAGTTAGAGTGGACTACTCGATGGACAGGTTGGCCAGTATCTATGTGGATGAGATAATTCGGTTACATGGTGTGCCATTATCCATAGTTTTAGATCGGGATCTGAGGTTCACTTCCAAGTTTTGGAAAGAGTTACAGAGAGCTTTGGGCACTAAGTTGAACTTCAGTACAACATTTCATCCTCAGACAGATGGTCAGTCAGAGCGAGTCATTCAGATTCTGGAGGATATGATGAGGGCTTGTGCTTTGGATTTTTTGGGTAGTTGGGACAGATATGTATCGCTTATGGAGTTTGCCTACAATAATAGTTTTCAGTCGAGCATCGGTATGGCACCATATGAGGCTTTATATGGTCGTCAGTGTAGGACTCCGGTTTGTTGGACCGAGCTATCCGAGAGATCAGTGATTGGGCTAGAGTTAGTTAGAAATACCGAAAATAAGATCAGAGTTGTGCAGCGGAATTTGAAGGCAGCCAAGGATCGACAAAAGTCTTATGCCAACTTGAAGAGGAAAGACGTGCAATTTGAGATCGGGGACAAGGTTTTCCTTAAAGTTTCTCCTTGGAGGAAAGTGCTTCGGTTTGGAAAGAAAGGTAAGCTTATTCCTCGTTTCATAGGTCCCTATGAGATTTTGGCTAAGGTTGGACCTGTAGCCTATAGATTGGCGTTACCGATGGAGTTAGCAAAGTTGCACGATGTGTTCCATGTTTCGATGCTTCGTCGGTACAGATCAGATCCTTCGCATGTTCTTTCAGTTCAGGATATTCAGGTTCAGCCAGATTTTTCCTTTGATGAGGAACCGCTAGCCATTCTAGCCTGAGAGGTAAGACAGTTGAGAAGTAAGCAGATCCCTTTGGTTAAAGTGTTATGGAACCATCACGGAGTCGAGGAAGCGACTTGGGAACCGGAAGAGTCGATGAGAGCTCAGTATCCGCAGTTGTTCAGTTCAGGTGAGAATTTCGAGGACGAAATTCTTATTAGTAGGGGAGAGTTGTCACACCCCGTTTGCCCCCTAGTAGAATGAGCCTGTCTGTATGTGCAAGCATTTGTATGTGTTCGGCATATCATAAGGGTATTTTAGTAAAATGTATATTTTTGGGGTTTATTAGCATATGGTTATATGTATGACATTAGTGTGTGAATTAATTGGGAAATGGTTGTGTGCACTTGAGCATATCATATTAAGGTGTTTTAAGATGGGAGTGCATTGTGTGTGTGTTCATACCATTGTAGGGTGTGCATTAGTTGAGTGCATTGTGTGTGAGTAGTGTTTGCTTGTTGGGTGTGAGTGGTTAGTTTCACCAATAGGAAATTGACACATGCTTAGGGCAAAGAAAAGAAAAAGAAAAAGGAAAGAAAGAAAGGGAAAGGGCAGATTCACGTTTCCTTCTTTCCCTCATCTTCTTCTTCTTCCTTTTCTTTTCTCCAAGAACCCTAGTGTGGATTCAAGTCTTGTTGGTGGAATTAATCCTCTCTTTGCATCCTTTTTGGTAAGTAAATGTATCCTTCTCATCTTGTTTTTCATTTGTTTTCTTCTTCTTCTTCTTTGGGTTTAGATTTAACTTAGGGTTTGTATTTTTTTTTGGGTGTTCTTTGATATGTGGTGTTTAGCTGAGGCTCCTCACGATCCTAAGGGCAAGGAAATTGTTGGGACTAGTGGAGCTAAGTGATTTGAAGCTTTGAATTTCAGATCTGGGATTTTTGCTTGAGATAATTGTTTGAATTTGAACTTAATGTAATTTTTAGGGTTTATGTTCTTGAGAAGCTTGAATGCATTTATGCTTGATTTGGTTGTTTTAATCTCTGAATTGAGCTGTATTTATGTTGTTTATATTGTATGGGATGTCTTCTGGAAGGTAAGAATAGATTTGTATGGTTTTGATTCGAATTTGGGATTGATTTCTGAGTTCTAGGAATTCTAGAAATGGGAAAATCGCAGTACTGTTGAATTTCCCATTTTTCCTTGTCTGTCGCGTGACTAGCCAAGAAGAGAGGCCAGTCACGAGGCGTGACTCCTAGTCACGACTCGTGACCAGCCAGAGAGGCCAGTCATGAGTGGTGACTGCAAGTCACAACTCATGACCGGCCAAGAGGATGCCAGTCACGAGGCGTGAGTCCAGTCACAACTCTTGACTGGCCAGAGAAGGCAGTCACAGGTGGTGACTCCCAGTCACGACCCGTGACCAGCCAAAAGAAAAAAGCCAGTCACGAGGCGTAACTCCCAGTCACGACTCGTGACCAGCGAGAGGAATGGGGCAAGTCACGATCCGTGACCAGCAAAGGAACAAGCCAGTCACGAGGTGTGACTCCCAGTCACGACTCATGACCAACTTGAGGAGGAGGCCAGTCACGAGCTGTGATGCCAGTCACGACCCGTGACGGCCCAACCTTGTTGGTTACCCCCGTTTGGCCTATTTTCTGAAATTTCCCGGTTTTAACTCAAAAATGAATTTCGTATTTCTTTCGAATGGACTTATACTGCTGTATGATGCATGTCATACTTTTATATGCTTTGATATAAGTGATACCATGATTTTTCAGATGAATTCTATGCTGTATCCTGAAATATGATTTGAATGACGCTTAACCTGCTAGAGTCAAGTAAGTGGATGGTTAGGCATGCCTAATAGAGTCTTTTAGCTATAGCCCTCAGTTCAGTTTGGACCCCGATCAGGTCTCCGTTTGGTTCCTCGCGAACCCCTCAGTATTAGGATCTTGTTTAAGATCCCCTCAGTAAAAATATTGTGTTTTTGATAAAAATGAAATGACTTTTGATTTGTACCTGTGAGGTACCCTCAGTATTCGATTTGTACCCGTAAGGTACCTTCAGTACACTCGTTATCCACTACCTCGAGTTAGCAGGTGTTCGATTGGTTTGCTCTGCTCTGTTTTGGTTATATAAATGTGATATCCGAATGAGTATAATGATGAGATGTATGTTTGAATATTATGGATATGAATCTGAGATGCGAAATGTTTGACTTTTAAATTGTGAGCATGTTTATATGGAATATGCTATTAACTATTGCATTTGCCATTGTGAATGTGTTATGCCTTGAAGACCATTGTGAATGGCCGTCCATATTTTATGTGTGTTTCCCCACTAAGCGTTTATCGCTTAGCACGGTGTTTTTCCCGTGCAGGTGCGGAAGGAGTTTTGCTTTGAGAGAGTCGCCGCCGTCAAGCCAACACAGAAGGTTTTAGTGTAGGGCTAAGCTTTTGGTAATCTTGATGATTCTTTTATATAGAACTCTCTTGTATCAGTTTTGTTATAGCTTCCGCTTATGTACTTATATTTTGGTTATGTAATATCTTTTGTATCAGCTAGTTGATCAGAACATTATTGTGATGGTTTTATTATATTAATGTATGATCAGCTATTGCTTTCTTTTCCTTTAAAGTTTTTAATTGTCCCTTATTTTGGTATGTATGTTATGAATGAATGTATGTTTTGCTTTATATCTGTTTGGTGGCACCTTTACTCATACGGCATCTCACTCCTTATCGGATGGGATCGCCTACGTATGGGTAGGGGGTGTTACATTGAGAGCAATGAGACAGCAGATTGAGGCCATCACCCGAATGTTGTCAGCTGCAAAAGGGGTCAAACCTGAAGACAGAAATTTGGGAGATGAAAAAATGCTGCCCCAGAGATTTAAAATGCCTGAGCTGCCAATGTTTAACGGTACTTCAGACCCTTCTGCGCATGTCAAGCAGTATACTTTAGTGATGAAGGGTACAGGGCTAAGCAAGAGGCAAAAGGTGGAGTATTTTTGCCTCAGCCTGGCGGGTCCTGCAGTGGACTGGTATCATGGGCTGAATAGGAGGTGCAAAGAAGACTGGGACCTGCTGACCGATGAATTTATGAAATAGTACGATTGTAGTACTAGAATGGAGGTCACCCTGAAGGACCTTGAACTTCTACAGCAAAATCCCGATGAATCATTCCACGAGTACCTCACAAGGTGGAGGAACAGGGTAATGGAAATGAAACGGAAGCCTGACAAAGCTGATCGGATTAGGCTATTTATCAGAAATTCCTATCCTTACCTGAGGGATCTGCTGAGCTTCAAAGGGCTTAGAGATTGGGAGTCATTGAAAGATATTGCTGTAGAAGCTGAGGGGGCCTACCTGGCAAAGAAGGCGAGTCAGAATATCTTTCCTGGGAGAAACTTTGGAAATCAATCGGGGAACAGATCAGGCGGAGCTAGAAGCAGCAACAATAGAAATGGCAAGCGGTCGAGGTCTCAGTAACCGGGGTTGGACAGGGTCAGAGGTACTATTCTAACTTGGGTCGCTCTTTACCTTGGGTACTGGAAAGGCTTATCAAGGAAGGCAAGATACAACCTCTAGCACCTAGGCCAGCTATGAATCAGGGACAGCCAGGGCATAGAGATGACCAGTACTGCACCTATCATCAACATACTGGGTACCTGACGGACTACTGCCGAACCCTGAGGAACAAGATTCAGGACCTCATTGACATGAAGCAGATAACAGACCCTGAAAGGAGGGAGAAAAAGAAGAAGCCGAGCTACAATGCAGTTCCCCCACCGAATATGTGATCGGATCCAGTCCACCAGGGTGGCATATTTTATAAGAACTACCTGGAGATATTATGTTATATGTCTCTGTATTTTGAGAACTCTTTATGACATTTTGGTTATGTTAATATGATGAACAATGTTTTTGTGTACTTGTATATTATTTCTAATGATTTCATTTCTTATGATCATGATACATTCATTCATTTTGACGTTAATTCAATTAATACTACTGCATTTAATCTTGGAACTTTGGAAAATCTAAGGAAAATTTTGATGGCATCTGATATAACTCCTATAAAGAGGGATATTTAGAGAGAAAATAAAAATAAGAAAGAAAAACTAGTTGCAATTAGGGGACTGGATGAAAACTCACTAAGAGCACTAGAACCTTTCTGATTACCCGTCAAAGCGATCTCTGGATAAGACAGAACCTGAAAAATGATTTAGGCAATCTTTTCTTTGTATAGCTCTCTAAATGACTATTTCCTACCCTTATTCTGCAATCGCTTGCTAGCCCGTTGAGCCTTTATGCCGGTATGCTGAATGCGTGCCAATTTTGTTGTTACACACATTAAAACTACTCCCTCGCCTAAAATGATTTTTGCGTCCCCTTAGAAGAGTGGCCGCTCTAGAAGGGATGGATGCATGTTCGAACAATTTTTTGGGTTATTAAAAATTGCCTTGGTAAGGGTGAGTTTACACTTTGGGAAGAAGGCTTAGTCATGCATGAAAGGCGTGAGCTCGCAAAAAAAAAATGATAAAAAAATAAAAAAAAAAGAGAAAAGAAAAATCAGAAAAAAGAAGAAAAGAAAGGCCGAAGGAAGAAAGAAAAAAAAAACAAAAAGAGCTCAAGACAGTAACCAATTGACTAGTTTTAATGATTACCATTTTTTATTGTTATTCCGATCTGAAGGAGCTAAAATGTTAACGAGCCCAAATTCAAAAATACTTTTATATATGCAACTGATCTGAGAACGGTTCATCCATCAGTCGAGTGAATATTGCGGCCATTTTTCTCTAGCGACCTGATCTTTTCTTGACAGTTATCTACCTAAGCCTAACATTACAACCAAAGTAAGACCTCTTGATTCTTGGTTCAGTCTTATCCAATTAGCGGAGATGACCTTCTAATAAGGTTTGGTACGTAAGAAAAGGCATATGGTGTTTCTTGAGCTTCAAGCGAGGAGCCACGAATGCATTCATGTATTCGAGTTAAGTCTTGTCTCCAACGTTGCTTCTAGAATTCGCGGCAAAATAATAATAATAATAATAATAATAATAATAATAATAATAATAATAATAATAATAATAATAATAATAATAATAATAATAAGAGTTGAGAGAAAATATACAATCATGAAACTCGAGAGGGCTGAGTGATAATAGGAGTTTGATGCTTTCAAAATCCATCCCGAGATTAGATGAGGTTTTGTAGCTTGAGATTAATGCCAAATAATGATCATGTGTTATGAAATCAAATTGAAATACGTGCATTTATGCAATGATATTGATGTAACCAGAGCAGTTCATCTTGTATACTCAAAGCTACTGTCTATCCGCTGCTGCTCTCATCTTTCAAGCACACCAATCAACTCATCATGTTATCAACTGTGAAGCCAGTGTCTACAGTTGTGCTTCATGACAGGAATCAAGCCTGTGCAACTGTGATTTGAGGCACAAGCACATGACTGTCACACCCGAAAGATCTCTAGTAACATCTTCAACCTCTCTGCCAAAAAAAAAAAGAGAAAAAAAAAGTCCGTTAGAGATGAAAACCATAATTGGTGCTCTAAGCAAAAAAAAAAATAAAAAAAAAATTAGGCTAAAGGACAGGGTGAAAACCTGGAAATAGGCAGTCTATTCCTTAAAAAAAATAAAAAAAATAAAAAAAAATAATAAAAAAGAAAAGAAAAGCCGTTGGATTGGGTTGGGTCCATTCTAGGCAGAAAATAAGGCACAGGGTCATGTGAAAATCCAAAAGGACGCATTTCCCGCCAAGAAAAGCTAGTGTGAAAATCCACAAGGGACGCACTACCTTAAAATAATGACTACAGGTTCCAGATGAGAACCTCACGATCCCCAAAAAGCATGAAATTCAAAAGCAATTCCAGAAGGCACCGATCTTACTGCAAATTGCAACCAAATCGGCTGTCGCCTCCAAATCCATTTAGATGAATTTTTATACTGCATTGCTGCATACATATGCATCTCACGTGCATACTCACGATTTTTTCAGCATATTTGCCTTTCTAAGTCTTGCAGAAAAAGAGACTCGATGCGGTCACCGGCAGAAATCGAGTGACAACATCATTCCAAACAATCAACCCAAGACCTCTCAGGGGGTAGATATCAACCAAAGACCTCTTAGGGGGCACAATCAACCCAAGACCTCTCTGGGGCAGATCTCAACCAAAGACCTCTCAGGGGGCACAATCAACCAAAGACCTCTCAGGGGGCACAATCAACCAAAGACCTCTCAGGGGGCAGACAATCAACCAAAGACCTTTCAGGGGAAAGATCGCAACCAAAGACCTCTCAGGGGGCAGACAATCAACCAAGACTTCTCAGGAGGCAGACAATCAATCCAAGACCTCTCAAGACCTCTCAGGGGGTAGATCTCAACTAAAGACCTCTCAGGGGGCACAATCAACCCAAGACCTCTCAGGGGGCATATCTTAACCAAAGACCTCTCAGGGGGCAGACAATCAACCCAAGACCTCTCAGGGGGCAGATCTCAACCAAAGACCTCTCAGGGGGCAAACAATCAAGCTAAGACCTCTCAGGGGGCAGATCTCAGCCAAAGACCTCTCAGGGGGCAGATCTCAACCAAAGACCTCTCAGGGGGCGCCACTCAATAGAAAAATTAGCACAATCACAGCAACAACACTCAATTCAAGAAGACGGCTGTCCCAGGTACATGTCTCTGCATCTTTTTTTCTTTCTCCTTTGAATTTTGGCTCACCTAGGTGTCTATGCACTAGCTTCTCCAAAATTGGGGGCAACTGTAGACACCGGGTCCCGAGTCAGCATAAAAGTGTCAAAAAGTGATTTCTAGATCCTTGATAATTCCCTCCAAAAATAATAATAATAATAATAATATATAACATGAATATATAAATATGTGGGTGTATAAAGTTAAAAATTAAAAGTTAATTAGTTAATGTTATTAGTTAATATTGTTGTGTGATTGAAATGCATGTAAAATTAAAGTTTAATTAATTAATATTAATTAGTATATAGAATGGTTAATTAAATAAGATATGTGATAATTATATTAAGATGTAATATATGTAATGAGTAATTAGTGTAACGTTTAATTAAATTAGATAAATTATATATGTGATATATTAAATATATTAAATAGATTAAAATGTAATTAAAATGTAGTGTTTAATTAATATGTGCATGTTTAATTAATTAGTATGTGTGTGTATTAATTTGAATTAAGTTAGTTTAATTAAGAAATAGAAAAATGGAGGAAATTACCATGTGCACCTAATTAGCCCTAGTTTTGGAGTATAAAAAGAATAAGATGAAGAAAATAAATGGGGCTCTCTCTCTCTCAGCTGGAAACACAAGCAAAGAAAAAGAAGAAGAAGAAAAAAAAAGGAAAAGAGAGAGCATGAACAGAGTAGCTCGGCTGGAAAAGAGAAGAAAGAAAGAAATAGAAAGGAAAAGAGAGCAAAGATAAAAGGGAAACAAATCAAAAACCAAGGGAAAAAAAGAAAGGGAAACAAAGAGAGAAGAAAGAGGCAGACCAGGAAAAGTGAAATGCAGGCCACCGGAGAGGGAAAAAGGAAGAAATAAAGGGGAAGGAAGCGTCGCCTCTACCGGCCAGATCCGGCCACCGATCGCCGCACGCGCCCCGCCGCCATAGAGAGGAGGTCCGGACGCTTCAGACGGTGGCCGCCGTTCCTCCGTCGGTTGCCGTAGGGTGGTGCGTGAGGGAGACGAACCAAGGCCTCCGATGTGGTTTCCGGCACAGCCGCAGCTCCGATCGGCGTGTGGTCACCGGCGGTGGACTCCTGATGACGCGATCTATGAAGCGGCGAGGGAGGTGTCGTCAACCGCCGCTCCGGTGAAGCTCCAGCGACACTCCGGCATGTCTCCCTCTCTCCTTCCTATTTTAATATTATTTTATATATATATTATTATTATTATTATTATTATTATATATATATTTATTTAATTTCTGAATTTTTATTATTAATATTAATATTAATATTAATATTGTTATTATTATTTATTTAATCTTCTATTTTTTATTATTATTATTATTATTAAAATTAATATTATTATTGTCTAATTTGTGTTAATTTTATGTTGATGTTATTATTTAATTGATTTGTGATTATTTATTATTTAATTTTATGTTTTTTCATCATCATTGATATAATTATTATTAGTAGCTGTGACGCGCGCCGGATCCCGAACGCCGCCCTTTCGGACCGCCCGCACGTGGGCGACCGGGGCATTTGCGGGTCCGTTGGCATCTTGCAAATGAATCGCAAGTGCGTCTATGTTGGGCAACAAGGAGGTATCATGGAGTCGCCACCCAATAGAACATTGGGAAAGTTTCTCTCGCCTCGGAGAGCCTAAGACTTGCGCATTTTATCCATATTGGGCCATGAGGCCTAGGATTAGCGCTAAAGCCTCGTGACCCAAGAAGTATTTTGGAGGATAACCTCTAACCTCTCGAGCCCAAAGACCAGAGCTGGGTCCGGGACTTCTCATCTATTTCTACCTCGATTATTTTATGATCAAATTTTAATACCATTGATTCGCTCTCTCTCCACACGATGCAATTAATTGAAAGCGCATTCATTCATTTCAGAAGCGGTAAATGTAAGCAAAATCCAAAATAAAGCATTTAAAACATAAATTACAATAACACTAGGAGCGGAATACAACTCCCATTTATAAAAGTGAAATACATGCATAAAACGGGTTATTCTTTAATAGTGAGAACATTGGTCCTCGCATGCATATTTATTATGAAACAGTTTTGATGTAATGATTTATTTGGGTATGAAAAACTAGGACATTGGTCCCCTTTTATTTAGAAAAAAAATGTCAAGTTAATTAATAAAAATGTTTTTGTGATTTTCTTTCTAGCGGGCCTAAATAAAGAATTTTACAAGAAAATTATATGACAAAATTAAATAAAATATTACAAACCAAATAAGCCTTTTTGGACCTCCCGATGTGCTCGCAAAAATGCCCAAGCGAAAAAATGAGTTTAGACATAAAAACAAGATACAATTAAAACAATGTTAGTGATTCAATCAATTAAATCAATTAAACATACAAAATAATGAATAACAAATTAAAATAAAGTAAGATGATATGAAAAGAATAATAATGGAATAAAAAATATTAACAAACCAAAATAAAATGAGAAACATGGATTATATATGATAAATGATTAAATGATGTGATGAAAATAAAATAAAACATGTTAATTAATTAGTATATGAAAATATACACATTATGAAAATAATGATGATATGTGAAAAATAATGAATGAATAAATAAACAAATGATAATAAAATCATGTAACAATGATAAAAATTAGTAAACAAATGAATGATGAAAATAATAATGATATGTAACAAGGTTAATTGATGTGTTCATAGTTAATACAAACTATTTACATGGCAAAAAGATTAATTTAAATTAATTAATTATTTGCATGTTAAAAATAACGAGGAATCAAATAAATTATTTACATGTTAGGAATTAAAAAAACAATATTCACATGAATAAAAATCAAATCATATATAAACAATTAAATGGAACAAATATAAAATCAATACAACAAATGAATAGATGAAAACAATAAATAAATCAATAAAAATAACAAAATGGATATGAATAAATAAAATAAAATAGAAATGAAATAGAAATGGAGCCAAGAATATTTACCCTCAGAATATTGGATTTGATGAAGGAAAAGTGATGATTTTCCGGAAGATTGTTTGAAAGAATAAAATTAGCAATAAAATTAATTCTCTTTGTTTATGGAGAAAAACAAAGGAATTGATTTGTATGCTTAAGATTAAAAAGAAATTGATGTCAAAATGATGATTAATTTCTTGTGTTTATGAATAGAAAACCAAGAAATTAATTGGAATAATTAACAATTGAAAATTGATCTTTTCAATTTCAATTAAACCTTATTAATTAAAAAAAGAAAAATGAAATTTTTGAAGAGAAAATAGAAGATGATGAATTCTGGAAAATTGGGTCTCAAAAATGTGGAGGCTCCCCCTTTTTTAATTTTTCATCCTAAACTATATAAAGAATAGAAAATGTTGCCCTAATTTAATTAAGGAAAACAAACCTAATTTTATTCAAATTCCTCTATTTTTGGGGATAAAATCAAGTTTTATTAATTAATAATCCATAAAAAATATTTTGGAATTTTATTTGAAGTCAAAAACCCTTAATTTTGGGATAAAAACGGATTTTTGGGTGAAAAAATCGGAAAAAAGGCTGAAAAAATGGAAAATAGGGTAACAGACCCTATACCGACGGCCAGGAGACCGTCGCCACAAGGGGCACCGCCCGTCGCTATAGAGCGACGGGCACTCACGCGGCAAGGCGGGCTTCCGCGCGAAACTCGCGCGCTGGCGCTCGCGCACGAGTGCTCCGTGCGGCGCTCAGCGTGCGCGATGCTGCGCGCGCCTTTAGCGACGCGCAGCATCGGCGACGCTAAGCGTCGCCTTTGCGCGCGCTGCGCGATGGGCGCCTGGGCGCCTGCGCGCTGGGCGCCCAGGCGCCTGCGAGCTGGGCGCCAGCGCGCCTGCGCGCTGCCGCAAGCGCGCTGCCGCGCCCGACACTCGCGGTCCGAAAATTTTTTTTATTTTTTTTTATTTTTTCCTATTTTTTTTCAATTTTAAATTGACTAAAAAAACCATAATTTTAAGCCCCCATTTTTCAGAATTAATTAATTTTTTAAATATATATTTTTTTTTTATTATTTTCTAATTTTTCACTCTAAAATGCAAATTTGATGAGAAAACCATCACTTTTAACCTTTTAAGCCTGTGAAGGCAATTATCATCATTGGGTAACTTCGATCTAGGCTGACTCAGGACCCGGTGTCTACAGTTGCCCCCAGTTTAGGGGAATCTAGTACACTAGTGTCTAGGTGAGCCTAAACTCAAAGAAGAAAAGGAAAGAGACGCGTACTTGAGTCGGCCGTCTTTCCTGCTTGATGGAATTGTAATGATAGCTGTTGCTGTCTTTTGGTTGTAGCTGGTAATGCTGTGGTCGTGCTAACCTCTTGTGGGTAGTGCCGCCCTCGTGCTAACCGCTGTGAATTGGTAGTGCCGTGGTCGTGCCAACCTCTTGTGGGTTGTGCCGCCATCGTGCTAACCGCTGTGAATTGGTAGTGCCGTGGTCGTGCCAACCTCTTGTGGGTTGTGCCGCCATCGTGCTAACCGCTGTGAATTGGTAGTGCCGTGGTCGTGCCAACTTCTTATGGGTTGTGCCGCCATCGTGCTAACCGCTGTGAATTTGGGGTAGTGCCGTGGTCGTGCCAACCTCTTGTGGGTTGTGCCGCCATCGTGCTAACCGCTGTGAATTGGTAGTGCCGTGGTCGTGCCAACTTCTTGTGGGTTGTGCCGCCATCGTGCTAACCGCTGTGAATTTGTGGTAGTGCCGTGGTCGTGCCAACCTCTTGTGGGTAGTGCCGCCATCGTGCTAACCGCTGTGAATTGGTAGTGCCGTGGTCGTGCCAACCTCTTGTGGGTTGTGCCGCCATCGTGCTAACCGCTGTGAATTGGTAGTGCCGTGGTCGTGCCAACTTCTTGTGGGTTGTGCCGCCATCGTGCTAACCGCTGTGAATTTGGGGTAGTGCCGTGGTCGTGCCAACCTCTTGTGGGTTGTGCCGCCATCGTGCTAACCGCTGTGAATTGGTAGTGCCGTGGTCGTGCCAACTTCTTGTGGGTTGTGCCGCCATCGTGCTAACCGCTGTGAATTTGTGGTAGTGCCGTGGTCGTGCCAACCTCTTGTGGGTAGTGCCGCCATCGTGCTAACCGCTGTGAATTGGTAGTGCCGTGGTCGTGCCAACCTCTTGTGGGTAGTGCCGCCATCGTGCTAACCGCTGTGAATTTTGGAACTGTGCTCCTTTAGATGTTTGGACTGGTGTCGCCACTCGGCTTTTGTTGGTGTTCCCCGCCGATTTCTCCTGCAAGATTGTATGCATAGGAATATACAAGAAATCACGTGTGCATGATATGGAATGCAAATGCTTGCAACAATGTGTAAACTGTGCCCTAGGTGGTCCATGGTTCGCTGAGGTTGTAGCCTTCCTGCTCTACAATGCCCCCTGAATCCTGAGGATCGTCGACAAGTTTTCTGAAAGAGATGTCCGGTATATATCCTTGCCCCCCTGGTCAATGATCACTTACCCGGGATTCTTTTTCATGTTCTGTATTGTATGTTACTTGATTGAAAGAAGATCATCTGAAGTAACGCCGCCTTATCGCTCCAGGCATTGAACGTCATTGTTTTAAAGGTAGTGCGCCCCTTGTGGATTTTCACACTAGCTTTTCTTTGCGGGAAATGCGTCCCTTAGGGGATTTTCACACAACCCTTTGCCTAATTTTTGCCTGGAATGGATCCAACCCAATCCAGCGGCTTTTATTATTTTTTTTTTTGTAGGGCAGACTGCCTATTTCCAGGTTTTCACCCTGCCCTTTGGCCTAACTTTTGCTTAGAGAGCCTGTTACGGTTTTCATCTCTAACGGCCTTTTTTTTTTTTTTTTTTTTTTTTTTTTTTACAGCTGCAGGAAAAGTTGGAGCTACCATTAAAGCCCCTTCTTAGGGTAATCAGCAGTTATTCTCTGAGACATTTTCTCTTTAGCATCGGTTGCATTGTATGGCATATCTTAATAAATGTGTTGCTAGATTGGGTGAAGTAGCAGATAGGGATCTGGTTCTTGGAAACCATCTATTGTGCTTGATAACTTAGAGGGATTAACGATGTAGTGAGACGTTCCCTATCCTTTCGAGGTGAAGCCTTGTCTTTAGCCTTTGCTTCTCCATATTATTGGACTGGACTTCTAGAAAAACTACTATACCTCTTTTTTTTTTTTTTTTTTTTTTTTTTTTTTTTTTCTGGGAGTCATTCTGTAACTTTAACCAGCGTATATATAGAAAATGGACACCTAGCCCTGCAATTGATAATAGGACTTGGCCACTAAGGCACCTGGCCGGCGAGAGCCGTAGTAAGGACTAGTTCAGATTTGTATAGACTTTAAGCAATATCTTCCTTTTTAGAACAGAACTAGGAAATAATATCAATGAATGAATTTAGTTTTATTTCATTTCACAACATTGTGCTTATTTCAATACAATTTCAATATACGTAATCACCATTTAACACTGATTCGAAAATGTCAAACTGCATTCATTCATAGAGCCAAATCTTGATAGCATCAACTCCTGTTACCAATCAGCCCTCTCGGGTTTTCTTGATTGGATATTTTCTCTCAAGCCTCTAATTTTTGACCAGGATGCCTTTTTTCGGTTTTCACCCTGACGAGGCGCCCAATTTTAGCAAGGCCGCCTTTTTCGGTTTTCGACCCGCGGGCTTTTATTCCCTTCTTTTGATTTTTAAGTCTTTAACCATGGACCCATTTTTGAGTCTACTAATACTGATCATCTTCACCACTTCTGTCATTGCTATCCTGGATAACCGTCTCTGAAAAACAACGGAGCCTTCTCATATCGGCTTGAACTTGCCGCATTATACTCATTTGCTGAAAGATAGAATCTCCCTCTGTTCACGGTGGCTTTTTGGCTTCCTTCCTGGATGATCTCTTGATCTATCCTTGTCTGATGTGTTTAACTGCTGATGCCATTGTTGCACTAGCTGACTTCTAAAAATTTAGGCTTCCATGGTTGTGCTTAAAGATTTGATCTCTACCACGCTCGGATATACTGCCTCTGCCCCCCTTATAAAAGGTGAATTTTTTTAGAGGTTATAATGGTGATTCTCTTGCCTGGGAATGGGAAAGACAGCTTCTCTGTCCAACCTTTGTAGTTTTGGATCTACTTGGTTGAGATCTCCTTGTTAGCAGCCTCTCTTGCCCCATTAGCTTGAGGGAAACACAGAGAGGACTTGTGGTCCTTAATGTCACCTCTGGAGCAGTTTTCTAACTTTAACCATGAATTGCTCTTTCGCACTTGACCCATGTGTAGAGTAGGAGGCTGCCTTGGCATGACCCTATTCGTTGGGATTGTAAGGAACACCTTTCCTGTGATGTCTTCTTCCAAGCTCGAGCAACCTGTACCTATTGCAAGTCGATACAATCTTCGTGGTCCTTTTTGGTCATCAAGAAAAAAGGCAAAGTACAAGCATGTGTAAATCAACGGGATTTGAGGAGACCTTGCCTCCAAATAGCATTCGCTTACCCCCTGATCAATTCTCTCTTTTCTTCTCCCTCTCTTTTTTTTTTTTGTTTTTTTGTTTGTTTTTTTTTTTTTTTTTTTTTTTTAGAGCAGACTGCCTGTTTCTAGGTTTTCACCCTGCCCTTTGGCCTAACTTTTGTTTAGAGAGCCAGTTACGGTTTTCATCTCTAACGGCCCTTTTTTTTTCTTTTTCTTTTGACAATTTTTTTATATATTTTTCGCTCCCCAATAAGCTCTGCTCAAATCTTGAAGTTTTACACATGCGTGCACCTTTCATCTTAACCATTGGGGTTATTGTTGTTCCATCAAGTCGGGCATTGCATTTCAGTATGAATTTTGGTCCTGTTCCTACTGACGGATCTCCACTTTCAGCCATTTCTACCTATTTCATCTTGAATCTTCTGAGCTTCTTGTGTCATCTGTCCATGATTAGGATATGTTTAGCATAACATTTTCGACAGCTTCATAAGCACATCTTCATGGGTCCAGGCAAAGACTTTTTCGTATCTTGTTTTAATTCTCTCAAATTTTCTCACTCTTCAAAAGTTATGTCAGATGCCATCAAGATTTTTGAGGTTCCAAGAATAAATAGAGTAGCATCAATCGAGCCAATGAATTATGATCATGTGTAATGAAATCGTTAAAAACATCACACAAATGAAGGAAATTGTTTGATTCACTAATAAAACTAGAAAACGTCATTAATATTAAAAACAAGTTCAGAACTAAGAAAGAGAGTCTAAACTATCATCTTCCTCTTTCTGCCAACGCAGGTGTTGTTGCCAACGGTCTCTAATTAACTTCGAGGCCCATCCTTCCTTCCTTTGACTCCTTGTCGATGAGGCCTTGAACCCGCTCCCTCAAAGCTCGGCATTCATCAGTGTCATGTCCAGCCTGCTGATGATAGATGCAATATTGACCTACCCGATGACCTGGACGCCCTTGGCTTTTATAGGGTCTAGCTCGTTTTGATTGCAACTTCCCTTGCTTAACAAAATAGGCAAAATGCTTTGACAAAGGCTTTTCTAAGATGATGCAGTCATTTCGGGTCACCTCCCTAGCTGGCATCTTCATGTCTCCACCACTTATTCGGCTGCTATTGCACTGACTTAGGCACCCTTCAATAATTCTAGATGGCTCAAGATCTTGGACTTGCTTCCTCGGGATTTTCCAGTCATTAAATAGACCTGTGGGGTACTGATGAGAATCCATTATCCCATAACCCATAGTTGGCTTAGTTGACGTCCTCTGAGGGAAAGATCCGTCAAAACCAAAGCAATATTTCTGGGCCACTCCAGCCACCGGCATTTTTTTGATCTTTTGAATGCCGACGGTATTGTCACTTCTGCATAGACCAATTTTCCTCTCTGAATTTATCGTAATCAAGGCGAGTTTCTTGTTGGCAGCTTGGGCAGTAGCACGTTTGGATCGCTGAATTGCCTCCTCGAGAATGTCCATTCTTTTCTTGGGGTCACCCTGTGTCGTCATCTTAAACCCCTCATTACAAACATGTCCTTTGTCTTTTTTCCTTGACTGCAGAACACAAGGCATCTTTCCTCTGAACCCGATTCTTGGCACGTATGCTATTGCAGCTAGACCCTGTTTGCTCTGTGGCATGGAAAAATCAGTATGCTGTGCCTTGGTAGACGGTGTCATTGTGGCAGCCAAGTCTTCCTTTATAGTCTTCAACCTGGCTTCAAATTCTTTCAGCCTGCTCTCTAAGTCTTGTGCCCTCCTATCCATTTCATCAATAATGAGGGCATGGCTTGCACCCGGTCTTCCTGATGGGTTGGTCATGTTACTTTCTATCAAATGTTGTAAAAGATGACGACTTGTCGTTCTCTGAGCCCACGTATTCTGATCCTCAGAAAGAAAATAAATTGCTAATTAATCACCTGTCAAGACCTTTAGACCACCTGGACAAATCTATAATGGCTGCAAAAAATACCTGTTAAGATGATGCATGAATGACATGTAAGATGCATGATCGTGCTATGCAACATAGACAAACTCATGCAAGTAGATAGATCCTTCCAACCTCATATCTCTCACACACGTGGTAATGCGGTCTCTTTCCTAGGTGGGCTTGATCCATGGGTTAACGGGGAACCCAATGGACACGTATGGTGCGCGGTGAAAAACCGACAGCATAACACTCCTATACTAATGTACAAGCGGATGGATAGCGATCGTCATGTATTTAGACGTTCCACAAATTTCGACATGGCCCTACCGGGGCATGGAAGCCTTTGGCTAGGTTACCAAGCGAGACATCTGGACTCACCCAATACATGAGGGTCCATACAGCAAGCATGGAATTATGGTTCATATCACCTGTGGAAAGTAGCTATGGCCATTATATGAGCTTTGGACAAGGGAGATGTTACTTTAAGGCTACCCAAGCATGATCCCTGCCGACGGGTCTAGCTCATCACGAGCGTAACGACCGATCGGGTCACCATTTTGATATACCATTAAGGTACGTGGCTTGGGCTGGTGATTATCCTTAACACTTCCCCAAATTGAGTGAAAATGAGGAGGTGCTTCAGGAACGCACCGGGGCTAGAAGAGGGACCAAACTAGCGTATTCTAAGGCTCTAATGATATGCAAATGCAAATTTGAGAGAAGGTGAATTTATGAATTAAATTTTAATCATAAATGTTAAAAGAGGTATTTTCGAATCGAAATCTCGAACCATAAACGTCCCCAGTGGAGTCGCCACTGTGACGCGCGCCGGATCCCGAACGCCGCCCTTTCGGACCGCCCGCACGTGGGCGACCGGGGCATTTGCGGGTCCGTTGGCATCTTGCAAATGAATCGCAAGTGCGTCTATGTTGGGCAACAAGGAGGTATCATGGAGTCGCCACCCAATAGAACATTGGGAAAGTTTCTCTCGCCTCGGAGAGCCTAAGACTTGCGCATTTTATCCATATTGGGCCATGAGGCCTAGGATTAGCGCTAAAGCCTCGTGACCCAAGAAGTATTTTGGAGGATAACCTCTAACCTCTCGAGCCCAAAGACCAGAGCTGGGTCCGGGACTTCTCATCTATTTCTACCTCGATTATTTTATGATCAAATTTTAATACCATTGATTCGCTCTCTCTCCACACGATGCAATTAATTGAAAGCGCATTCATTCATTTCAGAAGCGGTAAATGTAAGCAAAATCCAAAATAAAGCATTTAAAACATAAATTACAATAACACTAGGAGCGGAATACAACTCCCATTTATAAAAGTGAAATACATGCATAAAACGGGTTATTCTTTAATAGTGAGAACATTGGTCCTCGCATGCATATTTATTATGAAACAGTTTTGATGTAATGATTTATTTGGGTATGAAAAACTAGGACATTGGTCCCCTTTTATTTAGAAAAAAAATGTCAAGTTAATTAATAAAAATGTTTTTGTGATTTTCTTTCTAGCGGGCCTAAATAAAGAATTTTACAAGAAAATTATATGACAAAATTAAATAAAATATTACAAACCAAATAAGCCTTTTTGGACCTCCCGATGTGCTCGCAAAAATGCCCAAGCGAAAAAATGAGTTTAGACATAAAAACAAGATACAATTAAAACAATGTTAGTGATTCAATCAATTAAATCAATTAAACATACAAAATAATGAATAACAAATTAAAATAAAGTAAGATGATATGAAAAGAATAATAATGGAATAAAAAATATTAACAAACCAAAATAAAATGAGAAACATGGATTATATATGATAAATGATTAAATGATGTGATGAAAATAAAATAAAACATGTTAATTAATTAGTATATGAAAATATACACATTATGAAAATAATGATGATATGTGAAAAATAATGAATGAATAAATAAACAAATGATAATAAAATCATGTAACAATGATAAAAATTAGTAAACAAAGGAATGATGAAAATAATAATGATATGTAACAAGGTTAATTGATGTGTTCATAGTTAATACAAACTATTTACATGGCAAAAAGATTAATTTAAATTAATTAATTATTTGCATGTTAAAAATAACGAGGAATCAAATAAATTATTTACATGTTAGGAATTAAAAAAACAATATTCACATGAATAAAAATCAAATCATATATAAACAATTAAATGGAACAAATATAAAATCAATACAACAAATGAATAGATGAAAACAATAAATAAATCAATAAAAATAACAAAATGGATATGAATAAATAAAATAAAATAGAAATGAAATAGAAATGGAGCCAAGAATATTTACCCTCAGAATATTGGATTTGATGAAGGAAAAGTGATGATTTTCCGGAAGATTGTTTGAAAGAATAAAATTAGCAATAAAATTAATTCTCTTTGTTTATGGAGAAAAACAAAGGAATTGATTTGTATGCTTAAGATTAAAAAGAAATTGATGTCAAAATGATGATTAATTTCTTGTGTTTATGAATAGAAAACCAAGAAATTAATTGGAATAATTAACAATTGAAAATTGATCTTTTCAATTTCAATTAAACCTTATTAATTAAAAAAAGAAAAATGAAATTTTTGAAGAGAAAATAGAAGATGATGAATTCTGGAAAATTGGGTCTCAAAAATGTGGAGGCTCCCCCTTTTTTAATTTTTCATCCTAAACTATATAAAGAATAGAAAATGTTGCCCTAATTTAATTAAGGAAAACAAACCTAATTTTATTCAAATTCCTCTATTTTTGGGGATAAAATCAAGTTTTATTAATTAATAATCCATAAAAAATATTTTGGAATTTTATTTGAAGTCAAAAACCCTTAATTTTGGGATAAAAACGGATTTTTGGGTGAAAAAATCGGAAAAAAGGCTGAAAAAATGGAAAATAGGGTAACAGACCCTATACCGACGGCCAGGAGACCGTCGCCACAAGGGGCACCGCCCGTCGCTATAGAGCGACGGGCACTCACGCGGCAAGGCGGGCTTCCGCGCGAAACTCGCGCGCTGGCGCTCGCGCACGAGTGCTCCGTGCGGCGCTCAGCGTGCGCGATGCTGCGCGCGCCTTTAGCGACGCGCAGCATCGGCGACGCTAAGCGTCGCCTTTGCGCGCGCTGCGCGATGGGCGCCTGGGCGCCTGCGCGCTGGGCGCCCACGAGCTGGGCGCCAGCGCGCCTGCGCGCTGCCGCAAGCGCGCTGCCGCGCCCGACACTCGCGGTCCGAAATTTTTTTTTATTTTTTTTTATTTTTTCCTATTTTTTTTCAATTTTAAATTGACTAAAAAAACCATAATTTTAAGCCCCCATTTTTCAGAATTAATTAATTTTTTAAATATATATTTTTTTTTATTATTTTCTAATTTTTCACTCTAAAATGCAAATTTGATGAGAAAACCATCACTTTTAACCTTTTAAGCCTGTGAAGGCAATTATCATCATTGGGTAACTTCGATCTAGGCTGACTCTGGACCCGGTGTCTACAGTAGCATTTCATTATTTTTATTTCATTGTTATGATTATCATTTATATTGCATATCCATTGATTAACTATTAATTTATTCCATTATTTCATCTATTTAATTAATTATTCATTTTCCATTTTAAATATCTTCTTCCATTTAATTTATTCAATTATTTGCTTATGCATTTATTTATTTATTCAATTATTTTATTTATTTATTACTAATCAATATTATTTCCTGTTACGGCTATAACCACAAGTGGCATGTGACTCGTTCGAGGAGCACGGTCAGGACAATTAAATTAGATTTTATTAATTATTTATTTATTTAGAAATATGTGATTATTATTTTATTTATTTGTGGTCTGTAATAATAAAATGATTTTCGACCGCTCTTAAAAAGAACCACCACACAAATGTTTTCTACTAAATAAAATGTTTGCTAAATAAAACTGGACCAATGTCCTATTTTTACCCAATAAAACCATCACATAAAAATCGTTTTCCATAATGAATGCATGCGAGGACCAATGTCCTCATTGTTAATGAATAACCCATTTTATGCATGTATCGCACATTTACAAATGAGGGTTGTTTAATGCTATTTTATTTTATGCTCTTAAATGGATGATTGCGCCTTTAATTTAAATTGCATCGTGTGGAGAGAGCGAACTAATAGACTCAAAACCGAATTGTAAAATCAATCAAGGTACGAATAAATGAGAAGTCCCGAACCCATCTTTGGGCTCAACGAGGCGAGAGGTCCGTCCGATCACTCATTGGAACTGGACCTCCAAGACACCTCTTATGTCACGAGACTTAGACGTTAATCCTAGGCTCCTTAGGGAGAGAGGTTTACCCTCAAAGACCCCTTTGGTTGGCCCAAAATGGATAAAAGCGCAGTCTTAGGCTTTCCTAGGCGAGAGAAACTTTCCCAATGTTTTATTGGGTGGTGACTCCATGAAACCTCCTTGTTGCCCAAAATAGATGCACTTGCAATTCATTGCAAGCTGTCAACGGACCCTCAAATGCCCCGATCGCCCTAGAGCGGGCGGTCGTATGGGCGGCCGCGGGGATCCGGCTTGCGCGCATCACACCTGGGTTACGAGGGTTATCTCGATTTCTTTCATAATTGGTTCTTGGATTAATTTTATTCACATTTGGGTATGGGGTGGATGAGTGAACCCGAGCAACGTTCGTCTAATTTGAATTTTTATCTTGTTAATTTTTCCATCATTTTATTTCTTTTAATTAGTGATGTCAATTTAATTTGATTATTTCTTCTTGCTTATATTAGTTATTTAAATTCTTTATTTTTAATTAATAGATAACTCAATCAATTCAAACAATTGGGAATTCTTTAGCATACACTTAATTTTCATTGCTTGCACACACTGTCCCTTGGGTACGATAATTCGGGATCCTAAATTTACCCCACTGTATTACTTACCAATTCAGTACACTTGCTGAGATCACGTCAATCTTTTGGCGCCGTTGCCGGGGACTGGCGTTGTTTGTGAGTTTTGATTGTTATTTGTATGTGCTTTTCTTTTTCTTATTTTTCATTTTGTTTATTCTTTTCAGATAGTTGTGGTGTATGAGCAGATTGAGATAAGAACAAATAGCACCCTACGACCCTAAAATCGAGAGGACCTTGCATCAATAAAGGAGAGCCAATAGGAATAACAACATGGAAAACAATCCTCCTATTGGTGAATTTCCTCCCGAAAACGAACAAGTGCCGAGGGCACAAGAAGAGATACCGGGTATTTATAGAGAAGAGGTCCCTAGGCAGAGGATGATAAGGGACTACGCTATACTGAGATGGAATGAGGATCATCGTACAATTGTGCTGCTAAAGGGAGTGTAGTTTGAACTTAAACCAGCAACCATCAATATGGTACAGAGGAACCAGTTTTCGGGTTTAGAAGTGGAAGATCCTGCGCAACACTTGGACATATTTTTGGAGGTTAGTGATACGGTCAAGATTCCAGGAGTGACATATGATTCGGTAAGATTAAAACTATTTTCGTTTACTTTGATCGGAAAAGCAAGAGAATGGCTGTAAATGTTACCGAGACAGTCAATTAGATCATGGGACCAGTTAAGAGAGAGGTTTTTGATGCAATTCTTCCCTCCTAAAATGACTGCAAACATCCGCAACAGTATTTTGGGTTTTAGCCAAATGAGTAAGGAGCCTTTTCATGAGGCCTGGGAAAGGTTTAGGAGATTATTGAGAAGCTGTCCACACCATGAGATAGCAATCTACCATCTGATGATGCAATTCTATTCTGGGGTTACACCACAAACAAGATCCCTTTTGGATGCATCATCAGGAGGTTCATTCATGAATAGGATGCCGAAGGAAGCTTTCCATCTGTTGGATGAAATGGCAGCGAATGATGCTCAATGGGCTAATCCTAGATCGGTTTCAAAGAGACAAGGAATACATAATGTGGATGAGGTGTTGATGTTGAAGGCACAAATTGAGTCAATGCGAAAAGAGATGAGTGGTTTGAAAGTGCAAAATGCAGGCTCTGTTTCTCAGGAGAGTGGGTGGTACGAAAGTGGGCAATCTAGTCAAGAGAGTGGAACAATGGGAGATGTAAATGCTGTAGGAGATTACCGAAGGAATGACCCTTACAGTAACACATATAATCCGGGTTGGAGAAATCATCCCAACTTCTCTTGGAAGGATGGAAATCAGAATGCTTCATCGTCCTATTCACAAGCAAGAGCTCCCTTCAACCAAAACACTCAATACCAAACACCATATCCATCCCATCACAACCAAGGGCAAGGTTTTAATCAATCACAGGCTCAATCTTACCACCCACCTGGATATCAACCGAGGCCACCTGTTCAAGAGAAAAAGCCAAACCTTAAAGATATGTTAGCTAGCTTCATAAACAATCAACATTAGTTTGTGAATAGCCAGCAACAGTTCATGGCTAACCAAGAAGCAAGATGGAAATCTCAAGAACAATGAAATCGGAATCAAGACGCTTCAATGAGAAATTTAGAAACTCAAGTGGGACAGCTTGTAAACTCTCTGTCTCAAAGGCAACCGGGGACTTTTCCTTCGAATGTGGACCCAAATCATAAGGAAGAGGCTAAAGCAATCACATTAAGAAGTGGCAAGGAGGTGGTACAGAGAGAGGACCAAGGTAAAATTTCTTCACTATCATCTGATATGGAGGAGCCGACATGGAAGGTAAGCAACCCTAACTCTAGGGTAGATGTTAATGAAAATGCTCCTAAAAATGATAAGGGTAAAAGTCTAGTTAATCCTAGAGAAGAGGATCTTGGTATTAATAGACTGCCATTTCATACAGTGGCTAGGAAGGAAAAGAAAAATGAGCAACTAGCTAGGTTTCTAAAAATGTTTAAGAAACTGCACATAAATTTACCATTTGCTAAAGCCTTAGCTCACATGCCTAACTATGCTAAATTCATGAAAGAATTATGTTCTAATAAAAATAAATTAGAAGGGCATGGAACTGTGCAGCTCACATAAAATTGCAATGCTATAATCATGAACAAGATCCCTGAAAAATTGGAGGATCCAGGTAGTTTCACTCTACCCTGTGAAATTGGTGAAGGTTTTAATGGAAATGTTTTATGTGATTTGGGTGCGAGCATAAATTTGATGCCTTATTCTATTTGCAGGAAGCTTAATCTTGGAGAGCTCAAGGAGATAGGAATGAGACTCCAACTTACAGATAGGTCAGTGAGGAGACCAAAAGGGGTGATTGAAGATTTGTTAGTGAAAGTAGGGAAATTCATTTTCCTGGTGGATTTTGTGGTGATGGAATTGGAAGAGGATCGAAAAGTACCACTCATTGTGGGGAGGCCATTTTTGAACACAGCAAAGGCATTGATCGATGTAAACGGTCAAACGGTCACCTTAAGGTTTAATAATGAAGAGCTGGTAGTGGACATGAATAAGGCTTAAAAGTATCCGTCGAGTGATATGGAGGAGTCTATCTATTTTGTAGACACAGTGGATGAGTGTGTACAGGAAGTTCAAGAAAAGGTGTTGGGAGCTGATCTAGTGAATGTGAGTTTGATACATTCATTGGAGGATGAAGAGGGGGAAGAAGAGCGGAGGAGAGAAGTGATAGCAGCCGTAGAGAAAGAAGAGGAAGAAGATGAATCACAGAAAGAAGAGCTTAATCCGCACAAGGGGGATTCAAATTCTGAACTTAAACCTCTTTATTCTCATTTAAAATATGTGTTTTTAGAAAATGAGAAAAAGCCAGTGATTATTTCTTCTTTGTTGACAGGTATTGAGGAAAAGATACTGCTTGAGGTGCTGAAAAAGCACAAGAAGGCCATCGGATGGGAGACATCGGATTTAAAAGGAATATATCCAAGTTACTGTACTCACCAGATTCCGATGGAGGAGGAGTGTAAGCCGGTAGCTCAGCCTCAAAAGAGACTCAATCTGACAATGCAAGAGGTGGTGAAGAAGGAGGTACTGAAACTCCTTGACTCAGTTGGGGCATTGCTTGGACAACGGCGGGATAAGGTATTTTGTGCAGTTTATTATGCCAGTCACACCTTGACAGGGGCATAGGTTAATTACACCACCACTGAGAAAGAGCTTCTTGCAATCGTGTATGCTTTCAAGAAGTTCAGGCCGTATCTGCTGGGTGCAAAAATAGTGGTGTTCAAAGATAAGAAGGGGGCTGAAAATTTTATAGCTGATCATTTGTCGAGATTGGAGAGAGATCAAATTGAAAAAGGGGAAATTTTAGATTTATTCCCTGATGAACATATTTGTGCTTTATTTGCAAGTGAATTTTCTGTTCCTTGGTTTGCTAATGTGGCTAATTTTCTTGCAGGAGGATTTATGCAAAAGGATTTCACATGGCAGCAAAGGAAGAAGCTAAAAGAGATGCCAAACACTACATTTGTGATGACCCCTATTTGTTTTGCCTGTGTGCTGATCAAGTGCTGAGGAGGTGTATCTCGGATGAGGAGAAGGGAGAGATCATCAAGGCATGTCATAGCGGGGAAGCTGGTGGACACCATACGCCAAATAGAACGGTATCGAAAATTCTATCCTCTGGTTTTTATTGGCCTACTATATTTAAAGATGTGCAATTCTTTGTGAAAACCTATGATAGATGCCAAAGAGTAGGTAACATTTCTAAGAGAGATGAGATGCCTTTAACCAATTTGCTTGAGGTAGAACTGTTTGATTTGTGGGGGATAGACTTTATGGGGCCTTTTTTGATTTCTTATGGGTGTGAGTATATTTTAGTGGCAGTGGACTCTGTGTGTAAATGGGTAGAAGTCATAGCCACTAGAACTTGTGATGCCAAAGTTGTTCTAGATTTCTTGAGAAAGAATATATTCACCCGATTTGGAGCCCCTAGAGCGATTATTAGTGACGGTGGTAAACATTTTGTTAACCACCAATTCAAGGCTTTATTGAAAAAATTTGGAGTTAGGCATAAGGTCACCACCCCTTATCATGCTCAAGCTAATGGGCAGGTTGAAGTGTCCAATCGGGAACTTAAGGCTATCCTAGAAAAGACTGTAAATTCATTTAGAAAGGATTGGTATTTAAGGTTAGATAAAGCTTTGTAGGCTTACAAAACTGCATTCAAAACATCTATAGGATTTTCCCCATTTAAGCTTGTTTTTGGTAAATCTTGTCATCTCCCTATCGAATTAGAACACAAAGCTTACTGGGCAACCAAATTTTTAAATTGTGATATGAAGAGTGCAGGTGAGAAGAGACTTCTCTAGATGAATGAACTGGAAGAGATACGCTATTGGTCGTACCAACAAGCAGAGAAGTATAAGGAAAACACAAAGAAATGGCATGACAAGAAATTAGTCAGGAAAGAATTCATTTCAGGTATGAAAGTTCTTTTATATGATAGCAGGTTGCGTTTATTTCCAGGAAAGTTAAAATCGCGGTGGAAGGGACCTTATGAAGTTGTGAGAGCTGATCAGTTTGGAGTGATCACATTGAAGCACCTGATAGGTGAAACCGAGTTCAAGGTAAATGGACACCGTGTGAAGCCTTATTTTGAATCAACATATGATGGGACTTTAGCGATCGTCGACCTTGCGGACCCTTAACGGTATTTAAAAGTCCAACTGCGGACTTATTAAATGCAGAACTTCTTCTCAAACTTTGTTATTTTGTGTTTATTGTTATTTTCTCTAGGTAGTTCGTCCTATTTATTTTTGTTCAAGTTGTGTGGTTTGTAGTCATAATGAAATTATGTTGTTAATGGGAGAATTTTCAAGGTTTTAGTGGCTGAAGTGTTGAGTGATTGATGAAATATTTTGCAAGTTTGCAGGTGGTCATGGTGGCAATGGATTTTGTTACCACCTTGACCAGAGGAGAATGCATTCTGGATTCAGGAATGTGCATATGTCACGGTGACAAGGTATCTGGTTGTCACCGTGACCGGATGAGGAAGACATTTTGGATTGCCATATTTGGTATGTCACGGTGGCAATGGTTTTGGTTGCCACCGTGACCAACTGGTAAGTAGCATTCTGTTTTTAAGTTTGCACATGTCACGGTGGCAATGAAATTTGTTACCACTGTGATGTGTTGAAGTTTCAATTCTGTTTTTAAGTTTACACATGTCACGGTGGCAATGAAATTTGTTACCACCGTGACATGTCAAAATTTCAATTCTGTTTTGAATTTATAGTATGTCACGGTGACAATAATTTTGGTTGTCACCGTGACCAAGAGGCGGTTCAATTCTGGATTGAAAATTTTGGGTACCTCATGGTGGCAACCAGTTGATTACCGCTATGACCCCCGTGAAAATTTGTTTTAAACTTCCTATTTTCCATGTTTTGTCTCTCACCCTACCACATCTCTCACTCTCAAAACTTGAATATTTCGTTATTTTCTGCTATTTCAACCTTCAATTCTTTCTTTTAGGCTTCGATTCTGCAAACCTACAACAAGTAAGTAATTATACTCTTTCTTTTTATTCTTCCTTTTCATTTATTTTCTCTTTGCGTTTATTTTTCCCTGTTCATGTTCTTTTCCATGGCTATGCTATTGGGGTCTAAATTGTATAACCACTTAGGATTTTCTTTTCATTATGCTATGAATTCATGTTGTGGATGTTCTCAATTCTTATTTCCCTTCTCAATTTTCAATCTCTGATGTTGAAACCATGAACGAATTTTGGTTGGGAAGTTAGGGCATGTGTATTTGTGCGTGATTTGAGTTGTAAGTTTTATTCAATTTCTTAGTTAAAAAAGGGAATTGTGAGGCTTTAACTGTTTGCTTTACCTTTTATTGCTTCAACTTGTCATTTTGGGTTGTTGTTATTATCTGTGGGCTTCAATTTTAGTCAGTTAAATTATTGCATACCAAGTATTTGATAAAATGTCTCAATGAATGATTTTCCTGATTTTACCATTTTTGGCCAATTTGAAATGTAGAGATTCATTCGCCATAGTGTTCAAATGCGCTATTTGTTTTCATTGATCATTTTTGCCTTCGTTGTCAATAGCTGCAACTCTCTTAACCTTCTATTGAGTTTATGCTAATGGTTATTCTTGGTTAAATGTTGAATTTGATCATCACTTTTGTTGAATTGTACTTATTTATGTCATTTAACTTTCATGAATACTTAGTGCATTGATGCATCTTTTCTAATCTCAATTTGGAATGGGGAGACTATTTTTAATTGGTTAGCATGAGCTTGAACTGATGCTATATTTTGAAAGCCATTGCTGTTTGATGCACATAGAATGCCATTGAATTTGGTTTTTCCTTTTTGTACAGTGGCCCCTAAGAGAAAAAGCTCTGCTCTAGCCTCGAGTTCAACAGGCCAAACATCCAGCCAACCTTCAGTGGACATTTCCCATGTGCCGACCTGGGTTCCAAGTGCTAAGAAGACTGCATATGCTTTGTTTTCTAAAAGTTCGTACATTCCAACAAGTTACTTGGACTTTGATTTGTTGGAGAAGCTGGGAATTAAAAATGAAGTCCAGTAGCTCATATCAAATATTGGGTGGGAGCGACTTTTTGCGATTAGCGAGAAGATATATCCGGGGTTGACAAGAGATTTTGTGTCAACTGTGACTTGTAGGACCAGCCGCGACCCTTCTCAAGATCCTGGAGCAGTATAATTTTTTCTGGAAGGTACGAAATATGAGAGGACTTTTATGGACTTTGCAAAAGTACTTGGTTTCCCTTCCCTAGCCTCGGATTGCTTTGAGAATTATGACAAGGATAATGCCTGGGCAACAATTCGAGATTCGGTGACAGCCACGACATATGTATCGGGCAAGACAAAGGCACACCATCTCGATAATCATGCCATGTGGATCATCCATAGGTTTTTCTCACTCTATTTTCTGAGTCATGTGGACTCACCTGGGCAAGTCAATCTACCGGAGGCCTTATTTTTAGCTTGTATGGTGCGGGTGTGAGAATTAATGGGGCACCTCATTTGTGGCATAAATTGGAAGAAATGCAGTGGCACCCTAAGAAGGTGAAGAAGATTGCTCTGGGTGGTTCGGTAACAGATATTGCTAAGGGTGTACATCACCCACTGAGGAAACCCAAACCACTATCATCCATTACGACTATTGATAAGAAGATGCTGAAGAACATGAAGGTCGTAGTGGATAACGTGACAGCTGCACATGGTTACAGATTGACTACTCGCGCAATGTATCTTCAGGGAGTTCAGTAAGGTCTAGGAGGCTTGCCCTATGAACAAGAGGAAGATCTGGAAGCACCTCCAGCACCAGAGCCCGCACATTTATCATCTCAGCAGTACGATGCGCTGATGGAGCGGATGGACACCATCGCTGTATTTGTGGGCACCATCTCCGCGTCTCAGGCCGATCTTCAGTCCCAGATGGACTAGGTGCTCTTGGGACTTTCTTTATTTTCTGCACGCTTTGATGGGCATTTTGCACCTCCGCCACCTCCAGAGAATTGAAAAGGGAGAAATACTATCTTTTGTTTTTATTTTTATTTTGATTGTGTTTTGTAATTATTTGACTTGCTGAGGACAACAAGATATTAAGTGTGGGGTAGGAGGAGTAACTCCAACAGCTTAATATGTAAATAATTATTTTTATTTTATTTGCATGTTTGATGTTTTATTTTAATTGTATTCGCATATTTTATTGAGTTTTAGTTATTTGAATACTTAATTGTGGTTGTTTAAATTTTTCCTATCTTAGTTTAGTTTGCCTCTAGTTATTCCTGTTGTGAATGTTTTGAACTTTAAGTTGTGAATGGAATTTCTTAAATATTGATCTTAGCAAGAGAGTAGTTGGTAGTTTTAGCAATAAATTAATTTCAATTAGTCACATATCTTGTAATTTCCTATCTTTTGTGCACTATAGGCTTGTTTGTGAAAAACTTGAAAAATTCCAGGGTGTGAAAGTTTTTGAGTAAAGGAATTTTAGGATAGTTATAACTTTCTTCATCACCTTTCGAAACGTTATAACAATTTAAGCAGGTTTAGGACATGATTTAGGCAAAAGTTTTCTTTGATAACCACTATAAAGGACTTTTTACCTACCTATTTGCATAATTTCCTTTGCTAGCCCCATTGAGTTGATTTGGTATGCTAAACGCGTACTATGCATTTTTCTTTGTTACACTATTATTTTACCATTTAACCTAAATGCCTTTGCTTACCCTTTCTAAGAATTGGCCACTCTAGGATTGGGTTGGGATAACATTGAAAGTTGAATAAGGATATTTACTGTAAAAATAGTGCGAGAGTGAGAAGAATTGTGAAACTTTGGGGTGTTGTCTAGTATATCGTCTAAATTTCCCTTAATGGAGGCAAATTTGTGGTAAGAAAATAGAGGTTTTGGGTATCTCATAAAAAAAAAGAAGCCGAAAAGAAGAATTTGATAAAAAGTTTGATCATTGTTTTAAATGTTTGAGTTAAGCAGATGTAGAAAAATTCAAGTGTGGGGTACCCTCAATTAGAAGAAGATGTCTATACATTCAAAAATGATTGGGTTGAGAGAAAAATTTCTTTGGGTAATTTCTTTTCTTTGTTTTCCTGTGGTTTAATGTTTTTAATTTTTTTTTTCATTATGGGTAGTTCAGACGAGTTTTGGCAACTGCGGGGGGATTAAGAATAGGTCATGGAAAGATTGTATTCAAATTGGGTAGTGGTGTTTGTAGGTAGAGTGGCTAACTCTTTGTTTGAATTCCTTAACATATCTTGTTAGCCAATACCATAACCTAACATTTCAACCTTGGAATAAGTCCTAATAATCCTACTCTTAGCTTGAGTTGTTTAGTGGAGATGACCCTTGTGGTTCCGGTGCTAAAGGAGAGGCTTATGATTACCCGGAGTTGCAAGTGCATAACCAATTTGCAATTAATTTGCTTATTCATTTCCTTTGCTAAATTGCTGAATTGCGCTAGTTGTTTTGCTTTGAAAAGAGAAAATTTGTTTTTAGCCTAGCACATACACGCGTGAAATTTATTGATATAAGCTAAATTGAGAATTTGTGGTTAAGACTATCTTACTTAATGCTTTGATTGTTTTTGAGTTTTCTTATTCCGAGTTAGAGTTTGAAATTTCAGGAATGTGGATAATTCATTTACTCGAGGTCGAGCAAAGTCTAAGTGTGGGGTATTTTGATAACTTCAATTTAGTATTTAGATTTGATAGTATTTTCATATGATTTATGGATGTTTAGTAGTGTTTATTGTCATGATTTGCTTACTTTAGATTAATTTTGTCAATCTTAGTGAAATTAGTATTTTTATGCACTTTAGTTAGTATTTTGATTGAGTTTGAATTTTGTGTGTAGCAAATTTTTAGGTACCTCACGGTGGCAACCTAAATGGTTACCACCGTGACATTCAAAGAAGTCAAAATCAGAATGCAGGCATACTATGGGTCACGGTGGTAACCAATGTCAATACCACCGTGACATATTTATCCATCGGGCAGAATGCAGGCAAGAAGTACCTCACGGTGGCAACCTATTGGTTACCACCGTGACATAATACTCACCAAGGTAGAATCAGTTGAGTAGGTACCTCACGGTGGCAAGGGAATATGGTTGCCACCGTGACATAGGGAATTCCTGGACAGAAGTGAAATTGGAGCATCTCACGGTGGCAACAAATCTAGTTACCACCGTGACCCCTTTCTTACTCGCAAGGCACATTCACTTCCTCGACACCCTCACGGTGGCAACTAATCTAGTTACCACTGTGACCCCTCGGGATATAAAAAGAAAAGTTTTCTGTTTGGCAGAGAGTTCTGATTTTTGGCAGCCATTTTTCATATTAGGGTTTTCGAACTAGAATTTTGGGATTTTTTCTCTTTTTCTTAATTTAGGTTTTCAATTTTATCTTTAGAATTAATTTGCAAATCAATAGTTTTACATTTGAAACACATAGTTTAATTTCAATACACAGTTTTTACGTTCAGAGGTTTCCAGAATTTTTCTCCATTGAAGATTTGAAGAAGGAGATCGAAGAACGTGGGATTCAACCAGGATTTATGCCTAATGAATTTCTGGGTTTATTCTTTCCTCTTTCCTTTTGATTTTGTAATGGATCGTGAGTAGTCTTTTAATTGTTTGGGGATCTTTGAATCCCCTACCCATGATGTGAATTCTGAACATCTTTTAAATTTAAATATATGATTGAATAGTTTATTTCACTGGTTCTTATTGTTAATTCATGGGAATTATTTTCTCAAGTTAATTTTCAGTTTTGACGAATGATTTATTTCATGTATCTTTGTTGGTTATTGAGTTGTATGGATTGAATACCATGATTATTTATATTCAGTTTTTATTATTCTTGCTGTATCTTTTGGACAACTACGATTTGGGAATCTAGAAGTGCAGAATTTTATGATTTAAGACTAGAATGGAGAGTGAGATAATTAAGTTCTGGGTTGTTTGACTACGTATTGGGAAAACAAATCAAACTTAGGATTTTAGACCCGTGCATAGGCTAGTTATATGGCTGACTCCGATTTGGGATGTCATATAATTAGAGAGGCTGACTCTGATTGGGAAGCCTGGGTTAAGAGGGTTATCCCGATTTCTTTCATAATTGGTTCTTGGATTAATTTTATTCACATTTGGGTATGGGGTGGATGAGTGAACCCGAGCAACGTTCGTCTAATTTGAATTTTTATCTTGTTAATTTTTTCATCATTTTATTTCTTTTAATTAGTGACATCAATTTAATTTGATTATTTCTACTCGCTTATATTAGATATTTAAATTCTTTATTTTTAATCAATAGATAACTTAATCAATTCAAACAATTGGGAATTCTTTAGCATACACTTAATTTTCATTGCTTGCACACACAGTTCCTTTGGTACGATAATTCGGGGTCCTAAATTTACCCCACTGTATTACTTGCCGATTCAGTACACTTGTTGAGATCGCGTTAATAAGCCATGTATAAACAGAAACGTATACATACCAAAATACTTACCATGACCACACGTGAGATATCACATGCACGACATACTAAAATCATATCAGAATAATAATCACTAAATCAAGCCACTTATTAATTATATAAATTTTACATCCATTCAACTAGCATACATGGTATATATGCACTAACCGAAAACTGAATCACTAATACAATACAATTATCTCAAATAATAACTATAACACTATACTTCATTAAGATAAATCAAAAGACTACACAATAGCCTGAACTTCACTGGTGGTGGATATGGGAACACTACACAAAACTTGGGGCTAGGCCTCAACAGCATCACTAAGACCCTATTAGTGGGGTCATCGCTCAAAAATGGAGGCTAGGCCTCAACGGTATCACTAAAACCTTATAAGCGGGGTCATCGCCCTTCAGAAAGTAAATATAGGCAGCTGCACTCACTAACCCTTTATAAGCATGCTTATCTATCCACTACCAAGACACTTCAGGCTCAACTCACTCACACGATACCCAACCTTGGACAAGTACACAAAAACTAAATCAAACACTAGCGTAGCAATATTCACTCATCAAAGCATGCCAGAATCGAAATCAAACACTAACATAGCATAGGCATTACTCAACTTCAGGCCACTAAATGCTATCAAAATATAATACTATGCAAAATCACTAGTTTAGGTATACAATTATCAAACTATTGCATAAATAAAACTCATGCATAGACCTTACATACATCCCGACACATAACGCGCATAAGCATGAAAAGAATCAACAAATGCATATTCACAAGTAGTTAAAGTAAAGAAAATAATCATACAAAATTCATGCAAGAGTGAGACACGATGAAAAAGGGTTTTTAAAATGCAATTTAGGAAAACACGGCTTTTTAGGGTAGTATGCAACTCTCCCAAACTCTTAAAAAACCATTTCAAGAACAAACTTTCAAAATAGCAAAGGGTTACACGGCGGTATGGGAACACCTTACCGCCGTGTGAGCCACCCCACACGGCGGTATGGCTCGGGCCATACAGCCGTGTAGGACGAACAACAAAGGGGCAACAGAAGCAGTTTACACGGCGGTATGCACTCTCCTTACCGCCGTGTAAACCTGTTACACGGTGGTAAGGAACTTCCTTACCGCCGTGTAAACCGACGGCATGAAAACCACACCCAACAGAATAGGTTTACACGGCGGTATGCCTTCCCTCACTGCCGTGTAAACCGCCCAGAACCTAGAAAATAGAAGAAAAACCCTCTTGATCACATGCAAACTCAAATCCAACACAAAACCACTTAACCCAACATGCATAAACTCTTTAAATTGCTAAGCACAACCAATTTAACATGCTTAAAATCATTAATAGTCACAATAAACACCCTTAAACTTAACTTAAATCATGCACAAATGCCAAGCTCAAATCACTTTAATATCACAAACATATTATCATTATAACACTAGCATTTACCACTATCACTACTCAATTTCAATACATTCATAAACACATACAAAACATTCACAATTCTAGGAAGTTAACATAAAACACACACACAATCCAATATGCGAAAAAAAAGGCAAATAACTCCCAAACCTGGAAAACTTGCAGCTCAAAACCTCATTCTACAAGAATCCACTCTTTCTAGCCTTGACGCATCTTTAAATCAACCCAATCTCGCACAAATAAACTCAAGAATCACTAAACCAAAACCCTAACTTACAAATCAAAAGCAAAACTAGAAGGAGAAGAAGATCAACTTCGAAATAACTAAAATCAAATACTTACCTCCTTAAACTCAGCTCTAGATCTCTCTAAAACCCACTCAAATCTTGAAGAGATCACATAATGGAAGAATGGAGAGCAGAAAATGAAGACAGGGAGAGAAGAGAGAACGGGAAAGAGTGAAGGAGGAGGGGAAGAATAGCTTCCACGGGAAGCTTCCCCAATTTCTTCCCTCCCTTCCCTCTCTCTTCCTTTTTCATTAATTGCTACCACCCAACAAGCCACTTGTCACCATCCTACGAATCCAAGTGTCACAATCTTGTCCATTCACTTCCTAAGCACCATATACCCCACATACACTAGATAACTTCCATAATAAACATAAAATCCTTGGTACAAAACACACGTTCCACTAGATAATTCCTCACTTAACACTTAATCCTTAATTATCCAAATTTCCACTTGCACTGTTTACCGAAATACCTTTAATTTTCTGACTTAACTTGTGAGTTCCGACTAGGTCCCTTTTGGGGTGTTACAATATGAATTGTATAATGTCTGTTCTCTTCATAGTACATAGTTTGTGTTTATTTGTTCTCCTTGATGGCATAATTAGGATTTTTTATTGTTAATCATTGGCATGATAGTGTTTCCATATCTGACTTTGGTATGCTTTAGAATTTTGAATGCTGTTAAAGTGTGTTGAATGCATTATATTATATGCTTTGCATGTGAGTGTATGATGCATGACCGATATTATGAACTTCTTTATATGTCTATCATACTCTGGATTATGCATGATGATATATATTATGTGATTCGAAACATGATTTGTTTTATGCATGACCTGCGAGAGTCAGTCTAGTGGATAGTTAGGCATGCCTAATAGAGCTCCTTAGCTGCAGCGCCCTTTGGACGTTTGGACCCTAATTAGGTCCCTGTTTGGTTCCTCGTGAACCCTTTGATGTGTATGGATCTTGTTAAAGGTCCCTTATAAAATATTTTTGTATGTGGAAAATGATGTTGCTTTTCGATTCGTACCCATAAGGTACTATCCGTATTCGATTCGTACCCGTAAGGTATTGTTTATTCACTCGTTATCCACTAAAGTGAGTCAGCAGGTGCATTGTTGTTATGTTATGTGTATGAGAATTTGTTATCCGAATGAGGATGATAATGAACGAACAATCAGTTAATATGTATATGAATGTGGATATGAACTATTGAATGAATGCCTTTAGTATGCAAGCATGATTATATATGTGTTATGAATATCTGCATATGCCATTGTGCTTGTGTCTTTTATGGTTACGAACATGTGAATTGGAATGTATATGAATATGATTCGTACTATCGAATGTTATGGTTAAGTATATGAATGAGTGTGTATATGAATGTGATTTTGTACCTTTGAATGCTATAGTTAAATATGTGAATTAGTATACGTATGAGTACGATCTTGAACTATTGAAGGCTATAAATATAGAGTTATGTTATATGTTCTTTAGTTTGCTTTTATAGTGGTGTCGGCACGTTGGCATGCGTTTACATCTCATGTATGATTATATGTATTGTGTAGTGACATGGAAGTGTTGTGTTGACTCTGTCAATCGATTTTCGGCTAGCGTGTGTGTATTGGCATGTTAGATGTATGTTTAGATATCTAGTGAATCTGCATAATGGTTGTGTGCATTATTGCAGGGTAGTTGTGTTGCATGTGAATGGGTTTTCAGTTAAAGTATGGGTATTTTGGTATGATAGTTGCATGTTTAAATGTTTAGTGACTATGCATTATGCATTTTCTGATTTCTTTCACTTTGCATCTTTTCTAACTATTGCATGGGACATGTTTTTACCTAATTATTGTTAGTATTTTTATTTTGAGGTGTGTGATTATAAAATGATAGTATGTCAATAATTAATTATAATATGCTTGGTAATAGTAATTTTGGTAGACTAGTGTTTTGATCTAAAGTATATGATATGCTATGGGACATAAATTGAATTATTGTATGATTAAAATTTTGTATTGATAATCATTGGCATAATAGTGTTTTTATATTTGACTCTGGTATGTTTTAGAATGATGATTATCCTTACACGTGTTTACTTAATTACATATATATATATATATGCTTTGCAATATGAATTGTATAATGTATGTTCTCTTCCTAGTGCATGGTTTGTGTTTATTTGTTCTCCTTGATGGCATGATTAGGATTTTTTATTCATAATCTTTGGCATGATAGTGTTTCCATATCTGACTTTGATATGCGTTAGAATTTTGAATGCTGTTAAAGTGTGTTGAATGCATCATATTATATGCTTTGCATGTGAGTGTATGATGCATGACCGATATTATGAACTTATTTATATGTCTATCATACTCTGGATTATGCATGATGATATATATTATGTGATTCAGAACATGATTTGTTTTATGCATGACCTGCGTGAGTCAGTCTAGTGAATAGTTAGGCATGCCTAATAGAGCTCCTTAGCTGCAGCGCCCTTTGGACGTTTGGACCCCGATCAGGTCCCTGTTTGGTTCCTCGCGATCCCTTTGATGTGTATGGATCTTGTTAAAGGTCCCTTATAAAATATTTTTGAATGTGGAAAATGATGTTGCTTTTCGATTCGTACCCGTAAAGTACTGTCCATATTCGATTCGTACCCGTAAGGTACTATCTGTATTCGATTCGTGCCCGTAAGGTAATGTCTGTTCACTCGTTATCCACTAAAGTGAGTCAGCAGGTGTATTGTTGTTATGTTATGTGTATGAGAATGTGGTATCCGAATGAGGATGATAATGAAAGAACAATCAGTTAATATGTATATGAATGTGGATATGAACTATTGAATGAATGCCTTTAGTATGCAAGCATGATTATATATGTGTTATGAATATCTGCATATGCCATTGTGCGTGTGTCTTTTATGGTTACGAACATGTGAATTGGATTGTATATGAAGATGATTCATACTATCGAATGTTATGTTTAAGTATATGAATGAGTGTGTATATGAATGTGATTTTGTACCTTTGAATGCTATAGTTAAATATGTGAGTTAGTATACGTATGAGTACGATCTTGATCTATTGAAGGCTATAAATATAGAGTTATGTTATATGTTCTTTAGTTTTCTTTTATAGTGGTATCGGCACGTTGGATGCGTTTACATCTCATGTATGATTATATGTATTGTGTAGTGACATGGAAGTGTTGTGTTGACTCTGTCAATCGGTTTTCGACCAACGTGTGTGTATTGGCATATTAGATGTATGTTTAAATATCTAGTGAATCTGCATGATGGTTGTGTGCGTTATTGCAGGGTAGTTGTGTTGCATGTGAATGGGTTTTCAGTTAAAGTGTGGGTTTTTTGGTATGATAGCTACATGTTTAAATGTTTAGTGACTATGCATTGTGCATTTTCTGATTTCTGATACTTTGGTGATTTCGGTAAGTGCTTATGAGTTTGTATGTATGTATGTTTATATTTCTTTGTATGATAATACATGTATTAGTATAGTAATGTGGGTGTGTAGAGTACTAGCTTTGTGTTTGGGTTCAGCTAGTGATTGGTCATTGTCTGATAGTGTATGCATGTTCTAATAGTTAGTGATTATGCATTGTGTTTTCCCTAATCTTCGGTACTTCGGTGAACTCGGTAAGTGTATGCATGTGAGTTCAAGTTTATATGTATTTCTGCATGATATTGTTTGATCTCTGATATTATATAATCTGAGTAAGTGCATGTAAGATTTAATTGTATTCTCGCATGATGATGTATGCACGTTGTTCAGTGTCCTTTTGTGTCTGTTCCTCCCCACTAAGCGTTATCGCTTAGCACGGGTTCTTTCCCGTGTAGGTGGTAGGTATTTGGTTCCGCTCGAGTCGCGCATCTGCAGGGTCAGCCACATAGGAGTTAGAATTATTTTGTTATTTTGTATATTCAGCTCCTGTATTTTGGATTTTGTATTTTTATAGCTTTTGTATATATAATCATATGTAAGGATCTGGATATAATATTTTGGATGATATAAATGCTGTTATATTTACGTATTAAGTTATTCCTATGTTTTATCTATCGCCTTATGCTTCCGCTTAGTGTGTGTTTGCATGTATGTGAGTGAGCG
The DNA here is from genome assembly GCA_947683425.1 of Excoecaria cochinchinensis. Classification (NCBI taxonomy): domain Eukaryota; kingdom Viridiplantae; phylum Streptophyta; class Magnoliopsida; order Malpighiales; family Euphorbiaceae; genus Excoecaria; species Excoecaria cochinchinensis. The sequence goes on along the minus strand of CANTUQ010000177.1, from coordinate 477,217 downwards.
TCGGTAGCGCACTCCGGCGTCCTTCCAATGGGGGCATAGCGGGTGTTATATTTAGTGGTATCAGAGCGCCGATTTGGCGGTTCTGGTTCCCTTTGTTTGTTTGAGTGTCTAGTCTTTGCATGCGAGTCAGTCTTGTATCGTGGCCTAATGCAGATGTGTCTTGTCTTGTGTCCTGTCTAGATGGAGTATGATCCTAGTGAGAATGTGGGCGAGACAACGAAAAGTGTGAATCCAGTTGTGGCTGATCAGAGTGTTTCTGAACATCCTTTGGTTGGAGATTCCGGTCCTATTTCTGATGATAGGACGTTAGTGCAAGGGTTGATACGGATCTTGGATAGGTTGACTGCTCCTCGAGCTTCTCAAGATTATGTTCGGAAGGTACCTCAGAAGAGAAAGGTGTCGGGTAGAGAAGTGCCAGTGGGAGAAAGGATTCAGGAAGCTTCGATGTGTCAACAATGTCAGAAGCAACACTGGGGCAACTGTAAGAAGATTAGGGGACTGCCGACATATCAGTATTGTCAGAAACAACATCGGGGTTTGTGTCCAATGATGACTGGAGCTTATTTGAAATGTGGTAACATGGAACATCAAATTGCTAATTCCCCTAAGACGAGTGAGAATCTAGCTCGACAAACTAGAAGGGATGTAGAGGAATTGCTTAGAGCCGCTCGTGTGCCATCAGAATTTATTGCGCACCGCAGTGAGGTGACAGAACCTGCAGAGCCTTCCGATAAGTTGCATTGTTGTACTTTCGATTATTTCCGATTTGGGTTGTTTGGATAAGTTGTTAGCGGGGAAATTTCGAGGACGAAATTTCTTTAAGGGGGAGTGATTGTAACAACCCAAAATGGCCCTAGTCGGATTTGGCATGCCAAGTCGAGATTTCAAGGGTAATTCGGTAATTTGGGCATGTGAAATTTGAGTTTTTTAGGACCTAATTGAAAAGATAATTTAAGTTATTAAGGAAGGAATTGTGTTAGTGAGTAAAGTGTAACTTGCCAAGGACAAAAAGGGAATTGTTAAGGATCCAAGTGGGTTTTGCCAAAGGACTAAAGAGTAATAAGACAAGATATTTTAATATTGGACCAATAGGAGGCTGCCATGTGGCTTGGTGGGTGTGTGCAATTAATGTGAAAAGAAGAAAAAGGAAGAGAAAAGAGAGAGGGAAGGCAGATCACGTTTCCTTGCTCTATTTTCTCCTCCTCTTCCTATTTTCTCTTTTTTTTTCTCTTCACGTTTCTTGCCCTCCATTCCCTGGTTGCGTGTGTGAGCTGGAGTAGATCGGGAAGATTTATAGGCTGCTTCGAAGGGGTAAGTTTGGGTTTTAGGGTTTCCTACGTTTGGGTTCTTCCTCTTTTTCTTTTGGTTTTATTTGAGTTAGCGTTTGGATTAAGAGATTTTTGGGTTTTTATTGTGCAAGCTTTGAGTGGCAAGAAGAAGAATAAGGGCAAGGAAATGATTGAAGGTTGAAGAAGAGTGATTTTGGATCTTCAATTCTAGGTTTGGGAGCTTTGTTTGCTACATTTTAGTTTGGGAGTTTAATTGAGTTGTCTTTGCCTTAATCCTCATTTAGGTTGTATATGTGTTTGCATTGTTTAATTTTTGGAATTTTGAGTGTCTTGACATGTGTACATGCATGATTTATGTGGGTAATTGTGTTAGTAATACATAATAATGATTGAATTGAAGGTATGTGAGAATTGATAGTGAAATTGCATGAAATTGGGTAAACTCTGTTCTTGGTGCTCTTGGTATGCAATTTTATTTTTTTCCTTGTATTAATGGTTGAATGTTGTGATAATTGAGTGTAATTTGATCATGAGCATGTTGTGGTATTGTAAGCACCGTGTCCCGGAGCGGTCCGGATCAGAGATTACCCTATGATTAAATCGGCATCCGAGCCTGTACAAACGGTTTGTATTTGGAGGCTTTAGTCCCAGCTCCACGAGAAACGAGTCTTTTTACCTTTCGTAGGCAGAAGGGGAGAATACGGGGAGTTTTTAAAGTCCAAAAAAGTATGTTTTCCTCGATGGACGGCCAGCCCGTCGGTCAGGTGGCAGGACCGTCGGATGAATCCTTGTGTCAGAAGGATTCTTTCGACGCCTGTTGGTCAAAATGGCAGGCCCGTCGGTCAGGTTGCAGGGCCGTCGGATGAATCCTTGTGTCAGTAGGATTCTTTCGACGCCCGTCGGTGAACTGCAGGCGCCCGTCGATCATCCCTGGCCTATAAAAGCTTTGATTTTTCCTCATAAAAAGGGGTTGGCAAATTTGCAAAAAGAGGGGAAACTCTGCCAAAATTCACGCGTGTTTTCTCTCTCTTCCAACAAACACATTTCTAAAAAGATCTAACTAATTCAAGAATCAAATCTTCAAAAGAAAGAGGATCTAGTTGATTTTTTTACGGGTTTTTGATTTCCGAAACTCAATTTTCGTCGAACTGTTGAAGACACATTCTATCTTCTACATTTGATCTTTTTGTTCGGACCTTCTCGTGGAGCATGCGGGAAGCCAGACAACAACAAGGAATCCAACCAAAAGGTTGTTCTGAGGGTAAATATTCTGGACCATTTTCTGTCCCTTTTTTATACCTTCATTTTCGATATTATCTTTGCTCTTGTCCCCTTTTTGTATTTCTTGCTTCTATTCTTCTTGGGTCTGTGTAAAATTTATGTTTTTGCTTTTTGAAATTTTTTTATTTTTTCTGGGATAGTGGTGACCGACGGGTCATCTACTTTGACCGACGCCTGTCGGTCACCTTTAAGCATAACCTGTCGGTCACCCTCACAGACGACTCCCTTCGAGTGAGCGACGGGCTGTATTGGTCACCATGACCGACGCTGGCCGGTCATTCAGCATAGCCCGTCGGTGGGTTCTGTCCTACATTTTCAAATCTTTTTCTTTTCCTTTTTGGTTCACTCAAATTTTTATGTTTATTTATAGCTTTTCTTTTGTATTTTAACATCCTTTTGGCTTGTTTTGTGAGAATATGTTCTTGTTTCTTGGACTGGCTGGAGCCTGAGGGAGTTCTCCCGTATATGGCAAGTTCGCCTGGTTTAGTTCCCTATCCTCCACTCTTTTGTATTTCATGTATTTATTTATTGTTTCTCCTATATATGACAAAATTGTTGTATTTCTCGCTAATATAAAAATCGGCCAAACGTTTTATATTTAATAAACTAAATTCTTCATAAAATCAAGGACCCAATGTCCTATTTTTATCCAATAAAATCCTCACAATAGAAATATCCATTTTAATAATGATGCATGCAAGGACCAAAGTCCTCAAAATAAGCAATGCCCCTATTTGTGTATGTATTACATATTTATAAAAGGGAGTTGTATTCCGCTCCTTGCGTTATTGTAATTTATTGCTTTCATTATTTACTCGTTCATTTACCGCTTTCCAAATATGAATAAATGCGCTTTGATTCAATTGCATCGTGTGGAGAGAGAGCGAATTAATGGAAATTAAAATTTGATCATAAAATAATCAAGGTAGAAATTGATGAGAAGTCCCGAACGAAGCTCTGGTTTTTGGTCTCAAAAAGGCGAGAGGTCTATCCGATCACTCATTGGAACTATGACCTCCAAGACACCTCTTGTGTAACGAGACTTTGACGTTAATCCTAGGCTCCTTAGGGCGAGAGGTTTACCCTCCAAGACCCCTTTAGTTGGCCCAAAATGGATACTAAGCGCAGTCTTAGGCTCTCTGAGGGGAGAGAAACTTTCCCAATGTTCTATTGGGTGGCGACTCCATGAAACCTCCTTGTTACCTAAAATAGACGCACTTGCAATTCATTGCAAGCTGTCAACGGACCCTCAAATGCCCCGATCGTCTTAGAGCGGGCCGTCGTACGGGAGGCAAACGGGGCCCGGGCCGCGTCACAGGTATGCATTTGAATTATAAGGCTAGAGTTTGTGCATGATTGAGTGGTTTTTGAAAGGTTTTTAAAAGAGTTTAGGGAAAAGAAGAACTTTTTGCGTTTTGGCTGGGAAAAAGGGAACACGCCTTTGTCGTGAGGACTACATCCATTGCGATCGCAACAGAGACGCATTTTGCCTAGGAGAGAGGAAGAACACGAGTCGTGCAATCCAGCACGAGTCGTGCTCATCACCTCGCCATCGCCTCAGCTCCCACTCGGAGGAAAGGGCATGAGACGTGCTCAAGGAACACCACTCGTGCTCAAGAGCACGAGTGGTGCTCTTGAGACACGAGTCATGCTCCTATGTGCCTCGTGCTGTTTTTCCTTCTCCCTCAGCATGACCAGCCAGTAGCAGAAGAGCATGAGACATTCTCGAAGAACAACATTCGTGCTCTTGAGACACGACTTGCACACATGAGCACGAGTCGTGCTCATGTGCACGAGTCATGCACCGCTCTGCTCAACAACGCTTGTTCAGGCCTCTGTCGCAAGCACGACTTCATGTTGCGATCACGACAGAATTTTCTTTTGCCTGCCCTGTTTTCTGCCCAGTTTTCGAAAACGATCTTTTTCTTTCACTTTGCATCTTTTCTCACTATTATATGGGGCATGTTTTTGTCTAATTATTGTTAGTATTTTTATTTTGAGGTGTGTGATTATAAAATTATAGTATGTCAATAATTAATTATAATATGCTTGGTAATAGTAATTTTGGTAGACTAGTGTTTTGATCTAAAGTATATGATATGCTATGGGACATAAATTGTATTATTGTATGATTAAAATTTTGTATTGATAATCATTGGCATAATAGTGTTTTTATATTTGACTCTGGTATGTTTTAGAATGACGATTATCCTTACATGTGTTTACTTAATTATATATATATATATATATATATATATATATATATATGCTTTGCAATATGAATTATATAATGTCTTTTCTCTTCCTAGTGCATGGTTTGTGTTTATTTGTTCTCCTTGATGGCATGATTAGGATTTTGTATTGATAATCTTCGGCATGATAGTGTTTCCATATCTGACTTTGCTATACTTTAGAATTTTGAATGCTGTTAAAGTGTGTTGACTGCATCATATTATATGCTTTGCATGTGAGTGTATGATGCATGACCGATATTATGAACTTCTTTATATGTCTATCATACTCTGGATTATGCATGATGATATATATTATGTGATTCGGAATATGATTTGTTTTATGCATGACCTGTGAGAGTCAGTCTAGTGGATAGTTAGGCATGCCTAATAGAGCTCCTTAGCTGCAGCGCCCTTTGGACGTTTGGACCCTGATCAGGTCCCTATTTGGTTCCTCGCGAACCCTTTGATGTGTATGGATCTTGTTAAAGGTCCCTTATAAAATATTTTTGAATGTGGAAAATGATGTTGCTTTTCAATTCGTACCCGTAAGGTACTGTCCGTATTCGATTCGTACCCGTAAGGTACTGTCTGTTCACTCGTTATCCACTAAAGTGAGTCAGCAGGTGCATTGTCATTATGTTATGTGTATGAGAATGTGATATCCAAATGAGGATGATAATGAACGAACAATCAGTTAATATGTATATTAATATGGATATGAACTATTGAATGAATGCCTTTAGTATGCAAGCATGATTGTATATGTGTTATGAATATCTGCATATGCCATTGTGCGTGTCTTTTATGTTTATGAACATGTGAATTGGAATGTATATGAATATGATTCGTACTATCGAATGTTATAGTTAAGTATATGAATGAGTGTGTATATGAATGTGATTTTGTACCTTTGAATGTTACAGTTAAATATGTGAATTAGTATACGTATGTGTACAATCTTGAACTATTGAAGGCTATAAATATATTGTTATGTTATATGTTCTTTAGTTTGCTTTTATAGTGGTGTCGGCACGTTGGCATGTGTTTACATCACATGTATGATTATATGTATTGTGTAGTGACATGGAAGTGTTGCATTGACTTTGTCAATCGGTTTTCAGCTAGCGTGTGTGTATTGGCATGTTAGATGTATGTTTAGATATCTAGTGAATCTGCATAATGGTTGTGTGCGTTATTGCAGGGTAGTTGTGTTGCATGTGAATGGGTTTTCAGTTGAAGTATGGGTATTTTGGTATGATAGCTGCATGTTTAAATGTTTAGTGACTATGCATTGTGCATTTTCTGATTTCTGATACTTCGGTGATTTCGGTAAGTGCTTATGAGTTTGTATGTGTGTATGTTTATATTTCTCTGTATGATAATACATGTTTTAGTATAGTAATGTGGGTGTGTAGAGTATTAGCTTTGTGTTTGGGTTCAGCTAGTGATTGGTCATTGTCTGATAGTGTATGCATGTTCTAATAGTTAGTGATTATGCATTGTGTTTTCCCTGATCTTCAGTACTTCGGTGAACTCGATAAGTGTATGCATGTGAGTTCAAGTTTATATGTATTTCTGCATGATATTTTCTGATCTCTGATATTATATAATCTGAGTAAGTGCATGTAAGATTTAATTGTATTCTCGCCTGACGATGTATGCACATTGTTCAATGTCCTTTTGTGTCTGTTCCTCCCCACTAAGCGTTATCGCTTAGCACGGTTTCTTTCCCTTGTAGGTGGCAGGTATTTAGTTTCGCTCGAGTCGCGAATCTGCAGGGTCGGCTACATAGGAGTTAGAATTGTTTTGTTATTTTGTATATTCAGCTCCTGTATTTTTGATTTTTTTTGTTGCTTTTGTATATATAATCATATGTAAGGATCTGGATGTAATATTTTGGATGATGTAAATGTTGTTATATTTACGTATTAAGTTAGTCCTTTGTTTTATCTATCGTCCTATGCTTCCGCTGAATGATCGTATGTATGCATGTGTGTATGCTTCCGCCTAGTGTTTGAATGTGTGTGAGTTAATGCATGACCAGCTCTTGTTCCTCCAAGTTTTAATTCCCCTGTGTTTATGTATGAATGTATGCCTTTTGTTCCGTATCTGTTCGGTGACACCCCTTCTCGTGCGGCTGCCCGCTCCTATCCGGATGAGTTCGCCTACGTATGGGTAGGGGGTGTTATATCTAGTTTCTTAGTTTTGCCTAGGATGGGGACTGAATTAGCTTGAATTGTAGATCTAGTATCGGCTATTAGATTTTAGTTGGGTTAGGTTAAAATTTCATATTTGTATTATTTTACCCTTATCTAATTGCATTTATGAGAGTAGAATATCCTAAGCATTCAATTTATCTTTGGTTGATTTTCTTGATGATTTCTTTTATGTTTGTTATTAGGTTATAATTTTAATTTCTTTCTAATTTTAAAACTCTATTCACTCCAAACAATGACCTCTTAGATTAACACTAGCTAATCATAGATATTTAGTGTAACAATCTCATTTTCCTTGGGTACGATATTTATGGGTCCTAAACATACTCTTACTATATTACTTGATCGAATTGGTGTACTTGTCAATGACTAAACAGTAGTTCAATTAATCTACTTCTTTTTAGGGTGTTTAATGCCATGGTATAAAAATTTGACAGGATAGCTCCCTACAAAGCTCCAATCAAAGGAATGTGAAAGGGACCAGTCCCAGTTAAAGGAAAGCTGAGGCTTATGGTTACATTAGGGAGTGAAGAGCTAAGTTTCATTCAACCCACACTTTTTGGGTGGTTAAGATCCCATTGGGGAAACTTATTCTTTATGACCTCAAAGCTGCCACTTTTATCAGATATCTGATGATGAAGTTCCCTAATCATCAATGGTAATGTAATGAGTTGTATTTAATGGCTCTTAGAAAAAATCTAAAAGAAGAAAGTCTCTATGGAGAAATAGGAATGATGAATTTAAAAGTCATGGAGGTAGTAAATAAAGACAAAGAGAAGTGCACAGAACAATTGGATCCATTAGAGTAGTTTTCTTTAAGCTAAGAGGATCTAGCCTGCTCACATCAATAGAGGAGGCAAGAGAAGGGCTAACAGTAAGGCCAAAATAAAGAAAATGGGGAATAATAACACCATGAATAAATGATGAAGGCTAGGAGAAGAAAAGATTAATGTGAAATGCCTCAATAATTGTTAGAGGAACCAAAATAAAATTGCCGCAAGAAGATTCATCAGTAAAAACTAAGGGTGAAGCAAAAGCAAAAAAAGATAGAGCTACTTGGGTAGAAGAAATAGCCACTGAGGATGAATTGAAACATCAATATTGCAAAATGAACCTTCCACGACAAAAGATACTGGTGTAGGAACATGAGAAATAACAAGCAAAGACCCAATCCTAAGCAGATGTGAAACAACTCAAAGGATTAGAACAACAATTGCGGGAAGGACATTAGCCACTTAGCAACAACCTGATGAATTGAACTGCTCGTCATAGTAGCAAAAAGGTCCCAGACAATGTTATAGCTAAATTTTGCCAAACTTGGGAGGGGGGGGGGGGGGGGGGGGGGGGGAGGGGTGGTTTGTTTGGGGATTAACTGATGGCATCCTTTTGTTGGACTCTAAAAAATCAAAAAATAGAAATAACCATCAAATAAATGAAGAAATATCTAGTCTGAGGCAAAATAGCATGAAAATTTACCAGCCGCACTGGCATTTTGACCCTTATTTAAAGATTTGGCCACAGAAGTGTTGTATTTTGTGGTTGTTAAAATAATTTTAGGAAACAAAGTGTAGACACCGGGTCCTGAGACAGCCCAGATCAGAGTTACCCAATGATGATAAGATGCGTTGTCACAGCATTTTAGAGTGAAAAGATATAAAATAATAAAAAATATTTTAAAAATTAGTTTTGAAAATTGGGGACTTAAATTTATAGTATTTTTAGTCAATTTAAAATTTAAAAAAAAAAATTCGAATCGAGAGTATCGGGCGCGGCGGCGCGCTGGGCGCGAAGAGACGACGCGCCGCGTCGCCAATGCTGCGTGTTGCTAAAAGCGCGCGCGATTTCGCGCAGCCTCGCTGCGTGAAGCCCGTCCCTCTATAGCGACGGGCTTCCCTCCTTTCCGGGCCATCGTTATAGGGTCTGATACCCCTTTTTTCCGATTTTTGGACCTAAAAATCAGTTTTTTATCCCTTTTCTCAAGGTTTTAAGGGATTTTTTCCATTTTTAAAAATTAAAATAGGTAATATCTGATTTAATTAAATTTTATTCCTTTAATTATTTTATTTTTTCTATTTTCTTCATATAAAAAGAATGAGATGAAAACTTAAAAGAGGAATTCTTTTGGGGATTTTTTCTAGGGTTTTTTTGTCTTCATCTTTTTCTTCTTCCTCTTAATTTCTCTAAGAAGAATTCCAAATTTTTCCCCAACAAAAAAATTGAGTTCATCTTTTTAGTTTTTTTTTTCCAATGGAATTTCTTCTAAACACTTTTTAGAAGAAGATTTATTGATGCAATTGAATTTTGAGGCAAACATAATAATTTTTTGCTCTTAAAATTCATTTTTTTTAATTTGTTATTTGTTTTCAATTAAAATTTTTCAAGGTTTTTTATTATTTTGAATCTTTTTTTGATGGACAATGGATTTTGGAGCAAAACAAATAATTGTTTGTTCCTAAAATCGATTTTTTCATTTGATTTTCTAAAAAACAATTTTTTCTCATAAATGATTTTTTTTTGTTTGGAACAAACAAAATAATTGTTTGTTCTTGACATCATTTTCATTCTTTTAATCAATAAAAATCATTCTTTTGGCAAAAAAAATAATTCTTTGTTTTTAAAGAATTGTTGATTTTCTTTCTTCATTTTTAAGCCTATTTTTTCTTGGAATGAAATTCCAACATTTTTATTATTCAATTCTAATCTTGCAAATCAAGAATAAGGAAATCAATCATCTTTTTACCTTCATCGAATCCGAAACTTTGAGGGTAAACATTTCGGGCTTGTTCTTCTTATTCTTTTTATTCATATTTAATTTATTCATGTTCATTCTTATTATTTTCAGTTATTCATTTATTTATTTTGTTTATGTTTAATTTATTACCATGTATATTTTTATTATTATTCTCATTCATTTATTTTATTCATGTGAATATTGATTTCTTTTATTTTTAACATGTAATTAAATTAATTCATTCATCATTATTTTTAACATGTAATTAAATTAATTAATTTTGATTGATCTTTTTGGCATGTAAATGGTTTATATCATTTGTGAACATATTTAATTAATCATTTTTTATTCTTTTCCATTGTCATTATCATATGTTTAATGTTTTGTTCACTTATTTATTTTCATTATTATCATGTTCATATTTGTACACATTAATTAATTAACATGTTGTATTTTATTCCAATTACATCTTTTAATCCACTTATTATTCATAACACATTTTTCTCATTTATTTTAAATTGATAACATTTTAATTCATTTATGATTTTGATATCATTTCATTTTATCTCATTTTATTTTATCTTATCATTTATTTTATATTTAATTGATTTTAATTGATTTTAATTGATTCAATTACTAACATTATTTTTATTTGTGTTTTATTTTATTTCACATCTCATTTTTTGCTTGGCCATTTTTGCGAGCACACGGGGAGATCCAAGAGGCTCGTTCGGGTTACATATTTATTTTCTTCGTTTGTAATATTTATTTATTTTGGCTATTTCATTTATTTTTTCTATGTAATTTTCTTGTAAAATTATTTATTTAGGCCCACTAGAAAGAAAGTCACTAAACATTTTTTTTATTAATTAATTTGAAATTTTTCCTAAATAAAAATGGGACCAATGTCTCAATTTTCTCCATCCAAAATAAAACCATCACATCAAAATTGTTTTATAATAAATATGCATGCGAGGACCAATGTCCTCATCATTAATGAATACCCCAATTTCTGCATGATTTGGATTTTATTTACAATGGGGGTTGTATTCCGCCCCTAGTTTTATTGTAATTTATTTTGAGAATATCCATTTTAATAATGCTTTACTTATTGCTTTTGACGTGAATGATTGCGCCTTAATTAAATGCATCGTATGGAAAGTTGGTGAAACAAAGAATTCAAAACTTAATCATAATATCGATCAAGGTTTAAATAAATGAGAAGTCCCGAACTCACTCTGGTCTTTGGGGCTCAATGAGGCGAGAGGTCTAGGACTTCCAAGACACCTCTTGAGTCTCACCAAAAGACTTCAATTTACAAATCCTAGGCTCCAGAGGGTAGAGGCTGAGACCTCCAAAATCTCCCTGGCTTGCTCAAGATGGATATGTATGCGCCGTCTTAGGCTCGCTGAGGCTAGACGACCCTTCCCAATGTTCTATTGGGTGGCGACTCCAAGAAACCTCATTGTTGCCCAAAATAGATGCACTTGTAAATACCTTACAAGCTTTAATGAATCCCATCCCGATAGCCCTAAAGCGAGCTTTCGGGAGGCCACGGGGTTCGGCGCGCATTACAGTGGGGATTCCACAGGGGACATACTCGAGACTTCGATTCGAAAGTACCTTAATTAAAAATTATGATTGAGTTTTAGTTTAAAAATTTCACCTTCTTTCAAAACTGTATTGCATCACATTAGAGCCTTAGATCTATACTAGTTTGGTCCCTCTTTTAGCCCCGGTGCGTTCTCAAAGCACGACCCTACGTTCACTCAATGTAGGGAAGTGTTAAGGATAATCACCAGCCCAAGCCTTGTACCATCATGGTATATTAAATGTTGACCCAATCGGTCGTTACGCTCATTATGAGATAGACCCGTTGGCAGGGACCATGCTTGGGTAGCCCTAAAGCAACACCACCTTTGACTAAAGCTCATGTAATGGCAATAGATACTTTCCCTAGGTGGTATGAAACGTAATACCTTGCTTGCTATATGGATCATTTCGTATTGGGAAAACCCAAATAATCTAATTGGTCACCTAATCAAAGGCTTTCATGCCCCAATAGGCCCATGTCAACTTATTCGGGCTGCCTAAATACATGATGGTCAAAACCCATACATATGCACATTAGCTAAGAGAGGTTATGCTGCTGGTTTTTCACCATGCACCATGCGTGTCCATCGGATTCCCTGTTAACCCATGGATCAAGCCCACCTAGGACAGAGATCGCACGACCTCGTGTGTGGGGGCAATAAGGTTGGAAGGATCTATCTGCTTACATGTGGTTGTGGATGATGCATTGCATATTCATGTCAGTCATGCACAAATAAATTTCTGTATTTCTTCTACATGTATACATCCTTTTCTTTGCATATAATTATTACATGTACATATTATCCTGTGTATAGTTTTTTAAATGCTTCACATATATCATTGTAATCTCTTTTAGCCATTGTATTCCATTTGTTGTGCAGCACGACCATGCATTGCATATTATTCATGCATCACTCTAACTCTTTAATCTTTCAGCCATCAAAGACCACTTTCCTAGCTGGTTAGGGGTTCTGACAGTCGCATTATCAAAGGGTTTTGATTGAGCAACCACAATCAAGTCAAGTGCAATCAATAGGCATTCAGAGAGTCTCTAGAAATGGCCGATTCATCGAGGGAGGCAGATGCTACCAGGGCCTTAATAGCTGAAGAAGTGGGTCGAAGGTTAGAAGAATTCGAGAACTGGATGATGGCCATGATGGTCACAATGGCTCAACCAGCTGCACCAAAGAACCTGGCGCCTCCTCCCATGAGACAAAATGAACAGGAGGAGGCTAGAGCGGATCAGTAGGAGGATGTACGTCCACCACTAGTGGACCTAGGGGCTGCCACGTCAGGAGGGCAAAAGAGAGGAGTAGCTCATAGAATGGAAGAGGACCTAGAAGGGGATGAATATGGAGAACCCTTGTCAATTAGAAGGAAAGCACCCCAGACAGAAGATACCATCTGGAAGAAGATGGAAGAAAAGTTTGAGGCAATGGCTAAGATGTTGACAAGGGGTCGAGAGATGAACCCCGAAGACAAAGAACTGGATGGAGGAGATCTAATCCCCTTGAACTTTAAGATGCCTGATGTCTCGAAATTTTATGGCACATCGGACCACTGCACACATCAAGCAATACTCTTTGATAATGAAAGGTACCACACTAACAAGGAGGCAGAAGGTAGAATACTTCTATTTAAGTTTGACAGGTCCTACGGTGGGCTGGTATCACGGACTGGATCAGAGAACAAAAGAAGACTGGGATCTGCTGACGGAGGAGTTCCTCCAGCAATATGACTGTAGTACAAGGATGGAGGTCACTTTGAAAGATCTAGAGTTACTACAATAAAAGCCGAATGAGTCATTCCATGAGTACTTGACCCGATGGAGGAATCGGGTAATGAAAATGAAGAAGAGGCCGGACACTCCAGACCAGATCAGGCTGTTTATTAGGAATGCCAGCCCATACTTGAAAGATGGGTTAAAGATGAAGGGGTTGAAGGACTGGGAGTCCTTAAAAGATATAGCGATTGAAGTCGAGGCTAAGCATCTAGATAAAATGGCTAAATCTGCAAACCTGGCCTTAGGAAACAACAGTGGCAATGGGGGAAATACCAAGGCAGCAGAGGTTTTAACCATCGGAATGACTCCTAAACACCTCACCATCTCGAGCAAGCCTCTATCTTGGCACTTCACTCGTCTCATCAAGGAACGGAAGTTGCAACCCTTACCAGCTAGGCCTGCCCCAAGTCAAGGAAAACCGAGGCACAGAACAGACTGGTATTGTGCGTATCACCAGTATATAGGGCATCGGACAGACTATTGTCGCCCTCTGAGAGATCGCATTCAAGAAATGATCTTTGGCCTGGATGAAGAAAGAAATGATTAGAGTTGTTGTAATGCTTTTCATTTTCTAAAGTGTATTCTTGAACTATGCACCTGTTTATCTTTTCTGCATTAATAATATGGGCTTTGCTTATATATGCATTTTTATATCTTATTGCATCAAGCCTAAATAATAATCATGATTAAGGCATTGGTTTAAAACATCGTTTCATTTGGTTTCAATAAATAGTAATCTTAGTTGCACCTAATTTGACTCCTGAGGTGAGATAAAATTTAAGAGAATGAAAAAAAAAAGTCTTTGCCTGGACCCATGAAGACATGCCAGGAGATAATCGTAAAGTTATCAAACACACCATTCCAATATATCCCGATCATGGACCAGTCAAGTAGAAGCTCAGAAGACCAGGCCGGAGGGGGCAGAAAAGGTCAAAAGGAAGAATCCACAAGCAGAGATGAAGCTAAAATTTTTGGTCGGAGTTCAAAATCGGATTTAGTTGGTCAATGCTATCCCAAGTCAAGAAGAGAAGGGGTACGTGTATGTGTAAACTATCAGGATTAGGACAAAGCTTATCCTTGGAAAAAGAACAAGGAAAAAGAGGATAAAAAGGAAAAGAACAAAAAGCAAGCACAAACAAAAAAAGAAAAAAAAAAAAGAAGAAGAAGGAAATAAAAAAGATAGAAGGAAAACATCTTGGGGGCAAGTTTTACCCAAATCCTGTTGATTTGTACATGTCCATATCCTACCATTCTTCATGGTTGTCAAAAGGGAAAGGACCAAAACGCTGATCTGCAAACCATCTACCCATTTTATCTATATGAAGGGTAAACTATACAAGCAACAAGTTGATGAATGAGGAAGGAGCTAAGAGACGGAAGAAATCTAAGCCAAAATTTGCACGACCTATATGAATGGTTTTAATGCCTATTGTCCATTCCTTTGGAAGTATAGGCAATTTGTTAATGCAAAGTGTAATAACTGAAGTTTATAAACCTGAAAAAAAGTGAAAAGTGAACATGTGTATATGTACATTGATTGGTGTTCAGCAAGTGTACTGAATCGACAAGTAATATAGCGAGTATAATTAAAGACCAGCGAATATCGAACCCAAGGGAAAAAGGAGTATCACGTTAAACATCTATGGTTGAGTGAAATTGAGATATCCCCAAATTGTTTGGTTGAAAATTCTAAACTAAGCAAGAAAATAAATTAACGAATTAAATATAAAATTGTTCATCAAGAAATTACTCAAGGATGAAATTGGATGCTTAGGAAATTCTATCCTCATAAATGTAATTGAAAATGGTAAAAACAATACCAACATGAATTTCTGGATAACCCAACTAAACCCAAGCGTCAAGTTCGGTTTATTTTCCCAATACGGAGTCAAACAACCCATAACTTAATTATCTCACTCGCCACTCTAGTCTTAAATCATAAAATTCTGCACTTCTAGATTTCCAATCGGAGTCATCCAAAAGATACAGGAAGAATGATAAAAACTTAATATAAATAATTAGCATTCCATTCCGAAGCAAGCCTTATGATTAGCATGAGCATGGGTCTAACATCCTAAGTATGAAGTAATTTCCCATTCCGGAGTCAATTAATCCAAGACCCATCTATTCCTCACATTTTTGGACTTTCTAAAACTAACATCTATAAATCAAGCGTCCCATTCCTGAGCAAGCAAAATCGATAGATGCAGAGATATAAGAATAGAGTATAAACAAATTACAACAATAATCAGATTTGAAATCAATCATCATTTTGGACTAAATCATAATCAAACCCAATAATCATTATAAATGCAGAAAATATAACAAGAGAAATAAAAGAAATCATGAAAATATTCATTAAATCCGTAATTCCAAATACAAAGTATGATTCAAGAACCCCTAAGCATGAGTAACTACTCTAACATCAAGAATATAAACATAAAATATGAAAAGTTCAAGTTTAGAATACACCCTTGATGAGAGAGAAAATAGATCGTGAAGCTTTTGTTCTTCAACCTTGGAATTCCTTGAATCCCCAACAATAAATTTAAACTAAATTAATATCCATAATTTAAGAACAAAATTGAAAAAAATCAAGTAAATCTAAGCGACCACATTATTTAAAATGAAAATTAAAACCTAAAACAAATATAAAAAGCTGCCTAAAAAGAAAACTAAAACTAGCTATCTAAAATAAAAACCTCACACCCCTTGAAGATGAAACGGCGCTTTGATTTTAAAGTCAGGAGAAAAGCACAGCTGTGCTTTCATAAAGCACAACTGTGTTCTTGAGTAAGTAGCACTATAGGGTTATGGGAATAGTGTAACACAACTGTGTTTCTAGCAGAAACACAGCTGTGCTATGGGCAAGAGAATGCACGTTGTTGCTCCGTGAGCGCGCGCCTCCTGCTACGTAACACAGCTGTGTTTTGCGAGAAAACACAGCTATGTCGTCGGCTGTTCATGCTGTTGCGCCCTCCCTTCAAAAGCACAGCTGTGTTATGAAAAGCACGACTGTGCTTTAGGCAAATTTTGCCCTCTTTCACCAATTGTTCCTCAAATCAATCCCGAACCTCCAATTTAGCTCCGGATTAAAATAAAACACATGAAAACATACCAAAACCTATTAAAAATTATAATTGCAACTTAATATAATTGCAACTTATCAACTACCCCAAACTCAAACCTTTACCCGTCCTCAAGTAAACTGAATGAACCACATTCTCAATCATTTTAATCTCAATAAAAGAAAATGAGGAGTCATTCTCAATTAAGGAACAGGAAGATAGGCCTGTAAATACCAATGCTCACTAAATAACAAATAAACACAAGAACATACCAAACAATTTCTGTGTGTGTGTGCCAAAGGCCAAAACAGAATTTTTATCATTTAAAAACAAAACTTCTAGATACAATGTTGGGAACAAAAATCAACTCGAATGAACGAATGCACTCATGGCTTTTCACTTAAAGCTCAAGAAACACCATATGCCTCTTCTTATATACCAAACCTTACTAGAAGGTCATCTCCGCTAAATCGGACAAGACAAAATAAAGAATCAAGTGGTCTTACATTTTGGTTGTAACGTTAGGCTTAGGTAGATTGGCTAACAAAGGAAGATCAAGTCACTAGAGAAAAATGGCCACTACCTAAACAAAACCACAATCACCCAACTGTACTAATGAATATTCCCAACCCAATTACATACCATCAAAACAAAATTAGTCTTAAAGACACCTTAGCTCATTAAACTTAGCTCAAAATAATAAATGCTACATAATATTCAATAATGATCATCACAAGGCACTAGTTCAAGTTTTATTAACTTTTGTACCCCAAACTCACATTTTGCTCAGTTAGCTAGGAAAAACTTGCAATGGTTCTTCTTCTTTTTCAATTTTTTTTAAGAAGCATAAAAAACCAGCTAGCCATTAACAATTTATGAAGTACTAAATTAATCCAAAAATCTCAACGAGAACTAAAATTGAGCTCTAATATTCAAAAGACCAATAAACAACTTAAATCACATTCCCCTTTGTCAACCCCAAACTCATTTCTTTAAATAGGCTCAACTCTCCATTACACACACCAATCAATTTTCAACAGAAATTTACACCAAAAATTGACAAAAACTAAACTCCCTTTTACCCAAAATACAAACCCGTCCTTACTGGAGTGGCCACTCTTCAAAGGGGAGGCAAAAATCATTTAAGGCTAAAGGTAGTTTTAATATGTGTAACAATAAAACAAGCACGGATTTAGCACACTAAAATAATAGGCTCAACGGGCTAACAAGAGACTATGAAATTGAGGTAAGAAAAGTCATCTAAAGTAGCTATTCAAAAAAGGATTGCCTAAATCATTTTCTAAGTTATGCCTCATCCAAAGGTCGATTTGATGGGTAATCAGAAAGGTTCTAGTGCTCTTAGTGAGTTTTCATCTAATTCCCTAATTGCAACTAGATTTTTCTCATTTTAAAAATAGGCCCAAAGTGCTCAAAATTTAGAAATTGCAAAGTATAATTACATGCAATCTAGCAAACAAAGATACAAATAGGACTATTTCTTACTCAACTTAAAATTGAATGAAACATAAATTTCTAACACTGAGGTCAAAATTATTCACAATTGAGAACTACTAGGATAAAACAAAAATTTAAATCAAGGCTAAATCAATAAGAACAACCATAACAATATCCAGGCAAAAACTTGGCTTAAACACACCACAAACAAAACAAAAATAATTAAAAACTACTAAATTTTTTTTTCAAAAAATTACTCTAAAGATATAAAACGACACAACAAACTAAAAAGACACAACAAAATGAAACTGATTTTTGGTTTGAAAAATTTAAATGGTACTCCACCCCAAACTCAAAATGTTGCACTGTCCTCAGTGCAAGAAAGTGAAGCACATAAAGATATTTCTCAAAACATTTTCCCCCATGCTGCGCAAAAGCTCATAGAAATTTAAAATTCATTACAATCATCACAAAAATGGCAAACATAAAACAATTACTGTGCAAAACTAAAAACAATGCAAAATTCCTGCATGCCACCTGTGCAAAATAAAGAAAACTCAAAACCTGTGCAAAAATCCAATAATCAATGTGCAAAATGAAATACTCTGAAATCTGTGAAATTTATAGCCAACACATATAATAAGTCTATCCTATCACACGGTATTGGCTCAGACACACAATTCCAAAATATAACAAAGTAAATAAAATCATACATTGCTGACTACATCAATTTCATTAATTACAAAATAAATAGATTACAAAATCTGTTGTATAAGAATCACTTCCTGAAAGATATACAATATATCATTGTGGTGGCTGTCTCAAATGCGGGGGAAATACAGTGGAAACAGGTGTAAAAAATCCATGAATCTCACTGCTCAACCTGTCCAACTGTGTAATAATCCTCTACTGAAATGCTCCCAAGAATGTGTCTCTCCGCTCGGCTCCCAAGACCGTCTCTTTGTGCACCTGCTCCATCTGAGTCTCTATGGAAGACAATCGCTCCCAAGCTCGCTGCACTGATAGGTCCATACCAGAGATCAACTGGTCACTCTGAGAGGTAGCTGCCCTAACCTCCGCCAATCCTCTGCTCAACTCATCCAGTCTCTCCCAAACCCTCTCCTAGAAGACTGCCTGCTCCCTCCTCGACTCACTAAAAGAATCATGAAGCATGCTAACTGAAGTCTCAAATCGTGTCATCATAGCAGTCATAGACCGCATCTCGGATATCAAAGTCTGGACCACTGAAGCATTTAGATGTGAAGCTGAGGGTGGAGGGGCTGTGGAAGAAGACGGCTCATCATGCGCCTGAGCATAGCGGCTCATATCTGGGGGGGAGAATGGAATGTCACTCCTCTGCCTCACCCTCCTACTGGAAGTAGTGGCTATCGCTCTCTGTGGCGGAGGTGGTGGTGGAGCATCAATATCGGGATCAACTGGCTGGTGGCCACCATCGTCAGAATCGCCCTCTCTATCATCACCAGAGTCATGGGCATCTATCTCCTCCACTCTCTTAAGTCTATATCCATTATCGGAAGAAGGATCCTCTATAGAAATCATACACCTGAGTCCTACCTGCTCATCAATCAAGTATAATGACCTCAAAGCTGGTCCCATGTCAGGAGTAGGCAGATGTAGGGCTCTCATAATCAAGATGATCAATCCACCAATCCCGATCCTCTTCCCTGAAGTAGCTGTAGCTCTCTTCAGTGGTTTACACAACCAAGGTACGGCATTAACTCGGATGCCGGACTCCATAGCATAAAGAAAAAATAAGTCTGGTGTGGTCACATTGCTGGGACACCCTGGTCGCATGAACACTGAAGAAGTCATCACTCTATGCAAGTACTGATAGACTGGAGAGCGGAGCTTTGTTGACTTGGTGTTTCTCGCATGAAAGTCCATATTGGGCTTCCCGATAATAGCCCTATGTGCAGCTGAATCACCCACAATGTGCACCTCTCCATCTACTGGCAACCTCAAGTATCTAGCCAGGTCAGAAATCGATAGAAAATAAGGAGTATTGTTGACTATAAACTGAATGGTATTTACATCATCCTTAGATAACCTTAGAGAGTACTGAAAAGTACTAAGAAACTCCAATGTTATTGTAGGATGAGTTGGACCATTCAGAGAAAAGAACTCCTCCCATCCAATATTCCTTAGTAAAGATAATACCCTCTCTTGAATGCCCAGGTCAATGAGTGTCTTCATACTCATAAACCTATTAGTAACAATAATCTTTGCAGCCAGCTTATTGAACAAAGTGCACTGTGCTGGAGTCAACAAATCAAGAGGCGAAATGGGCGCTGATGGTTACTCCTCTCTATTACAAACCATGGTTCCTAAAAAGAAAGTATAAACTTTATCCAAAACATTCTTAGTTTCATTAAGTGCAAACCACATATATGGCTAGATTGAAAGAACAATAACAATACTCACCAGAACTTCACAACAGAAATTTGCAAAATAAATAATATTTTCTAGCTAATGAAAATGCAAAATATGGAAAATTAAGCATCAGGCATATGTATAAACAATTCGAAGTACAAAATCAATGCACAAACTTAGTCAAAATTGGAAAATTGCACAAATTAGAATTTAAAGAAATTAAAAATGAAAATCACAAGGTGAAGAAAAAAATAAGCACAAGTAATTAATCCCTAAAGTGTATATACCAAAAAATAATATAAATGCAATTTAATGGAAAATAAGAGTGAGAAATGCAAAGTTTGCTTTAAACATGCTTTATGGATAGCAAAATGTATATAGGGTAAAATTCAAAGTCGCATGTAAATAAGAAATTGAAAATTTGGCATCCAATGCAACTCATCCTAATGCCATCAATTCGGGAGCTAGCAAACATGCATTTGTCTCAATGTAATCAAGCACAATTATCAATTGCATCTAAATTAAAAACTAAAGCAATAGTAAATACTTCTAAAACAAAATAATGCCAAGCACAATCTCAAGCAATTTGAATTTAACTTGCAAAATTTTCTTTCCATATTCATACTATGCATAATGCCCCAATTATATCACAAAAATTCAATTCAGAATTCTAAAGCTCAAAATCTCAATTTTTAGCAAGCTAATTTCCAAGACAGAATGCAAGAACATATCCCATCTAACACAATGATTATGAAGCTCAAATTCAATTCTAATGGCACCCATCAACTCAACACTGCTATAAGAGCAATTAAGCACAAACACAAATATGAAACTTGGCTTAAACTGTAAATGCTCAATGTACAATATGTTCAGATAAAGCTCATTCATTACAAGTTCCAAATCAGCAGTGAGCATGCCAACAGTGACCTATGTGCATGTTCAAGCAACCCGATTCATGCCAACTAGATAAGAACAATACCTCAACAAATCATATTAACAGAGTTGGGAAGAAAAAATAAACAATTATGTTGCATTTTCACGTTACAAGTCCTAAATTTCGACATGAATTTCTCATTTAAGCATTTCATCAAGCACCTGGTGAGCAGGATTATAAACAAAAATATTTAGCACAAATTCCTCATCCTAAACACCCATTAGCAAGAGAAGAACACATCTCAATTAACAATTTCAACAACAACATAAATTTAATTGATTGAAGCTCAGTGCACAATGGAATCAGAAAAAGAACGAAAAAATTTGAATGAACAGGGTGAGAAAATGCGTACCTGGAATCTGTAGAAATTAGCTAACTGACTTAAAAATTTTGTAAGAGAAATAATGGGAGAGAGCTCTTAATTCTTAACCCCTAAAATCTAGAATTTTTGCAGAAATTTGGGAGAAATCAGTATCGAGCATAAAAGAAGAGAAATGCAGAATTACGATGAAAAGAATTCCATTTAAGCTCTATGAAAATGAATAAAATAAAAATTACCTAAGATGAGCTTGGATTGTCAATGAAGATCGAAGAGAAAATTGAGAGAAAATTTTTAAAATGAAGAACAGGGGGGAATAGGTTAGGTCACACCCCAAAGTGGCCCTAGAAGAATTACAGAGTTTTGTTCGAAAAAGGTAAGTTTATGTGCGAGAGTTCTGTCGCGGGTGCGACAGAGCCCTCCAGTGGTTTTCGAACTTCAGTTGTTTGGTGCGGGCGTGAGCGTTCTGTCACGAGCGCGACAAGCGTCGCGAGCGCGACAGAACCCCCTCGCGAGATGTGTGCATAAGTGGGTGTTAAGAGACCTTGAGATGTGTATTGGACACATGGTATCATAGAAGAGTAACAAGTGTCATCGTAGAAGAGTGACAAGTGGCATCATAGGGTGTTGACACATGGCAACTTGAGAGGGTGACACTTGGCAAGAGACTTAAGTGTGGGTTATAGGAGAGTGACACATGGCTTTGTAAGGGAGTGACATGTGGCAAGAGATGAATTTAATATGAATTGAATGGAAAAATAGTTAGTTTGGTTAAAAAGGAACAAGATGAACTAAGTGGACTAAAGGGGATAAACATGGTTGACTAAAGGTAAAGTTATAATTAATTTAAAGTGGTTAACATTAAAGGAAGCAGTAATTTTGGGATGAGTATGAAGTTGGCTGCCTTTTTCTTCTTCTTATCACGTTGGATTTGATTGGGACATTAGCTTTTGTTTTCTTTCTTTCTTCTTTGGATTCTCTACCATTTCCTTACTTTGCTCTCTCTTTGTTCTTCTCCCTTAGATTATTTTGAGTGATTCATTTGGGATAGTTTGAAGAAAGTAAAGTGAAGAGTTGAGTTTGATCTTCCAAGAGGGTAAGTTTCTTCTCCCGTAGATTGTTTTGAGTGATTCATGTGGGATAGTTTGAAGAAAGTAAAGTGAAGAGTTGAGTTTGATCTTCCAAGAGGGTAAGTCATGTGTTTTAGATGGTCCTAATCTTTTGTTTTGCATATTCCTATTTTGGATTTGAAGTGAAAATAAAGAGTAACCCAAGTGTTTTACTTGATTTTGTCAAGCTGCGAACAAGAAGGTGGACAAAGGCAAAGAGAAAGTCGGATTTGAGTAAAAAGCGCAAGATCAAGGTTCTAAGAGGTAGGGATCGTGTACGGTTTTCTTTTACTCATTTTGATTGCTTGTTGTCATATATGATGCTTGAATATGCATATGTTGTGGTTATATGAGTGTTAGATGAGTTGTACATGTTTTATAGTTGTGAAGTGTGTTATGGGTAAAATTCTGTTTAGTTGTTCATAGACCTCTGTGTGTTGTTGTTACCATAGGTAGCGTTTCAGAGCTCCAATTGAGTTTATTCCAGTCGTATCTGAAGCTTAAAATCCGTGGCTAAATATGTCTAAGAGGGTACTCGAGCTAGTTTTGGCTATAAGTATTCCAAAAGTAGTTAAAACGTAGGTGACCCTGTTCTGGCGGGTTCACTGGAAAAGTAGAGGTTATTTAGATCATATCTTAAGTTGTAGATGTCCAAATGACCTGAAAATTGTCCCATTTGAAAGATAACATCTTAGGGAACAATATTTATGAAGACCATTGTGCCTAAACTTGTGGTCTAGATGGTGGTTTTTGCGATTCAAGTTTAGGGTAAAAAGTGGTGCCGTGAGGCACCATAGGCGAGTCTCTATCGCGACCTCGCGACAGAGCAACTCATTTTAAGCTTTTTCTCCTTCATTTTGAGCTCCTAGTTGCATGGGTCAACCCCTCGCCTTTCCCCTCAACTAAATTGTATATTTTCTTGATGTTTTACTCCCCGGAATGAACCCGTATTATCCCGGAATGTTTCCATGATTTATACCCTACATGTTTAGGGTTATCAAATGATTATAGGATTAGTTATCTATGTAACCAATGCTACGGCACAAGAGTTAGCGTTGACCATGAGATGCCATGTGATAGGAATAGTTATATAATGCATTTGGTATAGAGTATAGAACCCTTATGCAATCTATCTTCTGTCGCGAGCGCGACCTCTCGTCGCGATCGCGACAGAGAATCCCTTCTCGTCTTGTTCTACTTGCTTTGAAGAGTGTTTCCTTTTGTCTTTCTTTGCATGAGGTATATGTAATGAAATTTGAATGTTACATGCTTTTAATTGTTGAATATGATTAATAAAGACTGTATATGAATTAAATGCCTCTGAAGTTGATGGGTGCACTTGAGTTATAATCTATGCTTTGGCATTAGAGTAGCATATAATTGAGTTGTTATTGAGCCTGATTACCGTTATAGTGGATAGATAAGCATGCTTATAACGGGCTAGAGTGCGGCTGCTACATGTTGGCCTTAATTGTGCCCAGAGTTCGGAATACCTCGTGTATTCCATAGAGTTGAGTTAATTCTCCACATGTAAGATACTTTAAACAGTATCCAGAGTTACCCGTATCCACCATGAAAGGAATTCAGGCTTATTGTTATTGTTAGTGTATAGTGAACATGAAATGATTGTATGTAGTGTTACGAATAAAAGTTAAAGTACATGAGAATAATGAAACGTGATAGTGGTGTATACAAGTATATGTTTATATGAATTGGAATACATGATTTACGTGAGAGTAATGTTTAAGTACATTACAGTTCTGCATACAAGTGTATGATTACATGAGTATGTTGACATGAATGTGAACACATGATAGCATGTATTTGAATAAATGATATGTATAAGTTGTAGAGTACATGAATAAGTAAAAGAGTAGATGTTATATATATGTGAGCTCATAGTATTTGATATTTAAACATGCAACCTATACACGTATAAAAGCTATATGCATGAGCTAGTTGATTTTATTACATGAATTGTGTGAATTATTTGTGACTTCGTAAAGAAGTCCTTTGCATTATTTTCATCCCCACTAAGCGTTATCGCTTAGCACGGATGTTTATTTCCGTGTAGGTTTATAGGTTCGGACCAGTGAGCGGACATCTACGGGTTAAGGCCACTAGGAGTTTTTGCTATACCTTTTTGTATAAGAAAGAGTTAGAGTTTTACATTTTGAGTAACATCATTATGTAATATAAGTAAAAAAACCACAAGTAAAGGTACATGTAAATGTATATGTAAAGCTAAATGGAAACAGATGTAATATGAACATGTAAATGTATATATAGTTAATATGAAATGCAAGTGGGCCCTAGTGTAGTATTTAATTACTTTTAAATGGATGTGTTTATGCTATCGCTTCCGCTAATGCATGTACATGTATATGTAAGTGTCCGCGCAGCACCCCGATATTCCTTACCGGGGGTATGGGGGTGTTACAGGTGAGAAGAAAAGAGAAAAGAGCGGTGAGAAATGAACACAGAGTGTTTTAAAAGGGCCTGGGCAAAAAGCACACCTGTGCTTTTGAAAGAAGCGCAACTGTATTTTACAGATCGCTGCATATCACCGCTCTTTAAATGAAAGCACAGCTGTGTTTTCGCGTTTGACCTGACGCTACTGCCCTGTTAAAATATATGTCACGGTGATAATAGATTTAATTATCACCGTGAGATACTTGTAAAATGCTACTGCTCCACTACTCCACTGAACAATTTTTTTTTTGAATTCCAAGTTATTCTCCCTGTTAAATTCCAAAACAATAAAACAAACTAAAACCAATTAAACCAAAAATTAAAAACCAACAAATTAAACATTAAAACAACAAATTAACATTCTAACACTACCAAAACCAACAAGATCAAAAATTTAAGAAATATTCATTTATTTTTATTTTTATTTTTATTTTTTTATTTTATTTTATTTTATTTTTTAATAAAATAAAAAAAATCAAAAACTAAACAACTAAAAATTAAAACATAAAACACAAAAATACAGATAAATGGCAAGAAATTAAAGAGGAAGGGTTAAGAGAAAGTTCTGGTTTATTGAGTCCTAGCTCGACTCATGTTACTCTCTGGTGGATGAGCTTGTGAACCAAATAATGGTCTTTCCGGTGTTTGCTCCTCATTTTCCCCCATCAGTAAGAGAAAATCATCGAAACCCATCAAGGTGGAAAATTCCATGTCTTCGATGAAGTATGACTCCACCTTGGGTTCACTATAAACGAACTCCACTGGCTCTTTTAGCCTAATTAAATCCTTCAAATGAACTGAATTCAGTGCTTCCATTTGAGAATCGCACAACTCTTTCTCCTTTGGTGTAATATCCTGCACATAAAAATTAACATCAGTTTCCAAACAACTACAAGATTTGTCTTAAAAAATGATTAGCTTCTTTTTTTCTTCATGCAACCCATCCTCAAAAATTTCAAAATTCTCTATAGTATAATTATAGGTGCATAACTCAATTCACCACCATCTCCTTGATCACCTGAAGAAACAATTAAAAGCTCCAACTTGGATTCCAAATTTTGGATCCCTAATGCTTGACTTCTTAGTAGATTCTCTTGAGTTTTGATCCTCTCCTCTTGGTAGTTGATTGTAGCCTGCCACTCCCCCTTTAATATATGTAGTTGATTGCTTCTCTCTGTAATATATGTAGTCTAGAAGACTTTTGATTTTGGCAACGTTAGACTCTTGTGATTCCCATTAAGAGTAAGGATCTTCAAAGGACGGTGAATAGGTGACTGGTGAAGGTGTATACAATTGTCGTAACTCTTGCATCTGCCTCATCATATCATTTACTTTAGCTCGCAAAAGAACCAACTCATAGTCTTGATCACTATGTTGCATCATTTTGAATATACTGTAAAATTTTCTTGCAAAGATAAATACCAAATTAAAACAAAGAAAAATAAAAATCTCAAACTAACTCAACTAAAGATATGAAATAAATAACACAGTTTTTCCCCGGCAACGGCGCCAAAAACTTGATCGGTGTTCAGCAAGTGTACCGAATTCACAAGTAATATAGCGAGTATAATTAAAGACCTGTAAATATCGAACCCAAGGGAAAAAAGGATTGTCACGTTAAACATCTATGGTTGAGTGAAATTGAGATATCCCCAAATTATTTGGTTGAAAATTCTAAACTAAGCAAGAAAATAAATTAACAAATTAAATATAAAATTGTTCATTAAGAAATTACTCAAGGATGAAATTGGATGCTTAGGAAATTCTATCCTCATAAATGTAATTGAAAATGGAAAAAACAATACCAACATGAATTTCTGGATAACCCAACTAAACCCAAGCGTCAAGTTCGGTTTATTTTCCTAATACGGAGTCAAACAACCCAGAACTTAATTATCTCACTCGCCACTCTAGTCTTAAATCATAAAATTCTGCACTTCTAGATTCCCAATCGGAGTCGTCCAAAAGATTCAGCAAGAATCATAAAAACTTAATATAAATAATTAGCATTCCATTCCAGAGAAAGCCTTATGATTAGCATGAGCACGGGTCTAACATCCTAAGTATGCATTAATTTCCCATTCCGGAGTCAATTAATCCAAGACCCATCTATTCCTCACATTTCTGAACTTTCTAAAACTAACATCTATAAATCAAGCGTCCCATTCCGTAGCAAGCAAAACCGATAGATGCATAGATATAAGAACAGAGTATAAACAAATTACAACAATAATCAGATTTGAAATCAATCATCATTCCGGACTAAATCATAATCAAACCCAATAATCATTATAAATGCAGAAAATATTGCAAGAGAAATAAAAGAAATCATGAAAATATTCATTAAATCCATAATTCCAAACACAAAGTATGTTCCAAGAACCCCTAAGCATGAATAACTACTCTAACATCAAGAATATAAACATAAAATATGAAAAATTCAAGTTTAGAATACACCCTTGATGAGAGAGAAAATAGATCTTGAAGCTTTTGTTCTTTAACCTTGGAATTCCTTGAATCCCCAAAAATATAAATTTAAACTAAATTAATCTCCACAATTTAAGAACAAAATTGAAAAATTTCAATTAAATCTAAGCTACCACAGTATTTAAGATGAAAATTAAAACCTAAAACAAATATAAAAAGCTGCCTAAAAGGAAAACTAAAACTAGCTATCTAAAATAAAAACCTCACACCCCCTGAAGATGAAACGGCGCTTTGATTTTAAAGTCAGGAGAAAAGCATAGCTGTGCTTTTATAAAGCATAGCTGTGTTCTTGAGTAAGTAGCACTATAGGGTTACGGGAACAGTGTAACACAGCTGTGTTTCTTGCAGAAACACAGTTGTGCTGTGGGCGAGAGAATGCACGTTGTTGCTTCGTGCGCGCGCGCCTCCTGCTGCGTAACACAGCTGTGTTTTGCGAGAAAACATAGCTGTGTCGTCGGCTGTTCACGCTGTTATGCCCTCCCTTCAAAAGCACAGCTGTGCTATTGAAACACACGGCTGTGCTTTAGGCAAATTTTGCCCTCTTTCACTAATTGTTCCTCAAATCAATCCCGAACCTCCAATTTAGCACCAGATTAAAATAAAACACCTGAAAACATCCAAAACTTATTAAAAATTATAAAAATATTATAAATTAATAAAAAGACAAAAACTAACTAATTAATATTAAAATTAAATAAATAAAACACAAATTTATGCCAAGAATTAATCTAAAATATTAATATAATTGCAACTTATCATACATTTATTAGTACGAAATAGTACTAGATTGGTAATATACTGCATATTTGGCATGTTGAGATTGATACATGAATCAATAATAAATAGGCTTCTTGAATTGAATTGTATCTGAAAAGTATGCTTTAAATGAAAGATTATATGTGTTTACATTATTAAGATTTCCCTTGATTTACTGAGATAGTTATGATTTGTATTGTAACAACCCAAAATGGCCCTAGTCGGAATTTGCATGCTAAGTCGAGATAAGTGAGGGTATTTTGGTAATGTGTGCATGTGCAATTGGAGTATTAAGGACCTAATTGAAAGTGAATTAAAAGTTAGAAAAGAAATAATTTTATTTAGTGACCAAGTGTAAGTTTGCTAAGGATTTAAGTAGGTATTACCAAGGACTATAGAGTAATAAGTCAAGATATTTTAAGATTGGACCAATAGGAGGCTGCCATGTGGCTTGGTTGGTGTAGCAATTAATGAAAAGGAAAAGAAAGAGAAAAGGCAGGGAATAGAAATCTGCCCTCACGTTTTTCTTCTTCTCCCTCTCGGTTTTCTTTCTTCTTTTCCTTATTCATTCTCTGCTCCATCTCCTCCCCTCTTGGTTGGCATTTTGCAAGATTTCTGGTTTATTTTGGTTGAGTTTTCGGTCAGCTTTGAAGAGGTAAGTGGTTGAGATTTAGGGTTTTCTGCATTTCTTCTTCTTTCCCTACTGGTTTTGTTTTGATTTGGGAAGATTAGGGTTTCGATGAGTAATTTTCTGGGTTTTATTATGCAAGCTTTGGGTGGCAAGAAGAAGCTTAAGGGCAAGGAAAAGATTGAAGATTAAAGCTTGAAGAGGATTGTGGGTTGTGCTTCAAAGAGGTTTGGGAGCTCTTTGTTTTGTATTTTCAGTTGAGAGTTATTTGAGTTGTCTCTGCCCTAGCTCTCATTTAGATTGGGTATGTGTTTTGCATTGTGAATTTCTGAAATTTTTAGCGTCTTAGCATAAGTTTATGCATGATTTGTTTGGGAATTTTCTTGAATTGGGGGTGTTTTTGGTAATGTTAAGTTTGGCATGATTTCTGGAAATTTACTTTAGTTGTGAAATTATAATGAGATGTATGATGAGTTAATGCTTTGATTTGAGCATGTTGAGTGAAGATTTTAGTGGTGATTTTGATTGTTTATGTATATTTGAGTTTGTTGGATTGTGGTTTTAATTGGAGGAATTAATGGAATGATTGAGTATGTTACTGCTTAGGGTGTTGGTAAGTTGAGCTGGAAAGGTAAGTTTTGGGGTTGATTTTATGGTTTGAAATGTGTGAATTTGATGTGTGTCGTTTGGGTTTGAAACTGGAGTTAACTCTGCAATTTTTGGGTTTTCCATGAGTCACACGGCGGTATGGCCATTGCTTACCACCGTGTGAATCGTAGAAATTCCTCAGAAAATGCAAGCTATCGTCTTACACGGCGGTAAGGAAAATTCCATACCGCCGTGTAAAACGTTACTGCCCAGGAATGAGTTTAGGCTGTGAGTTTCACACGGGGGTATTGATTTCCCCTTACCGCCATGTGAAATGCCTCTGCTGGTGCCTATGTAAGCCGTCTTACACGGCGGTAAGGGACGGCCCATACCGCCGTGTAAAACAATTCTGCCCAGCTTCATGTTGGGCATTTGACACGGTGGTATGGGTTACACCATACCCCCGTGTAAGGTGTCTTACACGGCGGTATGGATTGCCGTGTAAAACGCCACTATCCACAATTTTTTAGATTCTTGACTCTTTCTCCTTTCACTCCTCTTTCACTTACATTTAGTTTTAAATATTATTTAGTGTTATTCTACATATCTAACATCATTTAAGGGTATGTTTTGCTATGCTAAATTATGGAATGCCATAATTGATATTGGAATGAGTTATTTAGCATGTAATTGGTATTATGCTATGCCAAATTTATTTGAATACTATGGTTGATGTCTGAATGCATTATTATGCTTTAGCCGTTGAACTCAATGTGTTATGCTTAAATGTAATTTGGATTATGCATGGTTTATACTTAGTTATCCTCATCTATAGCATGATTAGGATTTTGTATTGATAATCATTGGCATGATAGTGCTTCCATACTTGACTCTGATATGCTTTAGAATATTGGATAATGTTAAAGTGTGTTGACTGTATTATATTATATGCTTTGCAATATGAATTGTATGATGCATGACCGACATTATGAACATATTTATATGTCTATTGTACTCTGGTTTATGCATGATAATATATATATATATATATATATATATATATATATATATATATATATATATATATATATATATATATATATATATATGCGTTATGCGATTCGAAACATGAACTGTTTTATGCATGACTTGCGAGAGTCAGTCTAGTGGATAGTTAGGCATGCCTAATAGAGCCCCATAGCTGCAGTGCCCTTTGGACATTTTGACCCTAATCAGGTCCCCGTTTGGGTCCTCGCGAACCCTTTTTAATGTGTTCGGATCCTCGCGATCCTTTTTAATGTGTTTGGATCTTGTTTAAGATTCCCTCAGTCAAATGTTTTTAAATGTGATAAAATTAAATTGTTTTCGATTTGTACCCATAAGGTACCCTTTGGCCGATTCGTACCCGTAAGGTACTGTCCGTACACTCGTTATCCACTATTGTGAGTCAGCAGGTATTTAATTTGCTCGCTTTGTCTTATATGAATGTAAGAATATGATATCCAACTGGGCATGCTGATGAGTATGATCAGTCAGTTAGTATCTGAATGTGATTATAAGTTTTGGAATGCTAAGATAGTGATTTGCATATATATTTGTACACATGTGACTCAAGTATGTTTATATTATGTATGATTATATCCGCATATATCATATCGTATGTGTTTGCTTTGGCGACTATTGTGAATAGCCATCCACTCTTTTTGTTGTTGTTATAAGTATAAGAATGTGAATGTTATGCTTATAGAAATGCGAATTCGTTCGGTTAAGACTAGAGGTATGTGAATATGATTGTGATCATAAACTCTCGAATATTATTATTGTAGTGTCATGTTATATGTTTCTTGGGCTTCAATTATTGTAGTGATTTCGGCATGTTGGCATGTGTTTGCATTCTTATTATATGCTAATATATGTATTGGTATCATGATGTGGGAGTGCTATGCAATGGATCTTGTGCATTAGTTCACGCTAATGTTTGCGTATTTTGTACCATAGCTGCATGTAGAATAATTAGTGATTATGTTATGATATGTTTATGATGATTTCGGTATGCTATGCATGATATCTCGCGGATTGCCTCGATAAGTATTTCTGTATGTGTACGCACCTATATTTGCATGACTTGTTGAATTTCTGTAATGTATTATGGTTCCTTTTTAGCCATGTGTATCGGGTTGCGTTTAATGCTTCGATATTGCTATATAATAACTGCTTGTTTAAATATCTTAGTGTTTGCGCATTTTGCATCCTCTGATTCTGACATTTTAGTGAACCTGGTTTATGCATGCAATTTATATGTATTGTGTATAATTATAGTTGCATAGTGTCCTTTTGTTTTTATTCCTCCCTACTAAGCGTTATCGTTTAGCACGGGTTCCTTTCCCATGTAGGTGGTAGGTTTTTGGATTCTGCTTGAGTCGCGCATCTGTAGGGTCGGCCACGTAGGAGTTAGAAGTGTTTTGTTATTTTATTTTCAGCTCCTTATTTTTGGATTTTGTATTTATGTATCTTTTTGTATATTTTGGATATGTAACTATTTTGTACTGGCAATTAATCAGGACAATATTGTTTGAATGTTATTATATTAATGCATGACCATGTTGATGTTTCTTAAAAGCTTTAATTTCTGCTGTATTTTCGTATGTTTTTATGTATGAATGTATGCTTCAGCTTAGTGTATGTGTGCATGTATGTGAGTGAGCATCGGTAGCGCACCCGTGTCCTTCCAATAGCGACGTAGGGGGTGTTACATGTATGATTATGTTTTAAAGAATGCTTTTATGAATGAATTTGTTTGACGACCATTCCTAGTGGTCGTCCATATTTATATGTTTCCCACTAAGCTTTATACTTAGCACGAATTTCCTTTTTAATCTGTGTAGGTACTTGTGATCGTGTCCTTCTGAGGGTCATCTATAGCAGTCTAGGCTAATGCAAAGTTATAAAGAGATTTTAGTGTAGGATTTATATAGCCTTAAGAGTGTGATTACGATTTAAAATTTTGAAATATACGTTTTGTAAAAGCAATATTAGCTATGTAATTGAATTATCTGCAATAAGTTCTAAAAAGTATATTCTGTAATGTGTTTGTGTAATCAGTTATAGTATTGTGATTATTTGAAATTTGAAAATGGAAGAATTTTATTGTCACACCCCAAAATAGTCCTGGTTGGAATGTGTGTGCTAAGTCGGGAATGCAAGGGTATTTCAGTAATTTGTGCATGAGAAATTTTGATAATAAGGACTTAATGGTAATTAATTAATTAAGTATGTTAAGAAGAGAAATGTTAGAGTGTGCATGTGGTATACGGTTGTACGGTGTTTTGGTTGTGGCATTTATCTAGTGAAGTGTGAGTTTGGTACCTAAGCATGAGATATTTATTCAAGAAAGGATTGGGTGCATGTGAGAGTATGGTGCCATGGTTTGAAAGGTCAAAGGAGGAGTTTTGGTCCATTTGGAGGTTGCCAAGTGGGCTTGTTAGGTGGGCATTGAATGAAGAAAAAGAAGAAGTAAGAGGAAGAGAGAGGGAACGCAGATTTTTGGCTTTCCCGTCCCCTCCTCTCACGCCTCCTTTCTTCTTATCTTCTCCTTTCTCTGCTTTTCCTTTCTTTCTCTTTTGGCTTGGAGTTGTGTTTGGCTTGGAGTGTGTTTTGCTTGAAGAGGTAAGTTGGAGTTTAAGGTTTTCTATGTGTTGTTCTTCTTCTTCTTCTTCTTCTTCTACTGGTTTTACTTCAGTTAGGGTTTGGACTAAGGATTTTGTGGGTTTCTTGTTTGTGCAAGCTTTGGGTTGCAAGAAGAAGCTTAAGGACAAGTAGAGGATTAAGGATTGAAGCTTAAAGTGTGATTTTTGGATCTTCAATTCAAGGTTTGGGAGCTCTGTGTTCTTCAATTTCAGTTTGTGAATTAATTGAATGTCTCTGCCCTAATTCTCACTTAGGTTGTAAATGTGTTTGCATTGTTTAATTTCTGGAATTTGGTGTGTTTTGGAATCTGTATATGCATGATTTATGTGAGTAGATGTGTTAGTAATGCATGATAAGGATTGAATTGAAGTTACTGAGTTTGTGATTTGAACTTACTGTAATTTAGGGAACATAAACTTACTGTAATTTAGGGTTTATGTTCTTGAGAAGCTTGAATGCATTTATGCTTGATTTGGTTGTTTTAATTTCTGAATTAAGTTGCAATTATCTTGTTTATGCTGTATGGGACATCTTCTGGAAGGTAAGAACAGATTGGTATAGTTTTGATTCAAATTTGGGATTGATTTTTGAGTTCTGGAAAATGGAAAATCGCGTTACTGTTGAATTTCCGTTTCTCTGTGTCTGTCGCATGACTAGCCAAGAAGAGAGGCCAGTCACGAGTCGTGACTCCCAGTCACGACTCGTGACCAGCCAGAGAGGCCAGTCACGAGTGGTGACTGCCAGTCATAACTCGTGACCAGCCAAGAGGAAGCCAGTCACGAGGTGTGACTCCCAGTCACGACTCGTGACCGGCCAGAGAAGGCAGTCACGACCCGTGACCAGCCAAAATAAAGAAGCCAGTCACGAGGCGTGACTCCCAGTCACGACTCATGACCAGCAAGAGGAAAGGGCAAGTCATGACGTGACCAGTCACGAGGCATGACTCCCAGTCACGACTCTTGAGCAGCCAAAGAAGGGGGCCAGTCACTAGTTGTGATGCCAGTCATGACTCGTGACCGACCAACCTTGTTGGTCACCCCCGTTTGGCCTATTTTCTGAAATTTTCCGGTTTTAACTCAAAAATGAATTTCATATTTCTTCCGAATGGACTTATACTACTGTACGATTCATGTCATACTTTTATATGCTCTTATATGGCCTTTTCTGTTTTGCCTTGTTCCCTAAGTGACTAGTTTTCTTATAAAATGACTTTCAAATGCTTTTATGGCTTTTTCGCCTACTGTGTGCTATATTACCTTGCTTATATGAATGGTTATCCTAATTTACTTGTGAATAGCAATATGTTATGCATATCCTTGATCAGATCCTCCTCTATGAATAACCTGCCATGCTTAAGAGTATATTGTATCATTCCATGATTAAGATTATGCGTTATCAATCATTGGCATAATATGATTCCACATGTGTTCCTGACATGTTTTAGTATATTGAGTAGTGCTAAAATGTGATTGATTGAACTATTGCATGCTTCAGAATATGAATTGTATGAGGTATGATTGATAGTATGCTATACCAAATTTATTTGAATAATATGGTTGATGTCTGAATGCATTATTATGCTTTAGCCTTTGAACTCAATGTGTTATACTTAAATGTAATTTTGGATTATGCATGATTTATGCTTAGTTATCCACACCTACCGCATGATTAAGATTTTGTATTGATAATCATTGGCATGGTAGTGCTTCCATATCTGATTTTGACATGCTTTAGAACATTGTTTAATGTTAAAGTGTGTTGAGTGTATAATGTTTTGCAATAGGAATTGTATGATATATATGACCGACTTTATGAGCATATTTATATGTCTATCGTACTCTGGTTTTTGCATGATGTATATATATTTATGCGTTGTTCTTTTCGAAACGTGAATTGTTTTATGCATGACCTACGAGAGTCAGTCTAGTGGATAGTTAGGCATGCCTAATAGAGTCCCGTTAGCTGCAGCCCTTTGGACGTTTGGACCCTGATCAGGTCCCCCGTTTGGTTCCTCGCGAACCCTTTATGTGTGCGGATCCTCGCGATCCTTTTTAATGTGTTTGGATCCTATTTAAGATCCCCCTCAGTGAAATGTTTTTATTGTGACAAAATAAAATGGTTTTCAATTCGTACCCGTAAGGTACCCTTTGGCCAATTTGTACCCGTAAGGTACTATCAGTTCGCTCGTTATCCACTATTGTGAGTCAGCAGGTGCTTTGTTGGGTTGTTTTACTTTGGAATAACCGTAAGAATATGACGCCCGTATCAGCATAGTAATGATTTGAAGAATCAGTTTATATGTATATGAACGCAGAATTGAGCTTCGGAATGTATGTCTGTATATTGTAAGCATGATTGGATACCTAACACCATTATCCGCACTTGTCATGTGTTGTGTTATAAGTTTCGGAATGCTTTGAATGTGATTCAACTAATGTATTCATGTATGTGACTCAAGCTTGGTTTTGTTATGTATATAAGCATGTGAACCGAAGCAGTTATGGCTGTTAGTATGTAAGATTTAACTGTACTTTCTGCTTGGTGATGATATGAATGTGATGTTATGTGATTATGTCTTCGGTCTCCGCTATTAGAGTGTTTTCGGCATGATATTTTACATATTAGAGTTGCGCAGCGGTTATGTGGTGCTTTGGATGTCGTCTCTTGGATTTTGGCTAGTGTATGTATGGCATGTCAAGGTATGTTAGATGTAATTGTATAGCATTTGATTGGGTTGTCAGTTTATGCATGGGTGCTTGGTTATGACAATTGCATGTGTAAATCTCATGTGACTCTGCCCAGTAAGGTACTGTTATTTGATACAATTGTAAGTTTATGCATGTGATATTATATGTAGTTCTACGTGATGATACTTGTATCTTGTATTGTATTATGTCTGTTTTGGCCTATTCTTGATATAAGCATATGGTTATGGTTATGAGTTTTCGAATTAATGCTTTTACTATGCAAGCCTGATTATATATGTATTCTGAATGTTGCATTTGCCATTGTGAATGTGTTATGCCTTGGCGACCATTGTGAATGGCCGTCCATATTCTTGTGTGTTCTCCCCACTAAGCATTTATCGCTTAGCACGGATTTCCTTTCCGTGCAGGTGGCAGGTTTTGGTTCGGTTCAAGTCGGGCATCTGCAAGGTCGGCCACGTAGGAGTTAGAAGTTTTGTATTTTGTTCAGCTTCTGTACTTCAGTTTTTGTATTTTTGTAGTATTGTATATATGCAATTATATGTAAGAATCTTGAGATTACTTTTGGGAAATGTAAACGTTAGTATGTTAAATTATTCCTTTGTTTTATCATTCGCTTTATGCTTCTGCTTAGTGCCTGCGTGTGTGTGTGAGTTATTGCATGATCAGTCTGTGCTCACAAGTTAAGACAAGTTTTTAATTAACCCGTATTTTTCGTATGTATGTTATGTATGAATGTATGCTTCCGCATCGTGCATGTGCATATCTGTGTGAGTGAGCGTCGGGTAGCGCGCCCGGCGGCGTCCTTCCAACGGGGGCGACGATGGGGGTGTTACAGTTAGTGGTATCAGAGCCCAGGTTTGATGATTCTGGGTGTGTTGTTTGTTATGTGTTGAGTCTTTACATGAGTGTCGGTTTCGTGTCATGGCCTAATGCAGATGTGTCTTATTTTGTGTCTTGTCTAGATGGAGTCTGATCCGAGTGAGAATGTGGGCGAGACAACAGAAAGTGTGAACCCAGTTTGTGCTGATTAGAATGTTTTTGAGCATCCTCCAGTTGAAGATTTTGGTCCTGTTCTGATAATAGGACATTAGTACAAGGGTTGATTCGGATTTTGGATAGGATGACTGCTCCTCGTGCTTCTCAAGAATTTGTACGGCATGTACCTCAGAAGAGAAAAGGATCGGTTAGTGAAGTGCCAGCAGGGAAAAGGGTTCGAGAGGCATTGATGTGTCAACAATGTCAGAAGCAACATGGGGACAAGAGTAAGAAGAGGTGGCTACCGCCTATATGTCAGCACTGCCAGAATCGACATCGGGGCCCATGTCGGAAGCTCTCAGGTGCTTGTTTTAGGTGTGGCAGTATGGAACATCAGATAATCGATTGTTCGAAGGAGATGATTGAGAGTCTAGCTGGGCCAGCTAGAAAGGATGTGGAGAATTTGCTCAGATCTTCTTGAGCGCCTACGGAGTTGGTAACGCATGACAGGGATGCGATTGAGACCGCAGATTCTTCTGGTAAGTTACATTGCAAGCTTTGTCTAAGTAAGTTTTGTTTGTTTGGGTTGTTTGGATGTAAGTGTTTAGCAGTGAATTTCGAGGACAAAATTCTTTTAGGAGGGAAGAGTTGTCACACCCCAAAATAGCCCTGGTCGGAATGTGTATGCTAAGTAGGGAATGCAAGGGTATTTCAATAATTTGTGCATGAGAAATTTGGATAATAAGGACTTAATGGTAATTAATTAATTAAGTATGTTAAGAAGAGAAATGTTAGAGTGTGCATGTGGTATACGGTTGTAGGGTGTTTTGGTTGTGGCATTTATCTAGTGAAGTGTGAGTTTGGTACCTAAGCATGAGATATTTATTCAAGAAATGATTGGGTGCATGTGAGAGTATGGTGCCATGGTTTGAAAGGTCAAAGGAGGAGTTTTGGTCCATTTGGAGGTTGCCAAGTGGGCTTGTTAGGTGGGCATTGAATGAAGAAAAAGAAGAAGTAAGAGGAAGAGAGAGGGAACACAGATTTTTGGCTTTCCCGTCCCCTCCTCTCACGCCTCCTTTCTTCTTATCTTCTCCTTTCTCTGCTTTTCCTTTCTTTCTCTTTTGGTTTGGAGTTGTGTTTGGCTTGGAGTGTGTTTTGCTTGAAGAGGTAAGTTGGAGTTTAAGGTTTTCTACGTGCTGTTCTTCTTCTTCTTCTTCTTCTACTGGTTTTACTTCAGTTAGGGTTTGGACTAAGGATTTTGTGGGTTTCTTGTTTGTGCAAGCTTTGGGTTGCAAGAAGAAGCTTAAGGACAAGTAGAGGATTAAGGATTGAAGCTTAAAGTGTGATTTTTGGATCTTCAATTCCAGGTTTGGGAGCTCTGTGTTCTTCAATTTCAGTTTGTGAATTAATTGAATGTCTCTGCCCTAATTCTCACTTAGGTTGTAAATGTGTTTGCATTGTTTAATTTCTGGAATTTGGTGTGTTTTGGAATGTGTATATGCATGATTTATGTGAGTAGATGTGTTAGTAATGCATGATAAGGATTGAATTGAAGTTACTGAGTTTGGGATTTGAACTTACTGTAATTTAGGGTTTATGTTCTTGAGAAGCTTGAATGCATTTATGCTTGATTTGGTTGTTTTAATTTCTGAATTAAGTTGCAATTATCTTGTTTATGCTGTATGGGACATCTTCTGGAAGGTAAGAACAGATTGGTATAGTTTTGATTCAAATTTGGGATTGATTTTTGAGTTCTGGAAAATGGAAAATCGCGTTACTATTGAATTTCCGTTGTTCTGTGTCTGTCGCGTGACTAGCCAAGAAGAGAGGCCAGTCACGAGTCGTGACTCCCAGTCACGACTCGTGCCCAGCCAGAGAGGCCAGTCACGAGTGGTGACTGCCAGTCACAACTCGTGACCAGCTAAGAGGAAGCCAGTCACGAGGCGTGACTCCCAGTCACGACTCGTGATCGGCCAGAGAAGGCAGTCACGGGTGGTGACTGCCAGTCACGACCTGTGACCAGCCAAAAGAAAGAAGCCAGTCACGAGGCGTGACTCCCAGTCACGACTCGTGACCAGCAAGAGGAAAGGGCAAGTCACGACGTGACCAGTCACGAAGCGTGACTCCCAGTCACGACTCGTGACCAGCCAGAGAAGGGGGCCAGTCACGACTCGTGACCGGCCAACCTTGTTGGTCACCCCCGTTTGGCCTATTTTCTGAAATTTTTCGATTTTAACTCAAAAATTAATTTCGTATTTCTTCCGAATGGACTTATACTACTGTACGATTCATGTCATACTTTTATATGCTCTTATATGGCCTTTTCTGTTTTGCCTTGTTCCCCAAGTGACTAGTTTTCTTATAAAATGACTTTCAAATGCTTTTATGGCTTTTTCCCCTACTGTGTGCTATATTACCTTGCTTATATGAATGATTATCCTAATTTACTTGTGAATAGCAATATGTTATGCATATTCTTGATCATATCCTCCTCTATGAATAACCTACCATGCTTAAGAGTATATTATATCATTCCACGATTAAGATTATGTGTTATCAGTCATTGGCACAATATGATTCAACATGTGTTCCTGACATGCTTTAGTATATTGAGCAGTACTAAAATGTGATTGATTGAACTATTGCATGCTTCAGAATATGAATTGTATGAGGTATGATTGATAGTATGCTATGCCAAATTTATTTGAATAATATGGTTGATGTCTGAATGCATTATTATGCTTTAGCCTTTGAACTCAATGTGTTATGCTTAAATGTAATTTTGGATTATGCATGATTTATGCTTAGTTATCCTCACCTACCGCATGATTAGGATTTTGTATTGATAATCATTGGCATGGTAGTGCTTCCATACCTGATTTTGACGTGCTTTAGAACATTGTTTAATATTAAAGTGTGTTGAGTGTATAATGTTTTGCAATAGGAATTGTATGATATATATGACCGACTTTATGAGCATATTTATATGTCTACCGTACTCTGGTTTTTGCATGATGTATATATATTTATGCGTTGTGCGATTCGAAACGTGAATTGTTTTATGCATGACCTGCGAGAGTCAGTCTAGTGGATAGTTAGGCATGCCTAATAGAGTCCCGTTAGCTGCAGCTCTTTGGACCCTAATCAGGTCCCCCGTTTGGTTCCTCGCGAAACCTTTATGTGTGCGGATCCTCGCGATCCTTTTTAATGTGTTTGGATCTTATTTAAGATCCCCCTCAGTGAAATGTTTTTATTGTGATAAAATAAAATGGTTTTCAATTCGTACCTGTAAGGTACCCTTTGGCTGATTTGTACCCGTAAGGTACTATCAGTTCACTCGTTATCCACTATTGTGAGTCAGCAGGTGCTTTGTTGGGTTGTTTTACTTTGGAATAACCGTAAGAATATGACGCCCGTATCAGTATAGTAATGATTTGAAGAATCAGTTTATATGTATATGAACGCAGAATTGAGCTTCGGAATGTATGTCTATATATTGTAAGTATGATTGGATACCTAACACTATTATCCGCACTTGTCATCTGCTGTGTTATAAGTTTCGGAATGCTTTGAATGTGATTCGACTA
Organism: Excoecaria cochinchinensis; assembly: GCA_947683425.1. NCBI lineage: Eukaryota > Viridiplantae > Streptophyta > Magnoliopsida > Malpighiales > Euphorbiaceae > Excoecaria > Excoecaria cochinchinensis. Next base: position 436,926 of record CANTUQ010000177.1, on the reverse strand, counting down.
ATGTATTCATGTATGTGACTAAAGCTTGGTTTTGTTATGTATATAAGCATGTGAACTGAAGCAGTTGTGGATGTAGGTATGTAAGATTTAACTGTACTTTCTGCTTGGTGATGATATGAATGTGATGTTATGTGATTATGTCTTCGGTCTCCGCTATTAGAGTGTTTTCGGCATGATATTTTACACATTAGAGTTGTGCAGCGGTTTTATGGTGCTTTGGATGTCGTCTATTGGATTTTGGCTAGTGTGTGTATGGCATGTCAAGGTATGGTAGATGTAATTGTATCACATTTGTTTGGGTTGTCAGTTTATGCATGGGTCCTTAGTTATGACAATTGCATGTGTAAATCTCATGTGACTCTGCCCGGTAAGGTACTGTTATTTGATACCATTGTAGGTTTATGCATATGATATTGCATGTAGTTCTGCGTGATGATACTTGTATCGTGTATTGTATTATGTCTGTTTTGGCCTATTCTTGATATAAGCATATGGTTATGGTTATGAGTTTTCGAATTAATGCTTTTACTATGCAAGCCTGATTATATATGTATTCTGAATGTTGCATTTGCCATTGTGAATGTGTTATGCCTTGGCGACCATTGTGAATGGTCGTCCATATTCTTGTGTGTTCTCCCCACTAAGTGTTTATCGCTTGGCATGGATTTCCTTTCCGTGCAGGTGGCAGGTTTTAGTTCGGTTCAAGTTGGGCATCTGCAAGGTCGGCCACATAGGAGTTAGAAGTTTTGTATTTTGTTTAGCTTCTGTACTTCAGTTTTTGTACTTCTGTAGTATTGTATATATGTAATTATATGTAAGAATCTTGAGATTACTTTTGGGAAATGTAAACGTTAGTATGTTAAATTATTGCTTTGTTTTATCATTCGCTTTATGCTTCCGCTTAGTGCCGGCGTGTGTGTGTGAGTTATTGCATGATCAGTCTGTGCTCGCAAGTTAAGACAAGTTTTTAATTAACCCGTATTTTTCGTATGTATGTTATGTATGAATGTATGCTTCCGCATCGTGCATGTGCATATCTGTGTGAGTGAGCGTCGGGTAGCGCGCCCGTCGGCGTCCTTCCAACGGGGGCGGCGATGGGGGTGTTACATTTATAACCATGATTTTTGGCATAAACTTTTATAACTTATAAGCGACTGTTTCAATAACACTTTGGACTGTTGTAGTGAATCCGCCGGACCACAGTACGGGTTACTACGTTCGGGTAAAGGGTGTTACAATAGCAAAGTGTATGAAGAGACGCATGTGTAGTTGGGAGTTTGAAAAGGGTAATTGAGTAAATGTAAAGTATGCGGTTTAGTGAATAAAGTTTATATGTTAAGCTTGAATTATTCATAGTAATGGATAGATAGGCATGCCTATAAAGGGTTAGAGTTTACAGCTGCCAGAGTGACACCGATTGTGTCTAGAGTTTGGTACCTTTTGGTATACAAATGTTGAGATTTAGGTCTCTAGATGTTTGAGACTTCAGTCTCCAGATGTTTGGTACTGCTTGTCAGTATCCAGAGTACTCGTATCCACCATCGATGTGAATTCAAGCTATTCTATTGAATGTTTATGATTGTACTAGAGATGGAATGAAGGCTATTATATGTTTATGTTTTTTTTAAAAGAAATGCAATGATATGTATATATGTATTTGAATATGTAATAGATGTGGTGATATGTTATCACTTGATGAGGTTAATTGTATTCCTTATTTTCCGTCGGCAATATAGTCGTAGGCAAATTTCCCGACGGAAATTCAATTTTCGTCGGTAAAATTACCGATGGAAATTTTTTCCGTCGGGAATTACCGACGGAAATTTAATTTCCGTCGGCAAATTTTCCGACGGAAAATCAATTTTCGTCGGGAATTCCCGACGGAAATTTAATTTCCGTCGGGAAATTTTAAAAATTAAAAAAAAATTAATAATAACAATACAATTAACATAAATAAATAATAATAATAATAATACAATTAACATAAATAAATAATAATAATAACAATACAATTTATAAATAAATAATAATAATAACAATACAATTAACATAAATAATAATAATAACAATACAAATAACATAAATAAATAATAATAATAATAACAATACAAATTATAAATAAATAATAATAATAACAATACAAATTAACATAATAATAATTTAATAACAATAATATGTTGAATAATAATAATAACTAAAATTAACACTAATTAACAATAATAATCATAATATGAAAAATTCTATTAATAAATTTAATAACAATAAAGTTTTAAGAAATATAAATTTAAACAATAATTAAAATTTACCAATATTCATATAACATAAATAAAATAATAATAATATTAATAATAATAATAATTCTTATTATACCCAATTAACAATAATAATAATAATAATAATAATAATAATAATAATAATAATAATAATAATAATAATAATAATAATAATAATAATAAATAAAAGAGAGAGGCAGATCCGTACCTGGCGCCGGAGGAGGAGGAGAGGTGGTCGGCGGCGACTGGGCAGAGGGCAGAAACGGGGAGAGGAGAGGGAGGAGAGAGAAAGAGAGAGAGAGAGAGAGAGAGAGAAGGGAAGGAGGAGCGGGAAAAGAGGGAGGGAGGGGAGGCCGATCGGCGCCGGAGGGAGGGGGAGGGGCGGTGGTCGGCGGCGACTGGGCAGAGGGCAGAAATGGGGAGAGGAGAGGGAGGAGAGAGAAAGAGAGAGAGAGAGAGAGAGAGAAAGAGAGAAGGGAAGGAGGAGCGGGAAAAGAGGGAGGGAGGGAGGGGAGGGGAGGGAGGGTGCGCCGATCGGCGCCGGAGGGAGGGGGAGGGGCGGTGGTCGGCGGCGGCTGGGCAGAGGGAGGAGAGACAGCGCGAGGAGAGGGAGAAGAGAGAAAGAGAGAGAAGAGAGAGAGAGAGAGAGAGAGAGAGAGAGAGAAAAAAAGAGGAAAATTTAATTTAATTTAACTTTAGCGACGGAAAGCATCTTCCGTCGCTAAAAAAAGAGAGGGAAATGGAAATTTTTTATCTTTAGCGACGGAAAGCATATTCCGTTGCTAAAAAGAGAGGGAAATTAAATTTTTTTATCTTTAACGACGGAAAGCATATTCCGTCGCTAAAAATAGCGACGAAATATTCAAATCGTCGGTAATTTTAGCGACGGTTTTTTTATTCAGTCGCTATTTTAGCGATGGATTTTTATTCCATCGCTAAAAATACAATTAAGTTTTTTTTTTTTCAGCGACGGAAAAGAATTTCCGTCGCTATTTTTAGCGATGGTTTATAAAAACCGTCGCAAATATCGGTCGGCAGTTTTGGTGGGAAATGTTGGCGCCATTTTTAGCGACGGATTTTATTTTCCGTTGCTATTTACCGACGGAAATTAAATTCCGTCGCTAATTAGCGACGGAATTTAATTTTCGTCGGTAAATAGCGACGGAGGTTAATCTCCGTCGCTATTTAGCGACGAAAATGACTCCGTCGCTAAATTTCCGTCGCTAATTAGCTATTTTCTTGTAGTGCATATTGACATAATTTTAACGAGTACATTTTCAGGATATAAGTTGCATATTTGATCATTACATTGCTTGCATTTTTCTTAAGTAAGTGGATAACGAGAAACTGAATAGGGCTACCCGTAGGTAAAATACAAGTTAATTATATTTTTTTTATCTATGTAACAGGGAGTGACCCAGTCGAATTCACCGATGACCCAAATGGGGTCCACAGGACGGAACAGGAGCTGCAGCAATTAGGGTCCCGATAGGCATGCCTATATATCTATTACCCGGTTAACGTAGGCAATAAATTTTTTATTACGGATGATTCATATATCCATATTTTCATTTCATAAGAAATTCTTACTTTGTAAGCATATTTGGACATATTGCACATAACCATTTTACATAGTTATTATATTCCAATTCAATTTAATTTATGCATAACAGTACAAAAACTTAGTAAGTATCACTTAATAAAGCTATACACGAAGTATAATTAATTTGGTATAGTTTGGGAGTCATTTGATAGCAAAATTCATCAATAGATTCTGGAAACAGGAGCCACGTGGTGGTCAGATAAACCTACCTACCATGTGGAATGCAAAAATTCAGATACTATCAAATAGAATGCTTTCACATGGTGGTCAGGACATTCCTGTCTACCGTGTGGGGTCAACAAAATTCTAAAATTATACAAGTCTGGGACATTCACACGGTGGTCAGGACATCTTAGCCACCGTGAGGGTCACCACACGGTGGGCAGAAAATCCTTAGCACCGTTTGGGTCAATGGATAACTAAGATTCTTCAAGTCTGGGCACGTTTACACAACTATTAGGATTCCCTGGCCACCGTGTGGCATGCCCAGATTTCATTTTACCTGTCACACCCCAAATCGGGCCTAGTCGAAATATGATTGCTCGGTCGGAATGAGTAAGGGTAATTCGGTAATTTGTACATGAATAATATGGATAATAAGGATTTATTTGCAAAGAAATTAATTAAATAAGTTAAGTGAAGGAATTAGTATAGTGTGCTTGTTGTGTATGGAATTAGGGTATAAGTGGGTTTTAGGAAATGATTTGGTGTGACTCAAGTGTGGTACCTTGAAGATTTTTATTCAAGGAATGTTTGTATGTGGAGTGAGTATGGTGCCTTGATGATGAGTTAGTCAAAGAGGGATCTTGATTCTTTAGGATTTTGACATGTGGACCAATAGGATTTTGACTAGTGGTTTGGGTTAGTGGGGAGTAATTAATGAAAGAGGAAAACGAAACCAGGAAAGGAAAAGAGGGCAATCAGATTTCCCATTCTTTTCCCTGCGTTTTCTCCTTCTTCTTTCTTTTCTTTTCCTTGGATCGTATTCTTCTCGGTGGCTAGGCATGGGTTGATGTCTTGGAGGAGCTTAAGAGTCTTTTATGGAGGTATGTGTATGGTTTTGAGTGCTGGGGTTTCCTAAGAAAGATTATGTTTCCCTTCTTCTTCTTGTTTTATTTGAGTTAGGGTTTTTGGGTTAAGAGTAATTCTTGGGTTTTTGATTTGTGTAAGCTTTGGCTAACAAGAGGAAGTATAAAGGCAAGAAAAGGTTTGAGGATCAAGCTTGAAGAAGAATGGTTTTTGCTTCAATGAGGTTTGGGAGCTATTTGAGTTATTTTATCCAAGCTTTTCAATTAATTTGCATGTATGCTTTGATTTGTTTAAATTCTGGAAAATAGATGATGAGTATTAGGTTGGAATGAATGTTTATTGTATGGGTTTTTAATTGTGATGAAAGGATATGCATGATTATAGAATTAATAAATTGATTGTGAGAATTGGTTGAATGTACTGTCAAGTTTGTGATTTTCTACATTTTGAGGTTTCAATACGTGAATAGATTATATGATTGGAAGTAATTGTTGAAACCTTGTGCTTTATATTGGTTAAGATGTTTGGGAAGTTCTATTTTGAGGTAAGATTGGATTCAAGTTTGGTTTGAGTGAAAATGGTTTTGATTTGGATGTTTGGATTTTTCCTGTGTTTTGCTGAGAACTGAAGATCATGACGCTATCGCGAGCGCGACAGAGACGTGAAATCCAGCTCTCGCGTGTTGAGGGCAAGTTCACAGATCGTGAACTGTGAAGAGAAGTGAGCAGTGCTCACAAGTGAGCAAGGCTCACGGCGTGAGCTTAGCTCACGTGGCGTGAGCAAGGCTCACGGCGTGAGCAAGGCTCACGCAACGTGAGAATTGCTCACAGCGTGAGCAAGGCTCACGCAACGTGAGAATTGCTCACGACGTGAGCAAAGCTCACGTGGCGTGAGGGATGCTCACGCGACGTGAGCATCTTGGGCAGTGCTCACGCGTCGTGAGCAACCTTCACGTCGCGTGAAGGTTGCTCAGGACCCGTGTCCCGCGCATTCTGTCGCGAGCGCGACAAAGTCGCGATCGCGACAGAACCTCCATTTTGCCCTGTTTTTTTCTCTTCTGTGCTCTGTGTTCTGAAAATGAATTTTAAATGTTTTTGTCATGGTTTTTCTTTCCCGTATGCTATGTGAACTTGGTTAGATGCCTATTATTATACGGATTATGCTTAATAAATTATACGTTATAATTTGAAACATAACTTGGATTATTTTCTAAAGTGAGAGTAATGAAATGATAATATGTTCACACTTACTTATGATATGAGTAGTAAGAGGAATTCCTGGTAATCTAATATCTGATTGAAGTTGTGTAATTTGGTTCATGAATACTAAGTAATGTAAAGTATAACGCATGCTGTATTTTGATATACAATTAATCTTTGAATAACTAATATCATGGGTAAAATTTCATGTTATTCTTGGTTGAATGTTCTTGGGTTATGGATATAATATTTAATGATGATGGTGATCTGCATTACATGCCGTGTTTAGAAAATGAAGAAATTATAAAAGTTAAGTTCATAATTGGTTACTCCCGAATAGGTTATATTGAAATATAAAATATGTCATGTCTATCTTTAGTCAGACACTGCTCTTAGGATAACATGTTGTGCTTAGATGTATATTGTATAATTTCCTGATTAGGATTATGCGCTGTGAATTACTGGCATATTATAATTCTATCTTTAATTCTGATATATTGTAGAATCTTGGATGTGTTAAAATGTATTGGTTGAGTTATATTACACGCTTTATAATATGAATAGTATGGGGTATGATTGATATTATGTACTTATGTATTTGGATATTAGATTCTAGATCATGCATAATGACGTGTATATATATATATATATGCAGTGTAAATAGACACATGATTTACATGATACATGAGAGTAGTGTGAACTTATTGATACGCCTATTTATACGCAGTATTGTGTATGATGAACTTTGTCGTGTGACTTGAACATAATTTGTATTAAGCATGACTGATATTATGAATTTCTTTATATGTCTAATATACTCTGGATTAAGTATGATGATATTATATATTGTCTGATGTGATACCTGATTTAAATGATGCATGACCTGCGAGAGTCAGTCTAGTGGATAGTTAGGCATGCCTAATAGAGTCTTTGTAGCTGCAGCGCCCTTTGAACGATTTGGACCCTGATCAGGTCCCACGACTGGTTCCTTGCGAACCCTTTGATATGAAATGTTTTTGGAATGTGGAAAAAGAGGATGTTGCTTTTCGACTTGTACCTGTATGGTACATTATATTATATGTTCCCTCTGAGGTTTACCCGGTCAGAGATCGGGCTATATGTTCCCTCATGAGGTCTCCCCCTCAGTACTCGTTATCCACTATTATGAGTCAGCAGGTATTTTGATGGTTTGTTTTATTCTGTTTTGAAATAGCCATCAGAATGTGATATCTGAATGAGCAAGAATCAGTTTATATGTATATGAATATGACTACGGGCTTGAGAAGGTAAAATTGTATTTAGTAAACATGACTTTATAGTTAACATGATTATCCGTACCTGGCATGTGATTTGTTATTAGTTTCTGAATGCTTTGAAATGATTCGATCGATGTATTTATGTATATGAGTTAAGCATGGTTTGATTGTGTACAAGCATGTGAATCAGATCGGTTGTGAGGGTAAGTATATAAGATGTAATCGTACTTTCTGCATGGTTTTGATATGAGTGTGAAGTGATGTGATTATGCCTTCAATCTCCGTTATGGGAGTGTTTACAGCATGATATGCTATGTATTAGAGTGTGCAGCAGAAGTGTGGTGTTTTGGATGTTTTCTTGGGTATGTGGCTCAACATGATAACACTGGTGTCGTGTTTTGTGTTATGACTGTTTTGGCCCATTCCTGATATATATATATGATTATGTGTGTGAGTTTCCGAATGAATGCCTTTATTATTCAAGTCTGTTTAGATATGTGTTTTGGAATATCCGCAATTGTCATTTGAATGTATTTTGCCTTGGCGACCATTGTGAATGGCCGTCCATATTCTTGTGTGTTTTCCCCACTAAGCGTTTATCGCTTAGCACGGATTTCCTTTCCGTGCAGGTGGCAGGTGGGTTCTGTTCGAGTCTCGCTTCTGTAGGGTCGGCCACGTAGGAGTTAGAAGTTCTGGATTTTGTTCATCTTATGTATCTCAGCTTTTGTATTTCTGTAGTATTGTTTATGTAATTAATTATGTATTTATTTTGAGTTTTCTTTTGGGAATGTAATAGTTAGTATGTCTTTATGTTAGGTTATTCCTTTATTTTATTTAGTTCGCTTATGCTTCTGTTGAATGGTCGTATTTATGCTTCCGTGCATGCTTCTGCTTAGTGCCTGCGCATATGTGAGTCATTGCATGATCAGTTTGCGACCGCAAGTCAAGGTAAGTTTTTAATTAACCCGTATTTTCGTATGCTTGTTATGTATGTTTGTATACTTCCGCATTGTGCTTATGCTTATCGGTGTAAATGAGCGTCGGGTAGCACGTCCATCGGCGTCCTTCAATCGGGGGCGGCGATAGGGGTGTTACATTACCAATTTGTTTTGCAACTCAAACCCCCACTTACCAAATTTAATCTAACAAACTCATATTTCACAATCATTTAGCCTTACATAAACCTCAATTAAACCTTTTACTATAATAATTCCATCAACCTCAATCATATACCAACTCAAAAGCCACAACACATTTCAATACATATATTCAATTACTCAAAATTATATATATAAAGAGAGAATCCCCAAACCTCAAAATTCATTTCTTATTCTATTCTTTCACTCCTTCAGTTGTCTCTCCTTCAATTTACCTAACAATTAATCATCAATATCACATAAACCATCATCCATAACTTTAGAAATTAAAGAGGAAGAAGATAAATACCCTTTTAAACTTACCTTGATTAGCTTAAATCCACACTTATAATTAATCTCTAGCTTGAATCCTACCTTAAGCAAGTTTTAATTAACTTTTGGGTGATAAAATAGGTAGAGAAGGGCTGCCTTGTTTAAGGAGGTCGGCTGGCTGTCTTCTCTCCCTTGGCAGCTGACCTTCATGGCTTTATAAGCCATGAAGAGTAGTCTTCCTAACTCTAGAAATTAGTATGTGTTAAACTTTAATCGTATGTACTTCCCTTTTTTGCTATTTAGTCCAAAACTTCATCCTTTAAGCACATTTGACTTGCCATAAATTATAATTTACACATTAGCATGTTCAACTATTTAATTTTATTCAATTAGGCTCACATACTTACTTAACTCATTCAATTAATTCCTCATAAGCAAAAAATTACTAAATTAACCTCTGCAATTAAATTAATTTCTATTATATGCAAAACATATTAACTCAATTATTCTCATTTGCCTACAAATATGTCCAACTATGTCTAAAATGACCAGGGTATAAATTGGGGCCTTACAATTTTCTCCCCCTTCAAAGAATTTCTTCCTCGAAATTCATACCTGCACTGAATAACTGTGGATACTGCACTCTCATTTTGCTTCAGATTCTTAAGTCGCTTCCTCTGTCCCATGGTGTTACCAAATCACTTTCACTAATGGAATTTGCTCGTTCTAAAGTTGCTTTATTTCTTGAGCAAGGATGGCCTTTGGTTCTTCGTCATAGGAAAAATTCGATTGCACCTGTATATCCTAGGCTGGTAAAATATGAGACTCATATAAACGGTATCTTCGAAGCATGGATACATGAAATACATCAGGTAACTTAGCCAACTCTGGAGGAAGAGCCAGACGGTAAGCCACTAGACCAATTCTCTCAAGAATCTCATAAAGGCCGATAAACTGTAGGCTAAGCTTCCCTTTCTTTCTAAATCAGAGTACCTTCCACCACGGAGATACCTTTAAGAACACTTTATCCCCAATTTCATACTCGATATCCTTTCTTTCCAAATCCGCATATGATTTCTATCGATCACCAATAGCTTTTAATGGTTGCCGAATCACCCTAACTTTCTATTTCGTGTTCCTTACGGTATTTGGTCCAATTATGTCATGCTCATCCAATTCAGTCCAACATACAGGAGTATTACATTTCCTGCCATATAATGCTTCATAGGGTGCTATGCCAATACTTGTTTGATAACTATGGTTATAGGCAAATTCCATTAGTGGAATATACATATCCCAACTACCCAAAAAATCTAGCACACATCCCCTCAACATGTCTTCTAGGATCTGTATTACTCTTTCTGACTGACCATCGGTTTGTGGGTGAAATGCAGTGCTGAAATGGAGTTGAGTATCCAAGACTGACTGTAATTCCTTCCAAAATCTTGATGTAAATCGTGGATCTCGATCGGACACAATTGATGATGGAACATCGGGTAACTGAACAATCTCACTTACATATAGTTTAACCAAACAATCCATGGAATAATCAACCCAGGCTAGTAAGAAATGGGCTGACTTGGTAAGTCTGTCAACCACCACACAAACCAAATTACATTTCTTTTGTGTGAGGGGAAGACCAGCCACAAAATCCATAGTAATGTAATCCCATTTTCACTGTGAAAATGGAATGGGATTTAACAAACCAGATGGTACTTGATGTTCAGCCTTCACTTGTTGACAAGTTAAACCTTTAGACATATATTCAGCTATGTCTTTTCTCATCCCTGGCCACCAATAGAATTACTTCAAGTCCCGGTACATCTTGTTACCCCCAGGATGCATAGTGAAGATAGTATTATGAGCTTCTTGCAGTAACTTCTTTTTCAAATCTTTGTTAGCAGGGACATATAATCTGTTGTTATAACATAAGCTTCCATCATTCATCACTGAATAGTCAGTCTTGTCCCCCTGCTTAACTGATTGTACAATTTGTTGCAACCTGGCATTATAGTTTTGGGCATTAACTATCAACTGCCTCAATTTAGGTTTAGCTTTTAATTGAGCTAACAATGCTCCATCGAGTGCAAGTCTCCATCTATTGTGCTGCAATGATAAAGCTGAAATTGTCTTCCTGCTCAAGGCATTTGCTACTGTAACACCCCTTACCTATATGTAAGAGAGCTCAATCGCACGGAGGAATGAGTGCCCTCATAGGTAACAGTTGTCACCCAATAGAATGATACATGCATAAACAATAATAGAATCAGAAATATAAAATTTAATAATAACCATACATTCAGAAGAAGGTACAATTAAGCCCAAAGGGAACTTAACAAATCTTATTCATTGATACCAATATATATATTATAGAACTGATTTATAATATCAAATTACATCAATATAACTTGAGAGTTACCTATTACAAAAATGGTTACAAATTCGAAACTAAACATCAGGAGCTTACAAAAAGACAAAAGAACTAACTAAGTCTCTAACAAAAGCCTCCTATTGTGTTGGCCTGGGTTGATGTGGATCGAACCTCCCAAAACTTGCACCGTTTCCACACCTGCATGGATGAAACACCTGTGCTAAGCGATAACGCTTAGTGGGGAAAACAAAAGATGCACGACCACTCACAGTGGATGCTAAGGCAATTCACATGCATATGGCATATACACATATATATATAAGCATAACAAGCTTACAATTAATCTCATAAAGTATAAACATTTACATAACCTCATAATAACAATTCACATTATTATACATCCATATCAGATCCATAGACATGCCTGCAAACTTAGAGTAGTGGATAACGAGTGAACACATTAGTACCTGTGGGTACAACCAAAAGCAACTTCTTATATTTTAATTCAAAAACATTTTCACATTGTGGATCTTAATCAAGATCTAACTTATAAGAATCGCGAGGACCCAAATGGTGACCTGATCAGGGTCCAGAACACATTGGGGTTGTAGCTTATAGAACTCTATAGGCAGGCCTATTTATCCACTTTCTTGACTCTTGTAGGCTAGGCATTACTCAGTATATATCACATAATAAAGCATACAATAATAATTCATACCTTGAGATATACTATAAATCATATGCTTAAACATATAATGCACAAGTGAGAAACCATGCAAAAAGAACAAAATAAATAATAGTAGAAAACAGGGGAGGACACGCTCGCAACACCCTGTTGCGCTCGCGATAGAGGCAAATCTTGCCCATTGTCGCACTCACGACAGCCAACGTGCGCATGAAGGAAAAGCTGAAGGGCCTCCCGCGATAGTAGTCGCACTTACGATAGAGGGCGGGTAGGCTCCTGTCGTGCTCGTGCACACGAAATGCATTTGCGACAGAGGCTTCTTGGCAAAAGCTCGATAATCGAGCTCTCTGTTGCACTCGCAACTGAGGTCACGCTCGCAATAGAGACACTCCTCGGCATAAGTCAGGATCACCGACTCTGTCGTGCTCACGACAGAGTAGGGGTTTCCTGCTCCACTGCTGCCGACCTGCACAAAAACTTCAACCCAAACCATTCCAAATCATGCAAATGCGCACACAATCAATTACAAGCATCCAAATCATTTTACCCATGAAATGAACTAACTTATACACAATAAGGAAGGATCAAAATGACAAAAGAACCAATTTGAAATTCAGAATACACAAACCCAGAATTTTCCAAAAATACTTAGAAAAATCACTTCTACAAATCCAATCTCTACTCCCAATACCATAATTCCCCTTCAATTCATCACAACACACTTCAATCAAACACATATACACATTCTCATGCCCAATTTCCAGAAATCAACATAAAATACTAACAAAATAAAATCACACACAAAAACCATAATTTCCCAAACCTTATGCTCCTAAACTCCACAAAATCAATTGGCTCCACTACCAGATGCTTTCTCCTTGTGACCCCCCTTACCTATACGTAGGGAGTCTCATCCCTCGAAGAGGGTGAGGAACCCTAATAGATGAGGGTTGTCACGCAAGACCTCAATAAGGCAAATAGAGTTACGAATCATCCATTCAAAACGAGTACAATAAAATTCTTAAAACAAAGGATGGAGGTGGAAACAAAAGTAAGATATTTTATTAATTTACATAATAGTCTTTACATATCAAAATACCAAAGTGCTTTAGCACAGAAGATCATATACATATCTGAAATCAAAACCACATTACAAAAGTAGAGTTTACATCAAGAGTCATCATTATAAAAATGTATAAACTAATACATAGACAAAAAGTACAATTTTGTACTACAAAATCTCTCTCCTAGTTGTGTTGGCCCTGCTGAAATGGATCACCCTGCCTAAAAACTTCAACAACTTCCACACCTGCAAGGATGAAACACCCATGCTAAGCGAATACGCTTAGTGGGGAAACCACAATGAAAAACAACCACTCACAGTGGACGTAAAAAAAATCACATATATATGGCACATACTGAAAATCAATTCTTAATAAATAATTCATCATACTCAAGATGTCAATATCATTAAACATACCATCATTCATACTGAACTGAATTATAACACATAAATACAATAAACCTGCTTATTCAAATTAGTGGATAGGGAGTAATGCATATTCATTTGAAATGCATGGATACCCGAGGGTATCAAAATTATTCTTTTATTTTTATTTCAAACATTTTCGCATGGAATCTTAAACAAGATTCAAGTTTAAAAGGGATCACGAGGATCCGAACAGGGAACTGATCAGGGTCCAGAACGCATACGCATGGCTGCAGCTATCTGAACTCTGTAGGCATGCCTATTTATCCACTTATTGACTCTCGCAGGGCATGCATGATTCATCAAATCACATTCATATAGCTCATAAAATTGTCTATGCATAATTCTAAAAGCATCACAAGTTTGGAAAATAAATATCGTAGCATAAAAGAAAACTCAAAATGAAGCCAGGAGGTGTCGCGCTCGCGACAGAGGCTAAACTGGCCCCATGTCGCAATCGCGGCAGTCCTCGCGCTCTTGCGGAGACAGAAGCATATCTCATTGTTGCGCTCGCGATGTTTATCGCACTTGCAACAGTGAGTGGCAAGTAATTGCTGTCGCGCTCCCGCGTAGACGCGCGCTCATGATAGGGGACTGTCCATTCCGCTCGGTAGCTGAGCGCTCTGTCTCGCTCGCGACAGAGATCTCTCGCTGCGGCCACTCGGTAGGCCAATGCTCGGCTGCGCGCAAAGGCTGAAGTCACTGAGCTCTATCGCGACCTCGCGACATTCTCACACTCGTGACAGAGTCGTGATTTCCAACTCTTACGCCAAAATCTGTAGAAATTCATGTTCCCAAAATCACTCAAACCTCCAAATGACTTCAAAACTCAATCCCACACAAATTAATCATTCATAACATCTTAAACAACCTAAAACCCAACTTAAAATCCAATTATCATCATCAAATCATACAATTTACAAGATCAAATTCTAGAATTCACTAAACCAACATTTTCTCTTAGTAATTCATACAAACTCATGCTTGGGTTCAATTCTATACAATTTATGCATCTCAACTCAAAATAATCAACTCCCATGTTATTTAGATATAAATCCACACAATATATCTAATCAATATCAATAATCTCAACAAAAGCATAACAATCACACAAGAATACACAAAAGTGACAAACGTTCCCAAACCTCAAATTCTTGAACTCTAATCACAGGCTCCGCTTCCACTTACTATTTCCTTGCACTTAGGCTCTCTAGGAGGGATCTTTGAGCAAAACACCCATCAAAACAAACTTTAAAAGTCTAACCCCAAAATACCAAATTAACCAAATTAAAAAGGAAAGAGAGGATGAGGAAGAACAATTTGCTATCACTTACCCAAATCAACTTAGGACTACCCAAGACTCATAAAAAATTCCAGTAAAAGGAAACGATTGCAAGAAAATAAAGAAGAAAGGAAGAACGAGATGAAGAATGGGGTGAGGAAGAAGGAAGAAATGGGAAAAAGAAAGAAGGAGAACAGCTGTCATCTCTCTCCTCTCTCCACACTATATATATCTCCCTCACATACTGCATGGCAACCTCCTATTAGAAGAACTTCCTCATAACATACCCAACCACCATCCTCTCATATACACCCAAAACCAATCTTACTAAAACACACCCCTACTCCCCAACACACACTCACACCCAAGCAAACCCGAAAATACACAATACTATAATTTAAACCATACAAATACACAAAAATTAACCATGTCAAAATTATACATACAAACACACACACACACACACAAGGCTCAAACTACTAGGGTGGAAACGGGGCATTACAATACTCCCCTCCTTAACAGCATTTCATCCTCGAAATTCTTACCTGCTCCAATTAACTGAGGATGCTGCTCTCTCATAACCTCTTCCGGTTCCCAAGTTGCCTCTTCGATTCCATGATTCTTCTAGAGTACTTTAACCAAAGGAATTTGCTTATTGCGAAGTTGTCTGATCTCCCTAGCAAAAATTTCCTTCGGTTCTTCATCAAATGAGAAATCTGGCTGAAACTGAATATTTTGCAGTTGTAACACATGAGACATATCGGATCGGTAGCGGCGGAGCATAGACACGTGAAAATCATCATGTAATTTAGCTATCTCCACTAGCAACGCTAGCCGATACGCTACCGGGCCAATCCTTTCCAGGATCTCATAAGGTCCAATAAACCGAGGTCTCAATTTCCCTTTCTTACCAAACCGAAGAACTTTTTGCCAAGGCGATACTTTCAAGAATACCTTATCGCCAATCTCATATCGAATGTCCCTTCGCTTTAAATCAACATAAGACCGTTGTCTGTCATTAGCTGCCCTCAAATTCCGTTGCACCACTCTAATCTTTTCTTTCGTGTCTCTAATCAACTCCGGACGCATAACAGACCTTTTTGATAACTCAGTCCAACACACTAGAGTTCTGCATTTTCGTCCATAGAGAGCTTTATAGGGAGCCATTCCAATACTTACCTGATAACTGTTATTATACGCAAACTTCATTAAAGGCACATACTTATCCCAACTACCTGAGAACTCCAAAGCACAACCCCGAAGCATATCTTCAAGAACCTGGATAACCCTCTCTAATTGACCATCGGTCTGAGGGTGAAATACAGTGCTGAAATTTAACTAAGTACCCAAAGCCAACTGTAATTCCTTCCAAAACTTTGACATAAATCTCGGATCCCGATCAGACACAATAGAGATTGGGACTCCATGAAGCCTTACTATCTCATTCACATAGATCTCTGCTAACTTGTCCATGGAGTAATCTAACCGAGCTGGCAAGAAGTGTGCTGACTTCGATAATCGGTCGACTATCACCCACACTGAATCACGCTTGCGTTGTGTCAATGGCAAACCAACTACAAAGTCCATAGTAACATCATCTCACTTCTATTGAGGAATGGGTAAGGGAAGCAACAATCCTATTGGAACTTGATGCTCAGCTTTCACTTGCTGACACACCAGACACTTCGAAATAAACTCCAATATATCCTTTTTCATAGTCGGCCACCAGTAAAACTACTTCAGGTCTCAGTGCATCTTATTTCCTCCTGGATGCATTGTGAAAACCGATGAATGAGCTTCTTGTAAAAGCCTTCTCTTTACATCACTCATATTAGGCACACATAAGCGATTCCTAAATCTGAGTACTCCATCACAATCTACAAAAAATTCAGTCTGTTTACCGTCTCTTACCATATCAAAATCTTGTTGCAATATAGGGTCACTCAACTGTGCATCCATTATCAATTGCCTCAAGCTTGGTCTAACATTCAATCGAGCAATTAGTGCTCCTTTCGAATCAAATCTCCACCTTCCTCTACTCAGAGACAGAGCTGAAACTGATTTCCTACTTAGAACATCTGCCACTACATTTGCCTTGCCCGAATGGTAATTAATAATACAGTCGTAATCTTTAAATAACTCCAACTATCTTCGTTGCCTCAAATTCAATTCTTTTTAAGTGAGTAGATACTTCAGACTCTTGTAATCTATGAAGATCCTACAAGTTTCTCCGTACAAATAATGCTGCCAAACTTTAAGAGCAAACACTACTGCTGCTAACTCTAAGTCATGTGTTGGATAGTGCTGTTCATGAGGCTTCAACTGCTTGGAAGCATAGGCGATCACCTTGCCGTCTTGCATCAGAACACAGCCCAATCCTATACCAGAGGCATCACTGTACATAGTATACTCTTTACCCAAAATGGGTTGAGTAGGAGCCTTAATCAACATATCCTTCAACTGCTCAAAACTTGCTTGGCACCTATCAGACCAATTAAACTTAACCTCTTTTTGGAGAAGCCGAGTTAGAGGCGAAGCTATCACTAAAAATCCCTTAACAAACCACCTATAATAACCGGCTAAACCAAGAAAATTCCTCACTTCTAGCACAGACTTAGGTGGCAACCAGTTCACAATAGCTTCAACTTTGGATGGGTCAACCCGAATACCTTCAACCGAAACTACATGCCCAAGGAATGTTACCTTTTTTAACCAAAATTCACACTTACTAAGCTTGGCATACAGCTGATGGTCCCTCAACACTTGCAATACCAACCTCAGATGTTCCTCATGTTCTTTTTCATCCTTAGAATAAACCAGGATGTCGTCGATGAACACTACAACAAAACGATCCAAATACTGTCTGAATACCCTGTTCATTAAATCCATGAAAGCTGCGGTCGCGTTAGTCAATCCAAATGGCATTACTAAAAATTCATAGTGACCGTAACGTGTCCGAAAAGCTATCTTCGCAACATCCGCATCCTTAACTCTCAACTGATAGTAACCAAATCTCAAGTCTATCTTCGAAAACACTCCAA
The DNA here is from genome assembly GCA_947683425.1 of Excoecaria cochinchinensis. Classification (NCBI taxonomy): domain Eukaryota; kingdom Viridiplantae; phylum Streptophyta; class Magnoliopsida; order Malpighiales; family Euphorbiaceae; genus Excoecaria; species Excoecaria cochinchinensis. Next base: position 419,289 of record CANTUQ010000177.1, on the reverse strand, counting down.
CTCCTCTTAACTGATCAAAAAGATCCTCGATCCGTGGCAACGGATACTGTTTCTTTACCATGACCTTGTTAATCTATCGGTAGTCAATACACATTCTCAAGGTACCGTCCTTTTTCTTGACAAATATAACCGGAGTACCCCAAGGTGACATGCTCGGTCGAATGAAACCCTTATCCAAAAGCTCTTGCAACTGACTTTTTAACTCTTTCAATTCCACCGGAGCCATCCGATACGGAGCCTTAGAAATTGGAGCTGCACCTGGCACAATATCTATCGATAGTTCTACTTCTCTCTCTAGTGGCAAACCCGATAATTCTTCTAGAAACACATCCACAAATTCTCTTACTACCGGAATATCTTGTATCTTTACTTGCCCTCGTCAGGAATCCAAAATCAAAGCTAAATATGCTTCACATCCCTTCCTCATAAACCGCTTTACCTTCATAGCCGAAATCACATTATGCAGTGAGTTACTTCCAAAACCTCTTACAACCACAGGTATCTGATCCCTGTCTTTGAGCACAACCATTTTCCTCTGACAATCAACTATAGCTCGGTGCTTAGACAACCAATCCATACCCAGAATTAGGTCAAACTCATGAAATGGTAGACTAATCAGACCAGTTGGAAATTCCTTACCTCGTACCATCAAAGGACAATCCCGATTTACCTTAACACATTGCTCTAACGGACTAGTCACGCATATCTCATAATCCAATTTATCCTCATTAGACAATTCATCACACAACTTATAGGAACACAAATAAGAATGAGTAGAACCCGGGTCTATCAAAGCATGCATTTCAATGCTAAAAAGTAAAAACTTACCAGCTATTACTTCCGGAGCATCCTGGTCGTCACGAGCTCTCATTGCGTATGCTCTTGCGGCCACTGGCACTAGATGATCAACTGTCTCAGAGGGTTCTCTTTCCCGAGGCCGTCCACCATGACCCCGTCCTCTACCTCTAGCACGACTACCCTGAGGAACATTTGACCCTGCTCGACTGGCCTCTTACTGACCCTGAGTGTTCTCATACAAATTTGATCAATTGGCTAGAAAATGGTCGGTGTTACCACATCTGAAACATCCTCCCGTCAACCACCGACATTCGCCCCAATGGCGCTTGTTACAATGGGAACATTGAGGCACTCCCTCACCACTACCACCCGAAGTTCCTCTACCCGTGCCAGACTCTCTAAAGGATTCCTGTCTCCTCCCTCTAGTAGCCGGACAAGCATGCGACTCTCCAGAAGGATTTCCTTGAGACTCATATGACCTTTATCTTGATGAAGAACCTCCTCTAGAGGCCTTTTTCCTCTGAGCCTTCTCTCTTAGAATATTTTCAGAGCGTTTCGCTCTCAAAGCTGCCTACACTATCTGATAATAACTAATATTCGGTGAAGATTTCAAAGAAACCAACATCACCTTTAGAGACTCATTCAAACCCGCCTCAAATTGTTGACATCGGAACTCCTCAGTGAGAACTCCTGGCGGTGCATACTTACTGAGTTGATTAAACTCCTTCTCATATTCATCCACAGATAACACTCTCTGTCGGAGAGTCAAAAACTGCGCCCATCTGGCCTCCTTAAATTCCTTAGTCACATACGTACTTCGAAACTCTCTCTTAAAGAGCTCCCAAGTCACAGGCTCGGGAAGCTGAGGATGCCTAAGCACTAGTGTCCACCAATCATAAGCTGAGCCCTGCAACAAAGATACTACACATTCCACCTCTCTCTTCGGAGGACACCAAATTTCCTTTAGCACCCGACTAACCTTCTCAATGCACCTCTCAGCTTTATCCGATTCATCTAAGCTGGTTCCAAAGAAATCCTCCGCTCCAAACTTCTGGATATTCTCAATCGGAGCTTTAGGGGCAGTAACTCTTTCCAAAACCCTAGCCATATCCTGAGATATCTTGAGCATGGCCTTAAAGGGGATCGCAGGGGCCTCAGGTTGCACATTAGGTGGCTGAGCCGGACCTGAAACAGATGGATCTTGCTCTCGGGGATTCGTACTCTCAGCTAACCCCTCAAGTGATCCACGAGCAGACTCCATCTAACTTCAAAACATACACAATAATCCGCAACACAACACTAGACGTACACTCTATCTTACACTTGCCCAGAAATACCTAAATGTAATGCTCTGATACCACAAAATGTGACACCCCTTACCTATACGTAGGGTGCCTCATCCCTCGAAAAAGGTGAGGGACCCTGATAGATAAGAGTTGTCACGTAAGACCTCAACAAGGCAAATAAAGTTACGAATCATACATTTAAAATGGTTACAATAAAATTCTTAAAACAAAGGACGGAGGCTGAAACAAAAGTACGATATTTTATTAATTTACATAATAGTCTTTACATATCAAAATACCAAAGTGCCTTAGCACGGAAGATCATATACATATCTAAAATCAAAATGACATTACAAAAGTAGAGTTTACATCAAGAGTCATCATTGCAAAAATGTATAAACTAATACATATACAAAAAGTACAATCCTGTACTACAAAATCTCTCTCTCTCCTAGTTGTGTTGGCCCTGCTGAAACGGATCACCCTGCCCAAAAACTTCAACAACTTCCACACCTGCACGGATGAAACACCCGTGCTAAGCGAATACGCTTAGTGGGGAAAACACAATGAAAAATGACCACTCATAGTGGACGTCAAAACAAATCACATACACATGGCACATACTGAAAATCAATTCTTAATAAACAATTCATCATACTCAAGATGTCAATATCATTAAACATACCATCATTCATACTGAACTGAATTATAACACATAAATACAATAAACCTGCTTATTCAAATTAGTGGATAGCGAGTAACGCATATTCATTCAAAACGCATGGATACCCGAGGGTATCAAAATTATTCTTTTCTTTTTGTTTCAAATATTTTCGTATGGAATCTTAAACAAGATTCAAGTTTAAAAGGGATCGTGAGGATCCGAACAGGGACCTGATCAGGGTCCAAAATGCATACGCATGGCTACAGATATGTGAACTCTATAGGCATACCTATTTATCCACTTATTGCCTCTCGCAGGTTATGCATGATTCATCAAATCACATTCATATAACTCATAAAATTGTCTATGCATAATTCTAAAAGAATCACAAGTTCGGAAAATAAATAGCGAAACATAAAACAAAACTCAAAATGAAGCCAGGAGGTGTCGTGCTCGCAACAGAGGCAAAATTGGCCCCATGTCGCGATCGCGGCAGTCCTCGCACTTGCGGGGAGACAGAAGCATATCTCATTGTCATGCTCTTGATGTTCATCGCGCTCGCGATAGTGAGTGGCCAGTAATTACTATCGCCCTCTTGTGCAGACGCGCGCTCGCGATAGGGGACTGTTCAATCCGCTCGGCAGCCGAGCGTTCTGTCGCGCTCGCGATAGAGAGCTCCTGCGACGGCCGCTCGACAGCCCAATGCTCGGCCATACGCGAAGGATAAAGTCAATGAGCTCTGTCGCGACCTCGTGACAGTGTTGCGCTCACTACAGAGTCGTGATTTCCAGCTCTTACGTAAAAATCAACAGAAATTCATGTTCCCAAAATCACCCAAACCTCCAAATGACTTCAAAACTCAATCCCACACAAATTAATCATTCACAACATCTTAAATAACCTAAAACCTAACTTAAAATCCAATTATCATCATTAAATCATACAATTTACAAGTTCAAATTCCAGAATTCATTAAATCATTGACAATTAAATACTAGTGCCAAGAAAGCCTTACATCCTTTTCGATTTCGAAGACATCACTGAGCTTGCATAGCTAAGATGTAACAACCCAAAACGGGCCTAGTTGGAATTTGCGTGCAAAGTCAGAGATGAAGGGTATTTCGGTAAGTTGTGCATGGGAAAATTTTGGATAAATTAGGGATTATATGTTAAGAGAAGTAACTATCTAGTGGATTATTTGTATGGTAACAAGGATTTAATGTGTTGTACATGGAAGTTATCTAGTGAGTGGAGTGTATGGTGCCTTGATGAAAAGTTAATCAAGATGGATTTTGGTTCTTTAGGATTTTGACAAGTGGACCCTTAGGAAGTGGACAAGTGGCATGGTAGGTGTGTGGATTTAATGAGAAAGTAAGAAAAAGGAAATAAAGAGAGAGGGAAGGGCAGATTTCACGTTCCTGCCCTCTCTTCCTTCCCGTTCTCCCTTTTCTTTTCTTCTTTCCTATTTCTTGCTCTTCCTCTCTGGGTTTTGCATGAGTTAGAGCTGATTTGGTAGAGCCTGGGAGCAAGATAGAAGAGGTAAATGTTTGATTTTAGTTGTTAGTAGTTGATCTTCTTCTCCTTCTAGTTGTGCTTCTGATTTTTAGGAATCTAGGATTTTGGATTAAGAATTTCTGGGTTGTTTATGTGAGATATGGAGGATTCGAAGAAGAACAAGGCTAAAAAAAAGATTGGATCTAGAAGAGGGAAGGAGATCTTCATCAGGTTTGGGAGCTGTACTCTTATGGGTGTTATGTTTGGGAGTGTTTTGCCATCCTCACTTTGGTTCATGTTTTTGAGTTTAAATGATGAGGTTTTTTGTAAGCTTTGTATATAAAAATGCATGATTGTTAGAGTATGTGAATATAACTTAAATGCTATGATTAATATAGGTTTGCATGTTAAGTTGATATGTATTTGTAGTGGAGATGTAAAGGATTTTGATATCTGATGATTGTTAATGAAAATGGTAAAACGTCAGATTTTGATGTTTGATGAGCATGTATATGGTAAGTCATTTAAGCTTTCAGGCATGATTTTGGGATTAAGAATAAGTTTTAATACATGTGAGTTGATTGTGGTTGATTTGGGTTTCAAACATGTAATCTTTTTCCTTAGTTTCTCTGGGTTTGTCGTCTTACACGGCGGTAAGGAACACCCATACCGCCGTGTAAAATGCTACTGGATTGTGAAGATTTCGTGCCCGTCGTTTTACACGGCAGTAAGGGTTACCCCATACCGCCGTGTAAATGTCTACTAGAGTGTGTCCCGTCGTTTTACATGGCGGTAAGGTGCACCCCATACTGCCGTGTAACTCATAACTGGGAGTTTATTTTCAGCTTTTACACGGCGGTAAGGGAGAGCCATACCACCATGTAAACCCTGTTTCCTCTTGTTGAGATGTTTTTATGGGTAGTTTGTATTTGGGTCTTTATTATAGGGTCATAGTTAATGAGTTTATCATATTATGATACTTATGAACATGTAAGATATGGTTTTCATATGTCATGAGGTTTTAACTATAAGCTAAATGATCATGAATAATTTTCCTATATATGACTATTATGTATGTGATGTAAATGTATGTGAGTCGCTTAATGTTTGATTACATTGGTAAATGATTTATATGTCTTGGTTTATGATTAATATACATGTGTGCACAAATTATATGATTACACTTACAATATACACTACTATATAACAATGAGTTTTGTATATGGAGGTATTAATAGTTTTGAGCCTGATCAGTCATAGTTAGTGGATAGTGAGTGCAGCTGCTGTATGTTATTTTTACTAGCGGGCCCCATTTGGGTCATATAAGATGTTTGAGAACTCTGTTTTTGGTATACCTTTGGGTATACATGATTATAAAGATGTTTGAGAGCTCGGTCTCCGGTATACCTTCGGGTATACATGATTACAAAATGTTTTGAGACTCATGTCTCCATATGCTTGGATACTGTGTCCTATCAGTATCATTAGTACCTGTATCCACTAGATAGCGAGTAATCAGGCTATTACTTGAGTTTATTACATGAGATTGATATATGAAGCTATTAGTTATATGAAATGAATATATATATGTTACATGTATATGTATTGGCATTATGACATGATGTCATATAATACTTGTATACGGACATGAATGGTCAATTAATTATATTGTGAAGATGTATATAAATATTAACTACTTGGATATGAATGGCTATATTCTGATATACATGCAAATGATGAATACTTGTTATAAGCATGAGTAATATATGTTTATATGCTTTTGTTGTTAAGCTTACGTATATATGTTTATTGCAATTATATGCACATGTATGTGTTGTTCCTCCCCACTAAGCATTATCGCTTAGCATGGGTTCTTTTCCCGTGTAGGTGGCAGGTTCATTTTGGAGTCGGACATCTGTATGTTGCGATTAGAAGTTTGTAGTTAGAGTTATTTTTGTCTTCCTCTGTACTTGTGCTTAGGAAAACTGATTTGGAAATGTAATTCTTGTGAAGGATAATTTTGTATATGTATATGACAAATCCCTTTAGTAAAAACTATATGATTATTTATATTTGGATTTGTTATCTTTTGATTAAATGTGGTATTTGGGTTAGTATATGAGTTTGTGCGCGTGGTGCTCCGGTATCCTTCCAACGGTGATAATGGGGTGTTACATAAGATCATCTTAGACAACGAGCTGAATCGAATTCCATGTACTATCACTTTTGACTGATCTGGACAATGAAGCATTACTATCTTTTTACTACAATCAACTGTAGCCTAGTGTTTAGATAGCCAATCAATATCCAAAATCAAATCAAACTCATGGAGTGGTAAAGTAATCAAATCAGCAGAGAATTCTTTATCATGAGCCAATATAGGACAGTTTTATATACCCGATTAACACTAACACCATGCCCAAAAGGACTAGTCATATAAATATCATACTCTAACTGTTCTATAGGTGGCATTTTATCAGACAAGTGCTCAGTGTAAATATATGAATGTGTAGAGCCTGGATCTATCAAAGCATGCATCTTAGTATTGGAAAGAGAGAAAATACCAACAATCACTTCAGGTGCATCCTTGTCTTTGTGAGCCTTCATAGCATAGGCTCGAGCTGGAGCTATAGTGATGGGCCGGTCTACTATCTTGAATACTGTGCTACCTCTATGCTACCCAGAACCTTTACGACCTCTACCTCTGCCACGGGTTGTTGGAGGTGTATTTGATCCTCTTCTATCACTTCCTTACTGATTCCTAGTAGCTCCTGACATTTTAGGACAGTTTGCTAAGAAATGATTCATGCTACCACATCGATAACACCCCTCTGTCAACCTTCTGCAAGTGCCCTAGTGATGTTTATTACAACATGGACATTTCGATGTTTCACCTTGTCTAGTAGAAGAGCTTCTACCGGAACTAGATGCTTTGCTGGAGGTCCTTGTCTTCTCCCTCTAAGAGCAAAATTGTGCACTGATTCAGTTTGGGATTCTTTAGATCTTTTACCCATGGAGGAACCACCCCTAGAGTAACCTCTCTTCTGACTCTTTTCATGGCTAACCATCTTAGATTTCTCAACTTTTATAGTAGCTTGCACCAATTGAAAAAAAATTCACTAGCTGCAAAGAAGTGATAACTGCAATATATCTTTTAATAAACTCATTTAGGCCATCTTTAAACTGTTTACATCGAAATGCATTAGTGAGAATTGGTTCTGGAGCATATTTGCTGAGGCGGCTAAATTCTTTCTCATATGCAGCTATTGACAAATTTCGCTGCTTTAAATTTAGAAATTGCTTCCATTTTGCCTCCCTGTATATTTCAGTGATATACTTCTGTTTAAACTCGTGAACAAAGAAGTCCCAAGTGAGGGGATCTGGGAACAATGGATGTCATCAAACCAGTTTCCACTAATCAAAGGCAGCACCTTGCAAAAGAGAAATCGCACAAGTAGCCACTATTCAGGAAGACATCTCACCTCTTCAAACACTCTTTATAGTTTCTCTAGCCAATACTCGGCTTTATCAGATTCTTACAGACTCGTACCGTGGAATTCTTCAGCTCAATGTTTTCTAACTGTATCAAATGGAGGTTTAAGGGCCATTATCTAATCTAAGACATGCCATATCATGTGAAATCTTGAGCAAAGCTGTAGTCGGCCCAAGAAGAGCATCTCGATCAACTTTAGGCAGTTTAATAAGACCAGAAACATATGAATCTCAATCCCTAGGGTTAAGACTTTCAGTAGTCCCTTCACCAATGTCTCGAGATAAGTCAATTCTGAACACTATGTGAGAACAAGAACATTCGCATTAGTCCAACACAATCCTCTAAGTGCACAATCTTAACCTACTATGTAACACCTCTTACTCGTACATAGTAAACCGTATCATAACATGACCGGTTCACCATATCGAGTGAAGGATAGTATCAAATTAAGCACAATCAATAGGATAATAAATAACAAAAGAAAGAATTATAAAATTTCTTTCATTACAGAGCCATTTTTACATAATACATAAAACAAAGTTTTATAAAACTATTTTCAAGATACTCATGGATCAGGATTTACAAATTCAAAACTGAACATTTTTCACAATATTCATTTAACATATATAAGTCATTCATTTACATCACCAATTACATAATACAAAGACTGTTCAAATAATTCCTATAGACTTTATGGGATTGGCGGTTGCGGGATGTCCTTGGCAAAGCAACTATCTTCGATACCTGCACGGATATAACACCCATACTAAGCTTATAGCTTAGTAGGGAAAAAGATGAAATGGATGACCACTCACAGCAGTCGTCAACAAAACATACAAATGTTTGCATTAATTGAAGTCACACACACACACACACATATTACTTAATCATTAAATATACAAATATTAAACACATACACAACTTGTATACTATGATTACATTTAAAGAAAACACAGCAAAACATTTGATCATGCTAATTATGCATATCAAACACATACTTAAACTTATATTCATTCCAATATCTCTCTCTCATTTAACACACTAAAATTAGAGTTAGTTTCTAATATTTTTCTTAATTCATCCTTCATACTCATATAATCAAACATATATATATATATACATACATATATACATACATATATACAAATATATATATATATATATATATATATATATATACATATATGTATGAATGTATGTATGTATGTATGTATGTATACATACATATATTCAATGTATATGAGTTTACCTTTAAGACATATTCATATTAGTAATTACATGTCTATACTTATCACATTATGAGACATATTGCTATAAATACAATTTACAAATTCATTCTTTTTACATTGTGCACATTAAAATCAATACCCATATAGTTTATCTAATTATCAAATTATAATACTTACTTAATTCTTAAACCAATTTTAATATGTTAGAGATACACTAATATGCGCATAGTTGTTCATGAATCAATTTATAACATATTGAACACAACTATATTTAATTACTTGTTATCGTCAGATGGTGGGCTATATTACAAACTGAGATTGTGTGTTCCTGATCAATCTGATTTGAGGAGGAATATTCTGACAGAAGCTCATCATAGTAGCTTTGCCATGTATCCTGGTAGTAATAAGATGTATCAGGATCTGAAGATGCTTAACTGGTGGCCAGGCATGAAGCGTGATGTAACTGAGTTTGTGGGTAAGTGTCTGATTTGTCAGCAAGTCAAGGCAGAGCTTCAAGTTCCTTTAGGTTTACTTTAGCCTATTGTCATTCCTGAATGGAAATGGGACAGGGTAACCATAGACTTTGTATCGAGATTTCCACTCACCAGGAAGAAGAATGATGCAGTTTGGGTGATTGTTGACTGACTCACTAACTTAGCTCACTTTTTGCCTATCAGAATGGATTATCCATTCTCAAGACTTGCAGAATTATACATTAGTGAGATCGTGAGACTGCACGGTGTCCCATCTTCCATTATTTCAGATCGAGATCCGAGATTGACTTCTCAATTTTGGAAAAGGTTACAAGAGGCTTTGGGGACCAGGTTGCATTTCAGCATAGCTTTCCATCCTCAGAACTGATGGACAATCTAAGCGTGTGATTCAGATCCTGGAGGATATGTTGAGATGCTGTGTACTTGAGTTTGGTAACAGTTAGGAGAGATACTTGCCATTAGCTGAATTTTCCTACAACAACAGTTACCAGACTAGTATCAAGATGGCTCCCTATGAAGCTTTATATGGTAAGAAATGTAGAACTCCTCTCTGTTTGTCAGAACTCAGTGAGAAAAAGATTGTGGGTCAGATTTGGTTCGAGAAACTGAAGAAAAGGTTTGAGTGATCAAGGACAGATTGATAGAAGCCATGGATCGACAGAAGTGTTATGCAAATTTGAAGAGAAAAGATGTGGAGTTCTTGAAGGTTTCTCCGTGGAAGAAGATTATGAGATTTGGAAAAAAAGGCAAGCTGAGTCCAAGATTTATTGGCCTATATGAGGTTATTCAGCGAGTTGGACCAGTAGCATACATATTGAAGCTTCCTTTAGAGTTGGAGAAGATTCATTATGTCTTCCATGTTTCCATGCTCAGAAGGTATTAATCAGACCCCAGTCATGTCATTAAACGTGAAGAAGTTCGAGTTCAGCCAGGCATGACCTATGAAGAGTTCCCAGTGAAGATTCTGGCAAGAGTAGTGAAACAACTCAGAAACAAGCGGATCCCACTGGTGAAGGTTCTTTGTAATCATCACAATGTTGAGGAAGCTACATGGGAACCTTAGGAGATGATGAGACAATAATATCCCCAACTATTCAATACAGGTAAATTTCGAGGACGAAATTTTTAATTGGTAGGGGAGAGTTGTAATGGCCTGTTTTATAGCCTAGAAGTGTTCAGTATTTTCTATGGAGACTGTTGTCCTATTGGTGGCATGAGATGATATTTTCGGTAACTTATATACAATAGAGTTTAAAGGTTAAGCGTGCTTGAGGCATAACAATTTTAGGATGGGTGACCTATTGGGTAGCACTATAGCTAACTGTAGCACCTGTGTGTTAAAAAAATATTATTTCGTAGAAATAATTTGTGGACTGTCAGGAGTTTAATGGTATAATTTTGTGCAAAAATGAGGTCAAATAGGCCCCCGAAAGTCAGTTTGAAGTTTGCCTCAGGTTCTGTTCGGTTGAACTGAAGTTTGACCAAAGTTTAACTGAATTTTTAAAAATAGTTAGAGTGGATAAAAAGTTCTACTGTGGGAAGTGTACAAGCTCAGAATAATTTTTAGAATTTTTTGACAGCTTTAGAATGGTATTTTACGGTAGAACCGAACTAAATCAAATTGAACAGGTTTAGGTGAATTGGTCCCTAAATGCACTCCGATTGAGCTAAAATTTTGTGTGGCGGCTACATTTGATATTTTAAGAATGATGGAATTGATTGGGAGTGAAAATGAGTTCAGTAAAAATCAGTTACCCTTAAACAGTGAAAAATGACCCGAAAAAAAAATCAGACCAAACCGGTTCGACCACTCCCGTTCAATTGGACCAGATTCGGTTCAATTGGACCCATATAAATACATCACGTTTGATGGAGAATTCCAGATTTCTCCATTTGCAGTCGCCCTCCCTTTCTTCTCCCTTGGCCGAATTGAACAATCTCACTTCTTCTCCATTTTTCTTCCAATTTCTCTCCATCTCACCCCATAATCAAGCCTCCCTAACATATTTCAGCTCCTCTAGATTCCATTGATGGCCTTGAAAGTCAATTTGAAGGTGTATAAGTGAGTAAAACCTGACTTGAAAGTTTAGGTGTGATTGTGAGGTAAGTGATTTAAGAGTTTTCAATTTGGTTTCAAGGTTCCTAAGGGTACTTTAGGATGTGAATAAGATGTCTGTGAAGTTTATTTATCGAAAGGAATCTTGGTTTTGATGAAATCTTCATCTTTGTATTTGGCCATGGTTTTGTAAACTAGGTGAAGAAAGTTCTAAACAAGCTAAAGGCAAGGATAAGGAGTATTGAGATGTGTATTGCAAGGATATAAGGTTTTTGATTGCAAACTCCATCTATTTCCATGGTATATTCATGCTTAGGGATGCTAATAATGATGATATAAATGCTTAAAATGAGAAAAAAAATTTGTATGAAGATTTCTTACGTTGGCTGAATAGTACATCATGGGATTTCTATGTGTTTTGCATGTTTATGATGTATACATGGTATTTGGCATGTGATCTATCTAATGGTATGTGTTAGAGCATGTGAAAATGGCATGATGTATAATGTATGTATGTGGCCAAATGGGTAACATGTGTAAAGGTATGATTTTGATGAGTTTTAATGGAAAATAATGGTATGGCTATGTTATTCAATACGTAAATGACATAAAGGAATGTTAAAGTTGATAAAAAGAATTAATGGTAAAAAATTTACATGTTGGCCGAATGATGTACATGTGTGTTTACATGTGTACCATGATGATAACATGAAAATTATAGTATGTGATGATAATTGAATGTGAATCACATGTGTAATGATGTGATAACATGATGAAATGCCATAAAAAGTATGTATGATAACCTAAAAATGTGAAAAATGGAATATTAATGCCCTATGTAATACTCTAGTAGTCAAGTCTAGTTCTGGATATAGTGGTTAGCCATAGGGACTCTATAACCTCGGGTGTGAGCATAGTGTCTCACTATTTATAGGCCAATGATAGTCCTATTCTGTAATATTCAGTCTTAATATTGTATTTATATTTTCTGTATTATAAGGGTGGTCCCACGGGATTCTCCTATTCTGTATTGAACCTATTAGGGTTCATGTCTCATATATCCTTATCTTAGATGTCTGCCAGTTTTATACAAGGGGCAATGTGGTAAAAATAAGCCTAAAAGGGTTAAATTGTGACTAAAATAACCTTTATGTGAAAAAGGGCATAATTGGAATTATATGGAAAATTTGAGGGCAAAATGGTAATTTTGTACATATGTATTTTAATGATGGTTAATAAGGGTAAAAATGTAATTAAATGGTTAAATATGAAAATTAGGCACTTTTCAGGGACTAAAATGTAATTTGGTATGAAACAGGTAATTGGAGGGTATAATGGTAATTTGTATGTTAATTATGGCTAATTAGTTAATATAAATGAACTAATGGCATAATTGTAATTTTTGTGAAATAAAATGAACTAAGGGCATTTTCGTCATTATGGAAAAGTTGAAGGGTATAAATGTAATTTTGCCTTAAGTTAAGGGTAAAATGGTAAATATGGTTATTTATGTGTACTAATTGTGTAATTGCCCTTATTTTGTAATTTAAAGGTAATTAAATGTAATATTGCATGCATAATTGGTAAATAAATAAATAATGTTTAATTATGAAAATTTTTATTATATTTATATTATTGATTATGCATGATGCCTTAGTTTAGTGGAAATATCTGCAATTGCAATCACCACTGGGCATATTTAATGCTCAGTATGTAGTTTTATTTGACTGCGTGTAGGTACTCTTTAGGACTCGGAGCAGTGCGAACCTCACATATTTTGGAAGCTGATTTGAAGAAGTTAATTTGGAATATTTAACTATGTGAAGACCTTTGGCATGTATATGACTTATAGTATTGTTTTGGATTTTGGTTTATAATAGACTGTTATAACTGTCACAAGTTAATGTGTGTGTGGTATTTTTATTGTATGTGTTCGAATGTCTGTGATTGTATGTTAGACATGCCTAATAACTAGCATGCCTAATAACTGGTAGAAATTAATGTAATAAAATTGCTAAAATAAAATGTGTGTTTATAAGTTAAAAGAAAATTGACCAAATGAATAGTAATTCAAGACAGTTATAGGTCAATCGGTAAAATTGATAATGTGTTAAAATATGATTAGTAAGTTTATTGATTGATTGAATATGGTTAATAGACTTAGGTAATTGTAATATTGTGGCCGCCGATTTTTTTTTAAATGTACCGATTTTAATTAATTGGTTATTTTAATAATCTGATTTATTAATTAAGTTAACTATCATAGAATGAATAGTTTAATTAATGGAATGTAAGGTATTAGAGTGATGCAGCTTTATAAGCCATGAAGAGAAGTCTTCCTAACTCTAGAAATTAGTATATGTCAAACTCTAATTGGATGCACTTCCTTTCTTTGCTATTTAGTCCAAAACTTCCTCCTTTACACACATTCGACTTGCCACAAATTATAATTTACACATTAGCATGTTCAATTATTTAATTTTATTCAATTAGGCTCACATACTTACTTAACTCATTCACTTAAATCCTCACATGCAAAAAATTTCTAAATTAACCTCTTCAATTAAATTAATTTCCATTATATGCATAACATATTAACTCAATTATTCTCATTTACCCACAAATATATCCAATTACGTCTAAAACAATTAGGGTATAAATTGGGGCCTTACAAGAATTCCTAAGCACAAAGAACTACTCTAACATCAAGAATATAACCATCAAATATAAAAAATTAAAGTTTAGAATACACCCTTGACGAGAGAGAAAATAGATCTTGAAGCTCCTTCTTCAACATCCTTGAAATCCTCTTTGAATCCCAAAGTAAAATTATAAACTAGATTAATCTAAATTGTTTACAAACAAAAACTGAATTTAAAAATAAAATCTAGCCTAAAAACTGTATTTAAGATGAGAAATATAAAACCTAAAGAAAAATAAAAGTATGTTATTGTCTCTCTATATCTCCTCTTTTTTTCGAAAGATGAAACGGCTCCTATTTATAATCTGCAGAAAAGCACAACTGTGTTTTGGAAAATAAAGCTGTGTTCTTGAATAAATTGCACGGGATTAGGGTTGCTTGTGCGCGTGTTCTGGTGACTAAAGGTAAAGCACAATTAGTTTTGAGAGAAAACATAATTATGTTCTGCGCACTGAATCACTCGACGGCGGACTGCTTCATGCATGCATATTGCAGGAAAACACAGTTGTGCTATGATGAAAATATAGCTGTGCTCTGGGTGATTCTGGCTAGCATACAATGCTGGATAACACAACTATGCTCTATGAAAACATAGTTGTGCTTTAGGCAATATTTGTCCTCTTTTACCATTTCCTCCTATAATTAGCCCCGCACTTCCAATTTAGCTCCGAATTGAAATAAAATGCCTGAAAACATCCCAAAACTTATTAAAAATTATAAAAACATTAAAACTATTAAAATAACATAAAACTAAATTAATTAAGATTAAAACAAATAAAGAAAATACATAATTATGCCAAGAAATACCGAAAATATAAATATAATTATAACTTATCAACTATTCCAAACTCAAACCTTTACTCGTCCTTGAGTAAACTGAATGAACCACATACTCAACCATTTCAATCTCAACAAAAGAAAAGGAGTTATTCTCAATTAAGGAGCCAGAAGATAGACATGCAAATACCAATGCTCACTAAACAACAAACAAACACAAGAGCATAGTAAACAATTTATGTGTGTGTGGGCAAAAGGCCAAAATAAAACTTTTTAACATTTAAAAACAAAACTTCTAGATGTAAAGTTGGGAACAAAAATCAACTTGAATGCATAAATGCACTCATGGCTTTCCACTCAAATCTCAAAAAACACTATACGCCTCTTCCTACATACCAAACCTTACTGGAAGGTCATCTCCTCTAAATTAGAGAAGATAAAACAAAAAATCAAAAAGTCTTACATTTTGATTGTAATGTTAGGCTTAGATAAATTGGCTAACAATGAAGGATCAAGTCACTAGAGAAAAATGGACACTACCTAAACAAAACTACAATCACCCAACAAAACAAAAGAAAATTTTTCCACCCAATTACATACCATCAAAACATAACATTCAACAAACTCATCACAAGGCAATAGTTCAAGTTCTACCAAATTTTTTACCCCAACTTACATTTGACTTAGTTAGCTAGGAAAAACTTGCAATGTTCCTTCTTCTACTTTTTTTTAGAAGAAGATACACAAAAACCAACTAGCCACATAAATCAATGAAGTATTTATACAATTCCATAGTTTTTAACAAGAAGTAGATTGAGCTTTATCTTCCGTAAGACCAATAAACAACATAAATCACATTCCCCTTAATAACCCCAGGCTCATTTCTTTAAATGGTCTCAACTCTCCATTACACACATTAATCAACCCCCAAATATAAATTCACACCAAGGATTGACAAAAACTAAACCTTCTTTTACCCAAAATATAACCTTACTAGAGTGGCCACTCTTCTGAGGGAGGCAAAAATCATTTTAGGCTAAAGGGAGCTTTAATGTATGTAACAATAAAACAAGCATGCATTTAGCATAATAAAATAATAGGCTCAACTGGTTAGCAAGAGACAATGAAATTAAGATAGGAAAAGTCATTTAGAATGCTATACAAAGAAAGACTACCTAAATTATTTTCTAGATTCTGTCTCATCCGGGGGTCATTTTGATGGGTAATCGGAAAGGTTCTAGTGCTCTTAGAAAGTTTTCATCTAATCCCCTAATTGCAACTAAATTTTTCTCAATTTTTCAAAATAGGCCCAAAGTGGTCAAAATTTAGAAATTGCAAAGTATAATCAAGGTCTACATGCAATCTAACAAAAAAAGATACAAACAGGACTACTTTTCACTCAACATAAAATTGAATGAAACACAAATTTCTAAAACTGAGATCAAAACCATTCACAATTGAGAAGTACTGGGACAAAATAAAAATTTAAATTAAAGTAAATCAATAAGAAACAACTATCTTAATATTCAGGTGCAAACTTGGCATAAATGCACCACAAACAAAAACAAAAATAATTAAAAGCTACTAAAAAATTTTATAAATTACTCTAATATTCTAAAAATATAAAAAGACACAAAAGAAAACAAAACTGGTTTTGGTTTGAATTCTTGAACTGGTACTCCACCCCAAACTCAAAATATTGCACTGTTCTCAGTGCAAGGAAATGAAGCACACAAAAAATGTTTCTAAAAACTTTTCTTCAAATGCTGTGCAAAAAGCTTATAGTAACTCAAAAATTCTTGCAATAATCTATGGTGATGCACAATAAAATGGAGATGCAATATTTGCTGTAGTCATGCTTTATAAGCAAAAGTATAGGGCAAAAATCAAAGTTGCATTCAATAAAATTTTGACATTTAGCATCAAATACAACTTATCCTAATCCCTATCAGTTTGGGTTCTAGCAAACATGCATTGATCTCATCACAATTTAAGCACAATCATCCATTGCATCACATTGAGGAACTAATGCTATAACAAAACTTATAAAACAAAACAATGCCAAGCACAATCTCAAGCAATTTGAATTTAACTTTCAAAATTTTTTCCCATATCCATGTTATGCTCAATGCCTCCATTATATTAAAACATTTCAATCCAAAAATCTGAAGCTCAAAATCCCAATTTTCAGTAAGCTGCTTTTCAAGACAGAATTAAAGAACATATCACATCTAGCACAATGACAATTAAGTTTAAATTCAATTATAATGGCACCCATTAACTCAACACAAATTAAGCACAAATACATATATGAAATTAGGCTAAAAAATGTGATTCCTCAGTGTACAAGATGTTCAGATAAAACCAAGCATTGAAAGTTTTAAGTCAGCTGTGAATGTGCCAAAAGTGACAGATGTCCATGTTTAAGCAACTTCATTCATGCCAACACAATTTGGAATTACCTTAATAAATCACATTAATAGGCTTGAGAGGAATAAATTAACAACTATGTTGAATTAATCATGTTAGAAGCACAAAGATTGACATGAACTTCTCATTTAGGAAATTTATCAAACATTTGGTAGGCAGGATTATAAACTAAGGTTTTAAGCATAGCTTCATCATCCTACATACCCATTCTATTCATTTTTTTTTACAAGATAAGAAACATAAATCAATTAACAAAGTCAAAACAACACAATTTGTTCAAAGAAGCTCAGCGCACAATTGAACAGAAAAAGTAAAATGAAATGAACGAGATGGGATAGTAACATACCTAAAATTTGAAGAAAATAGCAAGCTAATCTAAAAATTTTGAAGACACATAATGGAGAGAGAAAGAGTTCCTAATCTCAATTCAAAGTACATAGTAAAATACTACGACAGGCGAAGTATGCCACACGACATACAAAATTAAGCACACTTGTCTTAGAAATAAATACTAAAATCGAAATTATAAAATTTCTTTCAAAGCAAAGCACTTTTACATAATTCATTTAGCCATTTCATTTTCTTTTTATCAAAACATTCCTCAATAAATAACTTTACACATATGAAAAATGGTTTCATTATACACTTATCACAATACATACATATATCATTACTTACAAAAAAATATTTCAATTACAATACAATTACAAACTACAAAATCTACTAAAAATTTCCTGCAGACTTGTTAGCCATGATGGATGTGGAATATGCTTAAAGAGAAGCCTCTCTTCAGGACCTGCATGGATAAAACACCCGTGCTAAGCTTATAGCTTAGTGGGAAATAGTATAATTTGGACGACTATGCACTGCAATCGTCGATAGAAACGTACAAATGATTACAGAAAAAGGAACCATATGCAAAACATTCAGTCTTGGTTATCATAGATGTTATACACATGATTAAATTTTTATACAAGTAATAGCATATACTAATCATAATTTATAACACCAAAATACAGTTAAAACATACATCCCCTGTAATGCCTCAATACCCCTGGAAGGATATCGGGTCGCTACGCACTCACATACGCGTACATGTACTTACAATCATACATTAAAACGGGAATTATCCAACAAGCAAAAATATACTTGTATTAATAAATATTAATACTATACATATTATAAAACATCATTGTTCATCTATTACAAAATATCGTTATCTATATCACATGTTTATAACTACAATTAACATTTACACCTCATATACTACAATTCTCTTACATGCCACTATAGTATATGGTACAAAAAGATCCATATACAAAAATAAAGAATTCCACTCAAGCTCCTAGTGGCCAACAGATGAACAATGCTCTAAACCGAACTTGCAAACCTACACGGGAAAACACCCATGCTAAGCGATAACGCTTAGTGGGGATATGTAAAAGCAAAAGAGACTTCGAATGAAGTCACAAATATAACACAACAATGCATATCAATAGTCATGCTTATTACATATCAACATATAATAACATATATTCATATACGTGTACATGTAACATGTTATTGCTTTTCATATAAAGGAATAAATGTAGAAAAGCCTCCACTACGTCTCATATACAATACTGAACATTTAATAGCCTGAATTCACAACAATAGTGGATACATGTACTCTGGATACTAATTAACAGTATCAAACATCTAGAGACCTAACTCAAAATTTATTTGAATACTTAAAGTATTCAACATCTAGGCACAAACGGTGCCACACTAGCAGCTGCACTCTAACCCTTTACAAGCATGCTTATCTATCCACTACCATGACTCTTTAGGCTTAACATCAAGACTCTATTCACTATATCATATACGTTATAGTTCTCAATTAATGTTATTAAGTATATTAAATTCCATTAAAAATACATGTATAACATTTGGTAATGTTTGACAAAGAAATCAGCAAGTTGAAGGTACCTCACAGTGGTAACCTTTTGGTTGTCATCGTGACATATAAAAATACAAAATAGAATATAAGATGGACATACCTCACGGTGACAATGAGTTGGTTATCACTGTGAGGTCCAAAACTATGCAATTCTGCCTTCTCTCGGCCTTGGTCATGGTGGCAATGATTTGGTTGTCACCGTGACATACCAAAAATAGGCATAACAGAAGCAGAATCTCAAGACTGCTTAATTACTACATTTTTATTAGCCTAAACCGATGTCTAAACGTCAATTTTAGGAAAAACTCCCTTCTTCACAATTGTTCCCTAGGATGTTAAGTTTCAAATGGAATAAATTACAAGTCAATTGGACATCTAAAACGTCAGCTATGATCTAAACAATCTAAACTGCTCTAATGAACCGGCCAAAGTAGAGACAACTCTGTTTTGGCCACTTTTAAGGGTGTTAGAGCAAGAATTTGCTCAAGTCATTTCTGGTACTTTTATAGATATGGAAGTCAGTTCTAACGGCACTATAATCACCTAATTTGGGGTTCGTAAACTCTACTTATGACTAAACTATCACACAGAGGTTTGATGAAATATGAGCAGAATTTCCCCAAATTTTAAGGTTCATACTTTACAGTCATAAACTATATGACAATCCATCTCACATAATCAACACACATATCTACACATTTCAAGCTATGACATCTATCAATTCACACATAACCACATACAATTTCTCAATTATACAATCATGCATGTATTAAAAGTTAAAAATCCCAAACCTCTCAAAATTAGGCAACTTGTTAAACCTTGCTTCTCCTCAAACCTTTTCCTTGCCCTTGTCTTTCTTTTTGTTAACAACTTCTTGCACCAAATCATCCCAAGACAAACACTTAATTCATTTTAAATCAAAAATAGAAAAGGAAGAAAAAGGAGGTTAAATAAAACTTCAAACCACACTTACCTTTTCTCTTGACTCTAACAACTCTCTTCAAACCAATCCAAGTTACAACTTGATAAACAAAAGAAGAAAGAGAAGAAGAAGAAGAATAAGAAGAAGAAGACCAACGAAAGAAAGGAAAAACAAAGAGAAAAGAGCAGAAAATGAAAGAGAAATGGGAAAGAATGAAAGGGATAAGGCTGGCCAACAAACCAAATTAAGGCCACCAAACACAATTAACTTCTCTATTTATAGCACAAAAGTGCTGAGGTGTCACTCTTCCATTGGCTGAATTAATAAATTCTTGGCAAATATTTACTTAGTCTTTGGCACACTTCCATTTACTCACTCAACTTAATCCTTTCTTTTACTAATTTATTTTCTTTCCAATTACATCCCTACACTTCCACCATTTAATACTTACTCAATGACTATGATACGCTTCATTATATAATTAACACTGCAATTCTACTAGGGTATAATTCGGGCTATTACATCCCCCTACACATATACACATGCCTCATTGATTAGTCATACGTATTTACTTAATAATATAACCCTTAATAACCATATACATAGTTAATACACATACAAATAAGTTCAGATATTATTAAAACTATATTATTCATTTATCACATAGTTTTCAAAATTAGATCTTGTTTACATACAATTATATTTATGCACAGTACGAATGTTACCATAGTCACAATTTTTAAATCATTATAAAGCAAAATTTCTTTCATGCTTGATCAATTTCATTCGGAGTTAGTCTTTATATATTTCTCTTACTACATCTTTCATTTTCATATATATATATATATAGATATTCATATTAACTTAGTAAGGTCTCATGTGATCTACAACATATTTATACTCATTATATTTGCATGACATGCAGCTTTATATATGATTACAAATCATTTCCTTAATAAATGAACATTAGAGTCAATACACATTTCTTGTTTTGTTATCTCATTAGAATAATTAACTTATTTCATAATTCAATTCTAACATATTAAAGATATACAAGTTAGGCATTTGCAAATGATTATTCTCAAAACGAGTTAAACATATTGAACGTAGACTATAACAATAACTCTTAATGTTGCATACATAATAACAGCTTACTTCCAAATCAACCTCCAAAAATATAAGTATTATAATTATCAATGAATTATTTATGTATAGAAAATTTCATAAACATTTATTATCATATGCATGAGTAGTCCAAGCACATAATACATTCATTTACTCAATTACAATTCTTGTTATTCACTTAATATTCCTTTGTTCAATTGTTACCTACATTCTAAGGAGGTGAATAATGGGAAATAGAACACTTAGGTATCTGAGGGTACTTGTATCATAGCAATGATACATATACATAGGGATCCAACCGGGATCCAAAACACATAGGGATCCAATCTGGGTCCGAAAATGCATAAGGATCCAAACAGGACCCAAAACACAGAGGCTACAGCAACAGAGGTCCGTATAGGCATGCCTATCTATCCACGACTCGGTTAACGCAGGCTGTACACATATTTATATTTCATTCTTGTGATTCTTGTATTAATATCATACTCATCAGGTTCACATCCATTCATTATAATTGTACGTCGATCATGACACTTTCAACTTATCGTACATGATTAACATATAATATTCCTAATACTCTATATTTCGAGTTACGTATGTATTTCATTACATTTTTTATTATTCAATATCTCTATGACAATCATACTTGTATAATGTAAAACATAAACTAATGGAATATCATTTAGCAATCACCTATTCACTTAATAGACATATTTGTAGCCATAAAATATGCATAAAAATTTATGGTATTATCTTATGTGCCATCACATATTAACCTACCATACTTACACATATATAGACATATTTGTATTACACACATAATTATGTACATATATGCAATGCATGCATTTATTCATGTACTTAAGCACAGTTCATTTATGTTTACCTATGCATTATCTTAAGTTCTTCTTTAATTTCATTTTGGCATGATGAAACTTCATATAATATCTTTAAAATTTCAGTAATTGAACAAAGAATCTTTCTTAACTCTTGCCACAATTTCAAATAAGATAATAGTATAATTCTATTGAACATTTTATACCAATGCCCAAATAAATTTCAATAATCGTTTGATTTCTTGCACATGTGCTCATATTAATCAATTCAGAATAATTAATAGCAATTTAAGTTATCCTTATACATATTCCATTAATACAATGTCATATTCCATTAATACAATGTTAACTTATAGTATAAGTTGCATTATCACCATTTATCTTACTTGTACTTATACTCATGTCATAATTTAATCATTCATGTGTATAAATTATTAATTCCAAGTACTAATCATTTACATATTCATTTAATGACCCTAGTCATGTGTTAGACAAGTATTGGGAACTTTCGGCGAAGTTCGAGTTCGATTCAGAAGGAAAAATGGATGTTATAAAACAAAAATAGGGGTCACACGATGGTCAAGAGTTCTTGCTCTCCATGTGGGGTGTCAAAAATATAGCTATAGCATCTAGAATACTTTTACACGGCTATCAGAAATTCCTTAGCACCGTGTAAACCCATTTTGCCACACCCTGCACAGGGCAGATTCTAAGTTTAGATTTGCACAAGGTTTTTCATCTAGTAAACATTATTTTAAGGCAAAATTGCCACTAGACATTTGTTCCCCTATCGTTTTGCTTTCTAATGGTACGAATTACACATCATTTGGACTTCTACAACTCTAGATATAATTAAAACAATGCAACCTGCTCTTATGACCCAGACATAATAGATACCCTTCGATTTTGGCCAATTTTGGGCCATATATGGCTAAATTTAGCTCATGGCTATTTCTAAGAAATTTGTAGATATGGAAATCCTGGTTCTACTATAGAGATTCCTAACTCAATTTATGGTCTAAAAACCAACTCAGGGTCCAAAGATACTTTAAACATAATTTCTCCTTTAAACTTTACAAACCAAATCTTACACTCCTAATCAATTCAATCATCACAAATACACTTCAATCAACATTTAATATCATTATACAAATCTAATCATCACAAATCATCATCAAATTGCACACACGAAAAGTTGAGTTCCCAAACCTCATTTGATGTCTCCTTCATCTTTACTTTTGCTTTTTTCATTATTCTCCTTCTCTTCCATGGCCATAATCATCAAAATCCCTCCTCAAAACCCATTCACATCTCATAGTTAGAATTAATAAACATTGAAGAAGAAAAATAATGAAAGGGGAGACATAATTCTTACCTTTCCCACACAATTCTCCCATCTAAACACTTGAAACTTGAAAAATTCCATAAACTAAGTTATGCCTTGAATTTGAGAGAGGAAGATGGTGTAAAAAAAAGAGAAAGAAATCTCATATTTTCCTCCTCCATTGGTCGGCCAAAATTGGCTTAAGATAGCCAAACAAATAACTTTACATCTTTGTCTTAATCTCTCATCCTTATCTCACTTGCAAGATGTCACTCTCCCATTAGTTCCTTTTAAGATTTTTATGCAACTTCCACTTTGATTCTTTATCTTTACTCCTATTCTTACTTTAATCTCTTAATTAATTTATTCCCATATATTGTCCCACATACTCAATTAATTCATTCAATTTAATGCATTTAAATTACAATTTAACAAATTACCAATATACCGTTAACTTTACACTTAATACCGATCACATCTTCTACTTTATTTGACTACTTTAATCACTCCTTTTTACATTTACCTATTTTATTAACCTTATTGTATTCATTTTCATACCAAGTAGCTCTTTTCTTGCCTTAAAATCCATAAATATCAAGTTACTAATTTACCCCCAATCTTTCAATTAATACCGAATGCATCCTCAACTACACTTAACCATTTCAATTAATCAATTACACATTTAGATCACTTTTGTACTCAAAATGCATGCGAATCTAGCTAAGGTACATTTCAGGTCCTTATAAGTAATTGAAACAAATTCATAATTTAAAGAGCCAAAAAGAGAAGAAATTTTAATTACAGCTCTTGACAAAAATTAAATTTAAATTACCTGAGAAAATTAGGGTTTTTCCAATGAAGATTAAAGGAAATTTGAGAGATAAATTGAGAAAAATTGAAGAATAGGGGTGAAAAAAAAAAGAGAGCAGTGCGATTTAAAATGAAGATAGCGTGCTTTTACTGTTTTGGAACAAAAGCACAACTGCATTTTGTATAAATAATGCTAAATTTAAATGCAACACAAAAGCACAGCTGTGTTTTGTGAAAAGCAGAGCTGTGTTTTGTGAAAAACACAGCTATGTTTTTAATCAAACACGCTGTTGTCCAGTAGCATTTTACACAACTGTCAAAAGTTTTTGACAGCAGTGTAAAATGCAAAAGTTGCACCAGAACTGAAATTTTAGTAGCTCTCAACTGTCAAATTCCAAAATAATAAAAAAAGCAAAAGCAAATAAAAGCCAACAAATTAAAAACTAACAAATTAAACATTCTAACACACAAAAATTTATAAAAAAAAGTTTTAAATCCTAAAAAACAAAATTCAAAATTAAATAACTAAAAATTAAAACTCAAAACATAAAAACACAAATAAATGACAGAAAATTAAAGAGAAAGGATTAGAAAAGTTCAGGTTTATTGAGTCCTAGCTCAACACTTGTTACTTTTTGGTGGATGAGCTTGTGATCCGAATAAGGGTCTTTCCAATTTCTGGTCTTCATTTTCCCCCATCAGCAAGAGAAACATATCAAAGACCACCAAGGTAGGAAATTCCATGTCATCGATGAAGTATGACTCCACCTTGGGTTAACTATGAACGAAATCCTCTAGCTCTTCTAGCCTAAATAAATTCTTTAAATGGACTAAATTTAGTGTTTCCATTTAAAGAATGCATAATGCTTTCTCTTTTGGTGTAAAATCCTCCATAAAAGATTCGAACTCATCTACCAAACAAACACAAGAGTTGTCCTAAAAAATGGTTGACTTCTCCTTCTCTTCATGCAACCCATCCTCAAAATCTTTCAAATGTTCAGTAATTTCCTCAGGTGCATGACTCAATTCTCTACCATTGCTTTGATTATCCATAGATACAATTAAGAATTCAAGCTTGGACTCCCAGTTTTGGATCCCCAATTCTAGACTCCTCAATAACTTCTCTTGATTTTTGATCTTCTCCTCTTGATAGTAAATTGTAGCCTTCCACTCTTCCTTCTCTACTTGGAATTGCTTCTCTCCACTCTCTATGTAGTCTAGAAGGACTTTATTTTTGGAAGAGTTAGAATCTTGCGAGACCCATGGAGAATAAGGATCTTCAAAGGATGGGGAAAAAGAGACTATTGAAGGTGCATGCAATTTTCGTAATTCTTGCATCTCCCTCATCAGATCACTAATTTTTGCTCTTAAAAGGACTAACACATAATCTTAGACATTATCCTGCAACATTTTGAAAATGACTCAAAATCTTCCTGCAAAGATAAACACCAAATCAAAATTAAAGAAAAATAAAATCTCAAACTAACTCAACTAAAGATATTTAACAAGCAACACCGCTTTCCCCAGCAATGGTACTAAAAACTTGATCTGTATTCAGCAAGTGTACTTAATCGACAAGTAATATAGAGAGTATAATTAAAGACCCAAGAATATCGAATCCAAAGGAAAGGGGATTGTTAAGCTTAATATTTAAGGTTGAGCGGTATTGTGACGCGCGCCAGATCCCCACGGCCGCCCGTACGACCGCCCGCTTGAGGGCGATCGGGGCATTTGTGGGTCCGTTGAAAGCTTGTAATAAATCGCAAGTGCGTCTATGTTGGGCAACAAGGAGGTTTCATGGAGTCGCCACCTAATAGAACATTGGGAAAGTTTCTCTCACCTCGGAGAGCCTAAGACTGCGCTTAGCATCCATTTTGGGCCAGCCAGAGGGGTCTTGGAGGGTAAACCTCTCGCCCTAAGGAGCCTAGGATTAACGCCAGAGTCTCGTGACACAAGAGGTGTCTTGGAGGGTAAACCTCTCACCTCTTTAAGCCCAAAGACTAGAGCTGGGTTCGGGATTTCTCATCTATTTCTACCTCGATTATTTTATGATTAAATTTTAATTGTCATTAATTCGCTCTCTCTCCACACGATACGATTGATTGAAGGCGCATTTATTCATATTTGGAAAGCTGCAAATGAGCAAGTAAATAGTGAAAGCAATAAATTACAATAATATAAGGAGCGGAATACAACTCCCTTTCATAAATGTGCGATACATACACGAATCGAGGCATTGTTTATTTTGAGGACTTTGGTCCTCGCATGCATCATTATTAAAATTGGATGTTTTTGTTGGATAAAAATAGGACATTGGATCCTTATGTTTGTGAAAACCTCTCTTTATCGAATATAAAACATTTATCAATTTTTATATTTAGCGGGATATAAAAAGGTATATCCATGTACATAAAGTAATTAATGAATAAACAAATGAAGGGAATAACTAAGGAAGTTAGAAAACTAAACCGGACGGAATCCTCCGAGTATGGTAGATAGCCCCCCGAGCTCAAGACAGTCCAAGAAAATCAGTATGTGCTCACAGAAAGTTAAAAGATGTCAATATATAAAAACTCAACATAAATAAAGTCAAAAGGACTTGAAAGAGATAGAAAAGATTTGAAAACGTGGAGACAGGACCCAGCGACGGCCTCTATTGGGTGACCGACGGGCGTCAGTCAAAGTGACCGACATGTCCGTCGCTCACTCAAGAGAGAGGGCGTCTGTGAGTGGGGTGACCGACAGGCGTCGGTGAAGAAGATGACCCGTCGGTCACCACTGTCTCTGAAAATAAACAGTGAAAAACTTCCTTTTCAAAAACAAAAGGGGTTTTTATCACAAAATGAGATGAAGAGAATCAAAATAAAGAAAAATGAAGGCAGGAAAGCCGAAAGAACAACAAAAATAAAGAATATAGATGAAATAATATGAAGAATAAGTCCGGAATATTTACCCTCAGATAATGTTTTAATAAGATTCTTGATTTCGATTAAAGTCCCGCACGCTCCATGAGAAACTAAACGAAAGGTCAGAAAAGGGAAAATAGATGACTTCCTTCTAAACCTTTCAAAAAGAGACTGATTTTGGAATCAAAGAAAACCGAAGAAAACTAATTAGATTTAGTTCCTTTTTAATGGTTTTGATTCACAAATTAAAAGGGATTTCTTGATGAATGTGTTTGCTGGAAGAGAGAGAAAATGCACTTGAATTTGGGTAGAGTTTCCCCTCTTGAAAATTTTTGGAACCCTTTCTAAGAGAAAATCCGAAGCTTTTATAGGCCAAGCACGACCGACGGGCGTTGGTGTATGGAGGCGGGCATCGGAAGAATCCTTCTGACATAAGGATTCATTCGACGGCCCTGCCATTTCCACCGACGGGTGTCGGAAAGGTTGCGTGCTCCGGGAAATCAGGTGGCGTGCTCTGGAAGAGGCGGTGCCTTTCGACGGGCGTCGAAAAATACCACAAGCCGTCTGTGACCTTAAGCGACGGGCTGGCCTCTCTTAGACGGGCTGGCCGTCTGTTGAGGAAAATACACCCTTTTTACTCATAAATTCCCTGTTTTCTCCCCCTCTGTCTATGAAATGTAAAAAGACTCATTCTCGTGGAGCATGGGACTAAAACCTCCGAATCCAAACCGTTTGTACGGGCTCGGATACTGATTTCATCATAGGATAATCTCCGATCCGGACCGCTCCGGGACACGGTGCTCACAGGTATTAATCTAACAAGTCCCCAAGTTTGTTAAAGGGAAGTCTAAGTTAAGCAAGAAATTAAAAATATAAACTAACAATAAATGTAAAAACAATCATCAAGAAACAATCAAGGATGATTTGAATGCATAAGAAATTCTATCCTCATAAATTGTAATTGGAAACGAGTAAAACAACATAAACATGAAATCTAGACAACCAATCTAAACCCAAGCCTACCATTACGGACTCAACAATTCTAATCAATGAGACTACCATTCCGGACTCAGTGCATTAATTAGCATAAGCGCGGGTTACCAAATCCTAGATCCAAAACAACCTACTATTTCAGACTCAGTTGTCTAAAACCCATTCATCCTTCACTATTCTGAACCTAATAACATCAATAGCCACAGACCAACCTACCATTCCAGACTCAGTTGGAAATATAGATGCAAATAGTAAAAGAATAGAGAATATGTATGAAACAATCATCAAATCCATTCATTCAGATCACCATTCCAGACTAAATCTAAATAAAGCAATTGAATCATATTCATTTAGAGATAAATAAGAAGAATAAAAGAAAACTTGAAAATATTCATTAAACCCAAATATCCAAAATACAAAATATGATTCAAGAATTCCTAATCACAAAGAACTACTCTAACATCAAGAATATAATTATCAAATATAAAAAATTCAAGTTTAGAATACATCCTTGATAAGAGAGAAAATAGATCTTGAAGCTCATTCTTCAACAACCTTCAAATCCTCATTGAATTCTAAATTAAAATTCTAAGCTAGATTAATCTAAATTATTTACAAACAAAAACTGATTTTTTTTTTAAAAAAAATCTAGCCTCAAAACAGTAGTTAAGATGAGAAATATAAAACCTAAAGAAAAATAAAAGTCTGCCATTATCTCTCTATATCTCTTTTTTTTTTAAAGATGAAACTACACATATTTATAATTTGCAGAAAAACACAGCTATGTTTTGGAAAACAAAGTTGTGTTCTTGAATAAATTGCACAGGATTAGGGCTGCTTGTGTGCGTGTTTTGGGGATTAAAGGGAAAGCACGGTTGTGTTTTGGTGAAAGCACGGTTGTGTTATGGGCAATGAATCACTTGATGCCGGACTGCTTTAAGCGCATCATGTAGGAAAACACAGTTGCGCTCTAGGTGGTTCTTGCTAGCGCACAATACATGATAGCATAGATGTGCTCTATGAAAACATAGATGTGCTTTAGGCAAAATATGCCCTCTTTCACCATTTCTTCTTATAATAAGTCCCGCACCTCCAATTTAGCTCCAAATTGAAATAAACCGCCTGAAAACATCCCAAAACTTATTAAAAATTATAAAAACATTAAAAACTATTAAAATAATATAAAACTAAATTAATTAAGATTAAAACAAATAAAGAAAACACATAATTATGCAAAAAATAACCCAAAATATAAATATAATTGTAACTTATCAGGGTCTCACAGTAGGAAAAGTTGAGATCATTGATATTAAATTCCTATCCCTTGGTCACTTAAGCACACACAATATAAAACATGTGTTATGGTGTTCTTTCCTTCCTTTAAAGGAGCGCATGTCTCACATTTTTAAAAATATATAACACCATACAGAAGCATAAAGTTGCTATGCACCGAATTACTAATGGACTATTTTTAGCTTTTTGGACAAAACATGATAGTTACGTTTAACTTACCATGGGATTCAATTCAATCCTTGTTTGGATCTTATTCCAAAGCATACAACCTTATGTATATCTTTATCTCACACCTTAACAAGGCTAATCTTGTAATTTCTGTGAGACGAAACTTTTATTTTGAATCGACTTTGAGCATTATCATATGTTCATAATTTGCCTCATCTTAGTCTTTGTCAACTCATGACAAAACTAAGGTAAACACCTTTGTGTGTTGGTTAATTTTTTGTCCGATATGCTCAATCTCATAATAAATAATAGTAAATATTCACCCATTAAACATTCACACTCATGTATTGCCAACAATGAACTTGATTATTATTTACAATAATAATGTTAAAGGATTACATAAAATAAAATAGTACTAATTAAATCCTACGTAAGCCTTGAGATCTAATGTGTCTCTCAAACGCATTTCTCATTACAGGTTTAGTCAATGGATCTGCAATCATATCATGCATGGAAATGTATTGTGAGTTCACTTCTCCTCTTGTAAAAATATTTTTGGTGATACTTAATGTCGATATGTTTAGGCTTACTATGAAATTTTGGACCATTAATATAAGCTATCGATGATTGACAATCACTATAGACTGTCACTGGTTTCTCAGAGGCAGTTACTTTTATTCACCCATAAACCTTTTTAGCTAAATTGCCTCTTGTATTATAGCTGAGGAAGCGACATATTTAGCTTCCATTATTGATAGGGCTACACTAGTTTTTTTTTCTTGCTACTCTATGAGATGGCACTCTTTATTACTGGTTATGCTATAACACCCCAATGCCCGTTGGGAGGACAAGGGAGCGCTACGCAACACTTAATCTTACAATAACAGAATTAAAACACATACACGCTATCTAAAATTAAGTAATTAAAAAAAACTTATCTAGAAATTATCATTACTAACTAGAGTTTACATCTTTTAAGTACAAAATTACATAATACATTTACTTGTTATACAAAAATAGGAACAATTCTATACAATACAAAAGAACCTAACTAGAAGACTTCAAAACTCCTTCTAGTGGCCAGCAGATATTCCCTCAAAAACTTGGACTCCAAGCTATAACCTACACGGGAGGTAAACACCCATGCTGAGCTATGGCTCAGTGGGGATATAAATATACAATAGTCTAATACAAATAAAACATGCATTAATATACGATAGCAACATACACTATAATTAATTGATAAACAAATATTCATTATTCCATACTTCATATCATTAAGTTACCATCATACAAAGTTATCAGAAATGGTACTAAATCATGGCCAGTATAACATATAACACACTACTATAATCAGTCATTGCAATAATCACATAGTATAGCCTGAACCAATACAGTAGTGGATAACAAGTTCACTAGATACCACTCGGGTACCGATCACTAGATTTTTGGAGAGAATGATATTAACACTAGAGATATATAAATCTCAAAACACTAGATACCGATTAGGTAGCAACACTAGCAGCTGCCAACACTAACCCTTATAAGCGTACTTATCTATCCACGACTCTATTACAGGCTATAAATGCATTCACTTAATGTTCACGTATATACATACATTCATCATTACTATATGTATCATCTTTCAATAGTCAAACATCATTATTCACATGCACATATACATTTATCAATACCGTATGCATAGACATTCATAGGCTAACTACCTATAGTTCACCAAAACAAGACAATTTAACATGTATAAAACACCTGAGCATTGTCGCACCCGCGACTTAGCCCAACGATACCTTCTGTCGCGCTCGCGCTTGATGTCATTCTCGCGACAGAACATGCAAACCGCTTCTGTCGCACTCCCTCCCATTCTCGCACTTGCGACATAACACAAACAGGCAAAACTCATCTTATGAAGTACTCGGTGGCATTCACGACCATTGTCACGCTCGCAATATAACACAAATTTTGCCTCAAGTCTCAATTTTACTTACCTCTTTCAGCACTTATTCACATTACTTAATCTACATGCACTCCAAGCAAATCATCAAAATAATTCATACCATTCAAACATACTGACAGTAGTTAACACACTCACGTCTCATAATTATACATACAATTAATATATCCATAATCCTTACCATGCTCTTTACACACCATCATGCAAAAAATCAAACATACAATAATTTAATTGGCGATAAGGCCTCATTAATTCAACATATTATTCCAATTATAACCCATTCATTAGAAGAGCTATTGTACCCTTCAAACCCCATGTTTTCCCCAAATAATTCACACATGTACTTAAAATACAAATAGAATCCCAAACCTCTTAGAAGCACTCCTTCAACTTTCACAAGCTAAGTGACCTTCTCTTTTCCCTTAGCTCTTCTACTTGATTCGCCAACTTACAAATCAACACATACACACATTCAAAAAAGAATTACATCTATGAACTGAAATTCAAATAAAAAAAGAAAAAGAACACTAAACTCAATCTTACCTTTCTAACTTATCACTTGATCTCTCTAATCAATGCAACTCAAATCTTAGCAAATAAATAAAGGAGATGAAGAAAGCAAGATAGGAACGAAGAAAAGATGATAAGTAAAAAGGAAAAGGCAGAAATGTAGAGAGAGGCTAGATCAAATGGAGAGCAAATGCCAAAAATCTGCTTCTCCAAATCGTTTTATATGCATTCAATATATTAGGTGTCATAAGACAATCTTGACACATAGCATTCCCACAAAAACAACTTGCCACATGTAATCCACTATCTCATTAGTTAAGGTTAATTAATTCTACTTTACTTAATCTAATCCTTCACTTAACTTTAATCATGCTAAGCAACACATTAGTCACTAAACTATTTTATTTCATGCAATTAAGTCCCTAAACTATCAATTACAATCTAGTCCAATTACTATAAACCCTAAATTAATCTTACTTAATTACCCTAATCATGCTCAATACTTCCAGGGTCAAATTCGGGCTGTTATATATGCCCTAAGCCAAATATTTTGACCTTTATATAATGTCATATTTCATTTTATAAAAAGGGTTTTCTCCTCATTAATATATTATTGGCACGTTAATAATATTTAATATTATTCTAATTATCCCTAGTCATTTGTCGCTAAAGGGCATAATAATAAATTAAGACTAGTATGGGTTTGATTGGTAATCATGAGATGATTATATATGACAATATAAATCAAATTATAGGTACTTGTTGGAGAACAAGGTATTGGACAGACCTGCTATGAGATCACTACATGGCTTAGTGTCATACGTGGTCTTATAATAGTTATGTTATTGAATCTTTAGACATGAGATTATCATAGTTTCCTAAATAATGAACATCATGATTTGACAGAATAAAACATTATCTTTAATCAAATAATTATAAAGGCTATGACTGGGCATGATGAGAATTATGCAAAAGAAAGTGAATAATCAAGATGGAATTTGTCCCTCTCTTTTGAGGGAGATATCTATTGGACCCCTCAATAAGTAGGACTGAGAAATGCATGGCCGTGCTCAAATGAATTGATAGAGTGATTAGTGTCATTTGATTTTATCAGTCTACTTAGTGATCGAGAAATTATATGTTTGAACGACATGGACCATGACTTATGTTCAAATAAGATATTGTGTGACCAAAGGGTTATAACATGTTTTATTGGTTAGGTTAAAATCAAACTATCAATATTCATATTATTTGGGTAGTCATAATGTCTTGCTAGAGGTCACTTATAACTTATGGGCCTGTAGTGGGATTGGGCCCACTGCCAATATAATATGAATCTATTGGGTCGCACACCAAGAACGTAATGAACGAGCTAGGGTTAATTTGTGAATTTTTAATTTAAAATATGTTAGATATTTTATTCGAAATAATATAATACAGATAACGAAATTTCCTTATTATTCGAATAAGGAATATTTTTTTCCTAAAATCTCTCCATGTGAACCTCTTATTATGGTTAATATGTGACTACATAAAGATATAGTCATTAAGCCCTAATATTATTATTACTTTACTGCTGCCTTTTAGAGAAAAGAGATAGAAAAAGAAATACATCGTTCTCTATCACTTTTAAAGAATAGATACAGAGAAGGGACAAAAACCCTAGTCGTGCTGAAAAGAAGCTAGCAATCCTGCTATCACATTCATTCGTTCTTGTGTGGATACTAGTAGAGAGTGGTTGTTCCTTGGAGTAGCACCAATAGTTCGATTCAACTTGGAGGAGTCGTACATTTGTGCAGAGAAAGTGTAACACCCCCATCGCCGCCCCCGTTGGAAGGACGCCGACGGGCGCGCTACCCGACGCTCACTCACATAGATATGCACATGCGCAACGCGGAAGCATACATTCATACATAAAATACATACAAAATACGGGTTAATTAAAAACTTGACTTAACTTGCGGGCACAGACTGATCATGCAATAACTCACACACACGCAGGCACTAAGCGGAAGCATAAAGCGGAAGATAAAACAAAGGAATAACTTAACATAAAAACATACTAACGTTACATTACTCAAAAGAAATCTCAAGATTCTTACATATAATTACATAAACAGTAATACAGAAATACAAAAACTGAAGTACAGAAGCTGAACAAAATACAGAACTTCTAACTCCTACGTGGCTGACCTTGCAAAAGCGCGACTCGAACAGAACCAAACATGCCACCTGTACGGAAAGGAAATCCATGCTAAGCGATAAATGCTTAGTGGGGAGAACACACAAGAGTATGAACGGCCATTCACAATGGTCGCAGAGGCATAACACATTCACAATGGCAAATGCAACATTCAAAATACATATATAATCAGGCTTGCATAGTAAAAGCATTAATTCGAAAACTCATAACCATAACCATATACTTATGTCAAGAATAGGCCAAAACAGACATAAAACAATACACGATACAAGTATCATCATACAGAACTACATACTAAATCACATGGATAAACCTACAATGGTATCAAATATCAGCATCTTACCGTGCGAAGTCACATGAGATTTACACATGCAATTGTCATAACTAAGTACCCATGCATGAACTGACAACCCAATCAAATGCGACACAATTACCATATGATAACGCACCCAACTATCATGTTAAGAATACTAGCTATCTAACATACTTTGACATGCCATACACACACTAGCCAAAATCCAAGGGATGACATCCAAAGCACCACATAACCGTTGCGCAACTCTAATATACAAAATATCATGCTGAAAACACTCTTGTAGTGGAAACCGAAGACATAATCACATAACATCACATTCATATCATCACCACGAAGAAAATACAGTTAAATCTTACATACTTACAACCACAACTGCTTCGGTTCACATGCTTATATACATAACAAAACCAAGCTTGAGTCACATACATAAATACATTAGTCGATTCACCTTCAAAGCATTCAGAAACTTATAATACATCACAAGACAAGTACGAATAATGGTGTCAGGTATCCAATCATGCTTACCATATAAAGACATACATTCCGAAGCACAATTCTGCGTTCATATACATATAAACTGATTTCCCAAATCATTATCGTGCTCATTCGGATATCACATTCTTATAGTTATTTCAAAGCAAAACAAAACAAAACAATAAGGCCCCTGCTGACTCACAATAGTGGATAACGAGTGTACTGATAGTACCTTACGGGTACAAATCGGCCAAAGGGTACCTTACGGGTACGAATCAAAAACCATTTTATATGTCACAATTGAAACATTTTACTGAGGGGGATCTTAAACAAGATCCAAACACATTAAAAAGGATCGCGAAGATCCGCACACATAAAGGGTTCGCGAGGAACCAAACGGGGGACCTGATCAGGGTCCAAACGTCCAAAGGGCTGTAGCTAACGGGACTCTATTAGGCATGCCTAACTATCCACTAGACTGACTCTCGCAGGTCATGCATAAAACAATTCACGTTTCGAATCACACAACACATAAATATATATACATCATGCAAAAACCAGAGTACGATAGACATATAAATATGCTCATAAAGTCGGTCATATATCATACAATTCCTATTGCAAAACATAATACAGTCAACACACTTTAACATTAAACAATAATCTAAAGCATGTCAAAATAAGGTATGGAAGCACTACCATGCCAATGATTATCAATACAAAATCCTAATCATGCGGTAGGTGAGGATAACTAAGTACAAATCATGCATAATCCAAAATTACATTTAAGCCTAACACATTGAGTTC
The DNA here is from genome assembly GCA_947683425.1 of Excoecaria cochinchinensis. Taxonomy (NCBI): domain Eukaryota; kingdom Viridiplantae; phylum Streptophyta; class Magnoliopsida; order Malpighiales; family Euphorbiaceae; genus Excoecaria; species Excoecaria cochinchinensis. Next base: position 383,272 of record CANTUQ010000177.1, on the reverse strand, counting down.
AAAGGCTAAAGCATAATAATACATTCAGACATCAACCATATTATTCAAATAAATTTGGCATAGCATAATATCAATCATACCTCATACAATTCATATTCTGAAGCATGCAATAATTCAGTTAATTACATTTTAGCACTACTCAATATACTAAAGCATGTCAGGAACACATGTGGAATCATATTATGCCAATAATTAATAACGCATAATCTTAGTCGTGGAATGATACAAGAAACTCTTAAGCATGGCAGAATTATTCTTAGAGGAGGATCTGATCAAGGATATGCATAACATATTTTTAATCACAAATAAAGTAGGATAACCATTCATATAAGCAAGGTAATATAGCACACAATAGGGGTGCGGGCGGTCGAACGGGCGGCCGCGGGGATCCCCGCGGCCGCCCGTTCTGACCGCCCGCACGTGGGCGATCGGGGCAATTGTGGGTCCGTCAACAGCTTGCTATAAATCGCAAGTGCGTCTATGTTGGGCAACAAAGAGGTTTCATGGAGTCGCCACCCAATAGAACATTGGGAAAGTTTCTCTCACCTCGGAGAGCCTAAGACTGCGCTTTGTATCCATTTTGGGCCATGAGGCCTAGGATTAACGTCTAAATCTCGTGACACAAGAGGTGTCTTGGAGGATAACCTCTAGCCTCTTGAGCCCAAAGACCAGAGCAGGGTTCGGGACTTCTCATTTATTTGTACCTTGATTAATATCATAATTAAGTTTTGAATTCATTGTTTCATCAACTTTCCACACAATGCAATTTAAATTAAAGGCGCAATCATTCATATCAAAAGCGGTAAATGTAAGCAAAATCCAAAATAAAGCATTCAAAAACGAATTACAATAACACTAGGAGCGGAATACAACTCCCATTTATAAAAGTGAAATACATGCATAAAACGGGTTATTCATTGATAGTGAGAACATTGGTCCTCGCATGCATATTTATTATGAAACAATTTTGATGTGATGATTTATTTGGGTATGAAAAACTAGGACATTGGTCCCCTTTTATTTAAAAAAAATGTCAAGTTAATTAATAGAAATATTTTTGTGATTTTCTTTTTAGCGTGCCTAAATAAAGAATTTTACAAGAAAATTATATGGCAAAATTAAATAAAATATTACAAATAAAGAAAATAAATATATGAACCAAACGAGCCTTTTTGGACCTCCCGATGTGCTCGCAAAAACGCCCAAGCGAAAAAAGAGTTTAGACATAAAAACAAAGTACAGTTAAAACAACGTTAGTGATTAAATCAATTCAATCAATTAAACATACAAAATAATGAATAACAAATGATATGAAAAGAATGATAATGGAATCAAAAATGTTAATAAACTAAAATAAATGAAAAACATGCATTATGTATGACAAATGATTAAATGATGTGAATAAAATAAAATATGACATGTTACTTAATTAATATATGTAAAAATATGAACATGATGAGAAATGATGAAGATAAACGAATCAAAGAATATATAAAATGATAAAGAAAAGAATAATAGATTAAAACAATTAAAGAATGATGGAAACAATTAACTAAACAATATGATTAATTAAATATGTTCACAAATGATATAAACCATTTTCATGGCAAAAAGATCAATTAAAATGAATTTATTAATTACATGTTAAAAATAATGATGAATTAAAGTGAAATAAATTAATTACATGTTAAAAATTAATAAACAATCAATATTTATATGAATAAAAATCATATCATGTATAAACAATTAAATAGAACGAATATAAAATCAATACAACAAATGAATAGATTAAAAATAATAAATAAATACAATAAAATACATGAATGAATTAAATAAAATAGAAATTGAAATGGAGCCAAGAATATTTACCCTCAGAATATTGGATTTGATGAAGGAAAAGTGATGATTGATTTCTTTGTTTGATGATTCACAATATTAGAGTGAAATATAATGAAAATGTTGGAATTTTATTCCAAGAAACATGAAAAAAAAATGAATGATCAAGAATTCTTTAAGAACAAAGAATTGATACCTTTGCCTAAAGAAATGATTTTGATCAAAAAAAGTTTTTATTGATTAAAATAAAGAAAAATGATTTCAAGAACAATCAATCACTTTGTTCATATCAAATTGATTGAAGTTTTATTTTAGAAAATCAAATAAAAATTAGATTTTGATGACAAACAATTATTTTATTTGTCTCAAAATCAATTTTTTTATCAAAAAGAGATTCAAAACAAAATCAATGAAAAAGTTTTATTGAACACAAAATAAAAGATTAAAAAACAATTTTGAGAACAAATAATTATTCTATTTGTCTCAAAAATTAAATCAAACAACAAAACTTCCTCTAAAAACTATGTTTAGAAGAAATTATGTTGAAAAAAGAATGAAACAATTGATTTTCTTTTTGATTTTTGGTTGGGGAATAAATCTGGAATTTTTGGTGGAAGAAGAAGATGAAGATGAAGAGAAAAATCTGGTCTAAAAAAATGTGGAGAGGAGAGAGCCCCTTTGATTTCATCATAAAATATTTATAGGATAAAATAGGTTGCCCTAATTTAATTAAGGAAAAAAACCTATTTTAACCCAAAATTATTTTATTTTTAATGATAAAATCAAGTTTTATTATTTAATTACCTAAAAAAATATTTTAGAATTTAATTTGAAGTCAAAAACCCCAAAAAAATGGGATAAAAAACGAATTTTTGGGTGAAAAAATCGGAAAAAAGGCTGAAAAGAGGGAATTTTGGGTATCAGACCCTATACCGACGGCCAGGAAGCCGTCGCTACAAGGGACACCGCCCGTCGCTATAGAGCGACGGGCACTCACGCGGCGAGGCGCGAATCGCGCGAAACCCGCGTGCTGGCGCTCACGCACGAGCGCTCCGTGCGCGATGCTGCGCGCGCCTTTAGCGACGCGCAGCATCGGCGACGCTGAGCGTCGCTTTTTGCGCTCGCTGCGCGATGGGCGCCCAGGCGCCTGGGAGCTGGGCGCCAGCGCGCTGCCGCGCCCGACACTCGCTGTCCGAAAATTTTTTTTTTTTTTTAATTTTTTTTTCTATTTTTTTAAAATTTTAAATTGACTAAAAAAACCATAATTTTAAGCCCCCATTTTTCAAAATTAATTTTTTAAATAATTTTTTTATTATTTTTTAATTTTTCACTCTAAAATGCAAATTTAATGAGAAAACCATCACTTTTAACCTTTTAAGCCTGTGAAGGCAATTATCATCATTGGGTAACTTCGATCTAGGCTGACTCAGGACCCGGTGTCTACAGTTGCCCCCAGTTTAGGGGAATCTAGTACACTAGTGTCTAGGTGAGCCTAAACTCAAAGAAGAAAAGGAAAGAGACGCGTACCTGAGTCGGCCGTCTTTCCTGCTTGATGGAATTGTAATGATAGCTGTTGCTGTCTTTTGGTTGTAGCTGGTAATGCTGTGGTCGTGCTAACCTCTTGTGGGTAGTGCCGCCATCGTGCTAACCTATGTGAATTGGTAGTGCCGTGGTCGTGCTAACCTCTTGTGGGTTGTGCCGCCATCGTGCTAACCGCTGGGAATTGGTAGTGTCGTGGTCGTGCCAACCTCTTGTGGGTTGTGCCGCCATCGTGCTAACCGCTGTGAATTTGTAGTACCGTGGTCGTGCCAACCTCTTGTGGGTTGTGCCGCCATCGTGCTAACCGCTGTGAATTGGTAGTACCGTGGTCGTGCCAACCTCTTGTGGGTTGTGCCGCCATCGTGCTAACCGCTGTGAATTTTGGAATTGTGCTCCTTGCCAACCTCTTGTGGGTTGAAGTGGTGCTATCTGTGAGCCCTTCGGTTGATTGCCCCCTGAGAAGTCTCTGTTTCATCGATCATTTGCCCCCTGAGAGGTCTTCAGTTAGCTGCTCCCTGAGAAGTCTTCGATTTTCTGCTCCCTGAGAAGTCTTCGATTTTCTGCTCCCTGAGAAGTCTTCGATTTGCTGCTCCCTGAGAAGTCTTCGGTTTGCTGCTCCCTGAGAAGTCTTCGATTTTCTGCTCCCTGAGAAGTCTTCAGTTTATTGATCGTTTGCCCCCTGAGAGGTCTTCGATATGCTGCTCCCTGAGAAGTCTTCGATTTTCTGCTCCCTGAGAAGTCTTCGATTTTCTGCTCCTTGAGAAGTCTTCGATTTTCTGCTCCCTGAGAAGTCTTCGATTTTCTGCTCCTTGAGAAGTCTTCGGTTTTCTGCTCCCTGAGAAGTCTTTGATTTTCTGCTCCCTGAGAAGTCTTCGGTTTGCTGCTCCCTGAGAAGTCTTCGGTTTATTGATCGTTTGCCCCCTGAGAGGTCTTCGGATGGTGCTTGGATTGATGATTAAGCTGGTATATGGATTGATGATTGAGTTGAGGCTTGGATATATGTTTTGATCGATGTCTGGATTGATGAATGAGTTGAGGTTTTGATTGATGATTTGACCGATGTCATTACTCGGCTTTTGTCAGTATCCGCCTCAAGTCTCTCTTTCTGCAAAATAAGGAAACTAAACTATGCAAAAATGGTGAGCATGCAAGTGAAATGCATGAGTTATGCGAGAATGCAGGATAAAAATTCATCTGTGTGAACTTGAAGATGATAGCCGGGCTAGCTGCAATTTGCGATATAATTGATGCCTTTTGAGCTGCTTTTGAATTTCATGCCCTTTTGGGATTGTGAGATTCTCACCTGGTACCTGTAGTCATTATTTGAAGGTAGTGCGTCCCTTGTGGATTTTCACACTAGCTTTTCTTAGTGGGAGATGCGTCCTTTGTGGATTTTCACATAACCCTGTGCCTTATTTTTTTGCCTGGAATGGACCTAACCCAATCCAGCGGCTTTTCTCTTTCTTCTTTTTTTGAAGGACAGACTGCCTGTTTTCAGGTTTTCACCCTATCCTTTTGCCTAGTTTTTGCTTAGAGTGCCAGTTACGGTTTTCACTCTAACGGCTCTCTTTTTTTGTTTTTTGTTTTTGTTTTTTTTTTTTTTTTTAAGATTGCTGAAGTTGTTGGCAAGAATCTTTCGGGAGTCTTAGGACATGGTTGCATGAGCTTGATTCTTCACATTTGATAGCAGGATGAATCGGTTGAAGCACTCGAGCGATGGACAATAGGCGACTTTGGTCACACAAAGTTAACTGCTCTGACCACATCATTGCATAAATGCATGTGTTTCAATTTGATTTCATTAAGCATGATCATTATTTTGGCATTGATTTTAAAAAATACAAGACTTTAGCTAATCTCGAGATAGATCTTGAAAGCATCAAACTCTTGTTATCAATCAGCCCTCTCGGGTTTTATGATTGACGATTTTCTCTCAATTTTTTCTTGAATGCGAATTCTAGAAGCAATGTTGGAGACGAGACTTAACTCGAATGCATGAATGCACTCGTGGCTTCTCACTTGAAGCTCAAGAAACACCATAAGCCTCTTCTTACGTACCAAACCTCTTTAGAAGGTCATCTCCGCTAATTGGATAAGACTGAACCAAGAATCAAGAGGTCTTACTTGGGTTGTAATGTCAGGCTTAGGTAGATGGCTGTCAAAGGAGGATCAGGTCGCTAGAGAAAAATGGCCGCAATATTTTCTCGACTGATGGATGAACCATTCTTAGCTCAGTTGTATATACAAAGGTATTCTTGAATTTGGGCTCGGTAACATTTCAGCTCCTTGAGATCAGAATAACAATAAATGGGTAATTATTGAAACTAGTCAATTGGTTACTGTTTTAAGGTCTTTTTGTTTTTTTTCTTTTTTTTCAAAGTGTAAACTCGTCCTTACCAAGGCAATTTTGATAACCCACAAAGAAATTGTTAATTGTTAAAACGTTCATCCATCCTTTTTAGAGCGGCCACTCTTCTAAGGGGAAGCCAAAATCATTTTAGGCGAGGGGATAGTTTTAATGTGTGTAACAACAAAATTGGTACGCATTCAGCATACCTTCATAAAGGCTCAATGGGCTAGCAAGCGATTGTGAAGTGAGGGTAGGAAATGGTCATTTAGAGAGCTGTGCAAAGAAATAGTGCCTAAATCATTTTCTAGGTTCCGTCTTATCCAGGGATCGCTTTGACGGGTAATCAGAAAGGTTCTAGTGCTCTTAGTAAGTTTCCATCCAGTCCCCTAATTGCAACTAGTTTTTTTCTCTCTCTACAGGAGTTATATTAGATGCTATCAAGATTTTCTTTGGGATTCCCCAAAGTTTCCGAGATTAAATGCAACCATATTATTTGAATTAATGCCAAAGTAAATTTGTTATGATCGTGCGAAATGAAATCAATAGAAATGTCATACAAATAAGCAAAATTGTTCTCTTTATTACAAACAGAAAATAAAAAGTTCCAAAAATAAAAAGATTCCAGCATCCAAAAGCAATATCACTAGTGGACTGCAAGACACGATCATGTTTGCGGTGGAGGGACTGCGTTGTAGCCTGCCTTCTTCTTCTTTTCTCTCTTCTCAGGATCTGTGATCTGATTGGTGTCAATGAGATCCTGGATCTTATTTCTCAGAATACGGCAATAGTCAGTCAAATGGCCGGTGTGCTGGTGGTAAGCGCAGTACTGATCACCTCTATGTCCCGGCTGTCCCTGACTCAAGGCTGGTCTAGATGGCAATGGCTGTAACTTGCCTTCTTTCATCAGTTTTTCCAGTACCCAGGATAGAGAGCGGCCTAAGTTGGAGTAGTATCTCTGACCCTGCCCAACTCCAGTAGCTGAGACCTCTGCCGTCCTACCGTTTCTGCTGTTGCTGCCTCCGGCTCCACCTGATTTGAATCCCGACTGGTTCCCATAGCCTTTTCCAGCAAAGTTATTTTGGTTTGCTTTCTTTGCCAGGTAAGCCGCCTCAGCTTCTATAGCGATATCCTTAAGCGACTCCCAGTCCTTGAGCCCCTTAAAACTGAGCAAGTCCCTTAAGTAAGGGCATGAGTTTCTGATAAATAGCCTGATCTGGTCTGCAGTGTCAGGCTTCCTCTTCATCTCCATGACCCTGTTTCTCCATCTGGTGAGGTACTCATGGAATGACTCATCATTCTTCTGCTGTAGAAGCTCGAGGTCTTTTATGGTGACCTCCATCCTAGTACTGCAGTCGTACTGCTTCATGAATTCTTCGGTCAAAAGGTCCCAGTCCTCTTTGGACCTCCTATCCAACCCGTGGTACCAGTCAACTGCCGGGCCCACCAGACTAAGGCAGAAATATTCCACCTTCTGCTTCTTGCTCAGTCCTGTGCCTTTCATGACCAGGGTGTACTGCTTGATGTGGGCGGATGGGTCAGAGGTGCCATCAAACTTCGGAAGCTCGGGCATCTTGAATCTTTGGGGCAGCAGCTCTTCATCCCCCAGATCTCTGTCTTCTGGGTTGATCCCATTGCCTACTGACAGCATGCGGGTGATAGCTTCGATCTGTTGTCTCATACCTCTTAAAGCTTCATCCTCTACTCTGGGTGCTCTGGACCTTGCAGCTTAGTGGACTATCGGCACCACTTCTTCTTCCTCCATCAGGAAATCATCGTTGGGGTTGTGAATCCTTTCCCCTCTTGGCTCGATGGGTGCGGCAGCTCTGTGCTCATTGTTGGGTTGGCGAGCAGCAACTCCAACGAAGGGAGCCTCCCCACCAGCAGGTGGTTCGGCTTGTCCCCGAGGAAGGGCTGCTTGTGGCTGTAGAGCAGCAGGCGGCTGTGGGGCTGCAGGTGGATGGGCAATCCTTTCAGCCATGGCACCCATCATATCCATTATTCTTCGTTCAAAATCCTCTAGCCTCCTAGCTAGGTCTTGAGTGGTCAAAACTCCAGGTTCTTCTGCCATTGATGATTCTACAGAGGCTTCACTGATTGATGGGAATGACTCAGAATCCCAGTCAGACACTAGTTCCGGCAACTCAAAGAGCAGATTTGTCCTTACTAGCCGACCGTCAGAACCTCTAGTCCACTTAGATGAATCTATGATGGCTGAAAAAATTAGATTGTTAGGATGATGCATGAATGATATATACAATGCATGATAGTGAGCTATGCAACATTTACAATCATATGCAAACAAGTAGATCCTTCCAACCTTATTACTCCCACACACGAGGTAATGCGGTCTCTTTCCTAGGTGGGCTTAACCCATGGGTTAGCAGGGAACCCAATGGATGTGCATGGTGCTCGGTGAAGAACCGGCATCGTAACATCTCTTATCTAATGTGCAAGCACATGGGTTATGATCGTTATGTATTTAGGCAGCCCGAACAAGTTGACATGGGCCTATCGGGGCATGAAAGCCTTTGATTAGGTGACCAATCAAATTATTTGGGTTTGTCCAATATAAAATGATCCATATAGCAAGCAAGGTATTACGGTTCATATCACCTAAGGGAAGTATCTATTGCCATTATATGAGCTTTGGTCAAAGGGTGGTGTTACTTTAGGGCTACCCAAGCATGATCCCTGCCGACGGGTCTAGCTCATCACGAGCGTAACGACCGATCGGGTCACCATTTAATATACCATGATGGTACGAGGCTTGGGCTGGTGATTATCCTTAACACTTCCCTAAATTGAGTGAAAATAGGGTCGTGCTTCAGGAACGCACCGGGCTAAAAGAGGGACCAAACTAGCATAGATCTAAGGCTCTAATGAGATGCAATGCAGTTTTGAAAGAAGATGAAAATTTTAAATTAAAACTCAATTATGATTTTTAATCAAGGTACTTTCGAATTGAAGTCTCGAGTATGTCCACAGTGGAGTCGCCACTGTGACGCGCGCCGGATCCCCGCGGCCGCCCGTTCTGACCGCCCGCACGTGGGCGATCGGGGCAATTGTGGGTCCATCAACAGCTTGTTATAAATCGCAAGTGCGTCTATGCTGGGCAACAAAGAGGTTTCATGGAGTCGTCACCCAATAGAACATTGGGAAAGTTTCTCTCGCTTCGGAGAGCCTAAGACTGCGCTTTGTATCCATTTTGGGCTATGAGGCCTAGGATTAACGTCTAAATCTCGTGACACAAGAGGTGTCTTGGAGGATAACCTCTAGCCTCTTGAGCCCAAAGACCAGAGCAGGGTTCGGGACTTCTCATTTATTTGTACCTTGATTAATATCATAATTAAGTTTTGAATTCATTGTTTCATCAACTTTCCACACAATGCAATTTAAATTAAAGGCGCAATCATTCATATCAAAAGCGGTAAATGTAAGCAAAATCCAAAATAAAGCATTCAAAAACGAATTACAATAACACTAGGAGCGGAATACAACTCACATTTATAAAAGTGAAATACATGCATAAAACGGGTTATTCATTGATAGTGAGAACATTGGTCCTCGCATGCATATTTATTATGAAACAATTTTGATGTGATGATTTATTTGGGTTTGAAAAACTAGGACATTGGTCCCCTTTTATTTAAAAAAAATGTCAAGTTAATTAATAGAAATGTTTTTGTGATTTTCTTTTTAGCGTGCCTAAATAAAGAATTTTACAAGCAAATTATATGGCAAAATTAAATAAAATATTACAAATAAAGAAAATAAATATATGAACCAAACGAGCCTTTTTGGACCTCCCGATGTGCTCGCAAAAACGCCCAAGCGAAAAAAGAGTTTAGACATAAAAACAAAGTACAGTTAAAACAACGTTAGTGATTAAATCAATTCAATCAATTAAACATACAAAATAATGAATAACAAATGATATGAAAAGAATGATAATGGAATCAAAAATGTTAATAAACTAAAATAAATGAAAAACATGCATTATGTATGACAAATGATTAAATGATGTGAATAAAATAAAATATGACATGTTACTTAATTAATATATGTAAAAATATGAACATGATGAGAAATGATGAAGATAAACGAATCAAAGAATATATAAAATGATAAAGAAAAGAATAATAGATTAAAACAATTAAAGAATGATGGAAACAATTAACTAAACAATATGATTAATTAAATATGTTCACAAATGATATAAACCATTTTCATGGCAAAAAGATCAATTAAAATGAATTTATTAATTACATGTTAAAAATAATGATGAATTAAAGTGAAATAAATTAATTACATGTTAAAAATTAATAAACAATCAATATTTATATGAATAAAAATCATATCATGTATAAACAATTAAATAGAACGAATATAAAATCAATACAACAAATGAATAGATTAAAAACAATAAATAAATACAATAAAATACATGAATGAATTAAATACAATAGAAATTGAAATGTAGCCAAGAATATTTACCCTCAGAATATTGGATTTGATGAAGGAAAAGTGATGATTGATTTCTTTGTTTGATGATTCACAATATTAGAGTGAAATATAATGAAAATGTTGGAATTTTATTCCAAGAAACATGAAAAAAAATGAATGATCAAGAATTCTTTAAGAACAAAGAATTGATACCTTTGCCTAAAGAAATGATTTTGATCAAAAAAAGTTTTTATTGATTAAAATAAAGAAAAATGATTTCAAGAACAATCAATCACTTTGTTCATATCAAATTGATTGAAGTTTTATTTTAGAAAATCAAATAAAAATTAGATTTTGATGACAAACAATTATTTTATTTGTCTCAAAATCAATTTTTTATCAAAAAGAGATTCAAAACAAAATCAATGAAAAAGTTTTATTGAACACAAAATAAAAGATTAAAAAACAATTTTGAGAACAAATAATTATTCTATTTGTCTCAAAAATTAAATCAAACAACAAAACTCCCTCTAAAAAATATGTTTAGAAGAAATTATGTTGAAAAAAGAATGAAACAATTGATTTTCTTTTTGATTTTTGGTTGGGGAATAAATCTGGAATTTTTGGTGGAAGAAGAAGATGAAGATGAAGAGAAAAATCTGGTCTAAAAAAATGTGGAGAGGAGAGAGCCCCTTTGATTTCATCATAAAATATTTATAGGATAAAATAGGTTGCCCTAATTTAATTAAGGAAAAAAACCTATTTTAACCCAAAATTATTTTATTTTTAATGATAAAATCAAATTATATTATTTAATTACCTAAAAAAATATTTTAGAATTTAATTTGAAGTCAAAAACTCCAAAAAAATGGGATAAAAAACAGATTTTTGGGTGAAAAAATCGGAAAAAAGGCTGAAAAGAGGGATTTTTGGGTATCAGACCCTATACCGACGGCCAGAAAGCCGTCGCTACAAGGGACACCGCCCGTCGCTATAGAGCGACGGGCACTCACGCGGCGAGGCGCGAATCGCGCGAAACCCGCGCGCTGGAGCTCGAGCACGAGCGCTCCGTGCGGCGCTCAGCGTGCGCGATGCTGCGCGCGCCTTTAGCGACGCGCAGCATCGGCGACGCTGAGCGTCGCCTTTTGCGCTCGCTGCGAGCTGGGCGCCAGCGCGCCTGCGCGTTGCCGCGCCCGACACTCGCGGTCCGAAATTTTTTTTTTTTATTATTATTTTTTCTATTTTTTTTAAATTTTAAATTGACTAAAAAAACCATAATTTTAAGCCCCCATTTTTCAAAATTAATTTTTTAAATCTTTTTTTTATTATTTTTTAATTTTTTCACTCTAAAATGCAAATTTAATGAGAAAACCATCACTTTTAACCTTTTAAGCCTGTGAAGGCAATTATCATCATTGGGTAACTTCGATCTAGGCTGACTCAGGACCCGGTGTCTACAAGGGGAAAAAGCCATAAAAGCATTTAAAGTCATTTTATAAGAAACTAGTCACTTGGGGAACAAGGCAAAACATAAAAGGCCAAACAAGAGCATATAAAGGTATGACATGAATCATACAACAATATAAGTCCATAAAAGTCCATACAGAAGAAATAGGAAATTCATTTTGGTTGAACTGGGCTAATTCGGAAGAAATGGGGCTGAAGGGGTCGGTCACGAGCCATGTCACGACTCGTGACTGGCCTCAAAGGAGGGTCACGAGTCGTGACTCTATGTCACGCCTCGTGACATGCCTCACCAGGGAGTCACGAGTCGTGACTCTAAGTCACGTCTCGTGACTTGCCTCTCACAGGGCAGTCACGCGTCGTGACTGGGAGTCACGCCCCGCGACTGCTTCCAGCCCGCCGAAAAGTCACGCGTCGTGACTGGGAGACAGAGTCACGTGTCGTGACCGGGAGTCACGACTCGTGACTTGCCTCTCTCAGGGCAGTCACGACACACACACGAACATTGGAAACGGAAATTACACCAAAATCGCGATTTTCCGTTCCCAGCATGCCCAGAATTCCAAGAACTCGACAAAATCAATTTCAATTTGATTCAAAACACTACCAATCTTATCTTACCTTCCAATCGATCTTCCATACATCAAAAATGATGTAAAACCAACTTAATTCAACAATCAAAACACCAAAAATCATGCATAAACACATTCAATTCCCTCAAGAACATAAACCCTAAAAGTTACAGTAAGTTCAAATCCCAAACTCAGTAACTTCAATTCAATCCTTATCATGCATTACTAACACATCTACCCACATAAATCATGCATATACACATGCCAAAACACACCAAATTCCAGAAATTAAACAATGCAAACACATTTACAACCTAAATGAGAAATAGGGCAAAATATCTCAGAAGTTCAAATGCAGGAATCAAAGCTCCCAAACCTGGAATTGAAGATCCAAAAATCACACTTTAAGCTTCAATCCTTAATCCTCTACTTGTCCTTAAGCTTCTTCTTGCAACCCACAGCTTGCACAAACAAGAAACCCACAAAATCCTTAGTCCAAACCCTAACTGAAGATAAAACCAGTAGCAGAAGAAGAAGAAGAAGAAGAACAGTACGTAGAAAACCTTAAACTCCAACTTACCTCTTCAAGCAAAACACACTCCAAGCCAAACACAACTCCAAGCCAAAAGAGAAAGAAAGGAAAAGCAAAGAAAGGAGAAGAGAAGAAGAAAGGAGGCGTGAGAGGAGGGGACGGGAAAGCCAAAGCCAAAAATCTGTGTTCCCTCTCTCTTCCTCTCACTTCTTCTTTTTCTTCATTCAATGCCCACCTAACAATGCCACATGGCAGCTCCCAATTGGACCACAAAACCCACTTAAACTTTTCCAAACCAAAGCACCATACACTCACATGCACCCAATCCTTTCTTGAATAAATATCTCATGCCAAGGTACCAAACTCACACTTCACTAAATAAATGCCACAACCAAAACACCCTACAACCGTATGCCACATGCACACTCTAACCTTTCTCTTCTTAACATACTTAATTAATTAATTACCATTAAGTCCTTATTATCCAAATTTCTCATGCACAAATTACAGAAATACCCTTGCATTCCCGACTTAGCATACACATTCCGACCAGGGCTATTTTGGGGTGTGACAGAAAGATAGTAGACCGATCGAAATTAAGGCGTTAATTCATCTATTTTTGTGCTCTAACAGGTTGGTAATTTGTTAAAACTACTCTTTCAATCAATTGGATGGCATGGATTGTAACACTCTTATCAATCAGTACTATACGTATTGCAATCGACAATTACAAATGTTTTACCTTGCAACGATCATGAGGTATGCTACCATTGACACTACTATAATTTTTTTTCCTAACATGCAATTTATTCACACATATAATATCATAGTACTACTAATAATAATACAATCTATACATAATTCTGATAATAACCACACTTACACACACATATAAATCATGAGTCTGCACATATAATCTCATCATGTGTCCATTGCGATCATATACATGCCATGTCAATTTCTTGAAGCTTGTTTCCATCGCTTCTTCCTATTTGATAGTAATATATCGGCCACATAATTTATAATGGAGCAAAACTCTACGCGCTGAGCATTAAAATGCTCAGTCGTAGATACATATCCTACGCGCTGAGCATTATAATCTATATGTGTAGCCATACCTTCTGTTTCTATGTTCATTTCCAGTATTTTTAAATAAATTTATTTTCTATCATTATCATTATTATTACTATTAATTTTTACATTGATATATTATTTCTATCAAATTCTTTAATTTAATTCACTATTCAATCTATATTTATCTTGCATTGTAATTAACATTTATATTAGCATGAGCTTTACACTTTTATTCTTTCAATTTCCATTATCCTCTTTTTAGTTCTATACATTAGTTTTACTGGCATTTACTAAAATATTCCACTAACATTTATTTCATTTTATGATATTATACCTTGATCATTTAGAATCAGGGCTTTATTTAACCGTTGTTAGCACTATTATTGTCTACATTTTAATTATCGTTATTATTATTATCATTAACTTAATTATATATTCATAACCATATTTTTGCATTTTTCTTATACATTATTAATAATTCCCTAACATTAAAATAGTATTTCTTATTAATTCATTAAACTTCCATTATTTATTTCTTTTACAATCAATATTATTATTATCCCCATTATTAACCTAATTATTCTACTATTATTACCTTTGTGTACATTTTGGCATATTTATTATTCATTAATTACTTAACTTCCCTAACTTCAATAAATACTATACACTTTCAACTTTCGTTTATTCCTTATTTGGTAGTAACGAAGTCAAATTACAATCTAGGCTTGACATTTTCATTCCTTTTATACCCAATTACACTTTACACCTTTATTTATTATTTTTCCTAAACTTCAATTCATCACCTAATTATCAATTTTCCTTAACAATTACACTTGTTAGATATAATTCTAAATAAAATACAATTTACTCTTTCTGTTAGATATATTAAAAGCAATTTACATTTCAGTCCTTAGTTTTATTCAGTTTACAATTTTACCCTTCATATTCATTGTAATTACCATTCTTTTTTTGTCTTAACATTTTCTCTAAAATTCTCTTTCTCCAATATGATCAATTACAATTAAATCCCTATACTTGCAATAGCTTTCAAGTTTGTTCTATAGTGCCTACAAATTGCTATTATATTTTTACTTATTTATTTTTCCTTATTCTACTCAATTAAATTACATAATTTATATATTTATCTTCATAAACATGTTAATCTTCCTTTTAATTAAATTACTTCTATTTCATTTTCTACACATAATATTTCTTTCCATTCACATATGTTCATTATTAATTTCACTATAACTTACATTTACATTTACTATTCAATTTTCGTGTCAAATTACACTTTAGTCCCTTAACCTTTCTCTAAGTACAATTTTACTCTCCAATTTATCCATAATTACAATTATGTCATTACTTAACCATTTTTCACATTTAATTCTTATATTATCTTTTAATCATATTTTAATCATTTAATTAACAATGTCATTATAAATTTACATTTTAACTCCTAACCTCCATTGAATTACAATTTTGCCCCTAATTCCATTTATTTACAATAATGCCATTCATTAATTTTATTTTCATATTAATTTCCTTGTCTTGTCTTTCAAATTACCATTTAACCCTAAAAATATTATTTTCTTGACAAATTACATTTTGGGTCCATACAATAATTAATTTACTCATTTTACCAATTTATATCACATTTTCTGTTATGTAGCCTTATTAACTACTAAATCTACACTTTTACCATTTAATCCCTAAATCTTTGTAATTTCTTGCAATTAACTCCTTTATCATTCTATTTCTCATTTTAACTCTCATTTACTCAACTTAATTAATTTTTATTATTTTGCCCCTAGTATCAATCTAGTAAAAAATCTCTTAATCGGATACACGGGATGTGGACCCTAAAGATCCACAACATTTTACAGTGCCCTCGAAAGACCACCCGCACAATTACATTTCATTTCATTTACATTTCAACATTTCAGCATTCATTCATTTAGTAGACCGTCATTGGCCTACTGAAGTGAGTCGTCATGACTCACACTTATAGGTGTCCCTATGGCTAGGAAATTATATCGTTAGCTAGATTTAACCACCAGACTATTACTAAGGGCAATAACATTATTTATTTCATCAACTCACCATGAAATTCTTAACTTACATTTTATTCATTTTATTAATTCATTAGAAAATCCTTTAGCCAATAAAACATTTTCACTTCCATTTCATTCAATTTCCATCAAATCAATTCCAAGCCATTCATTGTTTAATACTAACATCATTCATACCATAAACTCACTTTAGCATAGCACGTTCCACAAGTTTCAACTTAAACATAATATAATATTATACTTCAGTAAAATCAATTGTATTCTATTAATTCCAAATAAATTAACACACACTTAATTTTCATTCTTTATTTATTTTATGTCATTATACTTACCTAATTAACTAAATACATTATAATTTATTTATGTTCACCATTCGGCCCAACCTGTTCTTTTTCTTTTTATTTTTATTTTTCATTCATTTTTCATTTATTTACTTAAATTATGTATCCATAAACCTAAATATACAATTAAATTACATGAAATCACTAAATATTCTAAATTATTCTTAAACAATCCATTCGGCCAAGACATTAGTTCATCATTCAATTATTTTTAATTCTTTTAATAATTAAATTAGTTAGATTACATCTTAATTAACATTCATATACCATTATTTTGCATTAAAACATAAAGTATACCCTAGTATACCTTTGTATTCCATTAAGCTACTATTATGTCCATACCATCTATTTTATTTCTTCTTATTTTAAGCATTCAAAACATCATTTTTAACATCTTTAAACATCTTTATCAAATTTATTTCTATTAATCATGCATCTATCACGTACACACCATGTAAAAAAAATTTAAAACTATACAAAATCAATGGAAAGAGTGGGATACGTATCCACTAACTTTTTGTTATTGTTCTCACACCTTAAAGATGCTTTCCTAGTGTTTGCTCCTTGAAACACTATCACCTCCTTTGATTTTCTTAAGTGGCAGAATATACAATCCAAAGAAACCATGACTAATTTCCTTCCTTTTTGTAATATAATTACATAAACATACTCTACACCCTTAAATCTACCTATTTGAGCCATTGAATCAAATTAAAAACCTCAAATACACATACCTCAATTTTGAGACGTAACCTTTGTCACTTACTTTTTCCCATCTCTTTCACCTCAAATGAACTTTGGCGATCATTGTCATTGAAAAGAGACGCTAGAAATTACTTGGGAATGTTGGATTTCGTGAAAACTTTGAAGAAGAATGAAGAAAATCATGGAGAAATGGAGAATACCCCATTCGGCCAAGAGAAGGGAGGAGAGCCCTGGAGAGATTTCTTGAATTTGGGAGATATTTCAGCCTTATATAGGGGTCTTGAGTGGGCTTGGGCTTGGTTCAACCAATTGGGCTAATCCAAAAGCCCATTTAGGTTTTTAAGCCTATTTTCCAATCCAAAATTATTTTTTTCACTTACAAAGTTCAATTCCTCCCAAAATCAATTTCATAATTCATAAAATATGTTTATTAGGCTAATCCAAAAGCCCATTTAGGTTTTTAAGCCTATTTTCCAATCCAAAATTATTTTTTTCACTTACAAAGTTCAATTCCTCCCAAAATCAATTTCATAATTCATAAAATATGTTTATTAGGTTCTATAAAAATTTTTAGATCAATCGGAGACCGTTTTCCAGTCTGGTAATTTCTTACCAGTTCGATAATCCAATTTTCTGTCTCACCGTAAAATTTATTTTTAATTACCATTTGATTCTCCATATTATTTAAAGCAAATCCATACTTTTAGATAATTTTTCTGAATTCTATAGCATTATTTATAGTTCAGTCAACACTTGGTCAACCTAGTTAAACTGCAGTCAAATTGGTCCAACTAGTTCGATTCTCTGATGAACCAATTCGGTTTGCTTTTCTTTCTTAACTTCCTTTTTGCTCTTAATACCTCATTTGACCTTGGTTTCATCTCAATTAGGGCCTATTTTCGGTCCGGTTCACCAACTTTTCCACATTACCAAATAATTACTTTTTCAATACCAAACTGTTCTACACATTATTCTAAGTCTATCTATACCTTCAGATAACTTTTCAAAGATCATTTACTATCTTAAAATCCTCAGTACAACTTCGGTCAAACCCATTACTATTTGAACCGAACGAAAGGCTTTTCTTCTGTATGATTTTTGGGGACATATTTGACCTCATTTTCACTCCAAATTGCATCTCCAAACTCCTTAAAACTTATATTTTCTAATGGTCCAATAAAATATTTTTCTCTTTTGGGTGCCCAGGGGGTCACCCATCTCAAGGCTTCCTCCCCCTGAACATGTTTAACCTTATAGCTCTACTATATTTTAGGGCATAATTATTGCTATTTTCACATCTAAACCACACTATAAATTCTATAGAATTCACCGATTATTTCTATACCAATATTCAAGCCATTACATGCCAACCATGGCAATTTTTGGCCATTACAATTCTCCTCCACTTATAAAAATTTTGTCCTTGAAATTTTCTTGTATACTATAATCGAGATCATAATTTCTACATTTATAATCACTTTGTGGGAATATTTGACTCAAGAATCCATTTTACATCACATTAGTCTTAATACCGACACTCCTTACAATCCAATGGACTTACACTATCCTTATATCCCTTCATATACCTTTAATCACTTCTGCCATCAATACGTATTCATGGCATGTATGTGTATCACTTTATCCTTACTACACCATTTCTGGTCTTAGAACCACCAAAACTTTTGCTCTGATAAAAATAAAATTGTAACACTTTTATTAATCGGTACTATACGTATAGTAATCGACAATTACATAAGTTATACCTTGCAATGATCACGATGTATGCTACCATTGACAGTACTGTAAATTTTTTTTTCCTAACATGCAAGTCATTCACACATCTAATATCATAGTACTACTAATAACTCTGATAATAACCACACTTACACATAGATATAAATCATAAGTCTGTACATAAAATCTCATCCTGTATCCATTGCGATCATATACATGCCATGTCTATTTCCTGAAGATTATTTTCATCACTTCTTCCCGTTCTATAGTAATATATCGGCCACATAATTTGTAATGCAGTAAAAATCGACGCGCTGAGCATTAAAATGCTCAGTGGTGGATACATATCCTAAACTTTCCATCATTTACACATACATGCAAGCATACACAAAGACATTTCTATTCGTTACACAGTTATTAATTTTTCTAATACCTTAAATTAATTCATATTCTATTTTAACATCTTGTTACATTTATTTCTATAACACTGGTCATTTTATCTATTCGTATGCTCAAGCTTATAGCTTTGACTATATTTTGAAACTGCCGTTTTAATTATTAAAATTATCATTATTGTCTTTATTATCGATTATATTAATACTAACACCGTCATGTTCATTCTCTCAATTCTATTGATAATATTACTAACATTAATATCCTTGTTTCATTATTATGTCCATTAATTTTCTCTTACTACTTTCTATTACTATTATAATCTATATGTGTATCCATACCTTCTGTTTCTATGTTCATTTCTAGTATTTTTAAATAAATTTATTTTCTATCATTATCATTATTATTACTATTAATTTTTACATTGATATATTATTTCTATCAAATTCTTTAATTTAATTCACTATTCAATCTATATTTATCTTGCATTGTAATTAACATTTATATTAGCACTAGCGTTACACTTTTATTCATTCCATTTCCATTATCCTTTATTAGTTCTATACATTAGTTTTACCGATATTTACAAAAAAATTACACTAACATTTATTTCATTTTATGATATTATACCTTGATCATTTAGAATCAGGGCTTTATTTAACCGTTATTAGCACTACTACTGTCTATCATTTTAATTATCATTATTATTATTATCATTAACTTAATTATATATGCATAACCCAATTTTTGCATTTTCCTCATACATTATTAATAATTCCCTAACATTAAAATAGTATTTCTTATTAATTCATTACACTTCCATTATTTATTACTTTTAAAATCAATATTATTATTATCCCCATTATTAACCTAATTATTCTACTGTTATTACGTTTGTGTTCATTTTGACATATTTGTTATTCATTAATTACTTAACTTCCCTAACTTCAATAAATACTATATACTTTCAAATTTCGTTAATTCCTCATTTGGTAGTAACGGGGTCAAATTATAATCTAGGCTTTACATTTTCATTCCTTTTATACCCAATTACGCTTTACACTTTTATTTATTATTTTTCCTAAACTTCAATTCACAACCTAATTATCAATTTTCCTTAACAATTACACTTGTTATATATAATTCTAAATAAAATACAATTTCATCTTTTTGTTAGATATATTAAAGGCAATTTACATTTCAGTCCTTAGTTTTATTCAGTGTACAGTTTTACCCTTCTTTTTCATTGTAATTACCGTTCTTTTCTTTTTGTCTTAACATTTTCTCTAATTCTCTTTCTCCAATATGATCAATTACAATTAAATCCCTATACTTGCAATAGCTTTCAAGTTTGTTCTATTGTGCCTATAAATTGCCATTTTAATTTTACTTATTTATTTTTCCTTATTCTACTCAATTAAATTACATAATATATATATTTATCTTCATAAAGATGTTAATCTTCCTTTTAATTAAACTACTAATATTTCTTTCCATTCATATATGTTCATTATTAATTTCAATATAACTTATATTTACATTTACTATTCAATTTTAGTGTCAAATTACACTTTAGTGCCTTAACCTTACTCTAATTATGATTTCACTCTCCAATTTATCCATAATTACAATTATGTCATCACTTAACCATTTTTCACATTTAATTCTTATATTATCTTTTGATCATATTTTAATCATTTAATTAATAATATCATTATAAATTTACATTTTAATTCTTAACCTCCAGTCAATTACTATATTGCCCCTAATTCCATTTATTTACAATAATGTCATTCATTAATTTTATTTTCATATTAATTTCCTTATCTTGTCTTACAAATTACCATTTAACCCTAAAAATATTATTCTCATGCCAAATTATATTATTGGTCTGTAGAATAATTAATTTACTCATTTTACCAATTTTTATAACATTTTCTCTTATGTAGCCTTGTTAGCTACTAAATCTACACTTTTACCATTTAATCCCTAAATCTTTGTAATTTCTTGCAATTAACTCCTTTATCATTCTATTTCTCATTTTAACTCTCATTTACTCAATTTAATTCATTTTTACCATTTTGCCCCAAGTATCAATCTGGCAAAAATCTCCAAACAGGATGCATGGGACGTGGACCCCAAAGATCCATAACATTTTAGAGTGCCCCCAAAGGACCACGCGCACAGTTACATTTCATTTCATTTACATTTTAACAATTCAGCATTCATTCATTTAGTAGACCATTATTGGCGTACTGAAGTGAGTCGTCATGACTTACATTGCAATATAGGTGTCCCTATGGCTAGCCAACTATATCCTGAGCTAGAGTTAACTACTAGACTGCTACTAAGGGCAATAACATTATTTATTTGATCAAATCACCATGAAATTCTTTACTTACATTTATTTCTTTTTATTAATTCATTAGAAAATCCTTTAGCCAATAAAACATTTTCACTTCCATTTCATTCAATTTCCATCAAATCAATTCCAAGCCATTCATTATTTAATACTAACATCTTTTATTCCATAAATTCACTTTAGCATAACACATTCCACAAGTTTGAACTTAAACATAATATCATATTATACTTCAATATAATCAATTGTATTCCATTAATTCAAAATAAATTAACACACACTTAATTTTCATTCTTTATTCATTTTATGTCATTGTACTTACCTAATTTACTAAATACATTATAATTTATTTATGTTCACCATTCGGCCTAACCTATCTTTTTTCTTCTTATTTTTATTTTTCATTCATTTTCCATTTATTTAACTAAATTATGTATCCATAAACCTAAATATACAATTAAATTACATTAAAACACTAAATATTCTAAATTATTCTTCAACAATCCATTTGGCTAAGACAATAGTTCTTCATTCAATTATTTTTTATTCTTTCAATCATTAAATTAGTTAGATTACATCTTAATTAACATGTATATACCATTATTATGCATTATAATATAAAGTATACCCTATTATACCTTTGTATTCCATTAAGCTACTATTATGTCCATACCATCTATTTTATTTCTTCTTATTTTAAGCATTCAAAACATCATTTTTAACATCTTTAAACATATTTATCATATTTATTTCAATTAAACATGCATGTAACACGTGCACACCATGTTAACATAATCTAAAACTATACAAAATTAATGGATAGAGTGAGATATTGTATCCACCAACCTTATTTTCTTGTTCTCTACACCTTAAACATCCTTTCTTGGCCTTTGCTCCTTGAAATACCATCACTTCCTTTGATTTCCTTAAGTGGCCTAATATAAATTCCAAAGAAACCATGATTAATTTGCTTCCTTTTTGCAATACCTTAAATATACCTATTTAAACCATTGAATCAAATTAAAATCCTCAAATACACATACCTCAATTTTTAGACATAACCTTTGTCACTTACTTTTTCCCATCTCTTTCACCTCAAATGAACTTTGGAGACCACTATCATTGAAAAGGGAGGTTGGAAATTACTTGGGAAGGTTGCATTTGGTGAAAACTTTGAAGAAGAATGAAGAAAATCATGGAGAAATAGAGAATATCCCATTCGACCAAGAGAAGTGTAACAACCCAAAAAGGGCCTAGTTGGAATTTGCATGATAAGTTAGAAAATTAAGGGTATTTCAGTAATTTATGCATGAGAAAATTTGGATATTAAGGACTTAAGAGTAAAATTAATTAAATATGTTAAGTGGAGGAATTATCTAGTGTGTAGTATTTAGTGAGGTAGGAGTATGGTGCCAAGGATTGGTAAGTCAAAGATGGGAATGTTTGGTTCATTAACAGCATGCTAAGTGGAGTTGTTAGGTGAGCATTTAATGTAAAAGCAAGAGAGAGGGAAGGGAGGGCAGAAAAAGAAGAGAAGCTTCCCGTGGAAGCTAAGTTCTTCCTCTTTCTTGCCCTATTCCCGTTCTCCTCTTCCCTTTCTTTTTCATTTGGATGCTCTCCATCTTGGCTTGAGTTGGTACTTCAAGGTTTGAGAGGAATTTCTGAAGATTTGACTTAGGTTTTAAAAGGTAAGCGATTGGGTTTGAGTTGGGTTTCTTCATCTCCTTCTTATTCTTTAAATTTTTGGTTTTGAAGAGTGATTGTATGGCTTGACTTAAAGTGTGTTTTGACTGGGTTTTGTGTAAGAATCAAAGAAGAGAAGGAAGAGCAAAGGAAAAGAGAAGGTTGGATTTTGAAGGGACGGATTAAAGCGTTATTTTTGAGGTTTGGGAGCTCTGTCTTGAATGTGTGCTGTTTGGGAGTGTTTTGCCCTTGTTTTCTCATCTTGGATTGTTGTGTGTTATGCCTTAGTTTTCTGATGATCTTGAGTGTTATAGTATGTGTAAAGGCATGTAATTATTTGAGTAAGAGTGGTGGTTTGGCATGATTAAGTTGTAGTGATTTGCATATGAGTTTGGTGGTAAAATTTCAAGTGTTATTGAAAAATATGATTTGTTTGCTTTAGTGATTCAATTGTAAATTCTTGTGCAAATTAGTGTGATTTGAGTGTATATTGATGTTAAGCATGTCTTGGTATGCCTTGGACTGATGAGGTAAGTGTTAGTGCAAGATTGAGTGGTTTTTGTGTTGGATGAGTTAGAAGGAATTGCAGGGAAGATCAATTTCTGGGCAATTCTAGTCTCTGTCGCGAGCACGACAGAGTGCGGAATAGCTCTCTTGTTGCTGAGGAGCCCTCTGTTGTGAGCGCGATGCTTATCGCCAACACGACAGAGAGCTCGGTAGGCCGAGCTATGGCAAGCCGAACCCCAGCGCGAACACATCTGTGAGCGCGATCGCGAAGGGGAAGTGTCCCGTCTCTGTCGCGGGCGCCTGTGAGCATTTGCCGGGCATGCTTCGTCGCGAGTGCCCGCTGTCGCGAGCACGCGATAGGGTACCTTGCTCTCTACATCACGCTCGCGACAGAGGCCCTTCCTGCCTGCCCTATTTTTCGATGTGATTCTTTTGCCCCATTTTGCATGGTTTCTCACTGTTGCATGGTGTAAGGTTTTGCTTATGCCTTGATGTTATATTGTTCTAGTGTTATAATAGTGAATATTAAATATGATAGTGTTTTGATTTGTGTACTTGGATTAATTTAAAGTATTGTAATTGTGAGTGAGTAGTTAAGCCTGAAGTGTCAAGGTAGTGGATAATTAAGCATGCTTAAGAAGGGTTAGTGAGTGCAGCTGCCCGTGTTGACCCCGCTATGGGTCAAGTGATTATGGTTGACCTCCGTTAAGGTCTTAGTGAAAATATTTTGAGACTCCGGTCTCCCGTGCTACCTTCAGGTATAAATGTATTTGAGGCTTCGGTCTCCCGTGTAGTGTTCCCGTATCCACCACAAGTGAAATTCAGGCTATTATTTGAAGTGTTTGTATTTGTTTAGTGCAGTGTTATGTAAATTGTGTAATTCTAGTTAGTGTATTTGCCTAGTGCTTTCTATTATCAATTCTGATTTCATATAGTGATTATTGACTTATATATCTCTATTCTCTGATACTTAGTAAATTCAGTGTGATGCTTAATCTATGTGTATTTGCATGATGTTATTGTATAGTGTTCTGTTGTTCTTGTTCCTCCCCACTAAGCATTATCGCTTAGCACGAGCTATTTTCCAGTGTAGGTGGCAGGTTGTGTTCGGTTCGTCGCGCATCTACAGGGTTGGCCACTAGGAATAGAGTCTTTATTTTTGTGTACTCCTCCTGTATTCTTTTTGTATATGTATTATTTTTGTTTAGTGACATATGTAATTTTGTAAAGGATTTAAGATGTAATCTTTTGGATATTATATATAACTATATTTTGATTATATATGATACATGATTTTCTATTATTATTATTGTTAGTGAATGCTTCCGCTTAGTGTACGTATGTATTGTTATGCATGTATGTTTGCCGTGTCGTGTGAGTATCGGTAGCGCACCAGACATCCTTCCAACGGGGGTGTCGGGGGTGTTACAAGAAGGTTGGAGAGATTTCTAGAATTTGGGAGATATTTCAGCCTTATATGGGGTTCTTAAGTGGGCTTGGGCTTGGTTCAACCAATTGGGCCAACCGAAATGCCCATTTTGGTTTTTAAGCCCATTTTCCAATCCAAAACTATTTCTTTCACTTACCAAGTTCAATTCCTCCCAAAATCAATTTCATAATTCATAAAATATATTTATTAGGTTCCATAAAAGTTTCAGGTCAATCGAAGACCATTTTCCTGTTTGGTAATTTCTTACTAGTTCCATAATCCAATTTTCTGTCTCACCATAAAATTTATTTTTCATTACCATTTGATTCTCCATATTATTTAAAGTAAATCCATACTTTCAAATAATTTTTCATTTTCCATAGCACCATTTAGAGCTCGGTCAACTCTTGGTCAACCTAGTCAGACTGCAGTCAAAATGGTCTAACTGGTCGTTTCTTTGGTTGAACCGGTTTTGTTCACTTTTCATCCTTAACTTCTTTTTTGCCCTTAATAGCTTATTTGACCTTGGTTTCATCTCAATCAGGGCCCATTTTCGGTGCGGTTCAATTAAACTGGTCTGATTCACTAACTTTTCCACATTACCGAAAAATTACATTTTCAATACCAAATTGTTCTACACATTATTTTAAGTCTATCTATACCTTCAAATAACTTTTCAGAGGTCATTTCCTATCTTTAAAGCCTCAGTCAAATTTCGGTCAAACCTATTACTATTTAAATCGAACCAGATGGTTTTCTTCTTTTTGACTTTTTGGTACCTATTTGAGCTCATTTTCACTCCAAATTATATCATCAGACTACTTATAACTTATATTTACTAATGGTCCAATAAAATATTTTTTCTATTCCGAGTGCCTAGGGGGTCACCCATCTCAGGGCTTCCTTCCCTTGAACACGTTTAACCTTATAACTCTACTACATTTTAGGGCATAATTATTGGTATTTTCACACCCAAACCACACTATAAATTCTACAAAATTCTCCGATCATTACTATACCAATATTATGGCTTTTTTGGGCCATTACATGGATCCTGGTGGGTTTTATTTAATTTCGTTGCTTTTAATTTTGAATTATTGTGTTAAAACCTAACACCCTTGCCAAGCAAGAATATGAAACCTTAAGTGTATTTCCTCTCATCCACATCTCCTGCTCAATTAGCATCCATATATCCTCTTAATTGAAGATCCTTGCCTTGATAACAGAGAGAATAATCTATTGTAGCTTTGATGTATCCAAGTATCCTTTTAACTGCTTTCTAATGTGCTTTGCCTGGGTTAGATTGATATCTACTTATCATCCCCACTCCATAGAATATTTCACGTCTTGTACACAATATTGCATATGTAAGATTACCCATGACACTGGCATAAGGAACATTCCTTATACATTCTATTCCTTCTGGCATCTTAGGATACATATTTTTGCTAACAAACTGATTATTGGCAATGGGGTTATCTATATGTTTGTTGTTTTACATATTAAATCGTTTAAGGATTTTATTGATATCTGTCTCTTGAGAATGAGACAACAACCTTCTTGAACTATCTCTTCAAATCCGAACTCTAAGAATGTATTATTCTTGACCCATATCTTTTATCTCAAAGTTAGATGATAACCAATCTTTGATTTCATTTATATAGCCTTTGTTATTTTCAGCTATGAGTATGTCATCTATATACAATGCAAAAATGAAAAATTTACTTTCAGAGCTTTTACTATAAACACAATGGTCTTCATCAATCATGCTGAACCCATTTGACATGATTGTCTCATGAAATCTTAAATACCACTGTCTTGAAGACTATTTAAGGCCATAGATTGATCTCATTAATCGATAAACCTTATGTTCATTGCCTTTTTTGATGAAACCTATAGGTTGTTCCATATAGATTTTTTCATCCAATTCTCCATTGAGAAAAGCAGTCTTCACATCCATTTGATGTAGCTTTAGGTCCAACCTTGCCACTATGGCTAGAATCAACCTTATGGACGTAAATCTTAAAATAGGTGAGAAAGTCTCCTCATAGTCAATCCCTTCCTATCGTATGAACCCTTAAGTGATTGGCCGAGCCTCGTATCTTTCGATACTTCCATCATCCTTTCGCTTCACTTTGAGAATTTATTTATTCTAAATTGGTTTGCATCCTTTTGGTATATTAACCAATTCCCAAACATGGTTTGATCTCATGAATGCCATTTTTTCTTCTATTGCTTTAATCCATCTTTCCTTGGCTGGGCATGAGAGAGCCTCTTAAATATTTTTGGGCTCTTCTTTATCTTGTGGGGTAATCAAGAGGGCTACATTCGAGCCTTTAATTTCAAATTTTTGGAGCACAACAATTATCCTTTTAGATTTCTTCAGTTCTAAATCTTGAATATCTCATATATTCATCATAATTTGAAATGCTCCTACTGGCATGAATTTCTGTACTCCCACCGGAGTTAGGAATACACCCACTGAAAATAGGGTCTCAATGTAACACCCCCTAACCACACGTAGAGCTTTACTACGATGGCTATGGAGTGTCATAACACAATCACATGCACATGAACAAGTTTTCAATAAAACTTAGGATTAATAAATTTTGATAAAACAATATTACATTACATTCCAAAAATTCATGCATTAATTATATAACACTTTTAAACTTACTTCAATATACGCTTTACAAAATACAACTTCCTTAATACAAAAAATTGGTTCACTTATATATATCAACTTATAATTACACATCTTATACTATTAAAAAAAGAACCTACATAAACAGCGGACCCTATTGTGTTGGCTATTGGCGATGCAGGACTGTCATCCAAAATGCTTATCTTCGAAAACCTACATGGATAAAACATCCATGCTAAGCGATAACGCTTAGTGGGGAAACAAAAAGATATGGATGAACACTCACAGTGATCATCAATACAAATCACATACTCATGAAGTATAAATACAATTCAGATTAACTATCAATAATAGTATATTCATTAACAACTACACAACAAGTAATTATCAATATCACTTAAGCCATTTATAGTTCTTCACTTCATATCCTTAATTCAAATATGTTGTACTATTCACTTTAATATTCCTTTATTTATTCATTGCATATCAACAGACATTCCTTATTCATGCATCACATTTAAATATACATATGATAAAGCAATTGCTAGCACCTGAATTTAAGTATATTTATAGATTCTCATCAAGTTGTGATCACAAATCCACATAACACATAAAGCTTACCTTTATTCACTTGTTTGTTAGTCATTTCAACATGACTGTACTTTTATAGTAGTGGATAATGGGATAATCACTCTGGTATCAGTAGATACCTTTAGATTACACTAGTATCCGTAGATCCCTTTTAAATATATTCACATGCAATCGCTTTTTGGGATCTAATTAGGATTACCCATGACCCAAATGGGGCCGACAAATTAGAAAGCGCTTCGGCTGCAATACTTTGACCCTATAGGCATGCCTACCTATCCATGAATCGACTTGCAAGCTAAAATAACTAACCCATTAGTTGGTTGCATTAACATTTTATATAACATCCACAAAGTTACTTTAAATAATTTTTGAATAAATCATAACATTGTTCGTACCCAAATGCATATAACTTATTATCAATCTTACATTCATTGTTTAATTCCTACAAATGAGAGATATATACATATACTCACCTGAATTGCCACATTAATAATTTCGATACAACTACGATAAGAAATAACATAACATTTAATATCATGCACACATGTATGGGTTATCAACAAACGCACATTTCATTATATATATTCACGTGATTCAACACATTTATAACTTCTATATGCATAGCCATTCATAAACCAATACAATATTTCACATAATTTAGATCAACTATCGAACATTCACAAATCTTAACCATGTCGTGCTCGCGACAGACCTCAGATATCTTACTGTCGCACTCATGACAGATGTCGCTCTCGCGGCAAATGTCACTCTCGCGGTAGATGTCGCACTCGCGATAGAACACCAAATGACTTTTGTCGCGCTCGTGGCAATGCCCACACTCACGACAAAACACAATCTGGCAAACTTAGCTCATTGAAGCCCTCTATTGTGCTCACGACTCTTGTCGTGCCCATGATAGAGCCTGACCTATATGTTTAACTCCCATTCACTCATCTCTTAGCAAGCACTTTCCTACCTCTAAACACATGACCTCTAAAACCAATAAAAACTCCATTTTTTGCCGTTGTGGCCTTCTAACCAAATGTTCACCCATGTGTTAACTTCTCAAGTGCATAAACCTAAATTCATTTTAACTCAATTTCAAGGAGTTATGGCCAAGGGAACACAATTGCTCTAAAGACCCTCCAACATAATTTCAACCACACTTATAAACTCTTTTGAAGGCCTTGGAGTCCTCAAAACAAAAGGTCCATTTCCATAATAACTATAGACATAAACCTCAAGATTATAATCCAATTAACCTCACAAAAATTAGAGTTGTAAAACTCATCTTATGACATAAAGAACCCAGATAGGTCAAAATGACCTCAAACCAATTTTTACACTAATAAGCTCATCAAGCTTGAAAACAACTAAATTGGCATAGCAAATTCTCCAAACTCAACCTAAACCACTATAACACATGCACGAACATTTTGGCACATTCAATTTCACAGTAAGCATTCATTAATTCAAGGATTACACAACCAATTCTCAACTCTTCCAAAAATAGAATAGCATGCATGTAAATCAATAACTTCATAGCTATCAATCCAACATAACAATCTTAAGTCTTTGATTCAATACAACATACACATAATCACACACTTCAGATATATCTTCTAGCAATTTAACACATAAATACAAAGTTTCCCAAACCTTAAACTCCTTTGCTCCGAAAGGGCTCACGTGATACTAAGCTCACCAATCTTCTCATTTCCCTTATCTTTTTTGGTTTCTTCCACTACGACACAATCCAATTTCCAAAATTGGACATAGGAATCAATGTCAATTCAACACAAAATAAAAATGAAGAAGAAGAATAACCTAACTCAATTACTTACTTTAATTCGCTAAGAACTTAACTCAACTTAGGAATCAATTAACCAATCTATAAAAACTTGATGAACTAATGACTATAGATGATAAAGAGTAAAAGAAGAAAAAGAAGAAGAATTGAAAGAATAAGATGAAGAACAGCAAATGATCGGACCAAAGGAAATGTAGATGAGACAAATTTGCCTCACCAACCTCTTTATATTGCATGCAATAGATGAGGTGGCAAAGGAAAAACAAAACAATTAGAAAGCACTTACTCTTGATGGACTTGAACTATAAATGAAAAAGTAAAATGAAGGAAGAAGAAAAAGAAGAAGAACAGAATTGGGACTTAAGGAGTGGCCGGCCAAAGGAGTGTAGAATATGATAAATTCTGCCTCTTCAAACTTTTTTATGCATGTAGTTAATAAGTTGACAAAGCCAGCTCTTAACACATGGAATCCACTCACATAGTCTTAATCATGCTTAAACTAAACTAATCCCACTTAACAATAATTAATCCTTCCTTAAATAAATCTTGCACAACTACACTTTAGTCACTTAACTAATTTGTTTCATGTAATTAGGTCCCTAGTTCTTAATTACACTTAAATCCTCAAATTATAAACCCCAAACCATACTTACTTAAACACCCTAATCACGTACAATGCTACTATGGTGGATTTCAAGTCATTACACTTAAACATCTAGATCGTTTGGTGGAGGAATGTTTTGACCTTCTTCCTCTAACTCTTTTCCATCCAGATGGAGTGATCCGAATGGTTCCTCTTCTTGAGTTTCCTAGAAAGTGAAATCTTGATATAGTTCGCCCAAATTTGGAAATTTATTCTCTAAGAATATGACATATCGTGATTCAAATTCTATCACAGTGCCATTCACTTGCTCACCCACAAAAACATATCATTTTGATACTTCAAAATATCTCATAAAGATAGTCTTTTTTACCTCTAGGTCCCAATTTATCAAATTTTCTAGAGGTATCATAGATGTAAGTAGGACAACCCCAAGGTCATAAATGGCTTAGGACAGGTTGTTGATCAGTCCACAACTCATAAGGTATGGAAGTCACAGACTTGGAGGGCACTCGATTTAGAACATATGTGGCAGTTAATAAAGCATCTCCCCAATAGGAGATTGGCAAATTTGTCTCCACCATCATAGATCTAACCATATCTAGGAGAGTCCTATTTCTCCTTTTAACAACACCATTTTGTTGTGGAGTTCTGGGATTGGACAAGTGCTGCTCAATCTCCTTTTCATCATATACAACTTTAAATTCTGCTGAAAGATATTCCTGACCTCTATCAGTTCTTAAAGCTTTAATCTTGTTGTCTAATTGATTTTTTACTATGTTCATATAAGTCTTGAAATAACTCAATGTATCTGACTTATGAGAAATCAAATAGACATGACCATACATGGTATAGTTTTTTATAAATGTGATGAAGTAATAGGCCCTATGCCTTGCCCTCATATTCATTGGATAACATACATTAGAATGAATTAATTGCAGTGGAAAATAAGTTGTAGTTCCCTTTCTGAACAGTTTTCTAACTAGTTCTCCTTTTAGGTAATGCTCGCTAATAGGCAATTCAACCTTATTTTAATAACCTAACAAACTCACTTTGGCTAACTAAGTTATTCGATCTTACTCGATGTGGTTTAATCTATCATGCCACCATTTCATATTATTCTCATAACTATGTGAAGAAGAAGAAATTAAAGAAAAACTAGTTTTATTCAAATAGTCATGGTCAATATCCATAACGATAAAATCATTCAGCTTAAAATTAGAACCATAATAAACATCATCCAAGCACAAATGCATACTGATATCCTTAAAAAATAAATTAAAAACAAGTTTCATTAAAGCAAGAATAGAAATTAAATTCCTATGAATATCTAGGGCATAAAGTACATAATGTAGGATTATGGTTCGACCTTCACGCAAGACTAATCTGCATGTACCAATCCCTTGAACTGCATTCTGGCATTATTTCCTACATAAATCCATTTAGCTCTATTCAGAATTTGCCGAAATCTAAGTATTATTAGGATATATTCTTATGAAATAATTAATATTAACTTGTTAGAATTTCATGAAATTAATATCATATCTATACTTATCACATTAATAAAGCATATAGGTACAAGCAAAACTATAAAGTCATCCCCTTTAAAAATAAATACACATTATTGTCGATCCACATCTCTTATTTTATGACCCAATTAAAATACCTAATGAAACCCGTAATCCAGTTTTAACGTACTAAAGATACAATACTATTAAAAAAATTCTTAATTTATTAAGCACAAATTATAACAAATACCCAATAATATTACTTACATATGAAATGCTTATCTCCATACTAACATTCAAAAAAACATAAGTTTATACAATCACTAAAGAATCATTCATGTGTAACAAATTACATAAGCATTTATCATCATATACATTCAAAGCCCATACACATAAGTACATTCATTTACTGATTTATATTTCATGTTTTAAATTTAATATTTTTTTGCTCAATTGTTGCCTACATTCCAAGGTGGTGGATAACGGGAATCAGAATGCATAGGTACTCAAGGGTACTAGTATCATATCATGCATATGGATCCAAACGAGATCCAATAACACATAGGGATGCAAACAGGATCCAATAACGAATAGGGACCCAAATGGGGTCCAAGAACACATAGGCTATAGGAACAGAGGTCCTTATAAGCATGCCTATTTATCCACGACTCGGTTAGCATAGGCTTATACTTATATTTGTTCCATCTTTATGATACTCATATCAGTATCGTATTCTCATATTCACCAAAAATTATTATGATCATATAATGATCATATACACTTGTAAAGCCATAATATAATATTCTCATATAACATTCTTCGTATTCAATATTTAAGTAAAAGATCCTTCTATGTTAACATTAAATTTTCTTTATACTCTATATAGTTTCATATGACATATTTATATAATCTCATTCACTATCATTTAACAATGTTACATGAATACCATATTTATTTCAATCACACTTAAATTCTTAATAACAATGTTAGCATCAAAAGCATATTTAACACTTAGATAGTCATTTAGAATCATCACATATACTATTATCATATACATGAAGGTTCATATCATTTTCTTATAAGTCAATGCATTATTACATGAATTCCATATATATATATATATATATATATATATATATATATATATATATATATATCAAGTATATAGGTATTAACCTTTTTTGTATTGTTCAAAGCGTACTCATATATTTTAATATAACTTATCTATATTCACTTACACATATACTTTTAATTCATGTCATATTAACATATAATCAAGTGCTTGAATATCAATGTGTTCCCTAATTGCATTCATGTTACATCAATATGTATCATATTAATATAATCTTGATTCATAAGATTAGTTTATGCATATACAATTTCTTTCATTTACAATCATGTTACGTCTTTGATAATTCCCATGTACATATAGTTACACTTAAAAGAATTCCACATTCAATCTTATATAAATTATATGCAAATTTGCTATTTATATGTTATTTCTTAAGTATTCAACATATTATTAAATATCCATATCATTATTCAATTCAAATTAGCACAAATCATAACATTCATTTAAGTGATTAATATGTCACACGTTGGTCAAAAATCCTTGACCACCGTGTGAACCAAAATGCATAGAAAATAAGCTTAACAAAATGTATCTCATATGGTGGTCAGTAAGGGGGTCACGGTTTCACGACCACCGTATGACCCAATAATCTTTAAATATTCTAGAAAGATGCTTTACAGAACCATATCTCACGATGGTTAGGAAATCCTTACCACCATGATCCTTGAATTTTAGGCCATTTCTAGTGATCCATAACATGTCTCACGGTGATCATAGTGGCATGTCTCAAGGTTGCCAGAGAAACCTGACCACCATGTGTGTAACACCCCTTACCCATATGTAGTAAACTGTATCATAACATGACCGATTCACCACATCGAGTGAAGGATGATACCGAACTAAGCACGATCAATAGGATAATAAATGACAAAAGACCGAATTCTAAAATTTCTTTCATTACAGAGCCATTTTTACATAGTACATAAAATAAAGTTTTACAAAACTATTTTCACGATACTTATGGAACAGGATTTACAAATTCAAATCTGAACCTTTTACACAATCTTCATTTAATATAATAAGTCATTCATTTACGTCACCAAGTACATAATACAAAGATTGTTCAAATAACTCCTACAGACTCTGTAACACCCCATTACCCCCGTTGGAAGGATACCGAGATGTCACGCGTGCAAACACATATACGAATCCAAATACACACACTTATAAATAAAACTAGGATGAGAAACAATGAAACATTTAATCAAAATATAGCAAGTTTATATAAAATTACATATAACTATATCATTTTACAAAAATAGCTTGTAACATATACATATACAAAATAGTTTATCCTTTATAAAAAGTACATTTCCCATAATCAAATCCATATCCAAAAATAGATAAACAGCGGAAGACACAAAATAAACTCCAACTACAGACTTCTAGTGGCCGACCTGCAGATGTCCGACTCCCAAAAATAAACCTGCCACCTACACGGGAAAAGAGCCCGTGCTAAGCGATAACGCTTAGTGGGGAGGAACAACGCATGCATATACATATAATTGCAATAAACATATATAAAAGCTTATAATAACAAAAGCGTATAAACATATACTACTCATGCTTAAATATCCATCATACCCATGAATATCGAAATTTATCCATTCATATTCGAATACAAATATTACATTTCATCATGTCATAATGCATGTTCATATACATGTAACATATATATACGTTTCATATAAATAACGGCTTCATATAACAAACTCATATAATAACATCAAGTAATAGCCTGATTACTTGCTAACTAGTGGATACGGGTACTAATGATACTGATAGGACACAGTATCCTAAGCATATGGAGACATGGATCTCAAAACATTTTTATAATCATGTATAAAGGTATACCGGAGACCGAGGTCTCAAACATTTTTATAATCATGTATACCCGAAGGTATACCAGAGACCGAGGTCTCAAACATCTTAATGACCCAAACGGGGCCGAATCAAAGACCCAAACGGGGTCCGCTAGTAAAAATAACATACAGCAGCTGCACTCACACCCTGACCCTTGATAAGCGCTTATCTATCCACTAACTATGACTACCAGGCTCAAAAATATTAATACCTCTGTATACCAAACTCAATGTCATAAAGTAGTGTATATTATAAGTGAAATCATATAATTTGTGCATACATGTATATTAATCATAAACAAAAACATGTAAATCGTTTACCAATGTAATCAAACATAAAACTTCCAATTAAGCGACTCACATACATTTACATCACATACATAATAGTCATATATAGGAAAATTATTCATGATCATTTAACTTATAGTAAAAAACCTCTTGACATATGAAAACCATATCTTACATGTTCCTAAGTATCATAATATGATAAACTCATTAACTATGACCCTATAATAAAGACCCAAATACAAACTACCCATAAAAACATCTCAACAAGAGGAAACAGGGTTTACACAGCGGTATGGCGCGGGGTACCCCTTACCGCCGTGTAGAACGATGGGACACACTCCAGTATACATTTACACGGCTTACCGCCGTGTAAAACGACGGGCACAAAATCTTCACATACCAATAGCGTTTTACATGGCGGTATGGGTGTTCCTTACCGCCGTGGAAGACGACAGACCCAGAGAAACTAAAGAAAAGCTTACCTGTTTGAAACCCAATTCAACCACAATCAACTCACGTGTACAAAACTTATTTTTAATCCCAAAATCATGCCTGAAAGCTTAAATGACTTACCATAAACATGCTCATTTAACATCAAAATCTGACGTTTTACCATTTCCATTAGCAATCATCAGATATCAAAATCATTTACATCTCTAATGCATATCAACTTAACATGCAAACCTATATTAATCATAGCATTTAAGTCATAATCACATACTCTAACAATCATGCATTTTTATATATACAAATACATATTAACGACATCAACTTTTGAACTGAAACAAGATCCAAAGTG
Source organism: Excoecaria cochinchinensis (assembly GCA_947683425.1). NCBI lineage: Eukaryota > Viridiplantae > Streptophyta > Magnoliopsida > Malpighiales > Euphorbiaceae > Excoecaria > Excoecaria cochinchinensis. Next base: position 347,001 of record CANTUQ010000177.1, on the reverse strand, counting down.
AGATGGACAAAAATTCAAATAACTCCCAAACACAACACCCATAAGAGTACGGCTCCCAAACCTGATATGGAGCTCAAACTTCCACTATCACCTTCAAGTTCAGACCTTCCCTTTCCCTTTATCCTTCACCTGCTCTTCAAGTTCTTATAAACAATCAATCAAACAACTATATTAACCCATGAACATAGCCTTTAAAACCCATCTAACCCGTAAAGGGAGAGCAAGACGAAAAACCTAGAGAACTTGCTGCCATTTACCACTTTGTAGTAACTCAAATCTCAAACCCTAACTCAAAGCATCCCAAAAGCCAACACATGCAAAGCAAGGGAGAGCAGTAATGGGGAAGGAGAAAGAGAACGTGAGAGTGAGGAAAGAGGGCAAAACTAGGTAGCTTCCAAGAGAAGCTAAAAATTTATGTATTTTCCTCCCTCCATCCCCTTTCAAATCCCATTCAAACTAGAGTTGGAAGTGTTATGCCACCTCAGAGTAGAGGTAGTACAGCACCGCAATGTGATCACTGCCAGAGGCACCATTGGGGCAAGTCCAGGAAGCTCACTGGAGCATGTTTTAAGTGTGGCAGCATGGAACACATGCTCTCCAATTGTACAAAGTCAAAAGAGAAACTAGCCTCACAAGTGAGCAAGGACAATGTGGATGGATCTAGAGTTGCTAGAAGCGATAGAGGGAGAGGTAGAACTACTAGAGCGCCATCAAAGACGGTTGAGAAGCCGATTCCTTCTGGAGGTCCAGCCAAGGTGTATGCTATGATTAGAGAGGCAATAGAGGATCCTACCGGATCATCTGGTAAGTTCCTAAGTTGTTAAGATTTTGCCCTTAATAGTTGACAAAGTATAGATTGGTTATGTGTATAGTAACGGGGAAATTTCGAGTACAAAATTTCTTAAGGGGGAGAGAATTGTAACACCACGTGTGTAAATATTATAGCAAGAGTATAAAATTATTAGTATATGGAGGGACAATTCCAAGAGAAAATAAGTTGGAAGGGGAAACAATGATTTGAGGGACTATAGTGTATTTTGGCTTCAGAGGTAGTGGGTTTGTGCTAAATTCGTGCTCTGTCGCGAGTGCAATAATAGAATGCAGATTGGCAGGTTAAATAAGTTTGGCCAAGTGGAAGTTTGGGTGAGTGACATCCGGATTAGTGCAAGCTAATTTTAGGAGTTAATGTGTTAAGAGTAAATTAATTGTGTTTGTTGGCTTTTAATTTAAGTTGTCAGCTTTTGTAACACCCCCTAACCACCTGTAGAGATTTACTAAGGTGACTATGGAGTGTTACAACACAAACACATGCGCATCAAATAGTTTTACGAACAAAGTTCAGGATTAATAAAATTTCTTTAACATGCAATACTAGATTGCGTTTCGAAAATCCAAACATCAAATTTCATAACATTCATAGTCTTACATCAACTGTGACTTTACAAAATACAACATCTTTGTTACAAACACTTCAGTTCTTATGCACATATCAATTATATTTACACATCTTATACTATTACAAAATAGCCTAGTATTGTAGCGGTTCCTAATGTGTTGGCCGTTGGCGATGCTGGACTGTCTTCCAAAAGCAACATCTTCAAAAACCTACATGGATAAAATATCCATGCTAAGCGATAACGCTTAGTGGGGAACAATAGCATAACATTCTTATACAAAACAATCATTTGATTAAGTCCTATCATGCCTTGAATTAACACATCTATATACAACATATAACTTTCTTATCAATGCAATCATAAGTAATTATGCATATACGTCCCATACTCAAGTTCTCTTATAGTATAATTCTTATATCATGCATAAACTTACATTGCTATACTCATAACATAACATTCATTTTATACTCTATATTCATCACTTCTAAGAATGGATAACGATACGTTACCATGCACATAAGAATAATTTTTCACATATATACAAGAACACACATACACCTTGGGATCAACTTAGTATACACATAGCATATCACACATCTTGGTTTACTCATAACCTTACTAATGAATCATATTCATATGGCTGTATCACGAGTCAGAATTTAACGCATCGCATTCACATTTCCAATAATATAACATTCTTTTAAAATGCTCATTGTTATCATTAACCTTGCCTGCAATTCAATGACGCGGATAACGGGTATCGCATCGGTACCTCTCAGGTACCAGTAATCTCATCGAGACTACTTTTTCACATTAGCACCTTCTGGTGCTTCACATCACATTAGTACCTTCTGGTACTCCACATTATTCCACATATAATAAAATCCAGCAAGGATTATTCGCATTGTGATTCCCATGGAATCAGACACATTTAACGCATGGGGCTGCAGCACTTGACCCTATAGGCATGCCTAACTATCCACTACTTGACTCGCAGGCTTAAGTTGTTAAACATTTTATTCATTTCACATTGAACATATTTTGCATCACATATGTTGTTGACCAACATCACATTCGCTTTATACATTTGCATTAGCACATAGCTATTCTCTTCACTTGCATACTCATAGCATTTCCAATCTCATTCTTTCATAGTTAATAATCACATATTTGATTGCATTCAAAAGTTATCATGTTTATGCAAATATACATTACTTTACACACACATAATACTTACTCATAATGTCCTTCATTACAGTTTAAAGCCTTGCCATTTAGAAGTCCAACCATTTTAGGGTTATATTGCCAAAACAGGGTAGGTCACTTCATCATTCACTATCATAGTTAACATATTCGCATGGTATAACTCATTCATATAGTCATATGAAATAGCTCATAACGCATAATAGCTCACACATGTTTGCAAGCATATAATCATGTTCACATTCCTCTCCAAAGTACACATTCATATAATTCATAATCACTTCACAAGCTAAAAGCATTTAATCACATTTATCATTATCATAATATACAATCACTCATTTATCCACATGAACCAATATAACATCCTTAAATATCTTGCATATTAATTCATTTTAGTAACCTCTATATCAATTCATACCTCATATTATAATGCTAGGCCAATACTTCAATCACACATTCATTGAACATATCACATTTAGCAAACTCATTTCATTTTATATCCTTCATGTGTGTATAACTTAATCTCAATTCATAATTATATACACTTGTTCATATTATACATGTTCATATAGATTAAGGTATTATAACCCTCAATAATGTCATTAAACTTGACTTAGTTCTGTTACATACAATTACCCATCATTACTTCACTAGTTTGCTATTGATCTTAGTCTTATTCATGTTTATTTTCCAAGCGATAACTATTCTTATACCCATTTAATAGTCCTAAACTTGAATCAAATAGATCCGAGAAAGTCTCGGCGCAATACGGGTTCAATTCAGGAAGAAAAACCCATAAAATGGTCAAAATAGAAGGGGTCACGGTTGTAATGACTTTGTTGTGACCGTGGGGTCCATAAATAGGCATTCTTCCTTCTATAAACATATGTCATGGTGGCAATGAATTTCATTGTGACCGTGAAATACCAAAATAAGCAAAACATAAGCTAAACTTCAGGACTGCTTCACATTTCAATTTTGTACAACCCAAACCAAAGTCTTACACTCAATGTTTGGCAAAGGTCCCTTCATAAAATTCTTCCTCTATGTCGTATCCTTTAAATGGGACAAGATCCAGGTCAATTGGATTTGTAAAACATCAGATATGAATTCAACAATATAGACTGTTCCAGTGAACCCTACAAGGTACAGACACGACTATTTTTGCTATTTTTAGGGGTCTTCGAGCCAGAATTAGCTCATAGTCGTTTCTGTCAAATATATAGGTATGGAAGTCATGGTTCAAATGGCGCAACAATAACTCAATTTGGAGTTCTCAAACTCTAGTTATGACCAAAACACTACACTGTGGTCTGGTGACATATAAACAGAATTTTTCCCTAACTAGGGTTTATACTTAAATTAAGCACACAACAATTCAATCATCAATTTCAACACAAATCAACCATATATTTCAACTATATCATCTTTCAATTATCACATGATAAACTAATTTACACACATATAACAATGGTTAGTTCCCAAACCTCTCTATCCTTTGCTCCAATGCTCACTTGATACTTGACTGATCAACTTCCATCTTTCCTTTTCTTTTATCATAACCACCTCCACATGTACAACCAAATTCCAGAATTGTAACACCATAATAAATCCTCAATCTCATAAATTCCAAAATAAGAAGAAGTAGAATATGTAGGACTATAATTAGTCACTTACCTTTGCAATAATCAACAGTTTAATTAACCAGCTAGACATATGATTAACCAGCAGAATTTGTAGAACAAAATGGTAACTTTGAAAGGAAATTCACGTTGAAGAAGAAGAAGGAATAGCAAATTTTAGAGAGAGGAAAGAATGACTGAATACACATGCAAAACTAGTGGGTTTTCTCTCTCCTTAAGCTTTACATTGCATGCAGGTAGATGAAGTGGCAAAGGCAGAAATTGGCAGCTGGAATCCACCACTCACATCCTCCATTGCATGAAAATGCTGAGTTGGCACCTCCAGCAATCTCCACTTAGAATCCACTCCCACAATCTTAATTGAGATTAACCAAATTAATCCCCACTAACTCTTGATTAATCCCTCATTAATTTAATCATACATATTTACCCATAAGTCACTTAAACTTATTTACTTTCTTCAATGAAGTCCTCCATTTCCCAATTACTCTTAAATCTGATTTCTTCCACTTAATTATTCCATATTAATTCAAATCAATTCACTTAACTTATATGCACATTTACAAATTGGCCACTTAAACTTATCTATCTTACACAATTGGGTCCTTGATTTCTTAATTGCACTTATGTCCAAGTTAGCAACTCACTATTAAATTCACCTAATTACCTTAATCGGCCAACATAGCACTAGGGTAGATTTCGGGGCGTTATAGCTTTTATGGTGGGTTATTGACCTTTAGTGGGATTTGACTGGCTCCTCCTTCTTTTGTTCCTCTTCCTTCACTTCTTAATTCTGCCTTTTTCTTTTCTTTCTTGTTCTTTGGTTTCTTCCGTACTCCTTCTTTTGCTTCTTCTTCCGTTTGTTTTTACGTGGTGAGCTTGGATTGGTTTGAAGAGTAAGTAGAGTTGTGTGAAGGTAAGTGGTTGGATTTTTGAACCTTGGTCTTCTTCTTCTGCTGGGATTTCCGCTTTTAACTTAATGTAACATGAGCTATTAGATTAAGTTTTGTGTTTGTTAATTGTGCAAGAAGCTATTGTTTGGAGGCGAGGCAAGGGCAAGGAAAAGGTTTGAGGTGGTTAAGAGAAGAGATCAAACTACTCTTAAGGTTGGGATCGTGTGTGTTTTGATGGAGGCATGAGTAGGCTTTGTATCCTGAGGCAGTCCAGATCAGAGTTACCCAATCAAGAGATCAATGTCTGTTCTCAGGCAAATGGATGAAAGTTGTGAGTTTTTGTTCTCCGGTTTTAAAGGATTGAGGTTTTTTTTCTTGGTAATAGGAGGTTTTTGGATGTCAGTGGGAGTTCCAATTTTAAAAAACTGGATTTTGCTCCACCGACGGGTAAGCCGTCGGTCAGGACGCCCGTCGCACTTTTCTAAGGACGGCCCTCCTCTCGCGTGAGCGGCGCCTGTCGTTCGTGTGAGGTGACTTCTGCCTCTCACAGGAGCGATGCCTGTCGCTTGCGTGGGAGGCCCGTCCCTCGCGTCGAGTGCAGAGCATCACTCGCACGGAGCAGGCTTGTCTCTCATATTGAGCGACACCCGTCGCTCATGTGAGAGATTCCTGTCCCTCGCGAGTGACGGCTGCCGTCTCTCATGGGTGACTCGCCACACAAAAGACCGTGGATGCCCCGATCGGCGATGCCTGTCGGTCGCTGATCTGTCATTATTTGGGTGAGATTTTCCATATTTGTTCCATATCTTCTAAATATATTTATTAATTTCCAAATATTTTCTAAATCTTTTTAAATATATTTTCCAAGATTTCCTGGATCTTTTAAATCTTTTCAAATATTTTCAAATCTTGAATTTGATTTTGAAAATATTTTGTAAATCATTCGGACTTGATTTTGATTACAGAAATCTTTTTCAAATTTAAATTCCAAATTTTAATTTATTTGAATCATTTCCTAAACCTATAAATAGGGGACGGAGGCTCATTATTTGGGGTTGGCAGTTTTTTACAAAAATATTAGCAATTTCTACGGAAAGCTTTTTTTGACAAAAGTTTTCTTGCTTTTATTTTCGATAAATTTTCATCAAATATTCTCTGAATTAAGGCGAATCTAAAGAAGCAACATTAATTTGTTTCTATTGGATCTAGTCCTTTTAGCATTAATAATTGCTAACAAAACGTCCGAAAAGAGAAATATAATTTTCTTTTCTCGATTTGTTTTCGAGAAATACGATTTTTGTAGCTAACAATCTCCTAAAGTCACACATCACGGATCAATCCTTGTAGAACTCAAGGGATTGAGATCACATGACATTCACCTTCAAAGGTAATATTCCGAGGGTAAACATTCTGGGCCGATCTCCTTCGCATTTAATCATTTAATTCTGATTTCACACACAAAATCTTATTTTATTTAAAATAAAATTGTAACAACCCAAAAAGGACCTAGTTGGAATTTAAATGCTAAGTCAAAAAATTAAGGGCATTTTGGTAACTAGCGTATGCAAAATTGGATTTATTAAGGGTTTAATTGAAGAAATTTAATTAATAAGATGTTAAGTGAAGAATTATTTAGTGGAACATGTGTAGTGTACCAAGGATGTTATGGTTATTATAGAAGTTATCAAGTGTGTGTGCGTATAAGATGCTTAAGAAGTGAATGGACAAGATTGTGACACTTGGGTTCGTAGGATGGTGACAAGTGGCTTGGTAGGTGTGAGCAATTAATGAGAAAGAAGAAAAGGAAAAGAAGAAAGGGAAAAAGAGCAAAAATTCACGTTTGGGCCCTCTTCTCCCTCCCGTTCTCTCTTTTCTTTTCTTCTTTCCCGTTGCTTGTTCTTCCTCTCTTGGTTGTGTGTGAGTTGGAGCTGTTTTGAAAGAGTATGGGAGCAAGATTGAAGAGGTAAGTGGTTAAGTTTTGGTTATTGTGCTTTGATCTTCTTCTTCTTCTAGTTTGCTTTCGATTTGAGTAAGTTAGGGTTTTGGTTTAGTGATTCTTGGGTTTGATTGTGCGAGATTTGGATGATTTGAAGATGAGCTAAGGCTAGATTGAGTGGGTTCTTGAAGATTCCAGGTTTCGAGCTGCAATTCCAGATTTGGGAGTAGACAATGGTTCTTCTATCAATGTATGCCCTCTGATAGCTCTGCAGGCTTTTGGTCTAAACGAGGATATGCTCAGTGGATCAGATCTGACTATCACAGCCTATGATAATTCAAGGAGGCAAGCCTCGGGAACCTTTAAGACCTTGGTCAAGACAAGACCCATTGAAGTGGAGGTAGAATTTGTAGTTCTGCCCATCCCTGTTAACTTCTCAGCTTTGCTCGGGAGACCCTGGTTTCAAAAATTAGGAGGAGTTCCATCCACGCTGCATCAAATGATAAAGTTCCCACATGAAGGGGAGGTGGTGACTATCAAGGCAGCGAGGGAGAACCAGGTCTCAGCGCTTGAAATAGCTAATCAGCTATTTAGTGGCTTCCACGTGTCCATGATAGGAGAAGAGCACGGGTCAGTGGATAACCCAGCTGTGGTTAATATGATGAAGAAGATGCACTATCTCCCTGGGGCCGGTTTGGGCAGAAACTCTCAAGCTTTGCAAACCGCGATCACCACTCGAGGTCAGAAGAACCGGAAAGGTCCGGGGTACAGAGGCGGCTTCGGCAAGAAGAAGGCGGCGGATAAGATCCCTCATATTTCAGAAAGCTTTGTACCAGCATCCTGAGTTTGTGCTTATACTGGCGAAGACGAGCCGCAATGGGTGAAGCGGAGGATTATCCCTGGGTTCGAGATCTTTAACGATGTATTTGACTGGCGTGTCGGGTTTGTCAAGACTGCTGAGGACTTCTGGGATGAGGAGGTCATGACTCAGGGTATCACTTGGGACAGATGCGAGCCTGAAGAGGTCGTTACCGAGAAGATGATAGCTGCCAGGCTGAAAGGGAAAGAGAAGATAGCAGAATTAGAACTTAAAATGGGGGATTTGAAGATTTCCTCCGACGTGCCTGAAGGGCCTCTGCTGAATCAGGAAGCCAATGAACGAGCTGCAACAGCATCAACCTCTGGAGTGGCAGAAGAAGACTCTAGCTTAGACTGTCTTTTTATTCCAGGACATTTTTATGATCAAAATGACAATTATAATATTATAAATAAGGCAAACGATTTCTCTTACTTGTGCGATGTTTCTAATGGTTTCAACATGCATGAACATGATCATATTCCATCAATTTTTGACATTGATTCCACTAATACAACGCCTTTTAATCTTGGAACCTCAAAAAATCCGAGAGAAATTCTAATAGCATCAAATATAACTCCTGAGGAGAGAAAAATTTTTGAGAGAATAATAAGAAAACATGAAAAAGTCTTTGCCTGGACCTATGAGGACATGCCAGGAATTGACCAAGACGTGGCAGAACATGCTATCCCAACTTACCTATAAGCCTGTGAAACAGAAGTTGAGAAGGCTCAGGCCAGAATGGGCAGACAAGGTCAAGGAGGAAATTCAGCAGCAGATAGAAGCCAAGTTCCTTGTTGAAGTACAGTATCCTACATGGTTGGCAAATGTGGTCCCTGTAGTGAAGAAGAATGGAAAGGTCAGGGTGTGTGTGGATTATCGAGATCTGAACAAGGCCTGCCCTAAAGATGATTTTCCACTACCCCACATCGATGTGTTGATAGATAGTGCCGCCAATTGTGCGATGTATAGCTTTGGAGATGGTTATGTGGGCTACAACCAGATCCTGAACAAAATAGCTGACCGGGTTAAGACCGCTTTCATCACAGAGTGGGGGACCTATGCCTACCGAGTCATGCCTTTCAGCCTGAAGAATGCAGGGGCCATATACCAGAGGATGGCGACCAAGATTCTAAGCGACCTGATACACAAAGAAGTAGAGGTGTATGTCGATGACATGATGGTCAAGTCAGCCACCCGAGAGGGCCACTTTGAAGCTCTAGAAAAGTTCTTCACCAGGATTGACAAATATAATCTGCGGCTTAACCCCAAGAAGTGCATTTTCGGAGTGACTTCAGGAAAACTATTGGGACATATCGTCAGCCAGAGGGGAATAGAAATTGACTCGGACAAGGTGAAGGCCATCCGAGAGATGCCTGTGCCGCAAAAAGAGAAGGATGTAAGGAGTTTCCTGGGCAAGCTGCAGTATGTCAGCCGATTTATTGCCAAGCTCACTTTAATATGCGAGCCTGTTTTTATGCTGCTTAGAAAGAATCAACCTGTTGTCTGGAACGGAGACTGCCAAAAAGCTTTTGATAGCATCAGGGAATACCTGTTGAATCCGCCAGTGCTAAGACCGCCGCAACCGATCAAACCGCTTATCCTATATCTTGCGGTAGAGGGCAGTTCAGTGGGCGCCATGATGGCTCAAGAGAATGAATTTGGGGTGGAATTTGCAATTTATTACCTCAGCAAGAAATTCCTAGCTTATGAGATAAAATATGCTGAAGTAGAGAAGATCTGCCTTGCAGTGATTTGGGCGTCAAAGAAGCTGAGACATTACTTCCACTCATACAAGGTTCAAGCAGTGGCCAAGCAGAATCCGTTAAGATATTTGCAGGAAGCACCGTCTCTACTTGGTAAGATGGGGAGGTGGCTGCTCTTGTTATAGGAGTTTGATGTGCAGCACATTACTCGCAAAACTATTAAGGGGCGAGCCTTAGCCGAATTTCTTGCTGAGCATCCTATTCAAGGGGACACTCCCGAGTTTACCTTTTCGGATGAGAACATAGTCACGATTTCTATCCAGGGATGGCAGTTGTATTTCGACAGGGCGGTGAAAAATAGAGGGGCCGGAGTTGGAATCGTCTTGACAACCCTAGATAATGAGAAACTCCCCCTAGCAAAGAAGCTGAGGTACAAAGTAACCAACAATGAAGCCGAATACGGAGCATGCACTTTCGAGTTAGAAGCTTTAGCTACATTGGGTGCAAAGAATATAGAAGTTTTTGGTGACTCATCCTTGGTGATTAACCAGATCCGAGGTGAGTGGGCTGTAAAAGAAGAACAGTTGGTACCCTATGTTGAATATTTGAAAGAGGTATGTGGGCAATTTGAGACTTGCACTTTCCACTTCGTGCTGAGAGATGAGAATCGTCTAGCTGATGCGTTGGCAACTTTAGTATCAATGTGGGATAACCCTGAGGGGGTAGCTATGAAGCCAGTACTGATTTTGAGTTCGGAGAAACCCAGCTTTGAGGTAAAGCCTGTAATGGAAGTAGAAGTGGCGGATGGGAAACCATGGTACTTCGACATCATGAATTACTTGGAAAACAATAAATTTCCAAAAGAAGCTACTGAGAAAGACCAGAGGATGATCCGGAAGCTATCTACTCAGTTCATATCCTTGGAAGGGGTGTTGTACAAAAGACAGTCGGACGGGATTCAGCTCAGGTGCTTGAATGAAAAAGAAGCCCGTAAAGTGATGGAGGAAACCCATGCAGGTGTCTGTGGGGCCCACATGAACGGTTTGACCTTGGCCAAGAAGATTATGAGACAAGGCTTCTATTGGCTTACGATAGACAATGACTGCTCGAAATATGTTAAGCAATGCCAGTTATGCCAACAATACGCAGACTTGAGACACCTGCCAGTATGAGAGCTACATAACCTGACACCACCTTGGCCTTTTGCTGCTTGGGGGATAGATATCATTGGAGAGATTCGCCCTACGGCATCCAATGGGCACAGGTACATCATAGTCGCAATTGACTATTTTATCAAATGGGCAGAGGCGAAATGCTTCAAAAAGATTGACGCAAGGGATATGGCCAAGTTCATAGAGAGGAATCTGATTTGCAGATATGGCCTCCCTCATCACATAGTGTCTGATAATGGGGTACAGTTCATGGGGGAAACCAGGAAGCTCCTCGAGAAGTATGGTGTCGAACATCATAAATCCTCTCTCTACCGACCACAAGCGAATGGAGCAGTAGAGGCCACGAATAAGAATATGAAGAAGATACTGTCCAAGATGGTCCAAACCTACAAAGACTGGGCTGAAAAGTTACCCTTCGCCCTATGGGGATATAGAACAACGGTAAGGATGTCTACAGGCGCTACACCATTTTCCCTGGTATACAGAATGAAAGCAGTATTGCCAGTTGAGATAGAGCTCAAATCACTGAGGGTGGTCATGGAAGCCCAAATTTCGGAGGCCGAATGGGCGCGGCAGAGGCTACAACACTTGAACTTATTAGACAAGAGTAGGCTGAAAGCTTATTATCATAACCAGATTTACCAGAAGAGATTGGCAAGGACTTTCGGAAAGAAGGTGAGAAAGTATCCGCTGAAGGGGACTTGGTGTTCAAGCAGATGAGGCCAGGCATACCAGATATCAGGGGGAAATTCAGACCTACCTGGGAGGGGCCGTACATCCTTAAAAAGCTGCTGTCCAAAGGAGCCGCAATCTTGTCGGATAGTGATGGGAATGAATTCAAAGAACCGATCAACGTCGACAGACTTAAAAGGTTCCATGGTTAAAGACCAAAATAAAAAGAAGAGAATAAAATGCCCTGCAGGTCGAAAACCGAAAAAAGGCGGCCGTGCTAAAATTGGACGCCTCAACAGGGTGAAAACTGAAAAAAGGCATCCTGTGCAAAAATTAGAGGCATGAGAGAAAATGTCCGAGCGTGAAAACCCGAGAGGGCCGATTGGTAACAGGAGTTGGTACTATTAAAATTTGGTTTCATGTATTAACAGCGCGTAAGCGGCTGAGTAAATGTCAAAACTGATCATGTATGCTGAAATTATATGAAAATGTACACAAATTCTTGAAATAGAATGAATATTATTTTTTTCATTTTTGTCATTTCCTAGTTCTGCATTAAAAAGAAATGTGGCACTAAAAGAAATACATATGTAAGCTAAGCCAAGTCCTGCTGCTACTCTCGCCGACCAGATGCTTGAGCCCTCATGTCCTGTTATCAGATGCTGGACTAAGGATCCACTTCTTGTACTCGTTAGTCGAAGACACATAATGACTGCCGAACCTCGGCATAACAGTCTTCACTGGTAGTTTGCCCCACAGTTCATGATACCGAAAAGCAAATGCAGCCGAGAGAGCTCCTCCCCGGAAAGATAAGGGAACCCTCACCACATCCTGGGTCATCCCGAGCTGACGTGTACATCGAGAAGTGATGCAGAAGGTGGCTCGACGGAGCCCACAGAGGGGAACACACCCCGATGGCCCATCAATGACCACATGAGACAGTGGGAGCCAGGCAGATGTGAAATTGATGTCATCATCTGACAGCTCGCCAAATCTGGTAATGCCTTCACCAGCAGTGGCACACCCGTACAATCGTCGACGTGGAAGAAAGTGATTCGGCGAGTACTGTAGGGTAACCCGAGGAGGTGGCTCAGACAGCATCCTCAGTTTCTCTTGCAGCCAAATCTGAAAAAAATAAGAAAAAAAAATAAGAAAAAAAATTAATAATAAGAAAAAAGAAGAAGAAAAAGAAAAAAATGGCCGCTGGAGTAAGTAGGGTTTACTTCAGGCAAAAATAAGGCACAGGGTTGTTTGAAAATCCGAAAGGACGCACCTCCTGCTGAGAAAAGTTAGTATGAAAATCCATAAGGGACGCACTACCTTTAAAATAATGACGTACATGGAGCAATAAGGGGCTGCCGGTAAAGGTTGTGGTGGATCCAGAGCTCACAGCGTCCAAGCCTAGAATGGTTTCAGCTAGAATAAGTGGTAAGGGTGATAATCCCAGATGAAAGTCGCTCAGGACTCCGAACAGGCGGGAGTCACCTGTCAAACCCCCTGGAACAACAGTGAGGAAGTTCACCATGTAAAACAAGAATATGATGCTTACTCGGTAGGTGGGGATGTCAGTGAACTGATCCAGAGCCTCGCTCAGTGGCCCCAGAGCAAAGGAAGAGCCCGGAGGAATCTGCCGGATGGCCTCAGAAGAGGGTATGCCAAGAGCCATAGCTATGTCCCGGGTCTGGAATAGGCCGCAGCGGGGGACGCAAGGTAGAGCGCTAGGAGGGAACCAGGCTCCAAGAATGGCAGCTAACTCTTCAGGAAAAGGGTACAGTTCTTGGTAGGTAAACCGGAAGACGTGGAATCGGGGTTCCAGAAGTGGGTCGTCGCCAGAAGGAGGTTCTGATCGACTTTGACCCGGCACAGATATTTCAGCCCAGACAGAGAGGAAAGGGCGCCTTCTTCCCAAGTGTGTTTGCCATCTAAGATACGGTGCATCCTTTGGGCTAGAGAAGAAGACATGCTAAGAAAGATGAAAGGCTCAAGATGTTGGAAAATGAAGAGACATAAGAGGAGCAAAAATTTTGTAAGAATTTATAGGGAAGTGTCACCGACGGCCTACCCGCCTCTCCTAAGAGACGGCCTGCCCGTCGGTAGAGATCCACCTGGCAGAAGCATACGTCAGAATTGCATTCATCACGCGCATTAACTCGCATTTATTGAGTGACAGACGGCCAGCCCGTCGGTCGCTCCTACAGACGTCCAGCCCGTCGGTCACGAAATTCTATATAAGGACGAGTGACAGACGGTGCAGCGCCTATTGTCCCTTTCATTTCCTCTCTCAAACGGTTTTTTTTTTGCGTTTTTTAGTGTTTTTTCAAGCATTTCCTCTTCTTTTTTCGCGATTTCTTCATATTTTTGCATTCTCTACTCACCGGGTGCTTGGATATTTATATTTCTTCAGTTTCTACACTTCTCGTGACTACAAGTAAGTAAATAACTACCTTTTCTGAATTTTATTCAATTTATTTCTTCATTTCTTTTTCCTTTAACCTTAGAAATGATTATAATGCTTTAGATACCTTAGAAATTGAGGGATAATGCTACCCATTTTCTTTATTTTTTTTAATGCAATTAAATCGGGTTGATTTCACCCATGGTCACTCAACTTATCACTTATCGCGCAAAAGTAACCGACTTTTTTTTTCTTACTTAAATGTCACTGAACTTTTAACATTATTGCACAAAAGTCATGTTGACCGGAATCCGGCGACGACTCTTGCCGGATTGATAAGTTCAACAAATGCTACATTTAAATTAATTTCACTCACGGTCACTAGACTTATCATTTATCTCGCAAAAATAATTAACTTTTTTTCTTTCAACTTAAATGTTACTGAATTTTTAACATTTTTGCAAAAAAGTCATTATTCCGGCAAGGGTCGTCGCCGGATTCCGGTCAACATGACTTTTGTGCAATAATGTTAAAAGTTCAGTGACATTTAAGTAAGAAAAAAAAATCGGTTACTTTTGCGCGATAAGTGATAAGTTGAGTGACCATGAGTGAAATTGACCCCAATTAAATCTGAACCTTTGTATGATCACATAGAAATAGAATTTTTCTATAACTTTGCATGCAAGTCAGTCTTGTGTCGTGGCCTAATGCAGAGGTGTCTTGTCTTGTGTCGTGTCTAGATGGAGTCTGATCCTAGTGAGAATGTGGGCAGACAACGAAAAGTGTGAATCCAGTTGTGGCTTATCAGAGTGTTTCTGAGCATATTTCGATTGGAGATTTCGGTCCTATTTCTGATGATAGGACGTTAGTGCATCGGTTGATACGGATATTGGATAGTTTGACTGCTCCTCAAACTTCTCAAGATTATGTTCGGAAGGTACCTCAGAAGAGAAAGGTGTCGGGTAGAGAAGTGCTAGCGGGAGAAAGGATTCGGGAAGCTCCTATGTGTCAACAATGTCAGAAGCAAACTGGGGCAACTGTAAGAAGATTAGGGGACTGCCAACATATCAGTACTGTCAGAAACAACATCGAGGTTTGTGTCAAATGATGACTGGAGCTTGTTTTAGTTATGGCAACATGGAAAATCAAATTGCTAATTGCCCTAAGAGGAGTGAGAATCTAGCTCGACAAGCTAGAAGGGATGTAGAGGAATTACTTAGAGCCGCTCGTGTGCCATCATAATTTGTTGCACACCGCAGTGAGGTGACAGAACCTGCAGAGCCTTCCGGTAAGTTGCATTGTTGTACTTTCGATTGTTTCCGATTTGGGTTGTTTGGATAAGTTATTAGTGGGGAAATTTCGAGGACGAAATTTCCTTAAGGGGGAGTGATTGTAACAACCCAAAATGGCCCTAGTCGGATTTGGCATGCCAAGTTGGGATTTCAGGGGTAATTCGTGCATGTGGAATTTGAGTTTTTGAGGACCCAATTGAACAGATAATTTAAGTTATTAAGGAAGGAATTGTGTTAGTGAGTAAAGTGTAACTTGCTAAGGACAAAAAGGGAATTGTTAAGGATCCAAGTGGCTTTTGCCAAAGGACTAAAGAGTAATAAGACAATATATTTTAATATTGGACCAATAGGAGGCTGCCATGTGGCTTGGTGGGTGTGTGTAATTAATGTGAAAAGAAGAAAAAGGAAAAGAAAAGAGAGAGGGAAGGCAGATAACGTTTCCCTGCTCTATCTTCTCCTCCTCTTCCTATTTTCTCTTTTTTTTTTCTCTTCACATTTCTTGCCCTCCATTCCCTGGTTGTGTATGTGAGCTGGAGTAGATTGGGAAGATTTAGAGGCTGCTTTGAAGAGGTAAGTTGGGGTTTAAGGGTTTCCTGCGTTTGGGTTCTTCCTCTTTTTCTTCTGGTTTTATTTGAGTTAGGGTTTGGATTAAGAGATTTTTGGGTTTTCGTTGTGCAAGCTTTGGGTGGCAAGAAGAAGAATAAGAGCAAGGAAAGGATTGAAGGTTGAAGAAGAGTGATTTTCGATCTTCAATTCCAGGTTTGGGAGCTATGTTTGCTACATTTTAGTTTGGGAGTTTAATTGAGTTGTCTTTGCTCTAATTCTCATTTAGGTTGTATATGTGTTTGCATTGTTTAATTTTTGGAATTTTGAGTGTCTTGGCATGTGTACATGCATGATTTATGTGGGTAATTGTGTTAGTAATACATGATAAGGACTGAATTAAAGGTATGTGAGAATTGATAGTGAAATTGCATGAAATTGGGTAAACTCTGTTCTTGGTGTTCTTAGTATGCAATTTTATGTTTTTCCTTGTATTAGTGGTTGAATCTTGTGATAATTGAGTGTAATTTGGTCATGAGCATATTGTAGTATGCATTTGAATTATAAGGCTAGAGTTTGTGCATGATTAAGTGGTTTTTGAAAGAGTTTTGGAAAAGAAGAACTTTCTGCGTTTTGGCAGGGAAAAAGGGAACACGCCTCTGTCGCGAGCACGACATCCATCGCGATCGCAACAGAGATGCGTTTTGCCCAGGAGAGAGTAAGAGCATGAGTCGTGCAATCCAGCATGAGTCGTGCTCATCACCTCGCCATCGCCTCAGCTCCCACTCGGAGGAAAGGGCACGAGACGTGCTCAAGGAACACCACTCGTGCTCAAGAGCACGAGTCATGCTCTTGAGACACGAGTCATGCTCTTGAGACACGAGTCATGATCCTATGTGCCTTGTGCTGTTTCACCTTCTCCCTCAGCATGACCGGCCAGTAGCAGAAGAGCATGAGACATGCTCGAAGAACAACATTCGTGCTCGACGAGCACGAGTCGTGCTCTTGAGACACGACTCGCACACATGAGCACGAGTCATGCTCATGTGCACGAGTCATGCATCGCACTGCTCAGTAATGCTTCTTCAGGCCTCTGTTGCGAGCGCAACTTCATGTCACGATCACGACAGAATTTTCTTTTGCCTGCCCGATTTTTGAAAACGATCTTTTTCTTTCGCTTTGCATCTTTTCTCACTATTGCATGGGATATGTTTTTGCCTAATTATTGTTAGTATTTTTATTTTGAGGTGTGTGATTATAAAATGATAGTATGTCAATAATTAATTATAATATGCTTGGTAATAGTAATTTTGGTAGACTAGTGTTTTGATCTAAAGTATATGATATGCTATGGGACATAAATTATAATATTGTATGATTAAAATTTTGTATTGATAATCATTGGCATAATAGTGTTTTCATATTTGACTCTGGTATGTTTTAGAATGATGATTATCCTTACACGTGTTTACTTAATTATATATATATATATATATATATATATATATATATATATATGCTTTGCAATATGAATTGTATAATGTCTGTTCTCTTCCTAGTGCATGGTTTGTGTTTATTTGTTCTCCTTGATGGCATGATTAGGATTTTGTATTGATAATCTTTGGCATGATAGTGTTTACATATTTGACTTTGATATGCGTTAGAATTTTGAATGCTGTTAAAGTGTGTTGAATGCATCATATTATATGCTTTGCATGTGAGTGTATGATGCATGACCGATATTATGAACTTATTTATACGTCTATCATACTCTGGATTATGCATGATGATATATATTATGTGATTCAGAACATGATTTGTTTTATGCATGACCTGCGTGAGTCAGTCTAGTGAATAGTTAGGCATGCCTAATAGAGCTCCTTAGCTGCAGCGCCCTTTGGACGTTTGGACCCCGATCAGGTCCCTGTTTGGTTCCTCGCGAACCCTTTGATGTGTATGGATCTTGTTAAAGGTCCCTTATAAAATATTTTTGAATGTGGAAAATGATGTTGCTTTTCGATTCGTACCCATAAAGTACTGTCCGTATTCAATTCGTACCCGTAAGGTACTATCCGTATTCGATTCGTACCCGTAAGGTAATGTATGTTCACTCGTTGTCCACTAAAGTGAGTCAGCAGGTGTATTGTTATTATGTTATGTGTATGAGAATGTGGTATCCGAATGAGGATGATAATAAACGAACAATCAGTTAATATGTATATGAATGTGGATATGAACTATTGAATGAATGCCTTTAGTATGCAAGCATGATTATATATGTGTTATGAATATCTGCATATGCCATTGTGCGTATGTCTTTTATGGTTACGAACATGTGAATTGGATTGTATATGAATATGATTCATACTATCGAATGTTATGTTTAAGTATATGAATGAGTGTGTATATGAATGTGATTTTGTACCTTTGAATGCTATAGTTAAATATGTGAATTAGTATACGTATGAGTACGATCTTGAACTATTGAAGGCTATAAATATAGAGTTATGTTATATGTTCTTTAGTTTGCTTTTATAGTGGTATCGGCACGTTGGATGCGTTTACATCTCATGTATGATTATATGTATTGTGTAGTGACATGGAAGTGTTGTGTTGACTCTGTCAATCGGGTTTCGACCAGCGTGTGTGTATTGGCATATTAGATGTGTGTTTAAATATCTAGTGAATCTGCATGATGGTTGTGTGCATTATTGCAGGGTAGTTGCGTTGCATGTGAATGGGTTTTCAGTTAAAGTGTGGGTATTTTGGTATGATAGCTACATGTTTAAATGTTTAGTGACTATGCATTGTGCATTTTCTGATTTCTGATACTTTGGTGATTTCGGTAAGTGCTTATGAGTTTGTATGTATGTATGTTTATATTTCTCTGTATGATAATACATGTATTAGTATAGTAATGTGGGTGTGTAGAGTACTAGCTTTGTGTTTGGGTTCAGCTAGTGATTGGTCATTGTCTGATAGTGTATGCATGTTCTAATAGTTAGTGATTATGCATTGTGTTTTCCCTAATCTTCGGTACTTCGGTGAACTCGGTAAGTGTATGCATGTGAGTTCAAGTTTATATGTATTTCTGCATGATATTTTTTAATCTCTGATATTATATAATCTGAGTAAGTGCATGTAAGATTTAATTGTATTCTCGCATGATGATGTATGCACATTGTTCAGTGTCCTTTTGTGTCTGTTCCTCCCCACTAAGCGTTATCGCTTATCACGGGTTCTTTCTCGTGTAGGTGGTAGGTATTTGGTTCCACTCGAGTCGCGCATCTGCAGGGTCAGCCACATAGGAGTTAGAATTGTTTTGTTATTTTGTATATTCAGCTCCTGTATTTTGGATTTTGTATTTTTATATCTTTTGTATATATAATCATATGTAAGGATCTGGATGTAATATTTTGGATGATGTAAATGCTGTTTTATTTACGTATTAAGTTATTCCTATGTTTTATCTATCGCCTTATGCTTCCGCTTAGTGTGTGTTTGCATGTATGTGAGTGAGCGTCGGTAGCGCTCTCCGGCGTCCTTCCAATGGGGGCATAGGGGGTGTTATATTTAGTGGTATCAGAGTGCCGATTTGGCGGTTCTGGTTGCCTTTGTTTGTTTGAGTGTCTAGTCTTTGCATGCGAGTCAGTCTTGTATCGTGGCCTAATGCAGATATGTCTTGTCTTGTGTCGTGTCTAGATGGAGTCTGATCCTAGTGAGAATGTGGGCGAGACAACGAAAAGTGTGAATCCAGTTGTGGCTGATCAGAGTGTTTCTGAACATCCTTTGGTTAGAGATTTCGGTCCTGTTTCTGATGATAAAACGTTAGTGCAAGGGTTGATACGGATATTGGATATGTTGACTGCTCCTCGAGCTTCTCAAGATTATGTTTGGAAGGTACCTCGAAAGAGAAAGGTGTCGGGTAGAGAAGTGCCAGCGGGAGAAAGGATTCGGGAAGCTCCGATGTGTCAACAATGTCAGAAGCAACACTGGGGCAACTGTAAGAAGATTAGGGGACTGCCGACATATCCGTATTGTCAGAAACAACATCGGGGTTTGTGTTCAATGATGACTGGAGCTTAATTCAAATGTGGTAACATGGACCATCAAATTGCTAATTCCCCTAAGACGAGTGAGAATCTAGCTGGACAAGCTAGAAGGGATGTAGAGGAATTGCTTAGAGCCGCTCGTGTGCCATCAAAAGTTGTTGTGCACCGCAGTGAGGTGATAGAACCTGCAGAGCCTTCCTGTAAGTTGCATTGTTGTACTTTTGATTGTTTCCGATTTGGGTTGTTTGGATAAGTTGTTAGTGGGGAAATTTCGAGGACGAAATTTCTTTAAGGGGGAGTGATTATAACAACCCAAAATGGCCCTAGTCGGATTTGGCATGCCAAATCGAGATTTCAAGGGTAATTCGGTAATTTATGCATGTGAAATTTGAGTTTTTTAGGACCTAATTGAAAAGATAATTTAAGTTATTAAGGAAGGAATTGTGTTAGTGAGTAAAGTGTAACTTGCAAAGGACAAAAAGGGAATTATTAAGGATCCAAGTGGGTTTTGCCAAAGGACTAAAGAGTAATAAGAAAAGATATTTTAATATTGGACCAATAGGAGGCTGCCATGTGGCTTGGTGGGTGTGTGCAATTAATGTGAAAAGAAGAAAAAGGAAAAGAAAAGAGAGAGGGAAGGCAGATCACGTTTCCTTGCTCTATTTTCTCCTCCTCTTCCTATTTTCTCTTTTTTTTTCTCTTCACGTTTCTTGCCCTCCATTCCCTGGTTGCGTGTGTGAGCTGGAGTAGATCGGGAAGATTTAGAGGCTGCTTCGAAGAGGTAAGTTTGGGTTTTAGGGTTTCCTGCGTTTGGGTTCTTCCTCTTTTTCTTTTGGTTTTATTTGAGTTAGCGTTTGGATTAAGAGATTTCTGGATTTTTATTGTGCAAGCTTTGAGTGGCAAGAAGAAGAATAAGGGCAAGAAAATGATTGAAGGTTGAAGAAGAGTGATTTTGGATCTTCAATTCCAGGTTTGGGAGCTTTGTTTGCTACATTTTAGTTTGGGAGTGTAATTGCGTTGTCTTTGCCTTAATCCTTATTTAGGTTGTATATGTGTTTGCATTGTTTAATTTTTGGAATTTTGAGTGTCTTGACATGTGTACATGCATGATTTATGTGGGTAATTGTGTTAGTAATACATAATAATGATTGAATTGAAGGTATGTGAGAATTGATAGTGAAATTGAATGAAATTGGGTAAACTCTGTTCTTGGTGTTCTTGGTATGCAATTTTATGTTTTTCCTTGTATTAATGGTTGAATGTTGTGATAATTGAGTGTAATTTGATCATGAGCATGTTGTGGTATTGTAAGCACCGTGTCCCGGAGCGGTCCGGATCAGAGATTACCCTATGATTAAATCGGCATCCGAGCCCTGTACAAACGGTTTGGATTTGGAGGCTTTAGTCCCAGCTCCACGAGAAACGAGTCTTTTTACCTTTCGTAGGCAGAAGGGTAGAAAACGGGGAGTTTTTTATGTGCAAAAAAGTATGTTTTCCTCGACGGACGGCTAGCCCGTCGGTCAGGTGGCAGGACCGTCGGATGAATCCTTGTGTCAGAAGGATTCTTCCAACGCCTGTCGATCAAAATGGCAGGCCCGTCGGTCAGGTTGCAGGGCCGTCGGATGAATCCTTGTGTCAGTAGGATTCTTCCGACGCCCGTCGGTGAACCGTAGGCATCCGTCGGTCATCCCTGGCCTATAAAAGCTTTGATTTTTCCTCATAAAAGGGGGTTGGAAAATTTGCAAAAAGAGGGGAAACTCTGCCAAAATTCACTCGCGATTTCTCTCTCTTCCAACAAACACATTTCTAAAAAGATCTAACTAATTCAAGAATCAAATCATCAAAAGAAAGAGGATCTAGTTGATTTTTTTTTACAGGTTTTTGATTTCCGAAACTCAATTTTCGTCGAACTGTTGAAGACACATTCTATCTTCTACATTTGATCTTTTTTTTCGGACCTTCTCGTGGAGCGTACGGGAAGCCAGACAACAACAAGGAATCCAACCAAAAGGTTGTTCTGAGGGTAAATATTCTGGACCAGTTTCTGTCCCTTTTTTTTACCTTCATTTTCGATATTATCTTTGCTCTTGTCCCCTTTTTGTTTTTCTTGCTTCTATTCTTCTTGGGTCTGTGTAAAATTTATGTTTTTGCTTTTTGAAAAGTTTTTGTTTTTTCTGGGATAGTGGTGACCGACGGGTCATCTACTTTGACCGACGCCCGTCTATCACCTTTAAGCATAACCCGTCGGTCACCCTCACAGACTGCTCCCTTCGAGTGAGCGACGGGCTGTATTGGTCACCTTGACCGACGCTCGCCGGTCATTCAGCATAGCCCTCGGTGGGTTCTGTCCCACATTTTCAAATCTTTTTCTTTTCCTTTTTTGTTCACTCAAATTTTTATGTTTATTTATAGCTTTTCTTCTGTATTTTAACATCCTTTTAGCTTGTTTTGTGAGAGTATGTTCTTGTTTCTTGGACTTGCTGGAGCCTAAGGGAGTTCTCCCGTAGATGGAAAGTTTGCCTGGTTTAGTTCCCTATCCTCCTCTCTTTTGCATTTCATGTATTTATTTATTATTTCTCCTGTATATAAAAATATTGTTGTATTTCTCGCTAATGTAAAAATCGGCCAAATGTTTTATATTTAATAAACTGAATTCTTCAAAAAATTAAGGACCCAATGTCCTATTTTTATCCAATAAAATCCTCACAATAGAAATATCCATTTTAATAATGATGCATACGAGGACCAAAGTACTCAAAATAAGCAATGCCCCGATTTGTGTATGTATTGCATATTTATAAAAGGGAGCTGTATTTCCCTCCTTGTGTTATTGTAATTTATCGCTTTCATTATTTACTCATTCATTTACTGCTTTCCAAATATGAATAAATGCGCTTTGATTCAATTCCATCGTGTGGAGAGAGAGCGAATTAATGGAAATTAAAATTTGATCATAAAATAATCAAGGTAGAAATAGATGAGAAGTCCCGAACCCAGCTCTGGTCTTTGGGCTCAAAGAGGCGAGAGGTCTATCCGATCACTCATTGGAACTATGACCTCCAAGACACCTCTTGTGTCACGAGACATTGACGTTAATCCTAGGCTCCTTAGGGCGAGAGTTTTACCCTCCAAGACCCCTTTGGTTGGCCCAAAATGGATACTAAGCGCAGTCTTAGGCTCTCCGAGGCAAGAGAAACTTTCCCAATGTTCTATTGGGTGGCGACTCCATGAAACCTCCTTGTTACCCAAAATAGACGCAGTTGCAATTCATTGCAAGCTGTCAATGGACCCTGAAATGGCCCGATCGCCCTAGAGCGGGCGGTCGTACGGGTGGCAAGCGGGGCCCAGCACGCATCACAGTGGCGACTCTGCTGGGGACTTATGGTTCGAGACTTCGATTTGAAAATACCTCGCTTAACATTTATGATTAAAATTTAATTCATAAATTCGCTTTCTTTCAAATTTGCATTTACATCCCATTAGAGCCTTAGAATATGCTAGATTGGTCCCTTCTTAACCTCGGTGCATTCTCAAAGCACAACCCTATGTTCACTCAATGTGGGGAAGTGTTAAGGATAATCACCAACGCAAGCTTCGTACCTAATGGTATATCAAATGATGACCCGATCGGTCATTATGCTTGTGATGAGCTAGACCCGTCGGCAGGGATAATGCTTGGGTAGCCCTAAATTAATATCTCCTGGTCTAAAGCTCATCTAATGACCGTAGCTACTTTCCATAGGTGATATGAACCGTAATTCCATGCTTGCTGTATGGATCCTTATGTATTGGGTGAGTCCAGATGTCTTGCTTGGTAACCTAGCCAAAGGCTTTCATGCCCCGGTAGGGCCATGTCGAAATTTTTAGAATGTTTAAATACATGATGATCATTATCCATTTGCTTGTACATTAGCATAGGAGAGTCATGCTGCCGGTTTTTCACTGTGCACCATGCGCGTCCATTGGGTCCCCCGTTGACCATTGGGCTAATCCCGCCTAGGAAAGAGACCGCTCGACCACGTGTGTGGGAGAAATAAGGGCGGAAGGACCTACCTGCTTGCTTGTGTTTTGTGGGTGTTGCATATCACGATCATGCATTACATCTGCATTCCATGCATCACATCTAACGCCTTGTCCCTACAGCCATCATAGATCTGCCTAGGTGGATTAGAGTGCCTACCGGACGGTTGATCCAAGTTCTTGCATTTGAACTGCTAGATAGAGAAGGCCTTTCAAAGATCTTACCGGAAGTCAGCTGTACCGTATCTGAGATGGCAAACTCACCTAGGGGTAATGATGCCACCAGGGCCATGATTGCAGAAGAAGTGGGCCGACGGTTTGAAGAGTTTGAGGGCAGAATGATGAACATGCTAACTGCTTTGGCACAACAGAATGCTTCGCAGAATCCACCACCTCCTCCTTCCATGAGACAAAATGAGCAAGAAGAGGAAAGAGCTGAGAGACAAGAAGAGCCTATTCGGCCGCCACCAATAGAGCTGAGGTCAGTAGCTTCAGGAGGTCAGAGGAGAAGACCAGTGCTGAGGATAGATGATGACAGAGATGACGAAGATGACAAAATGAGTATTGTATCTGAGAGAGGGAAGGCACCCTAAACTGATGAGCTCATTCTAAAGAAGATGGAAGAGAGGTTTGAAGCCATGGCCCGTATGCTGAGTAGAGGTCAGGAGATGAACCCGAAGGACAAAGAATTGGAGGGAGAAGACCCGATTCCTTACAATTTTAAGATGCCTAATGTGCCAAAATTTGATGGTACCTCTGACCCGACTGCCCATGTGAAGCAGTACTCTCTGGTCATAAAAGGGACCACTTTGTCTAAGAGGAAGAAGGTGGAGTACTTTTGTTTGAGTCTGACTGGCCCTACCATCCACTGGTATCATAGCCTCGATCGTCGAACTAAGGAAGATTGGGATCTACTCACGGAGGAGTTCTTGAGGAAATAAGATTGCAACACCAGGATGGAGGTAACTCTTAAGGACCTTGAATTGCTCCAGCAGAAGGCCGGGGAATCTTTTCACCACTATCTCACCCGCTGGCGGAACAGGGTAATGGAAATGCGAAGAAAGCCAGACACCCAAGACCAGATCCACCTGTTTATCAAGAATGCAAGCCCGTATTTGAAGGATGGTCTGAAGATGAAAGGGCTGAAGGATTGGGAGTCTCTAAAAGACATAGCCATTGAGGCGGAGGGAGAATTCTTGGCCCGGAAAGCTAGAGATGATAGTTTTGCAAAAAGGGCTAACACCGGTCAGGGAACCAGTAGGCCAACTGGTCCCAGTAGTAGCACCAGAAGATCTGTTGAGGTGTCTGCTACTGACATCCAACCCGCGAGGAAATTTTAGAAACTAGGGAAGCCCTTATCTTGGGTTTTGAGGCACTTGATGAAGGAAGGAAAGTTGCAACCTTTGGCTCCTATGCCAGTTAAAACGCAAGGGAAGCCAGGTCACAAGGACAATGAATGTCACACCCCATTTGCCCCCTAGTAGAATGAGCCTGTCTGTTTGTCTGTATGTGTGAGCATTCGCATGTGTTCGGCATTTCATAAGGGTATTTTAGTAAAATGTATGCTTTTGGGGTTTTGTTAGTATGTGGGTGCATAAATGGCATTAGTGTGTTAATTAATTGAGAAATAGTTGTGTACATTTGCTCATACCATTGTAGGGTGCATTTAAGTGAGATTACTTTGGGTGTGTGTAATGCATGTTAGTTTGGGTGTGAGTGGTTAGCTTCACTAATTAGAATTGGACACATATATAGGGCAAAGAAAGGAAAAAGAAAAGGGAATGAAAGAAAGGAAATTCAGATTTACGTTTCTTTCTTTTCTTCTCATCACCCTCTTCTTCTTCTTCATTTTCCTTACTTTAAGCTTTGTGGTGTGGATTCAAGTTGGAATTGGTGGAGTTAATCTCTCTTTGCATCTTTTGTTGGTAAGTCACTGCATTTCCTTAACTTTCTTTCCATTTACTTCATCTTCTTCTTCTTCCTTGAGCTTAGGTTTAACTTAGGGTTTTGCATGTTGGATATTTGTGTTTAGTTGAGGCTCCTCACGATCCCAAAGGCAAGGAGGTTGCTGGGAGCAGTGGGACTAAGTGTTAGAAGCTTAGATTCCAGGTTTGGGAACAATTGATTGTGATTTGTGTGATTTTAAGTTACTGTAAATTTTCTAGGGTTCTTGTTCTTGAGAAGTTTGAATGCTATTATTCTTGAATTGATTTAGTGGTTTAAATGTTGAATTGAGTTGTATAAATGTTGCCTATATTGTTTGAGATGATTTCTGGAAGGTAAGAACAGGTTTTATTGGTTTTGAATCAAATTTGGATTGATTTTTGTGTTCTGGGAAAATCTGGAAATCGATTACTGTTGAAATTCCCTTTGTCGCGTGACTCGCCAAGAAGAGAGGTAAGTCACGAGACGTGACCTCAAGTCACGCCTCGTGACCTGCCAGCTTGAGGCCGGTCACGAGTTGTGGCTGCCTACCACAGCTCGTGACCAGCTTAAATGAGGCCAGTCACGAGACGTGACTCCCCGTCACGCCTCGTGACCAGCCTGAGAGACAAGTCCAGTCGCATGACCAGCTGAAGAAGAAGCCAGTAACGGGACGTGACCCTCAGTAACGTCGCGTGACCGGCGAGAGACGTTGCGTGATCTGCGAGATCACACAACGTGACTTGCGAGGGACAAGCAAGTCACGAGGCGTGACCCTCGGTCACGTCGCGTGACCTGCCTGGTGAGGAGGCCAGTCACTCCTCGTGACCAGCCAACCTCGGTCGTTTCTCCGTTCAGCCCGTTTTTCCGAAATTTCCCAGTTTTTAACTCATAAATGAATTTGGTATTTCTTCTGAATGGACTTTACTGCTATGTGATGCATGTCATACTTTTAAATGCTTCGATATGCGTAATACCATGATTTTTCTGATGTTTGTACACGATATTCTGTTATTTGATTTGAGTTCCGCATAGCCTGCTAGAGTCAAGTAAGTGGATAGTTAGGCATGCCTAATAGAGTCTGTTAGCTGCAGCCCATAGTTCTATTTGGACCCCGATCAGGTCCCCATTTGGTTCCTCGTGAACCCTTTTCTGTATTGGATCTTGTTTAAGGTCCCTTTTGAAAATATCTGTGAAAGTTAAAGTATAATGGTTTAATCGATTCGTACCCATAATGTACTGTCTGTAATCGGCTTGTACCCGGAAAGTACTGTCTGTACACTCGTTATCCACTACCTAGAGTCAGCAGGTGTTCTTTGAATGTTTATTTGAACTGCTCTGATCTGATTTGGCTATAAATGGATTATCTGAATGAGTATATCGATGTAATGTATATCGGATTATTTCTGAATGAATATGATTATGAAATACTGATTGTATGGCTTTATTATATGAGCATGTTTATATGGATTACGTTTTAGCCTTTGCATATTGTCCTTGTGAATGTGAATTGCCTTGACGACCATTGTGAATGGCCGTCCATTATTTATGTGTGTTTCCCCACTAAGCGTTTATCGCTTAGCACTGTGTTTTTACCCGTGCAGGTGCGGAAGGAGTTTGATTCGAGAGTCGCCGTCATCAAGCCAACAAATTAGAAAGCGCTTCGGCTGCAATACTTTGACCCTATAGGCATGCCTACCTATCCATGAATCGACTTGCAAGCTAAAATAACTAACCCATTAGTTGGTTGCATTAACATTTTATATAACATCCACAAAGTTACTTTAAATAATTTTTGAATAAATCATAACATTGTTCGTACCCAAATGCATATAACTTATTATCAATCTTACATTCATTGTTTAATTCCTACAAATGAGAGATATATACATATACTCACCTGAATTGCCACATTAATAATTTCGATACAACTACGATAAGAAATAACATAACATTTAATATCATGCACACATGTATGGGTTATCAACAAACGCACATTTCATTATATATATTCACGTGATTCAACACATTTATAACTTCTATATGCATAGCCATTCATAAACCAATACAATATTTCACATAATTTAGATCAACTATCGAACATTCACAAATCTTAACCATGTCGTGCTCGCGACAGACCTCAGATATCTTACTGTCGCACTCATGACAGATGTCGCTCTCGCGGCAAATGTCACTCTCGCGGTAGATGTCGCACTCGCGATAGAACACCAAATGACTTTTGTCGCGCTCGTGGCAATGCCCACACTCACGACAAAACACAATCTGGCAAACTTAGCTCATTGAAGCCCTCTATTGTGCTCACGACTCTTGTCGTGCCCATGATAGAGCCTGACCTATATGTTTAACTCCCATTCACTCATCTCTTAGCAAGCACTTTCCTACCTCTAAACACATGACCTCTAAAACCAATAAAAACTCCATTTTTTGCCGTTGTGGCCTTCTAACCAAATGTTCACCCATGTGTTAACTTCTCAAGTGCATAAACCTAAATTCATTTTAACTCAATTTCAAGGAGTTATGGCCAAGGGAACACAATTGCTCTAAAGACCCTCCAACATAATTTCAACCACACTTATAAACTCTTTTGAAGACCTTGGAGTCCTCAAAACAAAAGGTCCATTTCCATAATAACTATAGACATAAACCTCAAGATTATAATCCAATTAACCTCACAAAAATTAGAGTTGTAAAACTCATCTTATGACATAAAGAACCCAGATAGGTCAAAATGACCTCAAACCAATTTTTACACTAATAAGCTCATCAAGCTTGAAAACAACTAAATTGGCATAGCAAATTCTCCAAACTCAACCTAAACCACTATAACACATGCACGAACATTTTGGCACATTCAATTTCACAGTAAGCATTCATTAATTCAAGGATTACACAACCAATTCTCAACTCTTCCAAAAATAGAATAGCATGCATGTAAATCAATAACTTCATAGCTATCAATCCAACATAACAATCTTAAGTCTTTGATTCAATACAACATACACATAATCACACACTTCAGATATATCTTCTAGCAATTTAACACATAAATACAAAGTTTCCCAAACCTTAAACTCCTTTGCTCCGAAAGGGCTCACGTGATACTAAGCTCACCAATCTTCTCATTTCCCTTATCTTTTTTGGTTTCTTCCACTACGACACAATCCAATTTCCAAAATTGGACATAGGAATCAATGTCAATTCAACACAAAATAAAAATGAAGAAGAAGAATAACCTAACTCAATTACTTACTTTAATTCGCTAAGAACTTAACTCAACTTAGGAATCAATTAACCAATCTATAAAAACTTGATGAACTAATGACTATAGATGATAAAGAGTAAAAGAAGAAAAAGAAGAAGAATTGAAAGAATAAGATGAAGAACAGCAAATGATCGGACCAAAGGAAATGTAGATGAGACAAATCTGCCTCACCAACCTCTTTATATTGCATGCAATAGATGAGGTGGCAAAGGAAAAACAAAACAATTAGAAAGCACTTACTCTTGATGGACTTGAACTATAAATGAAAAAGTAAAATGAAGGAAGAAGAAAAAGAAGAAGAACAGAATTGGGACTTAAGGAGTGGCCGGCCAAAGGAGTGTAGAATATGATAAATTCTGCCTCTTCAAACTTTTTTATGCATGTAGTTAATAAGTTGACAAAGCCAGCTCTTAACACATGGAATCCACTCACATAGTCTTAATCATGCTTAAACTAAACTAATCCCACTTAACAATAATTAATCCTTCCTTAAATAAATCTTGCACAACTACACTTTAGTCACTTAACTAATTTGTTTCATGTAATTAGGTCCCTAGTTCTTAATTACACTTAAATCCTCAAATTATAAACCCCAAACCATACTTACTTAAACACCCTAATCACGTACAATGCTACTATGGTGGATTTCAAGTCATTACACTTAAACATCTAGATCGTTTGGTGGAGGAATGTTTTGACCTTCTTCCTCTAACTCTTTTCCATCCAGATGGAGTGATCCGAATGGTTCCTCTTCTTGAGTTTCCTAGAAAGTGAAATCTTGATATAGTTCGCCCAAATTTGGAAATTTATTCTCTAAGAATATGACATATCGTGATTCAAATTCTATCACAGTGCCATTCACTTGCTCACCCACAAAACATATCATTTTGATACTTCAAAATATCTCATAAAGATAGTCTTTTTTACCTCTAGGTCCCAATTTATCAAATTTTCTAGAGGTATCATAGATGTAAGTAGGACAACCCCAAGGTCATAAATGGCTTAGGACAGGTTGTTGATCAGTCCACAACTCATAAGGTATGGAAGTCACAGACTTGGAGGGCACTCGATTTAGAACATATGTGGCAGTTAATAAAGCATCTCCCCAATAGGAGATTGGCAAATTTGTCTCCACCATCATAGATCTAACCATATCTAGGAGAGTCCTATTTCTCCTTTTAACAACACCATTTTGTTGTGGAGTTCTGGGATTGGACAAGTGCTGCTCAATCTCCTTTTCATCATATACAACTTTAAATTCTGCTGAAAGATATTCCTGACCTCTATCAGTTCTTAAAGCTTTAATCTTGTTGTCTAATTGATTTTTTACTATGTTCATATAAGTCTTGAAATAACTCAATGTATCTGACTTATGAGAAATCAAATAGACATGACCATACATGGTATAGTTTTTTATAAATGTGATGAAGTAATAGGCCCTATGCCTTGCCCTCATATTCATTGGATAACATACATTAGAATGAATTAATTGCAGTGGAAAATAAGTTGTAGTTCCCTTTCTGAACAGTTTTCTAACTAGTTCTCCTTTTAGGTAATGCTCGCTAATAGGCAATTCAACCTTATTTTAATAACCTAACAAACTCACTTTGGCTAACTAAGTTATTCGATCTTACTCGATGTGGTTTAATCTATCATGCCACCATTTCATATTATTCTCATAACTATGTGAAGAAGAAGAAATTAAAGAAAAACTAGTTTTATTCAAATAGTCATGGTCAATATCCATAACGATAAAATCATTCAGCTTAAAATTAGAGCCATAATAAACATCATCCAAGCACAAATGCATACTGATATCCTTAAAAAATAAATTAAAAACAAGTTTCATTAAAGCAAGAATAGAAATTAAATTCCTATGAATATCTAGGGCATAAAGTACATAATGTAGGATTATGGTTCGACCTTCACGCAAGACTAATCTGCATGTACCAATCCCTTGAACTGCATTCTGGCATTATTTCCTACATAAATCCATTTAGCTCTATTCAGAATTTGCCGAAATTCAATAAAGGTATCTCGGACTTTTGTTATGTGGTCCATTGCTCCTGAATATATTATCCATAAAGGATTCACTCACTCTTGAGTCAGTATAGTGTACCTTTTTAAGCATAATGCATTCCCTTTCTGTTGGCAATTGAAACATTTCACTTTTAAAACTTTTACCTTTTTCTTCCATTTAGACCTTTTATAATTCCGTTCTTCCTTTTGCTTTTTATTTTTTTTTTGGCTTGCTCCTTATCTTGACTTTTGAAGTTTAATTTCTTGTTCTAATTAGAACTCATTCCACCAGATTGGGAGTGTGTCATATGAACTTCAAGAATGACCTTAATCGCTACTAGACTATCCTCTTCAAGCTCCAAATGATGAGCAACATCCTCAAATATCTTTATGATGTCCATATGAGTTAGTTGCATCTTCATATGCTCCTGACTCTTGCGTATGGAATGAATAACTGCTTGGACCTGCTGCTCATCAGTCAACTTATGACCATGCTCACTAAGTTCACTTATTATATTTTTCATCTCACTTAGATGTTTTCACATAGGATGATTAGACTTCTTCTAATAGGTATCAAATTTGATCGTTAACGATCGGAGCTTAGTCAGAGTCACACCTTTTAACTTCTGCCATAAAGCGATCCACAGATCCATTACATTTTGCTACTTGCAGTATTGCTTAATGATATTATCATCCATTGCACTCAGCAATATGATTCGAGCAGTGGATTTTTCTTTTCCAATGCCTCATAGGCATCTCAGTCCCGCCTATGATGGGTTGTTGTGCTATCTTCAGGTTCGGCCATAACTGAACTTAAGACTTCAAAAGCCTCTTGCTCTTTAAGCATATAATAGATCTTTATACTCTAGATTTCATAATTTTCACCATTTAGTTTCAAATAATTGTTTAACTTGGCGATAATTGATTTGGAAGTAGTAGCCATTTGGATTCTTTGATCTCCAATGGAACAAAGTTGCACATTAAGATTTGGCAATACATGTTATTTATTACGCATCTGAAATAATAATCTAGTAAAGTTTTCTATTAAGTTCAAATTCAAAAAGGCTACTTATAGTATCCAATTACTCTTTGAGTTCTAATGTCTAACTTTACATGTTTAAATTTTATGCATAGTAAATCTGAATTATTGAATATTAAGTTCTCAAACTTATGAGGGGAATTCAATTGGTATGATTCATTAAGTCTTAACTTAATAATCATAGATTCATAAAATATTGTGAGGCAATAAACACTTAAATCAACACATTTATTATAAGGTTAATGTAACACTCCTTACTCGTACGTAGTAAACCGCATTATAACATGACTGGTTTACTACAACAAGTGAAGGATGCTACAGAACTACTCATGGTTGTCTTAGAAACGAATATCAAAATTGAAATTATAAAATTTCTTTCATTACAAAATAACATTCACATAACACATTTAACAAAGTTCATAATTTCACTTTACATATACATTTTTCATAAGTGACTTTACAAATTTTCAAAGTTGGCTTCTTTACACAATGATCATATTACATACATAAATCAATCATTTTCAATAGAAGCTTACATTTATGTTACTATACACAATAGAAAATCTATCCAAGAAACTCCTACAGAATTATTGGCCTTGATGGATGCGAAATGACCTTGGTGACACATCAATCTCTGATACCTGCATGGATGAAACACCTGTGCCAAGTGTAAAGGCTTAGTAGGGAACAAACATGATATAGATGACCACTCACAACTGTCGTCAACAAATACACACAAATGATTACATATAATTAATCAGAATCATAGTACTTAAACATGGTAAAAGCAAACATTAAATGCATAACTACACTTGCACCATTTAATAATCAAACATATCTATTCAATAGAACAGACATTTATAATAATGCATATAAGTATACACACACAACTATATTCATATAATGTTGGGTGCCATGTTATTCATTTATCATATATCTTTTAAGATTATTAATTACCTTATACATTTACCTATGCAAATATGTATCGTTCTATAAAGACATTCCTTAAACATTTACAAACTCCAATATTTCTTACTTATCTAATCTACTTCATATAGAGTTAGTCTTCCTACATTTATCTTAATTTACCCTCCATAATCACATATTTTTATCTTAAACATTTCATCACATTCACTTAAAAATTATATAAGAATACTCATACTTAATTAATATATATATAGGTTTCTCTTCCAAGCATATTCATATATATATATATATATATATAATCTAAGTATTATTAGGATATAGTCTTATGAAATAATTAATATTAACTTGTTAGAATTTCATGAAATTAATATCATATCTATACTTATCACATTAATAAAGCATATAGGTACAAGCAAAACTATAAAGTCATCCCCTTTAAAAATAAATACACATTATTGTCGATCCACATCTCTTATTTTATGACCCAATTAAAATACCTAATGAAACCCGTAATCCAGTTTTAACATACTAAAGATACAATACTATTAAAAAAATTCTTAATTTATTAAGCACAAATTATAACAAATACCCAATAATATTACTTACATATGAAATGCTTATCTCCATACTAACATTCAAAAAAACATAAGTTTATACAATCACTAAAGAATCATTCATGTGTAACAAATTACATAAGCATTTATCATCATATACATTCAAAGCCCATACACATAAGTACATTCATTTACTGATTTATATTTCATGTTTTAAATTTAATATTTTTTTGCTCAATTGTTGCCTACATTCCAAGGTGGTGGATAACGGGAATCAGAATGCATAGGTACTCAAGGGTACTAGTATCATATCATGCATATGGATCCAAACGAGATCCAATAACACATAGGGATGCAAACAGGATCCAATAACGAATAGGGACCCAAATGGGGTCCAAGAACACATAGGCTATAGGAACAGAGGTCCTTATAAGCATGCCTATTTATCCATGACTCGGTTAGCATAGGCTTATACTTATATTTGTTCCATCTTTATGATACTCATATCAGTATCGTATTCTCATATTCACCAAAAATTATTATGATCATATAATGATCATATACACTTGTAAAGCCATAATATAATATTCTCATATAACATTCTTCGTATTCAATATTTAAGTAAAAGATCCTTCTATGTTAACATTAAATTTTCTTTATACTCTATATAGTTTCATATGACATATTTATATAATCTCATTCACTATCATTTAACAATGTTACATGAATACCATATTTATTTCAATCACACTTAAATTCTTAATAACAATGTTAGCATCAAAAGCATATTTAACACTTAGATAGTCATTTAGAATCATCACATATACTATTATCATATACATGAAGGTTCATATCATTTTCTTATAAGTCAATGCATTATTACATGAATTCCATATATATATATATATATATATATATATATATATATATATATATATATATATATATATCAAGTATATAGGTATTCACCTTTTTTGTATTGTTCAAAGCGTACTCATATATTTTAATATAACTTATCTATATTCACTTACACATATACTTTTAATTCATGTCATATTAACATATAATCAAGTGCTTGAATATCAATGTGTTCCCTAATTGCATTCATGTTACATCAATATGTATCATATTAATATAATCTTGATTCATAAGATTAGTTTATGCATATACAATTTCTTTCATTTACAATCATGTTACGTCTTTGATAATTCCCATGTACATATAGTTACACTTAAAAGAATTCCACATTCAATCTTATATAAATTATATGCAAATTTGCTATTTATATGTTATTTCTTAATTATTCAACATATTATTAAATATCCATATCATTATTCAATTCAAATTAGCACAAATCATAACATTCATTTAAGTGATTAATATGTCACACGTTGGTCAAAAATCCTCGACCACCGTGTGAACCAAAATGCATAGAAAATAAGCTTAACAAAATGTATCTCATATGGTGGTCAGTAAGGGGGTCACGGTTTCACGACCACCGTATGACCCAATAATCTTTAAATATTCTAGAAAGATGCTTTACAGAACCATATCTCACGATGGTTAGGAAATCCTTACCACCATGATCCTTGAATTTTAGGCCATTTCTAGTGATCCATAACATGTCTCACGGTGATCATAGTGGCATGTCTCAAGGTTGCCAGAGAAACCTGACCACTATGTGTGTAACACCCCTTACCCATATGTAGTAAACTGTATCATAACATGACCGATTCACCACATCGAGTGAAGGATGATACCGAACTAAGCACGATCAATAGGATAATAAATGACAAAAGACCGAATTCTAAAATTTCTTTCATTACAGAGCCATTTTTACATAGTACATAAAATAAAGTTTTACAAAACTATTTTCACGATACTTATGGAACAGGATTTACAAATTCAAATCTGAACCTTTTACACAATCTTCATTTAATATAATAAGTCATTCATTTACGTCACCAAGTACATAATACAAAGATTGTTCAAATAACTCCTACAGACTCTGTAACACCCCATTACCCCCGTTGGAAGGATACCGAGATGTCACGCGTGCAAACACATATACGAATCCAAATACACACACTTATAAATAAAACTAGGATGAGAAACAATGAAACATTTAATCAAAATATAACAAGTTTATATAAAATTACATATAACTATATAATTTTACAAAAATAGCTTGTAACATATACATATACAAAATAGTTTATCCTTTATAAAAAGTACATTTCCCATAATCAAATCCATATCCAAAAATAGATAAACAGCGGAAGACACAAAATAAACTCCAACTACAGACTTCTAGTGGCCGACCTGCAGATGTCCGACTCCCAAAAATAAACCTGCCACCTACACGGGAAAAGAGCCCGTGCTAAGCGATAACGCTTAGTGGGGAGAAACAACGCATGCATATACATATAATTGCAATAAACATATATAAAAGCTTATAATAACAAAAGCGTATAAACATATACTACTCATGCTTAAATATCCATCATACCCATGAATATCGAAATTTATCCATTCATATTCGAATACAAATATTACATTTCATCATGTCATAATGCATGTTCATATACATGTAACATATATATACGTTTCATATAAATAACGGCTTCATATAACAAACTCATATAATAACATCAAGTAATAGCCTGATTACTTGCTAACTAGTGGATACGGGTACTAATGATACTGATAGGACACAGTATCCTAAGCATATGGAGACATGGATCTCAAAACATTTTTATAATCATGTATAAAGGTATACCGGAGACCGAGGTCTCAAACATTTTTATAATCATGTATACCCGAAGGTATACCAGAGACCGAGGTCTCAAACATCTTAATGACCCAAACGGGGCCGAATCAAAGACCCAAATGGGGTCCGCTAGTAAAAATAACATACAGCAGCTGCACTCACACCCTGACCCTTGATAAGCGCTTATCTAACTACTAACTATGACTACCAGGCTCAAAAATATTAATACCTCTGTATACCAAACTCAATGTCATAAAGTAGTGTATATTATAAGTGAAATCATATAATTTGTGCATACATGTATATTAATCATAAACAAAAACATGTAAATCGTTTACCAATGTAATCAAACATAAAACTTCCAATTAAGCGACTCACATACATTTACATCACATACATAATAGTCATATATAGGAAAATTATTCATGATCATTTAACTTATAGTAAAAAACCTCTTGACATATGAAAACCATATCTTACATGTTCCTAAGTATCATAATATGATAAACTCATTAACTATGACCCTATAATAAAGACCCAAATACAAACTACCCATAAAAACATCTCAACAAGAGGAAACAGGGTTTACACAGCGGTATGGCGCGGGGTACCCCTTACCGCCGTGTAGAACGATGGGACACACTCCAGTATACATTTACACGGCTTACCGCCGTGTAAAACGACGGGCACAAAATCTTCACATACCAATAGCGTTTTATATGGCGGTATGGGTGTTCCTTACCGCCGTGGAAGACGACAGACCCAGAGAAACTAAAGAAAAGCTTACCTGTTTGAAACCCAATTCAACCACAATCAACTCACGTGTACAAAACTTATTTTTAATCCCAAAATCATGCCTGAAAGCTTAAATGACTTACCATAAACATGCTCATTTAACATCAAAATCTGACGTTTTACCATTTCCATTAGCAATCATCAGATATCAAAATCATTTACATCTCTAATGCATATCAACTTAACATGCAAACCTATATTAATCATAGCATTTAAGTCATAATCACATACTCTAACAATCATGCATTTTTATATATACAAATACATATTAATGACATCAACTTTTGAACTGAAACAAGATCCAAAGTGAGATGGACAAAAATTCAAATAACTCCCAAACACAACACCCATAAGAGTACGGCTCCCAAACCTGATATGGAGCTCAAACTTCCACTATCACCTTCAAGTTCAGACCTTCCCTTTCCCTTTATCCTTCACCTGCTCTTCAAGTTCTTATAAACAATCAATCAAACAACTATATTAACCCATGAACATAGCCTTTAAAACCCATCTAACCCGTAAAGGGAGAGCAAGACGAAAAACCCAGAGAACTTGCTGCCATTTACCACTTTGTAGTAACTCAAATCTCAAACCCTAACTCAAAGCATCCCAAAAGCCAACACATGCAAAGCAAGGGAGAGCAGTAATGGGGAAGGAGAAAGAGAACGTGAGAGTGAGGAAAGAGGGCAAAACTAGGTAGCTTCCAAGAGAAGCTAAAAATTTATGTATTTTCCTCCCTCCATCCCCTTTCAAATCCCATTCAAACTAGAGTTGGAAGTGTTATGCCACCTCAGAGTAGAGGTAGTACAGCACCGCAATGTGATCACTGCCAGAGGCACCATTGGGGCAAGTCCAGGAAGCTCACTGGAGCATGTTTTAAGTGTGGCAGCATGGAACACATGCTCTCCAATTGTACAAAGTCAAAAGAGAAACTAGCCTCACAAGTGAGCAAGGACAATGTGGATGGATCTAGAGTTGCTAGAAGCGATAGAGGGAGAGGTAGAACTACTAGAGCGCCATCAAAGACGGTTGAGAAGCCGATTCCTTCTGGAGGTCCAGCCAAGGTGTATGCTATGATTAGAGAGGCAATAGAGGATCCTACCGGATCATCTGGTAAGTTCCTAAGTTGTTAAGATTCTGCCCTTAATAATTGACAAAGTATAGATTGGTTATGTGTATAGTAACGGGGAAATTTCGAGTACAAAATTTCTTAAGGGGGAGAGAATTGTAACACCACGTGTGTAAATATTATAGCAAGAGTATAAAATTATTAGTATATGGAGGGACAATTCCAAGAGAAAATAAGTTGGAAGGGGAAACAATGATTTGAGGGACTATAGTGTATTTTGGCTTCAGAGGTAGTGGGTTTGTGCTAAATTCATGCTCTGTCGCGAGTGCAATAATAGAATGCAGATTGGCAGGTTAAATAAGTTTGGCCAAGTGGAAGTTTGGGTGAGTGACATCCGAATTAGTGCAAGCTAATTTTAGGAGTTAATGTGTTAAGAGTAAATTAATTGTGTTTGTTGGCTTTTAATTTAAGTTGTCAGCTTTTGTAACACCCCCTAACCACCTGTAGAGATTTACTAAGGTGACTATGGAGTGTTACAACACAAACACATGCGCATCAAATAGTTTTACGAACAAAGTTCAGGATTAATAAAATTTCTTTAACATGCAATACTAGATTGCGTTTCGAAAATCCAAACATCAAATTTCATAACATTCATAGTCTTACATCAACTGTGACTTTACAAAATACAACATCTTTGTTACAAACACTTCAGTTCTTATGCACATATCAATTATATTTACACATCTTATACTATTACAAAATAGCCTAGTATTGTAGCGGTTCCTAATGTGTTGGCCGTTGGCGATGCTGGACTGTCTTCCAAAAGCAACATCTTCAAAAACCTACATGGATAAAATATCCATGCTAAGCGATAACGCTTAGTGGGGAACAATAGCATAACATTCTTATACAAAACAATCATTTGATTAAGTCCTATCATGCCTTGAATTAACACATCTATATACAACATATAACTTTCTTATCAATGCAATCATAAGTAATTATGCATATACGTCCCATACTCAAGTTCTCTTATAGTATAATTCTTATATCATGCATAAACTTACATTGCTATACTCATAACATAACATTCATTTTATACTCTATATTCATCACTTCTAGGAATGGATAACGATACGTTACCATGCACATAAGAATAATTTTTCACATATATACAAGAACACACATACACCTTGGGATCAACTTAGTATACACATAGCATATCACACATCTTGGTTTACTCATAGCCTTACTAATGAATCATATTCATATGGCTGTATCACGAGTCAGAATTTAACGCATCGCATTCACATTTCCAATAATATAACATTCTTTTAAAATGCTCATTGTTATCATTAACCTTGCCTGCAATTCAATGACGCGGATAACGGGTATCGCATCGGTACCTCTCAGGTACCAGTAATCTCATCGAGACTACTTTTTCACATTAGCACCTTCTGGTGCTTCACATCACATTAGTACCTTCTGGTACTCCACATTATTCCACATATAATAAAATCCAGCAAGGATTATTCGCATTGTGATTCCCATGGAATCAGACACATTTAACGCATGGGGCTGCAGCACTTGACCCTATAGGTATGCCTAACTATCCACTACTTGACTCGCAGGCTTAAGTTGTTAAACATTTTATTCATTTCACATTGAACATATTTTGCATCACATATGTTGTTGACCAACATCACATTCGCTTTATACATTTGCATTAGCACATAGCTATTCTCTTCACTTGCATACTCATAGCATTTCCAATCTCATTCTTTCATAGTTAATAATCACATATTTGATTGCATTCAAAAGTCATCATGTTTATGCAAATATACATTACTTTACACACACATAATACTTACTCATAATGTCCTTCATTACAGTTTAAAGCCTTGCCATTTAGAAGTCCAACCATTTTAGGGTTATATTGCCAAAACAGGGTAGGTCACTTCATCATTCACTATCATAGTTAACATATTCGCATGGTATAACTCATTCATATAGTCATATGAAATAGCTCATAACGCATAATAGCTCACACATGTTTGCAAGCATATAATCATGTTCACATTCCTCTCCAAAGTACACATTCATATAATTCATAATCACTTCACAAGCTAAAAGCATTTAATCACATTTATCATTATCATAATATACAATCACTCATTTATCCACATGAACCAATATAACATCCTTAAATATCTTGCATATTAATTCATTTTAGTAACCTCTATATCAATTCATACCTCATATTATAATGCTAGGCCAATACTTCAATCACACATTCATTGAACATATCACATTTAGCAAACTCATTTCATTTTATATCCTTCATGTGTGTATAACTTAATCTCAATTCATAATTATATACACTTGTTCATATTATACATGTTCATATAGATTAAGGTATTATAACCCTCAATAATGTCATTAAACTTGACTTAGTTCTGTTACATACAATTACCCATAATTACTTCACTAGTTTGCTATTGATCTTAGTCTTATTCATGTTTATTTTCCAAGCGATAACTATTCTTATACCCATTTAATAGTCCTAAACTTGAATCAAATAGATCCGAGAAAGTCTCGGCGCAATACGGGTTCAATTCAGGAAGAAAAACCCATAAAATGGTCAAAATAGAAGGGGTCACGGTTGTAATGACTTTGTTGTGACTGTGGGGTCCATAAATAGGCATTCTTCCTTCTATAAACATATGTCACGGTGGCAATGAATTTCATTGTGACCGTGAAATACCAAAATAAGCAAAACATAAGCTAAACTTCAGGACTGCTTCACATTTCAATTTTGTACAACCCAAACCAAAGTCTTACACTCAATGTTTCGCAAAGGTCCCTTCATAAAATTCTTCCTCTATGTCGTATCCTTTAAATGGGACAAGATCCAGGTCAATTGGATTTGTAAAACATCAGATATGAATTCAACAATATAGACTGTTCCAGTGAACCCTACAAGGTACAGACACGACTATTTTTGCTATTTTTAGGGGTCTTCGATCCAGAATTAGCTCATAGTCGTTTCTGTCAAATATATAGGTATGGAAGTCATGGTTCAAATGGCGCAACAATAACTCAATTGGGAGTTCTCAAACTCTAGTTATGACCAAAACACTACACTGTGGTCTGGTGACATATAAACAGAATTTTTCCCTAACTAGGGTTTATACTTAAATTAAGCACACAACAATTCAATCATCAATTTCAACACAAATCAACCATATATTTCAACTATATCATCTTTCAATTATCACATGATAAACTAATTTACACACATATAACAATGGTTAGTT
Organism: Excoecaria cochinchinensis; assembly: GCA_947683425.1. Taxonomy (NCBI): domain Eukaryota; kingdom Viridiplantae; phylum Streptophyta; class Magnoliopsida; order Malpighiales; family Euphorbiaceae; genus Excoecaria; species Excoecaria cochinchinensis. The sequence continues at coordinate 305,522 of CANTUQ010000177.1, read as the reverse complement.
CCCAAACCTCTCTATCCTTTGCTCCAATGCTCACTTGATACTTGACTGATCAACCTCCATCTTTCCTTTTCTTTTATCATAACCACCTCCACATGTACAACCAAATTCCAGAATTGTAACACCATAATAAATCCTCAATCTCATAAATTCCAAAATAAGAAGAAGTAGAATATGTAGGACTATAATTAGTCACTTACCTTTGCAATAATCAACAGTTTAATTAACCAGCTAGACATATGATTAACCAGCAGAATTTGTAGAACAAAATGGTAACTTTGAAAGGAAATTCACGTTGAAGAAGAAGAAGGAATAGCAAATTTTAGAGAGAGGAAAGAATGACTGAATACACATGCAAAACTAGTGGGTTTTCTCTCTCCTTAAGCTTTACATTGCATGCAGGTAGATGAAGTGGCAAAGGCAGAAATTGGCAGCTGGAATCCACCACTCACATCCTCCATTGCATGAAAATGCTGAGTTGGCACCTCCAGCAATCTCCACTTAGAATCCACTCCCACAATCTTAATTGAGATTAACCAAATTAATCCCCACTAACTCTTGATTAATCCCTCATTAATTTAATCATACATATTTACCCATAAATCACTTAAACTTATTTACTTTCTTCAATGAAGTCCTCCATTTCCCAATTACTCTTAAATCTGATTTCTTCCACTTAATTATTCCATATTAATTCAAATCAATTCACTTAACTTATATGCACATTTACAAATTGGCCACTTAAACTTATCTATCTTACACAATTGGGTCCTTGATTTCTTAATTGCACTTATGTCCAAGTTAGCAACTCACTATTAAATTCACCTAATTACCTTAATCGGCCAACATAGCACTAGGGTAGATTTCGGGGCGTTACAGCTTTTATGGTGGGTTATTGACCTTTAGTGGGATTTGACTGGCTCCTCCTTCTTTTGTTCCTCTTCCTTCACTTATTAATTCTGCCTTTTTCTTTTCTTTCTTGTTCTTTGGTTTTTTCCGTACTCCTTCTTTTGCTTCTTCTTCCGTTTGTTTTTACGTGGTGAGCTTGGATTGGTTTGAAGAGTAAGTAGAGTTGTGTGAAGGTAAGTGGTTGGATTTTTGAACCTTGGTCTTCTTCTTCTGCTGGGATTTCCGCTTTTAACTTAATGTAACATGAGCTATTAGATTAAGTTTTGTGTTTGTTAATTGTGCAAGAAGCTATTGTTTGGAGGCGAGGCAAGGGCAAGGAAAAGGTTTGAGGTGGTTAAGAGAAGAGATCAAACTACTCTTAAGGTTGGGATCGTGTGTGTTTTGATGGAGGCATGAGTAGGCTTTGGATCCTGAGGCAGTCCAGATCAGAGTTACCCAATCAAGAGATCAATGTCTGTTCTCAGGCAAATGGATGAAAGTTGTGAGTTTTTGTTCTCCGGTTTTAAAGGATTGAGGTTTTTTTTCTTGGTAATAGGAGGTTTTTGGATGTCAGTGGGAGTTCCAATTTTAAAAAAACTGGATTTTGCTCCACCGACGGGTAAGCCGTCGGTCAGGACGCCCGTCGCACTTTTCTAAGGACGGCCCTCCTCTCGCATGAGCGGCGCCTGTCGTTCGTGCGAGGTGACTTCTGCCTCTCACAGGAGCGATGCCTGTCGCTTGCGTGGGAGGCCCGTCCCTCGCGTCGAGTGCAGAGCATCACTCGCACGGAGCAGGCTTGTCTCTCATATTGAGCGACACCCGTCGCTCATGTGAGAGATTCCTGTCCCTCGCGAGTGACGGCTGCCGTCTCTCATGGGTGACTCGCCACACAAAAGACCGTGGATGCCCCGATCGGCGATGCCTGTCGGTCGCTGATCTGTCATTATTTGGGTGAGATTTTCCATATTTTTTCCATATCTTCTAAATATATTTATTGATTTCCAAATATTTTCTAAATCTTTTTAAATATATTTTCCAAGATTTCCTGGATCTTTTAAATCTTTTCAAATATTTTCAAATCTTGAATTTGATTTTGAAAATATTTTGTAAATCATTCGGACTTGATTTTGATTACAGAAATCTTTTTCAAATTTAAATTCCAAATTTTAATTTATTTGAATCATTTCCTAAACCTATAAATAGGGGACGGAGGCTCATTATTTGGGGTTGGCAGTTTTTTACAAAAATATTAGCAATTTCTACGGAAAGCTTTTTTTGACAAAAGTTTTCTTGCTTTTATTTTCGATAAATTTTCATCAAATATTCTCTGAATTAAGGCGAATCTAAAGAAGCAACATTAATTTGTTTCTATTGGATCTAGTCCTTTTAGCATTAATAATTGCTAACAAAACGTCCGAAAAGAGAAATATAATTTTCTTTTCTCGATTTGTTTTCGAGAAATACGATTTTTGTAGCTAACAATCTCCTAAAGTCACACATCATGGATCAATCCTTGTAGAACTCAAGGGATTGAGATCACATGACATTCACCTTCAAAGGTAATATTCCGAGGGTAAACATTCTGGGCCGATCTCCTTCGCATTTAATCATTTAATTCTGATTTCACACACAAAATCTTATTTTATTTAAAATAAAATTGTAACAACCCAAAAAGGACCTAGTTGGAATTTAAATGCTAAGTCAAAAAATTAAGAGCATTTTGGTAACTAGCGTATGCAAAATTGGATTTATTAAGGGTTTAATTGAAGAAATTTAATTAATAAGATGTTAAGTGAAGAATTATTTAGTGGAACATGTGTAGTGTACCAAGGATGTTATGGTTATTATGGAAGTTATCAAGTGTGTGTGCGTATAAGATGCTTAAGAAGTGAATGGACAAGATTGTGACACTTGGGTTCGTAGGATGGTGACAAGTGGCTTGGTAGGTGTGAGCAATTAATGAGAAAGAAGAAAAGGAAAAGAAGAAAGGGAAAAAGAGCAAAAATTCACGTTTGGGCCCTCTTCTCCCTCCCGTTCTCTCTTTTCTTTTCTTCTTTCCCGTTGCTTGTTCTTCCTCTCTTGGTTGTGTGTGAGTTGGAGCTGTTTTGAAAGAGTATGGGAGCAAGATTGAAGAGGTAAGTGGTTAAGTTTTGGTTATTGTGCTTTGATCTTCTTCTTCTTCTAGTTTGCTTTCGATTTGAGTAAGTTAGGGTTTTGGTTTAGTGATTCTTGGGTTTGATTGTGCGAGATTTGGATGATTTGAAGATGAGCTAAGGCTAGATTGAGTGGGTTCTTGAAGATTCCAGGTTTCGAGCTGCAATTCCAGATTTGGGAGTAGACAATGGTTCTTCTATCAATGTATGCCCTCTGATAGCTCTGCAGGCTTTTGGTCTAAACGAGGATATGCTCAGTGGATCAGATCTGACTATCACAGCCTATGATAATTCAAGGAGGCAAGCCTCGGGAACCTTTAAGACCTTGGTCAAGACAAGACCCATTGAAGTGGAGGTAGAATTTGTAGTTCTGCCCATCCCCGTTAACTTCTCAGCTTTGCTCGGGAGACCCTGGTTTCAAAAATTAGGAGGAGTTCCATCCACGCTGCATCAAATGATAAAGTTCCCACATGAAGGGGAGGTGGTGACTATCAAGGCAGCCAGGGAGAACCAGGTCTCAGCGCTTGAAATAGCTAATCAGCTATTTAGTGGCTTCCACGTGTCCATGATAGGAGAAGAGCACGGGTCAGTGGATAACCCAGCTGTGGTTAATATGATGAAGAAGATGCACTATCTCCCTGGGGCCGGTTTGGGCAGAAACTCTCAAGGGTTGCAAACCGCGATCACCACTCGAGGTCAGAAGAACCGGAAAGGTCCGGGGTACAGAGGCGGCTTCGGCAAGAAGAAGGCGGCGGATAAGATCCCTCATATTTCAGAAAGCTTTGTACCAGCATCCTGAGTTTGTGCTTATACTGGCGAAGACGAGCCGCAATGGGTGAAGCGGAGGATTATCCCTGGGTTCGAGATCTTTAACGATGTATTTGACTGGCGTGTCGGGTTTGTCAAGACTGCTGAGGACTTCTGGGATGAGGAGGTCATGACTCAGGGTATCACTTGGGACAGATGCGAGCCTGAAGAGGTCGTTACCGAGAAGATGATAGCTGCCAGGCTGAAAGGGAAAGAGAAGATAGCAGAATTAGAACTTAAAATGGGGGATTTGAAGATTTCCTCCGACGTGCCTGAAGGGCCTCTGCTGAATCAGGAAGCCAATGAACGAGCTGCAACAGCATCAACCTCTGGAGTGGCAGAAGAAGACTCTAGCTTAGACTGTCTTTTTATTCCAGGACATTTTTATGATCAAAATGACAATTATAATATTATAAATAAGGCAAACGATTTCTCTTACTTGTGCGATGTTTCTAATGGTTTCAACATGCATGAACATGATCATATTCCATCAATTTTTGACATTGATTCCACTAATACAACGCCTTTTAATCTTGGAACCTCAAAAAATCCGAGAGAAATTCTAATAGCATCAAATATAACTCCTGAGGAGAGAAAAATTTTTGAGAGAATAATAAGAAAACATGAAAAAGTCTTTGCCTGGACCTATGAGGACATGCCAGGAATTGACCAAGACGTGGCAGAACATGCTATCCCAACTTACCTATAAGCCTGTGAAACAGAAGTTGAGAAGGCTCAGGCCAGAATGGGCAGACAAGGTCAAGGGGGAAATTCAGCAGCAGATAGAAGCCAAGTTCCTTGTTGAAGTACAGTATCCTACATGGTTGGCAAATGTGGTCCCTGTAGTGAAGAAGAATGGAAAGGTCAGGGTGTGTGTGGATTATCGAGATCTGAACAAGGCCTGCCCTAAAGATGATTTTCCACTACCCCACATCGATGTGTTGATAGATAGTGCCTCCAATTGTGCGATGTATAGCTTTGGAGATGGTTATGTGGGCTACAACCAGATCCTGAACAAAATAGCTGACCGGGTTAAGACCGCTTTCATCACAGAGTGGGGGACCTATGCCTACCGAGTCATGCCTTTCAGCCTGAAGAATGCAGGGGCCATATACCAGAGGATGGCGACCAAGATTCTAAGCGACCTGATACACAAAGAAGTAGAGGTGTATGTCGATGACATGATGGTCAAGTCAGCCACCCGAGAGGGCCACTTTGAAGCTCTAGAAAAGTTCTTCACCAGGATTGACAAATATAATCTGCGGCTTAACCCCAAGAAGTGCATTTTCGGAGTGACTTCAGGAAAACTATTGGGACATATCGTCAGCCAGAGGGGAATAGAAATTGACTCGGACAAGGTGAAGGCCATCCGAGAGATGCCTGTGCCGCAAAAAGAGAAGGATGTAAGGAGTTTCCTGGGCAAGCTGCAGTATGTCAGCCGATTTATTGCCAAGCTCACTTTAATATGCGAGCCTGTTTTTATGCTGCTTAGAAAGAATCAACCTGTTGTCTGGAACGGAGACTGCCAAAAAGCTTTTGATAGCATCAGGGAATACCTGTTGAATCTGCCAGTGCTAAGACCGCCGCAACCGATCAAACCGCTTATCCTATATCTTGCGGTAGAGGGCAGTTCAGTGGGCGCCATGATGGCTCAAGAGAATGAATTTGGGGTGGAATTTGCAATTTATTACCTCAGCAAGAAATTCCTAGCTTATGAGATAAAATATGCTGAAGTAGAGAAGATCTGCCTTGCAGTGATTTGGGCGTCAAAGAAGCTGAGACATTACTTCCACTCATACAAGGTTCAAGCAGTGGCCAAGCAGAATCCGTTAAGATATTTGCAGGAAGCACCGTCTCTACTTGGTAAGATGGGGAGGTGGCTGCTCTTGTTATAGGAGTTTGATGTGCAGCACATTACTCGCAAAACTATTAAGGGGCGAGCCTTAGCCGAATTTCTTGCTGAGCATCCTATTCAAGGGGACACTCCCGAGTTTACCTTTTCGGATGAGAACATAGTCACGATTTCTATCCAGGGATGGCAGTTGTATTTCGACAGGGCGGTGAAAAATAGAGGGGCCGGAGTTGGAATCGTCTTGACAACCCTAGATAATGAGAAACTCCCCCTAGCAAAGAAGCTGAGGTACAAAGTAACCAACAATGAAGCCGAATACGGAGCATGCACTTTCGAGTTAGAAGCTTTAGCTACATTGGGTGCAAAGAATATATAAGTTTTTGGTGACTCATCCTTGGTGATTAACCAGATCCGAGGTGAGTGGGCTGTAAAAGAAGAACAGTTGGTACCCTATGTTGAATATTTGAAAAAGGCATGTGGGCAATTTGAGACTTGCACTTTCCACTTCGTGCTGAGAGATGAGAATCGTCTAGCTGATGCGTTGGCAACTTTAGTATCAATGTGGGATAACCCTGAGGGGGTAGCTATGAAGCCAGTACTGATTTTGAGTTCGGAGAAACCCAGCTTTGAGGTAAAGCCTGTAATGGAAGTAGAAGTGGCGGATGGGAAACCATGGTACTTCGACATCATGAATTACTTGGAAAACAATAAATTTCCAAAAGAAGCTACTGAGAAAGACCAGAGGATGATCCGGAAGCTATCTACTCAGTTCATATCCTTGGAAGGGGTGTTGTACAAAAGACAGTCGGACGGGATTCAGCTCAGGTGCTTGAATAAAAAAGAAGCCCGTAAAGTGATGAAGGAAACCCATGCAGGTGTCTGTGGGGCCCACATGAACGGTTTGACCTTGGCCAAGAAGATTATGAAACAAGGCTTCTATTGGCTTATGATAGACAATGACTGCTCGAAATATGTTAAGCAATGCCAGTTATGCCAACAATACGCAGACTTGAGACACCTGCCAGTATGAGAGCTACATAACCTGACACCACCTTGGCCTTTTGCTGCTTGGGGAATAGATATCATTGGAGAGATTCGCCCTACGGCATCCAATGGGCACAGGTACATCATAGTCACAATTGACTATTTTATCAAATGGGCAGAGGCGAAATGCTTCAAAAAGATTGACGCAAGGGATATGGCCAAGTTCATAGAGAGGAATCTGATTTGCAGATATGGCCTCCCTCATCACATAGTGTCTGATAATGGGGTACAGTTCATGGGGGAAACCAGGAAGCTCCTCGAGAAGTATGGTGTCGAACATCATAAATCCTCTCTCTACCGACCACAAGCGAATGGAGCAGTAGAGGCCACGAATAAGAATATGAAGAAGATCCTGTCCAAGATGGTCCAAACCTACAAAGACTGGGTTGAAAAGTTACCCTTCGCCCTGTGGGGATATAGAACAACGGTAAGGATGTCTACAGGCGCTACACCATTTTCCCTGGTATACAGAATGAAAGCAGTATTGCCAGTTGAGATAGAGCTCAAATCACTGAGGGTGGTCATGGAAGCCCAAATTTCGGAGGCCGAATGGGCGCGGCAGAGGCTACAGCACTTGAACTTATTAGACAAGAGTAGGCTGAAAGCTTATTATCATAACCAGATTTACCAGAAGAGATTGGCAAGGACTTTCGGAAAGAAGGTGAGAAAGTATCCGCTGAAGGGGACTTGGTGTTCAAGCAGATGAGGCCAGGCATACCAGATATCAGGGGGAAATTCAGACCTACCTGGGAGGGGCCGTACATCCTTAAAAAGCTACTGTCCAAAGGAGCCGCAATCTTGTCGGATAGTGATGGGAATGAATTCAAAGAACCGATCAACGTCGACAGACTTAAAAGGTTCCATGGTTAAAGACCAAAATAAAAAGAAGAGAATAAAATGCCCTGCAGGTCGAAAACCGAAAAAAGGCGGCCGTGCTAAAATTGGACGCCTCAACAGGGTGAAAACTGAAAAAAGGCATCCTGTGCAAAAATTAGAGGCATGAGAGAAAATGTCCGAGCGTGAAAACCCGAGAGGGCCGATTGGTAACAGGAGTTGGTACTGTTAAAATTTGGTTTCATGTATTAACAGCGCGTAAGCGGCTGAGTAAATGTCAAAACTGACCATGTATGCTGAAATTATATGAAAATGTACACAAATTCTTGAAATAGAATGAATATTATTTTTTTCATTTTTGTCATTTCCTAGTTCTGCATTAAAAAGAAATGTGGCACTAAAAGAAATACATATGTAAGCTAAGCCAAGTCTTGCTGCTACTCTCGCCGACCAGATGCTTGAGCCCTCATGTCCTGTTATCAGATGCTGGACTAAGGATCCACTTCTTGTACTCGTTAGTCGAAGACACATAATGACTGCCGAACCTCGGCATAACAGTCTTCACTGGTAGTTTGCCCCACAGTTAATGATACCGAAAAGCAAATGCAGCCGAGAGAGCTCCTCCCCGGAAAGATAAGGGAACCCTCACCACATCCTGGGTCATCCCGAGCTGACGTGTACATCGAGAAGTGATGCAGAAGGTGGCTCGACGGAGCCCACAGAGGGGAACACACCCCGATGGCCCATCAATGACCACATGAGACAGTGGGAGCCAGGCAGATGTGAAATTGATGTCATCATCTGACAGCTCGCCAAATCTGGTAATGCCTTCACCAGCAGTGGCACACCCGTACAATCGTCGACGTGGAAGAAAGTGATTCGGCGAGTACTGTAGGGTAACCCGAGGAGGTGGCTCAGACAGCATCCTCAGTTTCTCTTGCAGCCAAATCTGAAAAAAATAAGAAAAAAAATTAATAATAAGAAAAAAGAAGAAGAAAAAGAAAAAAATGGCCGCTGGAGTAAGTAGGGTTTACTTCAGGCAAAAATAAGGCACAGGGTTGTTTGAAAATCCGAAAGGACGCACCTCCTGCTGAGAAAAGTTAGTATGAAAATCCATAAGGGACGCACTACCTTTAAAATAATGACGTACATGGAGCAATAAGGGGCTGCCGGTAAAGGTTGTGGTGGATCCAGAGCTCACAGCGTCCAAGCCTAGAATGGTTTCAGCTAGAATAAGTGGTAAGGGTGATAATCCCAGATGAAAGTCGCTCAGGACTCCGAACAGGCGGGAGTCACCTGTCAAACCCCCTGGAACAACAGTGAGGAAGTTCACCATGTAAAACAAGAATATGATGCTTACTCGGTAGGTGGGGATGTCAGTGAACTGATCCAGAGCCTCGCTCAGTGGCCCCAGAGCAAAGGAAGAGCCCGGAGGAATCTGCCGGATGGCCTCAGAAGAGGGTATGCCAAGAGCCATAGCTATGTCCCGGGTCTGGAATAGGCCGCAGCGGGGGACGCAAGGTAGAGCGCTAGGAGGGAACCAGGCTCCAAGAATGGCAGCTAACTCTTCAGGAAAAGGGTACAGTTCTTGGTAGGTAAACCGGAAGACGTGGAATCGGGGTTCCAGAAGTGGGTCGTCGCCAGAAGGAGGTTCTGATCGACTTTGACCCGGCACAGATATTTCAGCCCAGACAGAGAGGAAAGGGCGCCTTCTTCCCAAGTGTGTTTGCCATCTAAGATACGGTGCATCCTTTGGGCTAGAGAAGAAGACATGCTAAGAAAGATGAAAGGCTCAAGATGTTGGAAAATGAAGAGACATAAGAGGAGCAAAAATTTTGTAAGAATTTATAGGGAAGTGTCACCGACGGCCTACCCGCCTCTCCTAAGAGACGGCCTGCCCGTCGGTAGAGATCCACCTGGCAGAAGCATACGTCAGAATTGCATTCATCACGCGCATTAACTCGCATTTATTGAGTGACAGACGGCCAGCCCGTCGGTCGCTCCTACAGACGTCCAGCCCGTCGGTCACGAAATTCTATATAAGGACGAGTGACAGATGGTGCAGCGCCTATTGTCCCTTTCATTTCCTCTCTCAAACGGTTTTTTTTTTGCGTTTTTTAGTGTTTTTTCAAGCATTTCCTCTTCTTTTTTCGCGATTTCTTCATATTTTTGCATTCTCTACTCACCGGGTGCTTGGATATTTATATTTCTTCAGTTTCTACACTTCTCGTGACTACAAGTAAGTAAATAACTACCTTTTCTGAATTTTATTCAATTTATTTCTTCATTTCTTTTTCCTTTAACCTTAGAAATGATTATAATGCTTTAGATACCTTAGAAATTGAGGGATAATGCTACCCATTTTCTTTATTTTTTTTTAATGCAATTAAATCGGGTTGATTTCACCCATGGTCACTCAACTTATCACTTATCGCGCAAAAGTAACCGACTTTTTTTTTCTTACTTAAATGTCACTGAACTTTTAACATTATTGCACAAAAGTCATGTTGACCGGAATCCGGCGACGACTCTTGCCGGATTGATAAGTTCAACAAATGCTACATTTAAATTAATTTCACTCACGGTCACTAGACTTATCATTTATCTCGCAAAAATAATTAACTTTTTTTCTTTCAACTTAAATGTTACTGAATTTTTAACATTTTTGCAAAAAAGTCATTAATCCGGCAAGGGTCGTCGCCGGATTCCGGTCAACATGACTTTTGTGCAATAATGTTAAAAGTTCAGTGACATTTAAGTAAGAAAAAAAAATCGGTTACTTTTGCGCGATAAGTGATAAGTTGAGTGACCATGAGTGAAATTGACCCCAATTAAATCTGAACCTTTGTATGATCACATAGAAATAGAATTTTTCTATAACTTTGCATGCAAGTCAGTCTTGTGTCGTGGCCTAATGCAGAGGTGTCTTGTCTTGTGTCGTGTCTAGATGGAGTCTGATCCTAGTGAGAATGTGGGCGAGACAACGAAAAGTGTGAATCCAGTTGTGGCTTATCAGAGTGTTTCTGAGCATATTTCGGTTGGAGATTTCGGTCCTATTTCTGATGATAGGACGTTAGTGCATCGGTTGATACGGATATTGGATAGTTTGACTGCTCCTCAAACTTCTCAAGATTATGTTCGGAAGGTACCTCAGAAGAGAAAGGTGTTGGGTAGAGAAGTGCTAGCGGGAGAAAGGATTCGGGAAGCTCCGATGTGTCAACAATGTCAGAAGCAAACTGGGGCAACTGTAAGAAGATTAGGGGACTGCCAACATATCAGTACTGTCAGAAACAACATCGAGGTTTGTGTCAAATGATGACTGGAGCTTGTTTTAGTTGTGGCAACATGGAAAATCAAATTGCTAATTGCCCTAAGAGGAGTGAGAATCTAGCTCGACAAGCTAGAAGGGATGTAGAGGAATTACTTAGAGCCGCTCGTGTGCCATCATAATTTGTTGCACACCGCAGTGAGGTGACAGAACCTGCAGAGCCTTTCGGTAAGTTGCATTGTTGTACTTTCGATTGTTTCCGATTTGGGTTGTTTGGATAAGTTATTAGTGGGGAAATTTCGAGGACGAAATTTCCTTAAGGGGGAGTGATTGTAACAACCCAAAATGGCCCTAGTCGGATTTGGCATGCCAAGTTGGGATTTCAGGGGTAATTCGTGCATGTGGAATTTGAGTTTTTGAGGACCCAATTGAACAGATAATTTAAGTTATTAAGGAAGGAATTGTGTTAGTGAGTAAAGTGTAACTTGCCAAGGACAAAAAGGGAATTGTTAAGGATCCAAGTGGCTTTTGCCAAAGGACTAAAGAGTAATAAGACAATATATTTTAATATTGGACCAATAGGAGGCTGCCATGTGGCTTGGTGGGTGTGTGTAATTAATGTGAAAAGAAGAAAAAGGAAAAGAAAAGAGAGAGGGAAGGCAGATAACGTTTCCCTGCTCTATCTTCTCCTCCTCTTCCTATTTTCTCTTTTTTTTTTCTCTTCACATTTCTTGCCCTCCATTCCCTGGTTGTGTATGTGAGCTGGAGTAGATTGGGAAGATTTAGAGGCTGCTTTGAAGAGGTAAGTTGGGGTTTAAGGGTTTCCTGCGTTTGGGTTCTTCCTCTTTTTCTTCTGGTTTTATTTGAGTTAGGGTTTGGATTAAGAGATTTTTGGGTTTTCGTTGTGCAAGCTTTGGGTGGAAAGAAGAAGAATAAGAGCAAGGAAAGGATTGAAGGTTGAAGAAGAGTGATTTTCGATCTTCAATTCCAGGTTTGGGAGCTATGTTTGCTACATTTTAGTTTGGGAGTTTAATTGAGTTGTCTTTGCTCTAATTCTCATTTAGGTTGTATATGTGTTTGCATTGTTTAATTTTTGGAATTTTGAGTGTTTTGGCATGTGTACATGCATGATTTATGTGGGTAATTGTGTTAGTAATACATGATAAGGACTGAATTGAAGGTATGTGAGAATTGATAGTGAAATTGCATGAAATTGGGTAAACTCTGTTCTTGGTGTTCTTGGTATGCAATTTTATGTTTTTCCTTGTATTAATGGTTGAATCTTGTGATAATTGAGTGTAATTTGGTCATGAGCATATTGTAGTATGCATTTGAATTATAAGGCTAGAGTTTATGCATGATTAAGTGGTTTTTGAAAGAGTTTTGGAAAAGAAGAACTTTCTGCGTTTTGGCAGGGAAAAAGGGAACACGCCTCTGTCGCGAGCACGACATCCATCGCGATCGCAACAGAGATGCGTTTTGCCCAGGAGAGAGTAAGAGCATGAGTCGTGCAATCCAGCATGAGTCGTGCTCATCACCTCGCCATCGCCTCAGCTCCCACTCGGAGGAAAGGGCACGAGACGTGCTCAAGGAACACCACTCGTGCTCAAGAGCACGAGTCATGCTCTTGAGACACGAGTCATGCTCTTGAGACACGAGTCATGATCCTATGTGCCTTATGCTGTTTCACCTTCTCCCTCAGCATGACCGGCCAGTAGCAGAAGAGCATGAGACATGCTCGAAGAACAACATTCGTGCTCGACGAGCACGAGTCGTGCTCTTGAGACACGACTCGCACACATGAGCACGAGTCATGCTCATGTGCACGAGTCATGCATCGCACTGCTCAGTAATGCTTCTTCAGGCCTCTGTTGCGAGCGGAACTTCATGTCACGATCACGACAGAATTTTCTTTTGCCTGCCCGATTTTTGAAAACGATCTTTTTCTTTCGCTTTGCATCTTTTCTCACTATTGCATGGGATATGTTTTTGCCTAATTATTGTTAGTATTTTTATTTTGAGGTGTGTGATTATAAAATGATAGTATGTCAATAATTAATTATAATATGCTTGGTAATAGTAATTTTGGTAGACTAGTGTTTTGATCTAAAGTATATGATATGCTATGGGACATAAATTATAATATTGTATGATTAAAATTTTGTATTGATAATCATTGGCATAATAGTGTTTTCATATTTGACTCTGGTATGTTTTAGAATGATGATTATCCTTACACGTGTTTACTTAATTATATATATATATATATATATATATATATATATATATATATATATATATATATATATATATATATATATATATATATATATATATATATATATATATATATATGTATATATGCTTTGCAATATGAATTGTATAATGTCTGTTCTCTTCCTAGTGCATGGTTTGTGTTTATTTGTTCTCCTTGATGGCATGATTAGGATTTTGTATTGATAATCTTTGGCATGATAGTGTTTCCATATTTGACTTTGATATGCGTTAGAATTTTGAATGCTGTTAAAGTGTGTTGAATGCATCATATTATATGCTTTGCATGTGAGTGTATGATGCATGACCGATATTATGAACTTATTTATACGTCTATCATACTCTGGATTATGCATGATGATATATATTATGTGATTCAGAACATGATTTGTTTTATGCATGACCTGCGTGAGTCAGTCTAGTGAATAGTTAGGCATGCCTAATAGAGCTCCTTAGCTGCAGCGCCCTTTGGACGTTTGGACCCCGATCAGGTCCCTGTTTGGTTCCTCGCGAACCCTTTGATGTGTATGGATCTTGTTAAAGGTCCCTTATAAAATATTTTTGAATGTGGAAAATGATGTTGCTTTTCGATTCGTACCCGTAAAGTACTGTCCGTATTCAATTCGTACCCGTAAGGTACTATCCGTATTCGATTCGTACCCGTAAGGTAATGTATGTTCACTCGTTATCCACTAAAGTGAGTCAGCAGGTGTATTGTTATTATGTTATGTGTATGAGAATGTGGTATCCGAATGAGGATGATAATAAACGAACAATCAGTTAATATGTATATGAATGTGGATATGAACTATTGAATGAATGCCTTTAGTATGCAAGCATGATTATATATGTGTTATGAATATCTGCATATGCCATTGTGCGTATGTCTTTTATGGTTACGAACATGTGAATTGGATTGTATATGAATATGATTCATACTATCGAATGTTATGTTTAAGTATATGAATGAGTGTGTATATGAATGTGATTTTGTACCTTTGAATGCTATAGTTAAATATGTGAATTAGTATACGTATGAGTACGATCTTGAACTATTGAAGGCTATAAATATAGAGTTATGTTATATGTTCTTTAGTTTGCTTTTATAGTGGTATCGGCACGTTGGATGCGTTTACATCTCATGTATGATTATATGTATTGTGTAGTGACATGGAAGTGTTGTGTTGACTCTGTCAATCGGGTTTCGACCAGCGTGTGTGTATTGGCATATTAGATGTGTGTTTAAATATCTAGTGAATCTGCATGATGGTTGTGTGCATTATTGCAGGGTAGTTGCGTTGCATGTGAATGGGTTTTCAGTTAAAGTGTGGGTATTTTGGTATGATAGCTACATGTTTAAATGTTTAGTGACTATGCATTGTGCATTTTCTGATTTCTGATACTTTGGTGATTTCGGTAAGTGCTTATGAGTTTGTATGTATGTATGTTTATATTTCTCTGTATGATAATACATGTATTAGTATAGTAATGTGGGTGTGTAGAGTACTAGCTTTGTATTTGGGTTCAGCTAGTGATTGGTCATTGTCTGATAGTGTATGCATGTTCTAATAGTTAGTGATTATGCATTGTGTTTTCCCTAATCTTCGGTACTTCGGTGAACTCGGTAAGTGTATGCATGTGAGTTCAAGTTTATATGTATTTCTGCATGATATTTTTTAATCTCTGATATTATATAATCTGAGTAAGTGCATGTAAGATTTAATTGTATTCTCGCATGATGATGTATGCACATTGTTCAGTGTCCTTTTGTGTCTATTTCTCCCCACTAAGCGTTATCGCTTATCACGGGTTCTTTCTCGTGTAGGTGGTAGGTATTTGGTTCCACTCGAGTCGCGCATCTGCAGGGTCAGCCACATAGGAGTTAGAATTGTTTTGTTATTTTGTATATTCATCTCCTGTATTTTGGATTTTGTATTTTTATATCTTTTGTATATATAATCATATGTAAGGATCTGGATGTAATATTTTGGATGATGTAAATGCTGTTTTATTTACGTATTAAGTTATTCCTATGTTTTATCTATCGCCTTATGCTTCCGCTTAGTGTGTGTTTGCATGTATGTGAGTGAGCGTCGGTAGCGCTCTCCGGCGTCCTTCCAATGGGGGCATAGGGGGTGTTATATTTAGTGGTATCAGAGTGCCGATTTGGCGGTTCTGGTTGCCTTTGTTTGTTTGAGTGTCTAGTCTTTGCATGCGAGTCAGTCTTGTATCGTGGCCTAATGCAGATATGTCTTGTCTTGTGTCGTGTCTAGATGGAGTCTGATCCTAGTGAGAATGTGGACGAGACAACGAAAAGTGTGAATCCAGTTGTGGCTGATCAGAGTGTTTCTGAACATCCTTTGGTTAGAGATTTCGGTCCTGTTTCTGATGATAAAACGTTAGTGCAAGGGTTGATACGGATATTGGATATGTTGACTGCTCCTCGAGCTTCTCAAGATTATGTTTGGAAGGTACCTCGAAAGAGAAAGGTGTCGGGTAGAGAAGTGCCAGCGGGAGAAAGGATTCGGGAAGCTCCGATGTGTCAATAATGTCAGAAGCAACACTAGGGCAACTGTAAGAAGATTAGGGGACTGCCGACATATCCGTATTGTCAGAAACAACATCGGGGTTTGTGTTCAATGATGACTGGAGCTTAATTCAAATGTGGTAACATGGACCATCAAATTGCTAATTCCCCTAAGACGAGTGAGAATCTAGCTGGACAAGCTAGAAGGGATGTAGAGGAATTGCTTAGAGCCGCTCGTGTGCCATCAAAAGTTGTTGTGCACCGCAGTGAGGTGATAGAACCTGCAGAGCCTTCCTGTAAGTTGCATTGTTGTACTTTTGATTGTTTCCGATTTGGGTTGTTTGGATAAGTTGTTAGTGGGGAAATTTCGAGGACGAAATTTCTTTAAGGGGGAGTGATTATAACAACCCAAAATGGCCCTAGTCGGATTTGGCATGCCAAATCGAGATTTCAAGGGTAATTCGGTAATTTATGCATGTGAAATTTGGGTTTTTTAGGACCTAATTGAAAAGATAATTTAAGTTATTAAGGAAGGAATTGTGTTAGTGAGTAAAGTGTAACTTGCAAAGGACAAAAAGGGAATTATTAAGGATCCAAGTGGGTTTTGCCAAAGGACTAAAGAGTAATAAGAAAAGATATTTTAATATTGGACCAATAGGAGGCTGCCATGTGGCTTGGTGGGTGTGTGCAATTAATGTGAAAAGAAGAAAAAGGAAAAGAAAAGAGAGAGGGAAGGCAGATCACGTTTCCTTGCTCTATTTTCTCCTCCTCTTCCTATTTTCTCTTTTTTTTTTCTCTTCACGTTTCTTGCCCTCCATTCCCTGGTTGCGTGTGTGAGCTGGAGTAGATCGGGAAGATTTAGAGGCTGCTTCGAAGAGGTAAGTTTGGGTTTTAGGGTTTCCTGCGTTTGCGTTCTTCCTTTTTTTCTTTTGGTTTTATTTGAGTTAGCGTTTGGATTAAGAGATTTCTGGATTTTTATTGTGCAAGCTTTGAGTGGCAAGAAGAAGAATAAGGGCAAGAAAATGATTGAAGGTTGAAGAAGAGTGATTTTGGATCTTCAATTCCAGGTTTGGGAGCTTTGTTTGCTACATTTTAGTTTGGGAGTGTAATTGCGTTGTCTTTGCCTTAATCCTTATTTAGGTTGTATATGTGTTTGCATTGTTTAATTTTTGGAATTTTGAGTGTCTTGACATGTGTACATGCATGATTTATGTGGGTAATTGTGTTAGTAATACATAATAATGATTGAATTGAAGGTATGTGAGAATTGATAGTGAAATTGAATGAAATTGGGTAAACTCTGTTCTTGGTGTTCTTGGTATGCAATTTTATGTTTTTCCTTGTATTAATGGTTGAATGTTGTGATAATTGAGTGTAATTTGATCATGAGCATGTTGTGGTATTGTAAGCACCGTGTCCCGGAGCGGTCCGGATCAGAGATTACCCTATGATTAAATCGGCATCCGAGCCCTGTACAAACGGTTTGGATTTGGAGGCTTTAGTCCCAGCTCCACGAGAAACGAGTCTTTTTACCTTTCGTAGGCAGAAGGGTAGAAAACGGGGAGTTTTTTATGTGCAAAAAAGTATGTTTTCCTCGACGGACGGCTAGCCCGTCGGTCAGGTGGCAGGACCGTCGGATGAATCCTTGTGTCAGAAGGATTCTTCCAACGCCTGTCGATCAAAATGGCAGGCCCGTCGGTCAGGTTGCAGGGCCGTCGGATGAATCCTTGTGTCAGTAGGATTCTTCCGACGCCCGTCGGTGAACCGTAGGCACCCGTCGGTCATCCCTGGCCTATAAAAGCTTTGATTTTTCCTCATAAAAGGGGGTTGGAAAATTTGCAAAAAGAGGGGAAACTCTGCCAAAATTCACGCGCGATTTCTCTCTCTTCCAACAAACACATTTCTAAAAAGATCTAACTAATTCAAGAATCAAATCATCAAAAGAAAGAGGATCTAGTTGATTTTTTTTTACAGGTTTTTGATTTCCGAAACTCAATTTTCGTCGAACTGTTGAAGACACATTCTATCTTCTACATTTGATCTTTTTTTTCGGACCTTCTCGTGGAGCGTACGGGAAGCCAGACAACAACAAGGAATCCAACCAAAAGGTTGTTCTGAGGGTAAATATTCTGGACCAGTTTCTATCCCTTTTTTTTACCTTCATTTTCGATATTATCTTTGCTCTTGTCCCCTTTTTGTTTTTCTTGCTTCTATTCTTCTTGGGTCTGTGTAAAATTTATGTTTTTGCTTTTTGAAAAGTTTTTGTTTTTTCTGGGATAGTGGTGACCGACGGGTCATCTACTTTGACCGACGCCCGTCTATCACCTTTAAGCATAACCCGTCGGTCACCCTCACAGACTGCTCCCTTCGAGTGAGCGACGGGCTGTATTGGTCACCTTGACCGACGCTCGCCGGTCATTCAGCATAGCCCTCGGTGGGTTCTGTCCCACATTTTCAAATCTTTTTCTTTTCCTTTTTTGTTCACTCAAATTTTTATGTTTATTTATAGCTTTTCTTCTGTATTTTAACATCCTTTTAGCTTGTTTTGTGAGAGTATGTTCTTGTTTCTTGGACTTGCTGGAGCCTAAGGGAGTTCTCCCGTAGATGGAAAGTTTGCCTGGTTTAGTTCCCTATCCTCCTCTCTTTTGCATTTCATGTATTTATTTATTATTTCTCCTGTATATAAAAAAATTGTTGTATTTCTCGCTAATGTAAAAATCGGCCAAATGTTTTATATTTAATAAACTGAATTCTTCAAAAAATTAAGGACCCAATGTCCTATTTTTATCCAATAAAATCCTCACAATAGAAATATCCATTTTAATAATGATGCATACGAGGACCAAAGTACTCAAAATAAGCAATGCCCCGATTTGTGTATGTATTGCATATTTATAAAAGGGAGCTGTATTTCCCTCCTTGTGTTATTGTAATTTATCGCTTTCATTATTTACTCGTTCATTTACTGCTTTCCAAATATGAATAAATGCGCTTTGATTCAATTCCATCGTGTGGAGAGAGAGCGAATTAATGGAAATTAAAATTTGATCATAAAATAATCAAGGTAGAAATAGATGAGAAGTCCCGAACCCAGCTCTGGTCTTTGGGCTCAAAGAGGCGAGAGGTCTATCCGATCACTCATTGGAACTATGACCTCCAAGACACCTCTTGTGTCACGAGACATTGACGTTAATCCTAGGCTCCTTAGGGCGAGAGTTTTACCCTCCAAGACCCCTTTGGTTGGCCCAAAATGGATACTAAGCGCAGTCTTAGGCTCTCCGAGGCAAGAGAAACTTTCCCAATGTTCTATTGGGTGGCGACTCCATGAAACCTCCTTGTTGCCCAAAATAGACGCAGTTGCAATTCATTGCAAGCTGTCAATGGACCCTGAAATGGCCCGATCGCCCTAGAGCGGGCGGTCGTACGGGCGGCAAGCGGGGCCCAGCACGCATCACAGTGGCGACTCTGCTGGGGACTTATGGTTCGAGACTTCGATTTGAAAATACCTCGCTTAACATTTATGATTAAAATTTAATTCATAAATTCGCTTTCTTTCAAATTTGCATTTACATCCCATTAGAGCCTTAGAATATGCTAGATTGGTCCCTTCTTAACCTCGGTGCATTCTCAAAGCACAACCCTATGTTCACTCAATGTGGGGAAGTGTTAAGGATAATCACCAACGCAAGCTTCGTACCTAATGGTATATCAAATGATGACCCGATCGGTCATTATGCTTGTGATGAGCTAGACCCGTCGGCAGGGATCATGCTTGGGTAGCCCTAAATTAATATCTCCCTGGTCTAAAGCTCATCTAATTACCGTAGCTACTTTCCATAGGTGATATGAACCGTAATTCCATGCTTGCTGTATGGATCCTTATGTATTGGGTGAGTCCAGATGTCTTGCTTGGTAACCTAGCCAAAGGCTTTCATGCCCCGGTAGGGCCATGTCGAAATTTTTAGAATGTTTAAATACATGATGATCATTATCCATTTGCTTGTACATTAGCATAGGAGAGTCATGCTGCCGGTTTTTCACTGTGCACCATGCACGTCCATTGGGTCCCCCGTTGACCCTTGGGCTAATCCCGCCTAGGAAAGAGACCGCGCGACCACGTGTGTGGGAGAAATAAGGGCGGAAGGACCTACCTGCTTGCTTGTGTTTTGTGGGTGTTGCATATCACGATCACATCTGCATTCCATGCATCACATCTAACGCCTTGTCCCTACAGCCATCATAGATCTGCCTAGGTGGATTAGAGTGCCTACCGGACGGTTGATCCAAGTTCTTGCATTTGAACTGCTAGATAGAGAAGGCCTTTCAAAGATCTTACCGGAAGTCAGCTGTACCGTATCTGAGATGGC
Source organism: Excoecaria cochinchinensis (assembly GCA_947683425.1). Classification (NCBI taxonomy): domain Eukaryota; kingdom Viridiplantae; phylum Streptophyta; class Magnoliopsida; order Malpighiales; family Euphorbiaceae; genus Excoecaria; species Excoecaria cochinchinensis. Next base: position 285,511 of record CANTUQ010000177.1, on the reverse strand, counting down.
AAACTCACCTAGGGGTAATGATGCCACCAGGGCCATGATTGCAGAAGAAGTGGGCCGACGGTTTGAAGAGTTTGAGGGCAGAATGATGAACATGCTAACTGCTTTGGCACAATAGAATGCTTCGCAGAATCCACCACCTCCTCCTTCCATGAGACAAAATGAGCAAGAAGAGGAAAGAGCTGAGAGACAAGAAGAGCCTATTCGGCCGCCACCAATAGAGCTGAGGTCAGTAGCTTCAGGAGGTCAGAGGAGAAGACCAGTGCTGAGGATAGATGATGACAGAGATGACGAAGATGACAAAATGAGTATTGTATCTGAGAGAGGGAAGGCACCCTAAACTGATGAGCTCATTCTAAAGAAGATGGAAGAGAGGTTTGAAGCCATGGCCCGTATGCTGAGTAGAGGTCAGGAGATGAACCCGAAGGACAAAGAATTGGAGGGAGAAGACCCGATTCCTTACAATTTTAAGATGCCTAATGTGCCAAAATTTGATGGTACCTCTGACCCGACTGCCCATGTGAAGCAGTACTCTCTGGTCATAAAAGGGACCACTTTGTCTAAGAGGAAGAAGGTGGAGTACTTTTGTTTGAGTCTGACTGGCCCTACCATCCACTGGTATCATAGCCTCGATCGTCGAACTAAGGAAGATTGGGATCTACTCACGGAGGAGTTCTTGAGGAAATAAGATTGCAACACCAGGATGGAGGTGACTCTTAAGGACCTTGAATTGCTCCAGCAGAAGGCCGGGGAATCTTTTCACCACTATCTCACCCGCTGGCGGAACAGGGTAATGGAAATGCGAAGAAAGCCAGACACCCAAGACCAGATCCGCCTGTTTATCAAGAATGCAAGCCCGTATTTGAAGGATGGTCTGAAGATGAAAGGGCTGAAGGATTGGGAGTCTCTAAAAGACATAGCCATTGAGGCGGAGGGAGAATTCTTGGCCCGGAAAGCTAGAGATGATAGTTTTGCAAAAAGGGCTAACACCGGTCAGGGAACCAGTAGGCCAACTGGTCCCAGTAGTAGCACCAGAAGATCTGTTGAGGTGTCTGCTACTGACATCCAACCCGCGAGGAAATTTTAGAAACTAGGGAAGCCCTTATCTTGGGTTTTGAGGCACTTGATGAAGGAAGGAAAGTTGCAACCTTTGGCTCCTATGCCAGTTAAAACGCAAGGGAAGCCAGGTCACAAGGACAATGAATGTCACACCCCATTTGCCCCCTAGTAGAATGAGCCTGTCTGTCTATCTGTATGTGTGAGCATTCGCATGTGTTCGGCATTTCATAAGGGTATTTTAGTAAAATGTATGCTTTTGGGGTTTTGTTAGTATGTGGGTGCATAAATGGCATTAGTGTGTTAATTAATTGAGAAATAGTTGTGTACATTTGCTCATACCATTGTAGGGTGCATTTAAGTGAGATTACTTTGGGTGTGTGTAATGCATGTTAGTTTGGGTGTGAGTGGTTAGCTTCACTAATTAGAATTGGACACATATATAGGGCAAAGAAAGGAAAAAGAAAAGGGAATGAAAGAAAGGAAATTCAGATTTACGTTTCTTTCTTTTCTTCTCATCACCCTCTTCTTCTTCTTCATTTTCCTTACTTTAAGCTTTGTGGTGTGGATTCAAGTTGGAATTGGTGGAGTTAATCTCTCTTTGCATCTTTTGTTGGTAAGTCACTGCATTTCCTTAACTTTCTTTCCATTTACTTCATCTTCTTCTTCTTCCTTGAGCTTAGGTTTAACTTAGGGTTTTGCATGTTGGATATTTGTGTTTAGTTGAGGCTCCTCGCGATCCCAAAGGCAAGGAGGTTGCTGGGAGTAGTGGGACTAAGTGTTAGAAGCTTAGATTCCAGGTTTGGGAACAATTGATTGTGATTTGTGTGATTTTAAGTTACTGTAAATTTTCTAGGGTTCTTGTTCTTGAGAAGTTTGAATGCTATTATTCTTGAATTGATTTAGTGGTTTAAATGTTGAATTGAGTTGTATAAATGTTGCCTATATTGTTTGAGATGATTTCTGGAAGGTAAGAACAGGTTTTATTGGTTTTGAATCAAATTTGGATTGATTTTTGTGTTCTGGGAAAATCTGGAAATCGATTACTGTTGAAATTCCCTTTGTCGCGTGACTTGCCAAGAAGAGAGGCAAGTCACGAGACGTGACCTCAAGTCACGCCTTGTGACCTGCCAGCTTGAGGCCGGTCACGAGTTGTGGCTGCCTACCACAGCTCGTGACCAGCTTAAATGAGGCCAGTCACGAGACGTTACTCCCCGTCACGCCTCGTGACCAGCCTGAGAGACAAGTCCAGTCGCATGACCAGCTGAAGAAGAAGCCAGTAACGGGACGTGACCCTCAGTAACGTCGCGTGACCGGCGAGAGACGTTGCGTGATCTGCGAGATCACACAACGTGACTTGCGAGGGACAAGCAAGTCACGAGGCGTGACCCTCGGTCACGTCGCGTGACCTGCCTGGTGAGGAGGCCAGTCACTCCTCGTGACCAGCCAACCTCGGTCGTTTCTCCGTTCAGCCCGTTTTTCCGAAATTTCCCAGTTTTTAACTCATAAATGAATTTGGTATTTCTTCTGAATGGACTTTACTGCTATGTGATGCATGTCATACTTTTAAATGCTTCGATATGCGTAATACCATGATTTTTCTGATGTTTGTACACGATATTCTGTTATTTGATTTGAGTTCCGCATAGCCTGCTAGAGTCAAGTAAGTGGATAGTTAGGCATGCCTAATAGAGTCTGTTAGCTGCAGCCCATAGTTCTATTTGGACCCCGATCAGGTCCCCATTTGGTTCCTCGTGAACCCTTTTCTGTATTGGATCTTGTTTAAGGTCCCTTTTGAAAATATCTGTGAAAGTTAAAGTATAATGGTTTAATCGATTCGTACCCGTAATGTACTGTCTGTAATCGGCTTGTACCCGGAAAGTACTGTCTGTACACTCGTTATCCACTACCTAGAGTCAGCAGGTGTTCTTTGAATGTTTATTTGAACTGCTCTGATCTGATTTGGCTATAAATGGATTATCTGAATGAGTATATCGATGTAATGTATATCGGATTATTTCTGAATGAATATGATTATGAAATACTGATTGTATGGCTTTATTATATGAGCATGTTTATATGGATTACGTTTTAGCCTTTGCATATTGTCCTTGTGAATGTGAATTGCCTTGACGACCATTGTGAATGGCCGTCCATTATTTATGTGTGTTTCCCCACTAAGCGTTTATCGCTTAGCACTGTGTTTTTACCCGTGCAGGTGCGGAAGGAGTTTGATTCGAGAGTCGCCGTCATCAAGCCAACACAGGAAGTTTTTAGTGTAGGGCTCCTTTTGTATAGTTGATGATTCTTTTTGTATAGAACTCTCATGTATCAGCTTCCGGTTTTGTAATTATATTTTGGACATGCAATATTATTTTGTATCAGCTAGTTGATCAGATCATTATTGTAATAGTTTATTATAGTAATGCATGATCAGCTTTTGCTTTCTGCATGTAAAGTTTTTAATTATTCTGTATTTCTGAATGTATGTTATGAGTGAATGTATGTTTTTGCTTTGCTAGTGTTTGGTGACACCTTGACTCATACGGCATCTCACTCCTTATCGGATGGGATCGCCTACGTATGGGAAGGGGGTGTTACAGTTTGTGGTATCAGAGCCTAGGTTTAGGCGTTTCTGGGTGTTGTTGTGATTGCTCTGAGTTTCTTAGATGTGTATGTGTCTAGATCTGTGTTGGCTGATGCGGTTGTTTATTGTTTGCTTAGATGGCTTCTAATTCTGTTCGTGGATCACTTGAGGAATCCGCCGAGAGTGTGAATCCTCCAGCTATGGATCCGTCTGTTTCTGTTACTGTGTTGGCTCAGCAAGCTAGGGTCCAGCCCGAGGCCGCAGCCATGCCCTTTGAGGCTATGTTCAGACTGCATCAGGACATGGCTAGGGTTTTGGAGAGAGTGACTGCTCCTAGAGCACCTATGGAAAATTTGAGAAGGGCAGGAGTTGAAGATTTTTATGGCACTGGTTTGAACGAATCTGAGTTGGCTAAGAGATGGTTAGATAAAGTAAAGCGTGCTTTGAGAGAAATTCGGTGTCCTCCCGATCAGCAGGCAGAGTGTGCACTAGTTCTTCTGCAAGGGTCTGCATTTGAATGGTGGGAATTGGTTTGTAGGCATCCTCAGCTACCGGATCCGATTACTTGGGAGTTCTTTGAGGGTGAGTTTATAAAGAAGTACATCACTCAGACTTATAGAGATGCGAGATGGGCACAGTTTTTGAGTTTGAAGCAGAGGACTTTATCTGTAGCAGAGTATGAGAAAGAGTTCAATAGGTTATCTCGCTATGCCCCACGTGGAGTTATGACTGATGACTTTAGATGCAAGCATTTCGAAGCGGGGTTAAATGAGTATTTGAAGATTGCTTTGATTTCTCTGATGTGCATACCTGGGATCAGTTATTATCAGATTATAGAGGCTGCTGTGAGAGCTGAGTTATCAGAGACTGTGTTGAGAGAGAGAGCTCAGAGGAGGAACTCTTCTCGTGGAGGATCTTCAACGGGTAAGAGATCTAGGAACCCACAGGACGAGTCATCTTCTGGTCCGGCTTCTAGAGGCAGAAGATAGGGTTCTGCAGCTGTGTCAGGTTCTGGTAGGGGAGGTAGATCTGATGCCATACCTATTTGTGCGAATTGCAGCAAGGCTCACCGGGGTGAGTGTAGGTGGCTCACTGGTAGATGTTTTAGATGTGGGAGCACTGAGCACCGTGTGGCTAGTTGTCCCCAGTCGATTGAGGATTCAGGACCTCAGGAAGGAGCTAGTAGGGTTGGTTCGAATGCTTCTCAGGCTACCCGTGGTAGAGGCCGAGGTAGAGGTCGAGGTGGTCGGCATAGAGATGGAGCTGCTTCTGAGACTGTTGAGCGTCCTCCTCAGGGTGCCGTTAGAGCCTATGCCATGAGAGCCAGAGATGAGCAGGATGAGCCTGATGTTATTGCTGGTAAGTTCCTACTCCATGACACTGAGTTATATGCTCTAATTGATCCTGTTTCCACACACTCATATTTGTGCACAGATAAAATTGTTGATAAATTGCATTCAGTTGATCAGTTAGATTATGAGATTTGTGTGACCAGTCCATTAGGGCATAGTGTCAGTGTGAGTAGAGTCCCCTTTAGGAGTTGTCCTCTGATTGTTGAGGGAGCCGTGCTTCTAATGGATCTGATTGAGTTGCCTTTCAGAGAGTTTGATTTGATTCTGGGTATGGACTGGTTGGGTAAGCATCGGGCTGTAGTTGATTGCCATAGGAAGACAGTTGTACTTCGGGATCGAAGTCAGTCTCTTGTGTTTTTGAAAGGTTTGGGTGCTAGTTCTGTGAATAATGTTATTTCTGCAATGCAAGCTAAGAGATTTATCAGGAAAGGTTGTGAGGCTTTTCTAGCAGTTGTGTTAGATTCCAAGAGGGATCAGGTTCAGATTGAGGACATTCCTGTAGTGCGGGAGTTTAGTGATGTGTTCCCGAGCGAGTTGCCTGGGTTGCCTCCTGAGAGAGAGGTTGAGTTGTCCATTGAGATTATGCCAGGTACTGCATCGGATGGCTCCTGTAGAGTTGAGGGAACTTAAATCTCAGCTACAAGAGTTATTGGATAAGGGGTTTATTAGACCGAGCATATCTCCATGGGGAGCTCCAGTTCTGTTTGTCAAGAAAAAAGATGGATCATTGCGGATGTGTATTGACTACAGGCAGATTAATAAAGTTACAGTGAAGAATAAGTATCCATTGCCTAGGATTGAAGATTTGTTTGATCAGCTTTGAGGTGCGGGTGTTTTCTCCAAGATAGATCTTCGATCAGGGTACTACCAGCTTCGAGTTCAGGATGCGGATGTGGTTAAGACTGCATTTCGGACTAGGTATGGGCCACTATGAGTTTCTTGTGATGCCGTTTGGTTTGACTAATGCTCCAGCGGCTTTTATGGATCTGATGAATTGTGTGTTTAGGCCATACTTAGATCGATTTGTAGTAGTGTTCATTGATGACATCTTGGTGTATTCCAAGGATGAGAGTGTGCATGAGGAGCATCTCCGATTAGTTCTACAGATGTTGAGAGAGCATCAGTTGTTTGCTAAGCTTAGCAAGTGCGATTTTTGGCTTCGAGAAGTGTCATTCTTGGGTTACATTGTTTCAGCTAGAGGTATTCAGGTAGATCCAGCCAACATTGAGGCGATAGTTGATTGGAAAGCGCCTAGAAATGTTCAGGAAGTGAGGAGTTTCCTTGGTTTAGCAGGTTACTACCGTCGCTTTGTTAAAGGATTTTCTGTGATTGCTGCTCCGATGACTAGATTGTTGAGGAAAGGAGTTAGATTTGAGTGGTCAGACAGGTGTCAGTCTTGTTTTGATCGGTTTAAAGCAGTTGCTTGTTGAGGCTCCTATTCTTACTCAACCCATTTCGGGTAAGGAGTTTGTCATTTATAGTGATGCTTCGGGTGTTGGTCTTGGATGTGTGCTGATGCAGGAAGGAAAAGTAGTGGCTTATGCTTCTCGACAGTTGAAGCCACATGAGTGGAACTATCCGACACATGATCTTGAGTTGGCAGCCGTGATCTTTGCTTTGAAGATTTGGCGTCATTATCTATATGGGGAAAAGTGTAGGATCTTTTCGGACCACAAAAGCTTGAAGTACTTCCTTTCACAGAGAGAGTTGAACATGAGACAGCGACGTTGGCTTGAGTTATTTAAGGACTACGACTGCATTGTGGATTACCATCCTGGTAAGGCTAATGTAGTCGCCAATGCTTTGAGTCAAAAATCAGTTTCAGCCTTGTTCTTGAGTCGATTCAGATGGAGATTTGGTTCTGATGGAGCTTTGCTTGCTCAGTTGCGTGTGAAGCCTACCTTGAGACAGAGTATTGTGGATGCTCAGAGAGATGACCAGAGGCTTCAACAGATTGTGCATGAGGTTAGATCGGGTAAGCAGTCAGAGTTCTCAGTTCAGAATGAGGTACTTATGTTCAGAGATCGCCTGTGTGTGCCAGAATCTGAGGATTTGAGGAGACAGCTTATGAGTGAGGCGCATAGTACAGTCTTTACTATGCATCCGGGCAGTGAGAAGATGTATCGAGACATGAAGCAATTCTTTTGGTGGTCCAGTATGAAGAGAGACATTGTGGATTTTGTTTCCAAGTGTTTGACTTGTTTGCAGGTAAAGGCCGAGCATCAGGTACCTTCGGGTTTGCTTACGCCTTTATCCATTCCTGAGTGGAAATGGAATGATATCGCCATTGGACTTTGTTTCTGGTTTGCCTTTGACTCAGCGGAAACATGATTCAGTTTGGGTTATAGTGGATCGGCTTACGAAGTCAGCTCACTTTCTGCCAGTTAGAGTAGACTACTCTATGGACAGATTGGCCAGTATCTATGTGGATGAGACGTGGTGTGCCTTTATCCATAGTGTCAGATCGAGATCCGAGGTTTACTTCCAAGTTTTGGAAGGAGTTGCAGAGAGCTTTGGGCACTAGGTTGAACTTCAGTACAGCGTTTCATCCTCAGACCGATGGTCAGTCAGAGCGAGTCATTCAGATTCTGGAGGATATGATGAGGGCTTGTGCTTTGGACTTTCCGGGTAGTTGGGACAGATATGTATCGTTGATGGAGTTTGCCTACAACAACAGTTTTCAGTCGAGCATCGGTATGGCACCATATGAGGCTTTTTATGGTCGTCAGTGTAGGACTCTGGTTTGTTGGACCGAGCTATCCGAGAGATCAGTAATTGGACCAGACTTGGTTAGAGATACTGAAGAGAAGATCAGAGTAGTGCAGCGAATTAAAGGCAGCAAAGGATCTACAGAAGTCTTATGCCAATTTGAAAAGGAAAGATGTGCATTTTGAGATCGGGGGACAAGGTTTTCCTTAATGTTTCACCTTGGAGGAAAGTGCTTCGGTTTGGCAAGAAAGGCGAGCTTAGTCCTCGTTTCATTGGACCTTATGAGATTTTGGCTAAGGTAGGACCTGTAGCCTATAGATTTGCGCTACCGATGGAGTTAGCAAAGTTGCACGATGTGTTCCATGTTTCGATGCTTCGTCGGTACAGATCAAGTCCTTCACATGTTCTGTCAGTTCAGGATATCCAGGTTCAGCCAGACTTCTCTTATGATGAGGAACCGCGAGCTATTTTAGCCCGAGAGGTGAGGCAGTTGAGAAATAAGCAGATTTCTTTGGTTAAAGTATTGTGGATCCATCATGGAGTCGAAGAAGCGACTTGGGAACCAGAGGAGTCGATGAGAGCTCAGTATCCGCAGTTATTCAGTTCAGGTGAGAATTTCGAGGACGAAATTCTTATTTAGTAGGGGAGAGTTGTCACACCCCATTTGCCCCCTAGTAGAATGAGCCTGTCTGTCTGTCTGTATGTGTGAGCATTCGCATGTGTTCGGCATTTCATAAGGGTATTTTAGTAAAATGTATGCTTTTGGGGTTTTGTTAGTATGTGGGTGCATAAATGGCATTAGTGTGTTAATTAATTGAGAAATAGTTGTGTACATTTGCTCATACCATTGTAGGGTGCATTTAAGTGAGATTACTTTGGGTGTGTGTAATGCATGTTAGTTTGGGTGTGAGTGGTTAGCTTCACCAATTAGAATTGGACACATACTTAGGGCAAAGAAAGGAAAAAGAAAAGGGAATGAAAGAAAGGAAATTCAGATTTACGTTTCTTTCTTTTCTTCTCATCACCCTCTTCTTCTTCTTCATTTTCCTTACTCTAAGCTTTGTGGTGTGGATTCAAGTTGGAATTGGTGGAGTTAATCTCTCTTTGCATCTTTTGTTGGTAAGTCACTGCATTTCCTTAACTTTCTTTCCATTTACTTCATCTTCTTCTTCTTCCTTGAGCTTACGTTTAACTTAGGGTTTTACATGTTGGATATTTGTGTTTAGTTGAGGCTCCTCGCGATCCCAAAGGCAAGGAGGTTGCTGGGAGCAGTGGGACTAAGTGTTAGAAGCTTAGATTCCAGGTTTGGAAACAATTGATTGTGATTTGTGTGATTTTAAGTTACTGTAAATTTTCTAGGGTTCTTGTTCTTGAGAAGTTTGAATGCTATTATTCTTGAATTGATTTAGTGGTTTAAATGTTGAATTGAGTTGTATAAATGTTGCCTATATTGTTTGAGATGATTTCGGGAAGGTAAGAACAAGTTTTATTGGTTTTGAATAAATTTGGATTGATTTTTGTGTTCTGGGAAAATCTGGAAATCGATTACTGTTGAAATTCCCTTTGTCGCGTGACTCGCCAAGAAGAGAGGCAAGTCACGAGACGTGACCTCAAGTCACGCCTCGTGACCTGCTAGCTCTGAGGCCGGTCACGAGTTGTGGCTGCCTGCCACAGCTCGTGACCAGCTTAAATGAGGTCAGTCACGAGACGTGACTCCCCGTCACGCCTCGTGACCAGCCTGAGAGAGAAGGCCAGTCGCAATGACCAGCTGAAGAAGAAGCCAGTCACGGGACATGACCCTCAGTCACGTCGCGTGACCGGCGAGAGACGTTGCGTGATCTGCGAGATCACACAACGTGACTTGCGAGGGACAAGCAAGTCACGAGGCGTGACCCTCGGTCACGTCGCGTGACCTGCCTGGTGAGGAGGCCAGTCACGCCTCGTGACCAGCCAACCTCGCCCGTTTCTCCGTTCAGCCCGTTTTTTCAAAATTTCCCAGTTTTTAACTCAAAAATGAATTTGGTATTTCTTCTGAATGGACTTTACTGCTGTGTGATGCATGTCATACTTTTAAATGCTTCGATATGCGTAATACCATGATTTTTCTGATGTTTGTACACCATATTCTGTTATTTGATTTGAGTGACGCATAGCCTGCTAGAGTCAAGTAAGTGGATAGTTAGGCATGCCTAATAGAGTCTGTTAGCTGCAACCCATAGTTCTGTTTGGACCCCGATCAGGTCCCCGTTTGGTTCCTCGTGAACCCTTTTCTGTATTGGATCTAATTTAAGGTCCCTTTTGAAAATATCTGTGAAAGTTAAAGTATAATGGTTTAATTGATTCGTACCCGTAATGTACTGTCTATAATCGGCTCGTACCCGGAAAGTACTGTCTGTACACTCGTTATCCACTACCTAGAGTCAACAGGTGTTCTTTGAATGTTTATTTGAACTGCTCTGATTTGATTTGGCTATAAATGGATTATCTGAATGAGTATATCGATGTAATGTATATTGGATTATTTCTGAATGAATAAGATTATGAAATACTGATTGTATGGCTTTATTATATGAGCATGTTTATATGGATTACGTTTTAGCCTTTGCATATTGTCCTTGTGAATGTGAATTGCCTTAACGACCATTGTGAATGGACGTCCATTATTTATGTGTGTTTCCCCACTAAGCGTTTATCGCTTAGCACGGTGTTTTTACCCGTGCAGGTGCGGAAGGAGTTTGATTTGAGAGTCGCCGTCATCAAGCCAACACAGGAAGTTTTTAGTGTAGGGCTCCTTTTGTATAGTTGATGATTCTTTTTGTATAGAACTCTCATGTATCAGCTTCCGGTTTTGTAATTATATTTTGGACATGTAATATTATTTTGTATCAGCTAGTTGATCAGATCATTATTGTAATAGTTTATTATAGTAATGCATGATCAGCTTTTGCTTTCTGCATGTAAAGTTTTTAATTATTATGTATTTCTGAATGTATGTTATGAGTGAATGTATGTTTTTGCTTGGCTAGTGTTTGGTGACACCTTGACTCATACGGCATCTCACTCCTTATCGGATGGGATCGCCTACGTATGGGAAGGGGGTGTTACAATGAATACTGTGCATTTCATCAGCACACAGGCCATCTAACAGACAATTATAAGGCACTGAGACACTCTATTCAAGATCTAATTGATGACAAGCAGATTTTTGACCCTGAGAAGATGGAATCCAAGAAGAAGCCTGGTTGCAATGTCGTGCCGCCACCAGTTTTTATGATCGGATCCAGCTTGCCAGAGTTGTACGTACTGCAGGACTTATATGGGAGCAACAGTATTGCTGTTGTTTGTTCTGAGGATAGAGAGGGAAGAGCAGTTGTAGCGACCATTGATTGTTGGTCGAGCAGTGAGAGCGGTTAAGAGGCTGAAGAGAAAGGAGAGACGAACTTAGATCTGTGGAGATCTGATGAGGATGAAGAAGAGGTAGGGGCTATGACAAGAAGTGGGAGAGTGGTCATTGAGATTACAAGGGTACTAGAACCAGCGCAGCCATCGACGAAAAAGGAACCGGAGGAGAACTAGATTGTTAAGCAGTTGAAAAGGACCGTGGCTCAGATATCCATCTGGGATCTCTTAAGACAGTCCCCTTCTCGCAGACAGAAAGTGGTAGAGGCCTTGACTGAGTCTACTGTTGCCACCACAATTTCCCCATCAGAGCTTTAAGGTCTAGTTAAAGGAGGATCGGGGGAGAGATTGGTTTTTTCCGATGCCGACCTGCTAGTCGAAGGCCGCAATCATAACCGACCCCTGTATATCAAAGCACAGATTAACGGCAAGCACACCGCTTGCGTTATGGTAGATGATCGATCTTCTATCAATGTTTGCCCTCTGATAGCTCTTCAGGCTTTTGGATTGAGTGAGGATATGCTCAGTGAATTAGATTTGACGATTACAGCCTATGATAATTCAAGAAGACAAGCCTCGAGAACATTCAAGACCCTGGTCAAAACGGGACCCATTGAGGTAGAAGTAGAGTTTGTGGTTCTGCCCATTCTAGCTAATTTCTCAGCCCTGCTCGGGAGGCCTTGGTTTCACAGACTAGGAGGAGTACCATCCACGCTGCATCAAATGATAAAGTTCCCACATAAAGGGTAGGTGGTAACTATTAAGGCAGCCAGGGAGAATCAGGTGTCGGCTCTTGAAATTGCTAATCAGCCATTTAGTGGCTTCCACATGTCAATGATAGGAGAAGAGCACGGACCATTGGATAACCCAGCAGTGGTTAACATGATAAAAAAGATGCACTATCTCCCTGGGGCTGGTTTGGGTAGAAACTCTCAGGGGCTGTAGACTGTGATCACCACTCAAAGTCAGAAGAACCGGAAGGGTCTGGGGTACAGAGGCGGTTTTGGCAAGAAAAAGACGGCAGATAAGATCCCTCATATCTCAGAAAGTTTCATACCATCATCCTCAGCATGTGCTTATACGGGTGAAAACGAGCCGCAGTGGGTGAATGGGAGGATTGTCCCCGGATTTGAGATCTTCAATGATGTATTTGACTGGGATGTCGGAGTTATCAAGACCGCTGAGAGCTTCTGGGATGAAGAGGTCATGACTCAGTGCATTGCTTGGGATAGAGGTGAGCCCGAAGAGGTAGTCACAGAACGGATGTTGATTGCTAGGCAGAAGGGGAAAGAAAAGATGGCAGGAACATAATTGAAAATTATGGATTTAAAGATTTCCTCAGACATACCTGAAAGGCCTCTGCTGAATCAAGAAGCCGATGAGCAAGCTGCAGCAGCATCAACCACTGGGGAGGCAGAAGAAGACTCTAGCTTAGATTGTCTTTTTATTTCAGAACTTTTTTATAATGTAAATGACAATTATAATATTATTAATAAGGCAAATGATTTCTCTTACTTGTGCGATGTTTCCAATAATTTCAACATGCATGAACGTGATTATATTCCATCAATTTTTGATATTGATTCCACTGATACAATGCCTTTTAATCTTGGAACCTCAGAAAATCCAAAGGAAATTCTAATAGCATCAAATATAACTCCTGATGAGAGAGAACAATTTGAGAGAATAATAAGAAAATATGAAAAAGTCTTTGCCTGGACCTATGAAGACATGCTAGGGATCGATCGGAACGTAGCAAAATATGTTATCCCAACTTATCCAGACCATAAGCTTGTAAAATAGAAGTTGAGAAGGCTCAGGCCAGAATTGGCAGACAAGGTCAAAGAGGAGATTCGGCAGCAGATTGAGGCCAAGCTCCTTGTTGAAGTGCAGTATCCTACATGGTTGGCAAACGTAGTCCCTGTAGCGAAAAAAAATGGGAAGGTCAGGGTATGTGTGGATTATCGAGATCTGAACAAGGCCTGCCCTAAAGATGATTTTCCACTACCCCACATTGATGTGTTGATAGACAGTGCCGCCAATTGCACGATGTACAGCTTTGGGGATGGTTATGTGGGCTACAACCAGATCCTAAACAAGATAGCTGACCGGGTTAAGACCGCTTTCATCATAGAGTGGGGGACCTACGCCTACCGAGTTATGCCTTTTGGCCTGAAAAATGCAGGGGCCACATACCAGAGGATGGCGACCAAGATTCTAAGCGACCTGATCCACAAGGAGGTGGAGGTATATGTCGATGACATGATGGTCAAGTCAGCCACCCGAGAGGGCCATTTTGAAGCTCTAGAGAAGTTCTTCACCAGGATTGATAAGTACAGTCTGCGACTTAACCCCAAGAAGTTTATCTTTGGAGTAACTTCAGGGAAACTGTTGGGACATGTCGTCAGCCAAAGGGGAATAGAAATTGACCCAGACAAGGTAGAGGCCATCAGAGAGATGCCCGTGCCGCAAAAGGAGAAGGATGTAAGGAGCTTCCTGGGCAAGTTGCAGTACGTCAGCCGATTCATTGCCAAGCTCACTTCGATATGCGAGACCGTTTTTAAGCTGCTCAGAAAGAATCAGCCTGTGGTCTGGAACGAAGACTGCCATAAAGCCTTTGATAGCATCAGGGAATATCTGTTGAATTCGTCAGTGTTAAGGCCGCCGCAACCGGTCAAACCGCTTATCCTATATCTGGCAGTGGACGGCAGTTTTGTGGGTGCCATGATGGCTCAGGAGGATGAATTTGGAGTGGAATTTGCAGTTTATTACCTCAGCAAGAAGTTCCTGACTTATGAGATAAAATATACTGAGGTAGAGAAGATCTGCCTCGCAGTGATTTGGGCATCAAAGAAGCTGAGGCATTATTTCCATTCGTACAAAGTTCAGGCAGTGGCCAAGCAGAATCCGTTGAGATATTTGCAAGAAGCGCCGTCTTTGCTTGGTAAGATGGGGAGGTGGTTGCTTTTGCTACAGGAGTTTGATGTGGAATACATCACTCACAAAACTATTAAGGTGCAAGCCATAGCCGAATTTCTTGCTGAGCATCCTATTCAAGGGGACACTCCCGAGTTCACCTTTCTCGATGAGAGCATAGTCGCGATTTCTGTCCAAGGATGGCAGTTACACTTCGACGGGGCAGTGAATAACAAGGGGGCTAGAGTTAGAATTATTTTAACAACCCTAGATAATGAAAAACTCCCTCTAGCCAAGAAGTTGAGGTACAAAGCAACCAACAATGAAGCCGAATATGAAGCATGCATTTTCGGGTTAGAAGCTTTAGCTGCTTTGGGGGCAAAGAACATAGAAGTCTTTGGTGACTCATCCTTGGTGATTAACCAGATCCGAGGTGAGTGGGCCGTAAAAGAAGAGCGGCTGGTACCCTATGTTGAATATTTGAAAGAAATATGTGCGCAGTTTGAAAACTTCACTTTCCACTTCGTGCTAAGAGATGAGAACCGTCTAGCTGATGTGTTGGCAACCCTAGTGTCGATGTGGGATAATCCTGAAGGGGTAGCTATGAAACCAGTGCTGATTTCGAGTTCTGAGAAGCCCAGCTTTGAGATCAAGCTAGTAATGGAAGTAGAAGTGGCTGATGGGAAACCATGGTACTTTGACATTATGAATTATTTGGAAAACGCTAGGTTTCCAGAGGAAGCTACCGAGAAAGACTAGATAATGACCCGGAAGCTATCTACTCAGTTCATATCCTTGGAAGGAGTGTTGTACAAAAGACAGGCAGACGGGATTCAGCTCAGGTGCTTAAATGAAAAAGAAGTATGCAAGGTAATGGAGGAGACCCATGCAGGCGTCTGTGGGGCTCACATGAACGGTTTAACTCTGGCAAAGAAAATCATGAGACAAGGCTTCTATTGGCTTACGATGGATAATGACTGCTCAAAGTATGTCAAGCAATGCCAATTATGCCAACAGTACACAGATTTGAGACATCATCCAGTATCAGAGCTACACAACCTGACATCGCCTTGGCCTTTCGCTGCTTGGGGGATAGATATCATTAGAGAGATTCGCCCTATGGCATCTAACGGACACAGATATATCATAGTCGCAATTGACTATTTTACCAAATGGGTAGAGGCAGAATCCTTCAAAAAGATTGACGCAAGGGATATGGCCAAGTTCATAGAGAGAAATCTGATCTACAGATATGGCCTCCCTCACCACATAGTGTCTGACAACGGGGTGCAGTTCATGGGGGAAACTAGGAAGCTCCTTGAGAAATATGGTATCAAGCACCATAGATACTCTCCCTACCAACCACAAGCTAATGGGACAGTAGAGGCCACTAATAAAAATGTGAAAAGGATCCTATCCAAGATGGTCCAAACTTACAAAGACTGGGCAGAGAAGCTACCCTTCGCACTGTGGGGATACAGGACAACGGTAAGGACATCTACGGGCGCTACGCCATATTCTCTGGTATACGGGACAGAGGCAGTATTGCCATTTGAGATATAGCTCTGATCATTGAGGGTGATTATGGAAGCCCAAATTTCGGAGGCTGAATGGGCACGACAGAGGCTACAGCACTTAAACTTACTGGATGAGAGTAGGCTGAAGGCTTATTATCACAATCAGATCTACCAGAAGAGGTTGGCCCGGACATTCGGGAAGAAGGTGAGAAAGCATCCACTGAAGGAAGGGGACTTAGTATTCAAGCAGATGAGACCAGGTATACCGGATATCAGAGGAAAATTCAGACCAACCTGGGAGGGGCCGTATATCCTTAAAAAGATGTTGTCCAAAGGAGCTGCAATCTTGTCGGATAGCGATGGAAATGAATTCAAAGAACCGATCAATGTCGACAGACTCAAAAGGTTCCATGGCTAAAGACCAAAATTAAAAAGAAGAGAATAAAATGCCCTACAGGTTGAAAACCGAAAAAAGGCGGCCGTGCTAAAATTGGGTGCCTCGACAGGGTGAAGACTGAAAAAAGGCATCCTGTGCAAAAATAAGAGGCACGAGAGAAAATGTCCAATCATGAAAACCCGAGAGGGCCGATTGGTAATAGGAGTTGATGCTGTTAAAATTTGGTTTCATGTATTAATAGGGCGTACACAGTCGAATTAATGTCAAAACTGATCATGTATGCTGAAATTACATGGAAATGTACACAATTTCGTGAAATAGAACAAATATTATTCTTTTCATTTTCGTCATTTTCTAGTTCTGCATTAAAAAGAAATGTAACACCAAAAGAAATACATATGTAAGCTAAGCTAAGTCCTGCCACTGCTCTCGCCAACCAGATGCTTGAGCCCTCGTGTCCTATCATCAGATGCTGGACTAAGGACCCATTTCTTGTACTCGCTGGTTGAAGCCACAGAATGATCGCCGAACCTCAGAATAACAGTCTTTACTGGTAGTTTGCTCCACAGCTCATGATACCTTGAGGCGAAGGCAGCCGAAAGAGCTCCTCCCCGAAAAGATAAGGGAACCCTCACCACATCCTGGGTCATCCCAAGCTGACGTGCACATCGAGAAATGATGCAGAAAGTGGCTTGACGGAGCCCACAGAGGGGAACACACACCGATGGCCCATCGATGACCGCATGAGACAGTGGGAGCCAGGCAGATGTGAAACTGATATCGTCATCTGACAGCTCACCAAATCTGGTAATGCCTTCACCAGCAGTGGTATACTCATACAGCCGTCGACGCGGAAGAAAATGGCTCTGCGAGTACTGTGGTATGACCCCAGGAGGTGGCTCAGATAGCGTCCTCAGTTTCTCTTGCAGCCAGATCTTAAAAAAAAAAAAAAAGAAGAAGAAGAAAAAAAAGGGCCGCTGGAGTAAGTAGGGTTTACTTCAGGCAAAAGTAAGGCAAAGGGTTGTGTGAAAATCCGAAAGGACGCATCTCCCACTAGGAAAAGCTAGTGTGAAAATCCACAAGGGACGCATTACCTTTAAAACAATGACGTTCAATGCCTAAAGTGATAAGGCGGCGTTATTTCAGATGAGCCTCTTTCTATTAGATAACACACAACACAGAACATGAATAAGAATCCCGGGTGAATGATGATTGACTAGGGGGATAAAGGATGCACACTGGACGTCGCTTTTAGAAAACTTGTCAACAATCCTCAGGATTTCGGGGGCATGGTAGAGCAGGCAAGCTATAACCTCAGCAAACCTCAGACCACCTAGAGCATGATCTATATATTTTTGCAAGAATTTGCATTCCATATCATACACACAGTATTTCTTGTATATCCCTACGCATACAATATTGCAGGAGAAATCGGCGGGGAACACCAACAAGAGCCGAGTTACGATACCAGTCCTAACATCCAAAGGGGCACAGCTCCAAAATTCACAGAGGTTAGCGCACCTACAGCGTCACCAGTCACAACCAAAAGACAACTGATAGGAGCTTAATTAATGCATAATTAAGTATATGTTTAGTATGAGTTTAATTAATTAATTATATAATTAAGTGAATATTTGATGTTATATGTGTTAGTTTATGTATATTAGTATTAGTCTGTTAGTTTTTATGTTTACTGGCATGTTTAGGTGAAAAAATGAAGAAAAGAGGTAGAAGAAGGAGAAGATCACGAGAAGAGGAGCAGGTCACGCCGTGATCAGGAGTCACGTGACGTGACTTGCTAAGAAGAATGAAGAAGAAGGAGGAAAGGAAGAAGGAGCTGCGAGAGAGAAGAAGACACGCCGTGACCAGGAGTCACGTGACGTGACTGAAGAAGAGAAGCCAGCAAAGAAAGGAAAGAAGAAGAAAGAAGAAGAGTCACGCCGTGAGCAAAGGTCACGCGACGTGACGCCACAGAGAGGCTAGGAAAAGAAGAGAAAAGAGGAGAGAAGAGAAAGGAGAGGAGAAGAGGCGAGACGTGAGTGCCAGTCACGCCACACGCGAAGAAGGCACGCCGTGATGGGAAGTCACGCGACGTGACTGGCCAGAGAGGGAAGCGTAAACCGAAGAGAGGAAAGAAGGAAGAAATGGGCAAGCGCATTATGTCGCGATCGCGACACCGTTGCGAGCGCGACAGAGGCGACCGTTGGACGGTTTTCAGCCAAAAATCACTTGAAAAATCACCTTCTTTCACCCAAAGTTGCAATTATTCCCAAGGGACATCTTCAAGGGACACAAGCTTTCAATTATATTCTATAAATATGTAGTTTAACTGTAAATTTGGAGAGACAATAATATAGAATGAATTTTTAGTTAAGTAATTTTCTGTATTTTAGTTAAACAATTTTCTTTAGTTAATTTTTCTTAGTTAGTTCTATGATTTGAAGAAGAAGATCAAGGAGAAGGAAAATCTATTTCAAGAGATTGGGAAAAAGGGTTGAAAGGCTTCTATCTTATTCTCTTATTTTTAATTCTTCTCCACTATTTTTATGAATATTATTTTAATGAATTTGCATATTATAATTCTTTCTATTTCTATCTACTTTCATAGTCTTTCATTGTAGATTCTCTATTAATATCTTTTGCATGATCTTTACAAGTTAAAATAATTCGAGAGTTTGCTTTATCCGACATTTAATAGAGATTCATTATCAAGGTATATTTGAGAGATTGGTATATTGAGATAATTGCTATAGGTTAGTGTTTATTCTTAAAATATGTAATTAGAAACCTCTAATTCATTAATGAAAATTGTGAGTTAGAATTTTAATTATATGTTTTAGGCATTTTAATTCATGTCGAGAGAGTGAGTTAAAAGTTTATTCTAACTTGGCTTGCAAGAAAAGATGAAAGATGTTAATCTAAATGATGGAATCAAGTTCATTGTTTTTAATTATTCATGATTTATTTTATCTTCTTTTGACTATCATTAACTAGGTTTAATAAGTTTACATATTAGATTAAATTAGAACCACTTCTCTATCATTTTATAATTGTAAACAAGATTAAAATCAATTAGTAATAGTGTGTAACACGTTCCCTGTGGGATCGATATCTAAAGTACTATTGCGGTACACCGTATACTTGCGGTTTGTAGCATCATTAAAAAATGCACAACAACAACCTGCCTATAACACGGCAATAGCTATTCTGATAACTACATCTAGCAGGAAGGTCGCCGCTTTAGGTACAGAGAAACATTGATCCGGACACAAGCATCGATCAAAAGTCCGAACATGAGTGCCTAAGATTCATGTCTTCTTGGAAAGGGAACCCAGCGAGGTCTCCTCCTCCACAAAATCAAGACTACGGTCAGAGAGTCCCTTGTCTCACAGTTCATGTGGTAGTAAGAGAGTACTACACACCTTGCAGCTGAATGGAGGTTAGCAGATCAGAAAACCGTACTAGCCGGATGGGGGTTAGCAGATCAGACATTATACTGACCGGATGGGGGGTTAGCAAGAGAATGCCAACGAGCAGAGACTGTGGTCAGAAAGTACCGCTTCTCAACAATCGAAGTTGTAGTTAGAGAATACTACCCTTCACCTCGAGACTGTGGTCAGAGAGTACCGCTTCTCACCAATCAAAGCTGCGGTTAGAGAAACACTGCTCTTCATACCGGGTTTGTAGTCAGAGAGTGCTACATCTCCTCAACACTGCGCGAGCCGAGACGAGGCCAGTAGAAGCAGAAGCTGCGGTTAGAGAAACACTGCTCTTCACATCGGGTTTGTAGTCAGAGAGTGCTACATCTCCTCAACACTGCGCGAGCCGAGACGAGGCCAGCAGAAGCATAAGCTGTTGTTAGAGAAACACTGCTCTTCACACCGAGTTTGTAGTCAAAGAGTGCTACATCTCCTCAACGCTGCGTGAGCCAAAACGAGGCTAGCAGAAACAATCGAAGTTGTGGTTAAAAAAACACTGCTCTTCATATCGAGGTCGTGGCTAGAGAATGCTACATCTCACCAATACCCACAGGTCGAGATGAGACCGATAAGGATAACTTCACCCGCCTAACAGACTGAGACGAGGTCTACCCGGTAAAAGGCACGGAAGGTAAGAAGCGCCATAGGTACGCTTTCTTCCTTTCTGTCCTTTGTCTGAGTTTTGGCTCATCTAGGCGCTCGTGCACTAGTTTTTCCAAAACTGGGGGCAACTGTAAGCACCGTATCCCGGAGCGGTCCGGATCAGAGATTACCCTATGATGAAATCGGCATCCGAGCCTATACAAATGGTTTGGATTCGGAGGCTTTAGTCCCATGCTCCACGAGAAACGAGTCTTTTTACCTTTCCTAGGCAGAAGGGGAGAAAACGGGGAGTTTTTAAAGTCCAAAAAAGTATGTTTTCCTCGACGGACGGCCAGCCCGTCGGTTAGGTGGCAGGACCGTCGGATGAATCCTTGTGTCAGAAGGATTCTTTCGACGCCCGTCGGTCAAAATGGCAGGCCCGTTGTCAGGTTGCAGGGCCGTCGGATGAATCCTTGTGTCAGTAGGATTCTTCCGACGCCCGTCGGTCATCCCTGGCCTATAAAAGTTTTGATTTTTCCTCATAAAAAGGGGTTGGAAAATTTGCAAAAAGAGGGGAAACTCTGCCAAAATTCACGCGCATTTTCTCTCTCTTCCAACAAACACATTTCTAAAAAGATCTAATTAATTCAAGAATCAAATCTTCAAAACAAAGAGGATCTAGTTGATTTTTTTTACGGGTTTTTGATTTTCGAAACTCAATATTTGTCGAACTGTTGAAGACACATTCTATCTTCTACATTTGATCTTTGTGTTCGGACCTTCTCGTGGAGCGTGCGGGAAGCCAGACAACAACAAGGAATCCAACCAAAAGGTTGTTCTGAGGGTAAATATTCTGGACCCTTTTCTGTCCCTTTTTTTACCTTCATTTTCGATATTATCTTTGCTCTTGTCCCCTTTTTGTATTTCTTGCTTCTATTCTTCTTGGGTCTGTGTAAAATTTATGTTTTTGCTTTTTGAAAAGTTTCTGTTTTTTCTGGGACAGTGGTGACGACGGGTCATCTACTTTGATCGACGCCCGTCGATCACCTTTAAGCATAACCCGTCGGTCACCCTCGCAGACGGCTCCCTTCGAGTGAGCGACGGGCTGTATTGGTCACCTTGATCGATGCCCGTCGGTCATTCAGCATAGCCCGTCGGTGGGTTCTGTCCCACATTTTCAAATCTTTTTCTTTTCCTTTTTTGTTCACTCAATTTTTTATGTTTATTTATAGCTTTTCTTCTGTATTTTAACATCCTTTTGGCTTGTTTTGTGAGAGTATGTTCTTGTTTCTTGAACTGGCTGGAGCCTGAGGGAGTTCTCCCGTATATGGAAAGTTCACCTGGTTTAGTTCCCTATCCTACACTCTTTTGCATTTCATGTATTTATTTATTGTTTCTCCTATATATGACAAAATTGTTGTATTTCTCGCTAATGTAAAAATCGGCCAAACGTTTTATATTTAATAAACTGAATTCTTCATAAAATCAAGGACCCAATGTCCTATTTTTATCCAATAAAATCCTCACAATAGAAATATCCATTTTAATAATGATGCATGCGAGGACCAAAGTCCTCAAAATAAGCAATGCCCCTATTTGTGTATGTATTGCATATTTATAAAAGGGAGTTGTATTCCGCTCCTTGTGTTATTGTAATTTATCGCTTTCATTATTTACTCGTTCATTTACCGCTTTTCAAATATGAATAAATGCGCTTTGAATCAATTGCATCGTGTGGAGAGAGAGAAAATTAATGGAAATTAAAATTTGATCATAAAATAATCAAGGTAGAAATTGATGAGAAGTCCCGAACCTAGCTCTGGTTTTTGGTCTCAAAGAGGCGAGAGCTCTATCCGATCACTCATTGGAACAATGACCTCCAAGACACCTCTTGTGTCACGAGACTTTGAAGTTAATCCTAGGCTCCTTAGGGCGAGAGGTTTACCCTCCAAGACCCCTTTAGTTGGCCCAAAATGGATACTAAGCGCAGTCTTAGGCTCTCTGAGGCGAGAGAAACTTTCCCAATGTTCTATTGGGTGGCGACTTCATGAAAACTCCTTGTTGCCCAAAATAGACGCACTTGCAATTCATTGCAAGCTGTCAACGGACCCTCAAATGCCCCGATTGCCCTAGAGCGGGCCGTCGTACGGGAGGCAAACGGGGCCCGGTGCGCATCACAGGTATGCATTTGAATTATAAGGCTAGAGTTTGTGCATGATTGAGTGGTTTTTGAAAGGTTTTTGAAAGAGTTTTGGGAAAAGAAGAACTTTTTGCGTTTTGGCTGGGAAAAAGGGAACACGCCTTTTTCATGAGCACTACATCCATTGCGATCGCAACAGAGACGCATTTTGCCTAGGAGAGAGGAAGAGCACGAGTCGTACAATCCAGCACGAGTCGTGCTCATCACCTCGCCATCGCCTCAGCTCCCACTCGGAGGAAAGGGCACGAGACGTGCTCAAGGAACACCACTCGTGCTCAAGAGCACGAGTCGTGCTCTTGAGACACGAGTCATGCTCTTATGTGCCTCGTGCTGTTTCTCCTTCTCCCTCAGCATGACCGGCCAGTAGCAGAAGAGCATAAGACGTTCTCGAAGAACAACATTCGTGCTCTTGAGACACGACTTGCACACATGAGCACGATTCGTGCTCATGTGCACGAGTCATACACCGCTCTGCTCAACAACGCTTCTTCAGGCCTCTGTCGCAAGCGCGACTTCATGTCGCGATCACGACAGAATTTTCTTTTGCCTGCCCTTTTTTCTGCCTAGTTTTCGAAAACGATCTTTTTCTTTCACTTTGCATCTTTTCTCACTATTATATGGGGCATGTTTTTGTCTAATTATTGTTAGTATTTTTATTTTGAGGTGTGTGATTATAAAATTATAGTATGTCAATAATTAATTATAATATGCTTGGTAATAGTAATTTTGGTAGACTAGTGTTTTGATCTAAAGTATATGATATGCTATGGGACATAAATTGTATTATTGTATGATTAAAATTTTGTATTGATAATCATTGGCATAATAGTGTTTTTATATTTTACTCTGGTATGTTTTAGAATGACGATTATCCTAACATGTGTTTACTTAATTATATATATATATATATATGTTTTGCAATATGAATTGTATAATGTCTTTTCTCTTCCTAGTGCCTGGTTTGTGTTTATTTGTTCTCCTTGATGGCATGATTAGGATTTTGTATTGATAATCTTTGGCATGATAGTGTTTCCATATCTGACTTTGATATACTTTAGAATTTTGGATGCTGTTAAAGTGTGTTGACTGCATCATATTATATGCTTTGCATGTGAGTGTATGATGCATGACCGATATTATGAACTTCTTTATATGTCTATCATACTCTGGATTATGCATGATGATATATATTATGTGATTCGGAACATGATTTGTTTTATGCATGACCTGCGAGAGTCAGTCTAGTGGATAGTTAGGCATGCCTAATAGAGCTCCTTAGCTGCAGCGCCCTTTGGACGTTTGGACCCTGATCAGGTCCCTATTTGGTTCCTCGCGAACCCTTTGATGTGTATGGATCTTGTTAAAGGTCCCTTATAAAATATTTTTGAATGTGGAAAATGATGTTGCTTTTCAATTCGTACCCGTAAGGTACTGTCCGTATTCGATTCGTACCCGTAAGGTACTGTCTGTTCACTCGTTATCCACTAAAGTGAGTCAGCAGGTGCATTGTCATTATGTTATGTGTATGAGAATGTGATATCCAAATGAGGATGATAATGAACGAACAATCAGTTAATATGTATATTAATATGGATATGAACTATTGAATGAATGCCTTTAGTATGCAAGCATGATTGTATATGTGTTATGAATATCTGCATATGCCATTGTGCGTGTCTTTTATGGTTATGAACATGTGAATTGGAATGTATATGAATATGATTCGTACTATCGAATGTTATAGTTAAGTATATGAATGAGTGTGTATATGAATGTGATTTTGTACCTTTGAATGTTACAGTTAAATATGTGAATTAGTATACGTATGTGTACAATCTTGAACTATTGAAGGCTATAAATATATTGTTATGTTTTATGTTCTTTAGTTTGCTTTTATAGTGGTGTCGGCACGTTGGCATGTGTTTACATCACATGTATGATTATATGTATTGTGTAGTGACATGGAAGTGTTGCATTGACTTTGTCAATCGGTTTTCAGCTAGCGTGTGTGTATTGGCATGTTAGATGTATGTTTAGATATCTAGTGAATCTGCATAATGGTTGTGTGCGTTATTGCAGGGTAGTTGTGTTGCATGTGAATGGGTTTTCAGTTGAAGTATGGGTATTTTGGTATGATAGCTGCATGTTTAAATGTTTAGTGACTATGCATTGTGCATTTTCTGATTTCTGATACTTGGATGATGTATGCACATTGTTCAGTGTCCTTTCGTGTCTGTTCCTCCCCACTAAGCGTTATCGCTTAGCACGGGTTCTTTCCCTTGTAGGTGGTAGGTATTTAGTTTTGCTCGAGTCTCACATCTGCAGGGTCGGCTACATAGGAGTTAGAATTGTTTGGTTATTTTGTATATTCAGCTCCTGTATTTTTGAATTTTTTTGTTGCTTTTGTATATATAATCATATGTAAGGATCTGGATGTAATATTTTGGATGATGTAAATGTTGTTATATTTACGTATTAAGTTATTCCTTTGTTTTATCTATCGTCATATGCTTCCGCTGAATGATCGTATGTATGCATGTGTGTATGCTTCCGCCTAGTGTTTGAATGTGTGTGAGTTAATGCATGACCAGCTCTTATTCCTCCAAGTTTTAATTCCCCTGTGTTTATGTATGAATGTATGCCTTTTGTTCCGTATCTGTTCGGTGACACCCCTTCTCGTGCGGCTGCTCGCTCCTATCAGATGAGTTCGCCTACGTATGGGTAGGGGGTGTTACATCTAGTTTCTTAGGTTTTGCCTAGGATGGGGACTGAATTAGCTTGAATTGTAGATCCAGTATCGGCTATTAGATTTTAGTTGAGTTAGGTTAAAATTTCATATTTGTATTATTTTACCCTTATCTAATTGCATTTATGAGAGTAGAATATCCTAAGCATTCAATTTATCTTTGGTTGATTTTCTTGATGATTGCTTTTATGTTTGTTATTAGGTTATAATTTTAATTTCTTTCTAATTTTAAAACTCTATTCACTCCAAACAATGACCTCTTAGATTAACACTAGCTAATCATAGATATTTAGTGTAACAATCTCATTTTCCTTGGGTACGATATTCATGGGTCCTAAACATACTCCTACTATACTACTTGATCGAATTGGTGCACTTGTCAATGACTAAATAGTAGTTCAATTAATCTACTTCTTTTTAGGGTGTTTAATGCCATGGTATAAAAATTTGACAGGATAGCTCCCTACAAAGCTCCAATCAAAGGAATGTGACAGGGACCAGTCCCAGTTAAAGGAAAGCTGAGGCTTATGGTTACATTAGGGAGTGAAGAGCTAAGTTTCATTCACCCCACACTTTTTGGGTGGTTAAGATCCGATTGGGGAAACTTATTCTTTACGACCTCAAAGCTGCCACTTTTATCAGATATCTGATGATGAAGTTCCCTAATCATCAATGGTAATGTAATGAGTTGTATTTAATGGCTCTTAGAAAAAATCTAAAAGAAGAAAGTCTCTATGGAGAAATAGGAATGATGAATTTAAAAGTCATGGAGGTAGTAAATAAAGACAAAGAGAAGTGCACAGAACAATTGGATCCATTAGAGTAGTTTTCTTTAAGCTAAGAGGATCCAGCCTGCTCACATCAATAGAGGAGGCAAGAGAAGGGCTAACAGTAAGGCCAAAATAAAGAAAATGGGGAATAATAACACCATGAATAAATGATGAAGGCTAGGAGAAGAAAAGATTAATGTGAAACGCCTCAATAATTGTTAGAGGAACCAAAATAAAATTGCCGCTAGAAGATTCATCAGTAAAAACTAAGGGTGAAGCAAAAGCAAAAAAAGATAGAGCTACTTTGGTAGAAGAAATAGCCACTGAGGATGAATTGAAACATCAATATTGCAAAATGAACCTTCCACGACAAAAGAGACTGGTGTAGGAACATGAGAAATAACAAGCAAAGACCCAATCCTAAGCAGATGTGAAACAACTCAAAGGATTAGAACAACAATTGCGGGAAGGACCTTAGCAACAACCTGATGAATTGAACTGCTCGTCAGAGTAGCAAAAAGGTCCCAGACAATGTTATAGCTCAATTTTGCCAAACTTGGGGGGGGGGGGGGGGGGGTGTGGGGTTTGTTGGGGGATTAATTGATGGCATCCTTTTTTTGGACTCTAAAAAATCAAAAAATAGAAATAACCATCAAATAAATGAAGAAATATCTAGTCTGAGGCAAAATAGCATGAAAATTTACCAGCCGCACTGGCATTTTGACCCTTATTTAAAGACTTGGCCACAGAAGTGTTGTATTTTGTGGCTGTTAAAATAATTTTAGGAAACAAAGTGTAGACACCGGGTCCTGAGACAGCCCAGATCAGAGTTACCCAATGATGATAAGATGCGTTGTCACAGCATTTTATAGTGAAAAGATAAAAAATAATAAAAAATATTTTAAAAATTAGTTTTGAAAAATGGGGACTTAAAATTATAGTATTTTTAGTCAATTTAAAATTTTAAAAATAAATCGAATCGAGAGTGTCGGGCGCGGCGGCGCACTGGGCGCGAAGAGATGACGCGCCGCGTCGCCAATGTTGCGTGTTGCTAAAAGCGCGCGCGATTTCGCGCAGCCTCGCTGCGTGAAGCCCGTCCCTCTATAGCGACGGGCTTCCCTCCTTTCCGGGCCATCGTTATAGGGTCTGATACCCCTTTTTTCTGAGTTTTGGACATAAAAATCAGTTTTTTATCCCTTTTCTCAAGGTTTTAAGGGATTTTTTCCATTTTTAAAAATTAAAATAGGTAATATCTGATTTAATTAAATTTTATTTCTTTAATTATTTTATTTTTTCTATTTTCTTCATATAAAAAGAATGAGATGAAAACTTAAAAGGGGAATTCTTTTGGGGATTTTTTCTAGGGTTTTTTTCTCTTCATCTTTTTCTTCTTCCTCTTAATTTCTCTAAGAAGAATTCCAAATTTTTCCCCAACAAAAAAATTGAGTTCATCTTTTTAGTTTTTTTTTTCCAATGGAATTTCTTCTAAACACTTTTTAGAAGAAGATTTATTGATGCAATTGAATTTTGAGGCAAACATAATAGTTTTTTGCTCTTAAAATTCATTTTTTTTAATTTGTTATTTGTTTTCAATTAAACTTTTTCAAGGTTTTTTATTATTTTGAATCTTTTTTTGATGGACAATGGATTTTGGAGCAAAACAAATAATTGTTTGTTCCTAAAATCGATTTTTTCATTTGATTTTCTAAAAAACAATTTTTTCTCATAAATGATTTTTTTTTTTGTTTGGAACAAACAAAATAATTGTTTGTTCTTGACATCATTTTCATTCTTTTAATCGATAAAAATTATTCTTTTGGCAAAAAAAATAATTCTTTGTTTTTAAAGAATTGTTGATTTTCTTTCTTCATTTTTAAGCCTATTTTTTCTTGGAATGAAATTCCAACATTTTTATTATTCAATTCTAATC
Organism: Excoecaria cochinchinensis; assembly: GCA_947683425.1. Classification (NCBI taxonomy): domain Eukaryota; kingdom Viridiplantae; phylum Streptophyta; class Magnoliopsida; order Malpighiales; family Euphorbiaceae; genus Excoecaria; species Excoecaria cochinchinensis. Next base: position 257,874 of record CANTUQ010000177.1, on the reverse strand, counting down.
TTGCAAATCAAGAACAAGGAAATGAATCATCTTTTTGCCTTCATCGAATCCGAAACTCTGAGGGTAAACATTTCGGGCTTGTTCTTCTTATTCTTTTTATTCATATTTAATTTATTCATGTTCATTCTTATTATTTTCAGTTATTCATTTATTTATTTTGTTTATGTTTAATTTATTACCATGTATATTTTTATTATTATTCTCATTCATTTATTTTATTCATGTGAATATTGATTTCTTTTATTTTTAACATGTAATTAAATTAATTCATTCATCATTATTTTTAACATGTAATTAAATTAATTCATTCATCATTATTTTTAACATGTAATTAAATTAATTCATTCATCATTATTTTTAACATATAATTAAATTAATTCATTTTGATTGATCTTTTTGCCATGTAAATGGTTTATATCATTTGTGAACATATTTAATTAATCATTTTTTATTCTTTTCCATTGTCATTATCATATGTTTAATGTGTTCACTTATTTATTTTCATTATTATCATGTTCATATTTTTACACATTAATTAATTAACATGTTGTATTTTATTCCAATTACATCTTTTAATCCACTTATTATTCATAACACATTTTTCTCATTTATTTTAAATTGATAACATTTTAATTCATTTATGATTTTGATATCATTTCATTTTATCTCGTTTTATTTTATCTTATCATTTATTTTATATTTAATTGATTTTAATTGATTTTAATTGATTCAATTACTAACATTATTTTTATTTTTATTTTATTTTATTTCACATCTCATTTTTTGCTTGGGCATTTTTGCGAGCACACGGGGAGATCCAAGAGGCTCGTTCGGGTTACATATTTATTTTCTTCATTTGTAATATTTATTTATTTTGGCTTTTTCATTTATTTTTGCTATGTAATTTTCTTGTAAAATTATTTATTTAGGCCCACTAGAAAGAAAGTCACTAAACGTTTTTTTTATTAATTAATTTGAAATTTTTCCTAAATAAAAATGGGACCAATGTCTCAATTTTCTCCATCCAAAATAAAACCATCACATCAAAATTGTTTTATAATAAATATGCATGCGAGGACCAATGTCCTCATCATTAATGAATACCCCGATTTATACATGATTTGGATTTTATTTACAGTGGGGGTTGTATTCCGCCCCTAGTTTTATTGTAATTTATTTTGAGAATATCCATTTTAATAATGCTTTACTTATTGCTTTTGACGTGAATGATTGTGCCTTAATTAAATGCATCGTATGAAAAGTTGGTGAAACAAAGAATTCAAAACTTAATCCTAATATTGATAAAGGTATAAAAAAATGAGAAGTCCCGAACTCACTCTGGTCTTTGGGGCTCAATGAGGCGAGAGGGCTAGGACTTCCAAGACACCTCTTGAGTCTCACCAAAAGACTTCAATTTACAAATCCTACGCTCCAGGGCGTAGAGGCTGAGACCTCCAAAATCTCTCTGGCTTGCTCAAGATGGATATGTATGCGCCGTCTTAGGCTCGCTGAGGCTAGACGACCCTTCCCAATGTTCTATTGGGTGGCGACTCCAAGAAACCTCATTGTTGCCCAAAATAGACGCACTTGTAAATACCTTACAAGCTTTAATGAATCCCATCCCGATCGCCCTAAAGCGGGCTTTCGGGAGGCTACGGGGTTCGGCGCGCATTACAGTGGGGATTCCACTAGGGACATACTCGAGACTTCGACTCGAAAGTACCTTAATTAAAAATTATGATTGAGTTTTAGTTTAAAAATTTCACCTTCTTTCAAAACTGTATTGCATCATATTAAAGCCTTAGATCTATACTAGTTTGGTCCCTCTTTTAGCCCCGGTGCGTTCTCGAAGCATGACCCTACGTTCACTCAATGTAGGGAAGTGTTAAGGATAATCACCAGCCCAAGCCTCGTACCATCATGGTATATTAAATGGTGACCTAATCGGTCGTTACGCTCGTTATGAGCTAGACCCGTTGGCAGGGACCATGCTTTGGTAGCCCTAAAGTAACACCACCTTTGACTAAAGCTCATGCAATGGCAATAGATACTTCCCCTAGGTGGTATGAAACGTAATACCTTGCTTGCTATATGGATCATTTCGTATTAGGCAAATCCAAATAATCTGATTGGTCACCTAATCAAAGGCTTTCATGCCCCAATAGGCCCATGTCAACTTATTCGGGCTGCCTAAATACATGATGGTCAAAACCCATGCATATGCACATTAGCTAAGAGAGGTTATGCTGCCGATTTTTTACCATGCACCATGCGTGTCCATCGGGTTCCCTGTTAACCCATGGATCAAGCCCACCTAGGACAGAGACCGCATGACCTCGTGTGTGGGGGCAATAAGGTTGGAAGGATCTATCTGCTTGCATGTGGTTGTGGATGATGCATTGCATATTCATGTCAGTCATGCACAAATAAATTTTTGTATTTCTTCTACATGTATACATCCTTTTCTTTGCATATAATTATTACATGTATATATTATCATGTGTATAATTTTTCAAATGCTTCACATATATCATTGTAATCTCTTTTAGCCATTGTATACCATTTGTTGCGCAGCACGACCATGCATTGCATATTATTCATGCATCACTCTAACTCTTTAATCTTTTAGCCATCAAAGACCACTTTCCTAGCTGGTTAGGGGTTCTGACAGTCGCATTATCAGAGGGTTTTGATTGAGCATCCACAATCAAGTCAAGTGCAATCAATAGGCATTCAGAGAGTCTCTAGAAATGGCCGATTCATCGAGGGAGGTAGATGCTACCAGGGCCTTAATAGCTGAAGAAGTGGGTCGAAGGTTAGAAGAATTCGAGAACCGGATGATGGCCATGATGGTCGCAATGGCTCAACCAGCTGCACCAAAGAACCTGGCGCCTCCTCCCATGAGATAAAATGTACAGGAGGAGGCGAGAGCGGATCAGTCAGAGGATGTACATCCACCACCAGTGGACCTAGGGGCTGCCACGTCAGGAGGGCAAAAGAGAGGAGTAGCCCATAGAATGGAAGAGGACCTAGAAGGGGATGAATATGGAGAACCCTTGTCAGTTAGAAGGAAAGCACCCCAGACAGAAGATACCATCTGGAAGAAGATGGCAGAAAAGTTCGAGGCAATGGCTAAGATGCTGACAAGGGGTCGAGAGATGAACCCCGAAGACAAAGAGCTGGATGGAGGAGATCTAATCCCCTTGAACTTTAAGATGCCTGATGTCCCAAAATTTGATGGCACATCGGACCACCGCACACATCAAGCAATACTCTTTGATAATGAAAGGTACCACACTAACAAGGAGGTAGAAGGTAGAATACTTCTGTTTAAGTTTGACAGGTCCTACGGTGGGCTGGTATCACGGACTGGATCGGAGAACAAAAGAAGACTGGGATCTGCTGACGGAGGAGTTCCTCCAGCAATATGACTGTAGTATAAGGATGGAGGTCACTTTGAAAGATCTAGAGTTACTACAACAAAAGCCGAATGAGTCATTCCATGAGTACTTGACCCGATGGAGGAATCGGGTAATGAAAATGAAGAAGAGGCCGGACACTCCAGACCAGATCAGGCTGTTTATTAGGAATGCCAGCCCATACTTGAAAGATGGGTTAAAGATGAAGGGGTTGAAGGACTGGGAGTCCTTAAAAGATATAGCCATTGAAGCTGAGGCTAAGCATCTAGATAAAATGGCTAAATCTGCAAACCTGGCCTTAGGAAACAGCAGTGGCAATGGGGGAAATACCAAGGCAGCAGAGGTTTCAACCACTGGAATGACTCCTAAACACCTCACCATCTCGAGCAAGCCTCTATCTTTGCACTTCACTCGTCTCATCAAGGAAGGGAAGTTGCAACCCTTGCCAGCTAGGCCTGCCCCAAGTCAAGGAATACCGAGGCACAGAACAGACTGGTATTGTGCGTATCACCAGTACATAGGGCATCGGACATACTATTGTCGCCCTCTGAGAGATCGCATTAAAGAATTGATCCTTGGCCTGGATGAAGAAAGAAAGGATTAGACTTATTATAATGCTTTTCATTTTCTAAAGTGTATTCTTGAACTATGCACCTGTTTATCTTTTCTGCATTAATAATATGGGCTTTGCTTATATATGCATTTTTATATCTTATTGCATCAAGCCTAAATAATAATCATGATTAAGGCATTGGTTTAAAACACTGTTTCATTTGGTTTCAATAAATAGTAATCTTAGTTGCACCTAATTTGACTCCTGAGGTGAGATAAAATTTAAGAGAATGAAAAAAAAAGTCTTTACCTGGACCCATGAAGACATGCCAGGAGATAATCGTAAAGTTATCAAACACACCATTCCAATATATCCCGATCATGGACCAGTCAAGTAGAAGCTCAGAAGACCAGGCCGGAGGGGGCAGAAAAGGTCAAAAGGAAGAATCCACAAGTAGAGATGAAGCTAAAATTTTTGGTCGGAGTTCAAAATCGGATTTAGTTGGTCAATGCTATCCCAAGTCAAGAAGAGAAGGGGTACGTATATGTGTAAACTATCAGGATTAGGACAAAGCTTATCCTTGGAAAAAGAACAAGGAAAAAGAGGATAAAAAGGAAAAGAACAAAAAGCAAGCACAAACAAAAAAAAAAACAAAAAAAAAAAAGAAGAAGAAGGAAATAAAAAAGATAGAAGGAAAACATCTTAGGGGCATGTTTTGCCCAAATCCTATTGATTTGTACATGTCCATATCCTACCATTCTTCATGGTTGTCAAAAGGGAAAGGACCAAAATGCTGATCTGCAAACCATCTACCCATTTTATCTGTATGAAGGGTAAACTATACAAGCAACAAGTTGATGAATGAGGAAGGAGCTAAGAGACGGAAGAAATCCAAGCCAAAATTTGCACGACCTATATGAATGGTTTTAATGCCTATTGTCCATTCCTTTGGAAGTATAGGCAATTTGTTAAATCAAAGTGTAATAACTGAAGTTTATAAACCTGAATAAAAGTGAAAAGTGAACATGTGTATATGTACATTGATCGATGTTCAGCAAGTGTACTTAATCGATAAGTAATATAGCGAGTATAACTAAAGACCAGCGAATATCGAACCCAAGGGAAAAGGATTGTCACGTTAAACATCTATGGTTGAGTGAAATTGAGATATCCCCAAATTGTTTGGTTGAAAATTCTAAACTAAGAAAGAAAATAAATTAACGAATTAAATATAAAATTGTTCATCAAGAAATTACTCAAGGATGAAATTGGATGCTTAGGAAATTCTATCCTCACAAATGTAATTGAAAATGGAAAAAACAATACCAACATGAATTTCTGGATAACCCAACTAAACCCAAGCATTAAGTTCGGTTTATTTTCCCAATACGGAGTCAAACAACCCAGAACTTAATTATCTCACTCGCCACTCTAGTCTTAAATCATAAAATTCTGCACTTCTAGATTCCCAATCAGAGTCATCCAAAAGATACAGTAAGAATGATAAAAACTTAATATAAATAATTAGCATTCCATTCCGAAGCAAGCCTTATGATTAGCATGAGCACGGGTCTAACATCCTAAGTATGAAGTAATTTCCCATTCCGGAGTCAATTAATCCAAGACCCATCTATTCCTCACATTTTTGGACTTTCTAAAACTAACATCTATAAATCAAGCGACCCATTCCGGAGCAAGCAAAATCGATAGATGCAGAGATATAAGAACAGAGTATAAACAAATTACAACAATAATCAGATTTGAAATCAATCATCATTTTGGACTAAATCATAATCAAACCCAATAATCATTATAAATGCAGAAAATATAACAAGAGAAATAAAAGAAATCATGAAAATATTCATTAAATCCATAATTCCAAATACAAAGTATGATTCAAGAACCCCTAAGCATGAGTAACTACTGTAACATCAAGAATATAAACATAAAATAGGAAAAATTCAAGTTTAGAATACACCCTTGATGAGAGAGAAAATAGATCGTGAAGCTTTTGTTCTTCAACCTTGGAATTCCTTGAATCCCCAAAAATATAAATTTAAACTAAATTAATCTCAATAATTTAAGAACAAAATTGAAAAAATTCAATTAAATCTAAGCGACCATAGTATTTAAAATGAAAATTAAAACCTAAAATAAATATAAAAAGCTGCCTAAAAAGAAAACTAAAACTAGCTATCTAAAATAAAAACCTCACACCCCTTGAAGATGAAACGACGCTTTGATTTTAAAGTCAGGAGAAAAGCACAGTTGTGCTTTCATAAAGCACAACTGTGTTCATTAGTAAGTAGCGCTATAGGGTTATGGGAATAGTGTAACACAACTGTGTTTCTAGCAGAAACACAGCTGTGCTGTGGGCGAGAGAATGCACGTTGTTGCTCCGTGCGCGCGCGCCTCCTGCTGCGTAACACAGCTGTGTTTTGCGAGAAAACATAGCTATGTCATCGGCTGTTCACGCTGTTGCGCCCTCCCTTCGAAAGCACGGCTGTGCTTTAGGCAAATTTTGCCCTCTTTCACCAATTGTTCCTCAAATCAATCCCGAACCTCCAATTTAGCTCCGGATTAAAATAAAACACATGAAAACATACCAAAACCTATTAAAAATTATAATTGCAACTTAATATAATTGCAAGTTATCAACTACCCCAAACTCAAACCTTTACCCGTCCTCGAGTAAACTGAATGAACCACATTCTCAATCATTTTAATCTCAACAAAAGAAAATGAGGAGTCATTCTCAATTAAGGAACAAGAAGATAGGCCTGTAAATACCAATGCTCACTAAATAACAAATAAACACAAGAACATACCAAACAATTTCTGTGTGTGTGTGCCAATGGCCAAAATAGAATTTTTATCATTTAAAAACAAAACTTCTAGATACAATGTTGGGAACAAAAATCAACTCGAATGCACGAATGCACTCATGGCTTTTCACTTAAAGCCCAAGAAACACCATATGCCTCTTCTTACATACCAAACCTTACTAGAAGGTCATCTCCGCTAAATCGGACAAGACAAAATAAAGAATCAAGTGGTCTTACATTTTGGTTGTAACGTTAGGCTTAGGTAGACTGGCTAACAAAGGAAGATCAAGTCACTAGAGAAAAATGGCCACTACCTAAACAAAACCACAATCACCCAACTGTACTAATGAATATTCCCAACCCAATTACATGCCATCAAAACAAAATTAGTCTTAAAGACACCTTAGCTCAAAATAATAAATGCTACATAATATTCAATAATGATCATCACAAGGCACTAGTTCAAGTTTTGTTAACTTTTGTACCCCAAACTCACATTTTGCTCAGTTAGCTAGGAAAAACTTGCAATGCTTCTTCTTCTTTTTCAATTTTTTTTAAGAAGCATAAAAAACCAACTAGCCATTAACAATTTATGAAGTACTAAATTAATCCAAAAATCTCAACGAGAACTAAAATTGAGCTCTAATATTCAAAAGACCAATAAACAACTTAAATCACATTCCCCTTTGTCAACCCCAAACTCATTTCTTTAAATAGGCTCAACTCTCCATTACACACACCAATCAATTTTCAACAGAAATTTACACCAAAAATTGACAAAAACTAAACTCCCTTTTACCCAAAATACAAACCCGTCCTTACTAGAGTGGCCACTCTTCAAAGGGGAGGCAAAAATCATTTAAGGCTAAAGGTAGTTTTAATATGTGTAACAATAAAACAAGTACAGATTTAGCACACTAAAATAATAGGCTCAACGGGCTAACAAGAGACTATGAAATTGAGGTAAGAAAAGTCATCTAAAGTAGCTATTCAAAAAAGGATTGCCTAAATCATTTTCTAAGTTATGCCTCATCCAAAGGTCGCTTTGATGGGTAATCAGAAAGGTTCTAGTGCTCTTAGTGAATTTTCATCTAATTCCCTAATTGCAACTAGATTTTTCTCATTTTAAAAACAGGCCCAAAGTGCTAAAAATTTAGAAATTGCAAAGTATAATCAAGATTTACATGCAATCTAGCAAACAAAGATACAAATAGGACTATTTCTTACTCAACTTAAAATTGAATGAAACATAAATTTCTAACACTAAGGTCAAAATTATTCACAATTGAGAAGTACTAGGATAAAACAAAAATTTAAATCAAGGCTAAATCAATAAGAACAACCATAACAATATCCAAGCAAAAACTTGGCTTAAACACACCACAAACAAAACAAAAATAATTAAAAACTACTAATTTTTTTTTTCAAGAAATTACTCTAAAGATATAAAAAGACACAACAAACTAAAAAGACACAACAAAATGAAACCGATTTTTGGTTTGAAAAATTTAAATGGTACTCCACCCCAAACTCAAAATGTTGCACTGTCCTCAGTGCAAGAAAGTGAAGCATATAAAGATATTTCTCAAAACATTTTCCCCCATGCTGCGCAAAAGCTCATAGAAATTTAAAATTTATTACAATCATCTCAAAAATGGCAAACATAAAACAATTACTGTGCAAAACTAAAAACAATGCAAAATTCCTGTATGCCACCTGTGCAAAATAAAGAAAACTCAAAACCTGTGCAAAAATCCAATAATCAATGTGCAAAATGAAATACTCTAAAATCTGTGAAATTTATAGCCAACACATATAATAAGTCTATCCTATCACACGGCATTGGCTCAGACACACAATTCCAAAATATAACAAAGTAAATAAAATCATGCATTGCTGACTACATCAATTTCATTAATTACAAAATAAATAGATTACAAAATATGTTGTATAAGAATCACTTCGTGAAAGATATACAATATATCATTGTGGTGGTTGTCTCAAATGCGGGGGAAATACAGTGGAAACAGGTGTAAAAAATCCACGAATCTCACTGCTCAACCTGTCAAACTGTGTAATAATCCTCTACTGAAATGCTCCCAAGAATGTGTCTCTCCGCTCGGCTCCCAGGACCATCTCTTTGTGCACCTGCTCCATCTGAGTCTCTATGAAAGACAATCGCTCCCAAGCTCGCTGCACTGATAGGTCCATGCCAGAGATCAACTGGTCACTCTGAGAGGTAGCTGCCCTAACCTCCGCCAATCCTCTGCTCAACTCATCCAGTCTCTCCCAAACCCTCTCCTAGAAGACTGCCTGCTCCCTCCTTGACTCACTAAAAGAATCATAAAGCATGCTAACTGAAGTCTCAAACCGTGTCATCATAGCAGTCATAGACTGCATCTCTGATATCAAAGTCTGGACCACTGAAGCATCTAGATGTGGAGCTGAGGGTGGAGGGGCTGTGGAAGAAGATGGCTCATCATGCGCCTGAGCATAGCGGCTCATATCTTGAGGGGACAATGGAATGTCACTCCTCTGCCTCACCCTCCTACTGGAAGTAGTGGCTATCGCTCTCTGTGGCGGAGGTGGTGGTGGAGCATCAATATCGGGATCAACTGGCTGGTGGCCACCATCGTCAGAATCGCCCTCTCTATCATCACTAGAGTCATGGGCATTTATCTCCTCCGCTCTCCTAAGTCTATATCCATTCTCGGAAGAAGGATCCTATATAGAAATCCTACACCTGAGTCCTACCTACTCATCAATCAAGTACAATGACCTCAAAGCTGGTCCCATGTCAGGAGTAGGCAGATGTAGGGCTCTTATAATCAAGATGATCAATCCACCAATCCCGATCCTCTTCCCTGAAGTAGCTATAGCTCTCTTCAGTGGCTTACACAACCAAGGTACGACATTAACTCGGATTCCGGACTCCATAGCATTAAGAAAAAATAAGTCTGGTGTGGTCACATTGCTGGGACACCCTGGTCGCATGAACACTAAAGAAGTCATCACTCTATGCAAGTACTGATAGACTGGAGAGCGGAGCTTTGTTGACTTGGTGTGTCTCGCATGAAAGTCCATATTGGGCTTCCCGATAATAGCCCAATGTGCAGCTGAATCACCCACAATGTGCACCTCTCCATCCACTGGCAACCTTAAGTATCTAGCCAGGTCAGAAATCGATAGAAAATAAGGAGTATTGTTGACTCTAAACTGAATGGTATTTACATCACCCTTAGATAACCTTAGAGAGTACTGAAAAGTACTAAGAAACTCCAATGTTATTGTAGGATGAGTTGGACCATTCAAAGAAAAGAACTTCTCCCATCCAATGTTCCTTAGTAAAGATAATACCCTCTCTTGAATGCCCAGGTCAATGAGTGTCTTCATACTCATAAACCTACTAGAAACAATAATCTTTGCAGCCAGCGTATTGAACAAAGTGCACTGTGCTGGAGTCAACAAATCAAGAGGCGAAATGGGCGCTGATGGTTACTCCTCTCTATTACAAACCATGGTTCCTGAAAAGAAAGTATAAACTTTATCCAAAACATTCTTAGTTTCATTAAGTGCAAACCACATATATGGCTAGATTAAAAGAACAATAACAATACTCACCAGAACTTCACAACAGAAATTTGCAAAATAAATAAAATTTTCTAGCTAATGAAAATGCAAAATATGGAAAATTAAGCATCAGGCATATGTATAAACAATTTGAAGTACAAAATCAATGCACAAACTTAGTCAAAATTGGAAAATTGCACAAATTAGAATTTAAAGAAATTAAAAATAAAAATCACAAGGTGAAGAAAAAAATAAGCACAAGTAATTAATCCCTAAAGTGTATATGCCAAAAAATAATATAAATGCAATTTAATGGAAAATAAGAGTGAGAAATGCAAAGTTTGCTTTAAACATGCTTTATGGATAGCAAAATGTATATAGGGTAAAATTCAAAGTCGCATGTAAATAAGAAATTGAAAATTTGGCATCCAATGCAACTCATCCTAATGCCATCAATTCAGGAGCTAGCAAACATGCATTTGTCTCAATATAATCAAGCACAATTATCAACTGCATCTAAATTAAAAACTAAAGCAATAGTAAATACTTCTAAAACAAAATAATGCCAAGCACAATCTCAAGCAATTTGAATTTAACTTGTAAAATTTTCTTTCCATATTCATACTATGCATAATGCCCCAATTATATCACAACAATTCAATTCAGAATTCTAAAGCTCAAAATCTCAATTTTTAGCAAGCTAATTTCCAAGACAGAATGCAAGAACATATCCCATCTAACACAATGATTATTAAGCTCAAATTCAATTCTAATGGCACCCATCAACTCAACACTGCTATAAGAGCAATTAAGCACAAACACAAATATGAAACTTGGCTTAAACTGTAAATGCTCAATGTACAATATGTTCAGATAAAGCTCATTCATTACAAGTTCCAAATCAGCAATGAGCATGCCAACAGTGACCTATGTGCATGTTCAAGCAACCCGATTCATGCCAACTAGATATGAACAATACCTCAACAAATCATATTAACAGAGTTGGGAAGAAAAAATTAACAATTATGTTGCATTTTCACGTTACAAGTCCTAAATTTCGACATGAATTTCTCATTTAAGCATTTCATCAAGCACCTGGTGAGCATGATTATAAACCAAAATATTTAGCACAAATTCCTCATCCTAAACACCCATTAGCAAGAGAAGAACACATCTCAATTAACAATTTTAACAACAACATAAATTTAATTGATTGAAGCTCAGTGCACAATGGAATCAGAAAAAGAACGAAAAAATTTGAATGAACAGGGTGAGAAAATGCGTACCTGGAATCTGTAGAAATTAGCTAACTGACTTAAAAATTTTGGAAGAGAAATAATGGGAGAGAGCTCTTAATTCTTAACCCCTAAAATCTAGAATTTTTGTAGAAATTTGGGAGAAATCAGTATCGAGCATAAAAGAAGTGAAATGCAGAATTACGATGAAAAGAATTCCATTTAAGCTCTATGAAAATGAATAAAATAAAAATTACCTAAGATGAGCTTGGATTGTCAATGAAGATCGAAGAGAAAATTGAGAGAAAATTTTTAAAATGAAGAACAGGGGGGAATAGGTGAGAAGAAAAGAGAAAAGAGCGGTGAGAAATGAACACAGAGTGTTTTAAAATGGCCTGGGCAAAAAGCACACCTGAGCTTTTGAAAGAAGCGCAGCTGTATTTTACAGAGCGCTGCATATCACCGCTCTTGAAATGAAAGCACAGCTGTGTTTTCGCGTTTGACCTGACGCTATTGCCCTATTAAAATATATGTCACGGTGATAATAGATTTAATTGTCACCGTGAGATACTTGTAAAATGCTACTGCTCTACTACTCCACTGAACATTTTTTTTTTCAATTCCAAGTTATTCTCCCTGTTAAATTCCAAAACAATAAAACAAACTAAAACCAATTAAACCAAAAATTAAAAACCAACAAATTAAACATTAAAACAACAAATTAACATTCTAACACTACCAAAACCAACAAGATCAAAAATTTAAGAAATATTCATTTATTTTTATTTTTATTATTTTATTATTTTATTATTTTATTTTATTTTATTTTTTAATAAAATAAAAAAAAAATCTAAAACTAAACAACTAAAAATTAAAACATAAAACACAAAAATACAGATAAATGGCAAGAAATTAAAGAGGAAGGGTTAAGAGAAAGTTCTGGTTTATTGAGTCCTAGCTCGACTCATGTTACTCTCTGGTGGATGAGCTTGTGAACCAAATAATGGTCTTTCCGGTTTTTGCTCCTCATTTTCCCCCATCAGTAAGAGAAAATCATCGAAACCCATCAAGGTGGAAAATTCCATGTCTTCGATGAAGTATGCCTCCACCTTGGGTTCACTATAAACGAACTCCACTGGCTCTTTCAGCCTAATTAAATCCTTCAAATGAACTGAATTCAGTGCTTCCATTTGAGAATCGCACAACTCTTTCTCCTTTGGTGTAATATCCTGCACAGAAAAATTAACATCAGTTTCCAAACAACTACAAGATTTGTCTTAAAAAATGATTGGCTTCTTTTTTTCTTCATGCAACCCATCCTCAAAAATTTCAAAATTCTCTATAGTATTTATAGGTGCATAACTCAATTCACCACCATCTCCTTGATCACCTGAAGAAACAATTAAAAGCTCCAACTTGGATTCCACATTTTGGATCCCCAATGCTTGACTTCTTAGTAGATTCTCTTGAGTTTTGGTCCTCTCCTCTTGGTAGTTGATTGTAGCCTGCCACTCCCCCTTTTTCGCATAAAATTGCTTCTCTCTGTAATATATGTAGTCTAGAAGACTTTCAATTTTGGCAACGTTAGACTCTTGTGATTCCCATTGAGAGTAAGGATCTTAAAAGGACGGTGAATAGGTGACTGGTGAAGGTGTATACAATTGTCGTAACTCTTGCATCTGCCTCATCATATCATTTGCTTTAGCTCGCAAAAGGACCAACTCATAGTCTTGATCACTATGTTGCATCATTTTGAATATACTGCAACATTTTCTTGCAAAGATAAACACCAAATTAAAACAAAGAAAAATAAAAATCTCAAACAAACTCAACTAAAGATATGAAATAAATAACATAGTTTTTCCCCGGCAATGGCGCCAAAAACTTGATCGGTGTTCAGCAAGTGTACCGAATTCACAAGTAATATTGTCACACCCCAACCTATACCATGGATACTTCTATTGAATTAGAGGGAGAAGAATCCAAGATAGATAGGAGTGTCACATCCCACTAGTGCAAACACGCTAACATCACATACAGAAAAACATCTCAGGGATAAATTAAAACTTTTGAAATAAAGAAGAGTGATACAGAACAAAAATGAATACTTTCATTAATATACAAAAGAAAGTCTTTACATCTTACATCCGATTACAAAAACGAAAAAATATACAAAAGCCCAAAATACACTGTTCTGAAGGGCTAACAAAACATTATATCTGATACAAAAGAAAGGAAAGCCTAGACTATAAAACTTTGATCTCTAGTTGCGTTGGCCTTCCCAATGCGACACGCCCCAACCATGCGTACCAAAACCTTCCACACCTGCACGGATAAACACCCGTGCTAAACGAAATCGCTTAGTGGGGAAACACGAATGCATAACCGCCACTCACAGTGACGGCAACAGAAAGCACATGATAAAGATACAATTACAGATATAGAATCATACATAATCAATCCCAATATTTATATTATAATCCAAAAATTCTTGTACAAAGACACACTAGCACCTGCTTAATCATAATGAGTGGATAACGAGTACACATAGATACTTGAGAGTATCGGTATCGTATTATAAACACATAGATACCCGAAGGTATCAAAACATTCTTTTTATTTTTGTTCCAAATTGTTTTCACATAGAATCTTAAGAAAGATTCAAACAGAAGGATCGCGAGGATCCGATCGGGGGACCTGATCAGGGTCCAAAATCGTACACATAGCTGCAGCAACACATAACTCTATTAGGCATGCCTAACTATCCACTTATCCGACATTAGCAGGTTATACGAAATCTTGTCAAATTAACATACATATTATTCTTTTAAATAAGTATTCAAGGCTTTAATAAAAGAGTGCATGCAAAAGAAGTCAAGTCATTAAGCAAAAAGGAGAAGAAATCAAGTTTGGAAGCCACGTCTGTCGCGCTCGCGACAGAAGTAAAGATACACCTCCCCGCCTCTTCTCGCGATCGCGAGTGACCTCGTGCTCGCGAGAGGACGTAGGTGCTGCTCTCTGTCGCGCTCATGAGGGTTGTCGCGTTCACGACAGAAGAGAGCCTTGCACAAGTTCGGAGCTTCGAGCACTCTGTCGCGCTCGCGACAAAGAGTTTCTTCAAGTTCCTCGGCGCGACACCTCTCGCGCCGGCGCGAGGGCTGGAACCTCCGTGCTCTGTCGCGCTCGCGACAGTGTCGCGATCGCAACAGACACGGATTTTTCAGCTCTTACGCCCAAAATCTGCAGAAATCTCATACAATTCACATCCAAACTTCCAAAATTGATTCTAAACCTCCAAAATTAAGTAACACAAGTATCCACATCTCATAACATAACTAAAAACCCAGCTTTATCACTATTTATCTTAATTAAATCAAGCCAAATACATGCTAAATTCCAAGAAGTCCCAAAACAGCAATTTTAACATTAACTGTAACTATTCACATGATCCCTTGCAAATCTTTCAACAATATTCATTTTATCACATCACATATCACGCTAATTTCAATTTAAGCCATAATAACACAACTCATAACCCCAATCAAAGCAAAACCACAATTATCAAACTCAAATCACAAATATACATAAAAAGACAAACGTTCCCAAACCTTCTTTCCTTAGCTCCTATTCGTGAGCTCCGCTCCTGCTAGCGATTTCTTTTCCTTTCGCCCGCCTAGGAGACTCCTCTGAACCACAATCCCACCATAACCAAGATCAATTCTAAAACAATCCATAAACAAATACATATAAACTTAAACCTAGAGAAGAGGAAGAAGAAGAAATCAAGACATCCATAACCCCTACTCACCTTTGAGCTTCAAAAATCACAAGCCAAGCAACTTAATCTACTCAGGGGAAAGGAGAGGGAGCAAGATCGGGCCAAGAAAAGAAAGAACAAAGGAGAAGGAAGAAGAAGTGAAGGGAATAACGTGAAGGAGGGAAGAAGAACGGGAAATAAGGGAAAATGGCTGCTTTTTCTCTCTCTCTTTCCTCACCAAACCCATTAAATGCTAACCTATCCACTTTGCCACATGTCATCCTCCCCATAAGACACATGTCCCATAATACACCCTACTCCCATACACTACTACACACACTAAGCTATCTCTAATTCACACTTTATTTCCATACACCCACTTATACACTAGTCTAATTCCTCTTCTCAACTAATACACATAAATTAAAAATATAATTCAAATTAACATATACATGCAACACATAAAAAAATATACACATACGGACACGGACAGGCTCAAACTACTAGGGTGGTTTTGGCGTGTTACAATACTCCCCCACTTAACAGAATTTCGTCCTCGAAATTCTTACCTGCTTCAAACAACTGAGGGTATTGTAATC
This sequence comes from Excoecaria cochinchinensis, assembly GCA_947683425.1. Lineage (NCBI taxonomy): Eukaryota > Viridiplantae > Streptophyta > Magnoliopsida > Malpighiales > Euphorbiaceae > Excoecaria > Excoecaria cochinchinensis. The sequence goes on along the minus strand of CANTUQ010000177.1, from coordinate 241,916 downwards.
TCATAGCTTCCTCTGGTTCCCAAGTAGCTTCTTCAATACCGTGATGTCGCCACAAAACCTTAACCAAAGGTATCTGCTTATTCCGAAGCTGTCTGATTTCCTTGCCCAAAATTCTTTTCGGTTCTTCATCAAACGAAAAGTCTGGCTGAATTCGAACATCTTATACTGGTAACACTTGCGAAGGGTCTGACCGATATCTCTGAAGCATAGACACATGAAAAACATCATGTAATCTAGCTAATTCCATAGGCAAAGCTAATTGATACGCTACTGGACCTACTTTTCTTAGGATCTCATATGGTCCAATAAAGCGTGGACTTAGTTTGCCTTTCTTTCCAAAACGGAGAACCTTTCGCCATGGTGACACTTTCAAGAAAACTTTATCACCTACTTCGTATTGAATATCTTTGCGCTTCAGATTAGCGTAAGAACGCTGTTGATCCTTGGCTGCTTTCAAGTTCTGTTGCACAACCCTTACTTTCTCTTCGGTATCCCGCACTATATCCGGACCTATCATAGCCTTTTCTGATAATTCAGTCCAACACACTGGTGTTCTACATTTCCGTCCATACAATGCTTCGTAAGGGGCCATACCAATGCTCACTTGATAGCTGTTATTATACGCGAACTCCATCAAGGACACATACCGATCCCAGCTTCCTGAAAATTCCAAAGCACAACCCCGGAGCATATCTTCTAAAACCTGAATAACCCTCTCTGATTGACCATCGGTTTGAGGATGGAAAGCAGTACTGAAATTTAACCGAGTTCCCAAAGCCACCTGAAGTTCTTTCCAAAACTTGGATGTAAAACGAGGATCTCTATCTGATACAATGGATAACGGAATTCCATGCAATCGGACTATTTCATCCACATAAAGTTCCGTCAACTTGTCCATCGAATAATCCACCCGTACCGGCAGAAAATGCGCAGACTTCGACAATCGATCTACTATAACCCACACTGAATTATGCTTACGCTGAGTCATAGGCAAGCCAGATACAAAATCCATCGTGATGTCATCCCATTTCCATTGAGGAATGGGTAAGGGATGAAGCAATCCTGATGGCACTTGATGCTCGGTTTTCACTTGCTGACAGGTGAGACATCTTGAAACAAATTATGTTATATCTCTTTTCATGCCTGGCCACCAGTAAAATTGCTTCAGATCTTGATACATCTTGTCCCCACCAGGATGCATAGTAAAGACTGATGAGTGAGCTTCTTGCAATAACTTCTTCCTTAACTCACCCATATTAGGTACACATAACCGATTACCGTGCCTCAGCACTCCTTCTCCGTCTATCAAATATTCAGTCTATTTGCCCTCTTTCACTGCTAGACAAACACGCTGTAGCACATGGTCATCTAACTGGGCCTTTGCAATTTCTAACCTCAAACTTGGCTTAACTTTAAGTTGAGCAATCAAAGCACCTTCAGAATCAAACCTCCATCTACCTCGGCTAGCAAGCAACGCAGACATAGACTTTCTACTGAGAGCATCAACCACTATATTAGCCTTACCCGGATGGTAGTCAATAATACAATCATAATCCTTGAATAGCTCTAACCATCTCTGTTGCCTCAAATTCAACTCCTTCTGAGTTAATAAATACTTGAGACTCTTGTGATCGGTAAAAATTCTACACGTCTCCCCATATAAGTAGTGTCGCCACACTTTAAGCGCAAACACTACCGCTGCTAATTCCAAATTGTGGGTCGGATAGTTCCGCTCATGAGGCTTCAATTGTCTCGATGCATAGGCTATAACTTTGTTCCCTTGCATCAGAACACAACCTAAACCAACTCCTGAAGCATCACTGTACATAATATACTCTTTACCCGAAACCGGCTGTGCGAGCACAGGAGCTTTAACCAATAACTCTTTTAAACGATCAAAACTAGCTTGACACTTTTCAGTCCATATAAACTTGACTTCCTTCCGAAGTAGCTTAGTTAGAGGAGAGGCTAACACTGAAAACCCCTGAACAAACCGTCGATAATACCCTGCTAAACCCAGAAAACTTCTCACTTCAGGTACATTCTTCGGAGGCATCCAATTTACAATTGCTTCAATCTTACTTGGATCAACACGTACACCCTCTGCTGACACCATATGTCCAAGGAAAGCTACTTCTTTCAACCAAAACTCACGTTTACTGAGTTTCGCATACAGTTGATGATCTCTTAACATCTGCAACACCAACCTAAGATGTTCCTTATGTTCTTTTCGATCTCTGGAGTATACCAAAATGTCATCAATAAATACCACGACAAACTTGTCCAGATACGGTCGGAAAACTCGGTTCATCAGATCCATAAAGGCTGCAGGCGCGTTGGTCAAACCAAAAGCCATCACCAGAAATTCGTAATGACCATAACGTGTCCGAAAAGCCGTCTTCGCCACATCTGCTTCTTTAACCCCCAATTGGTAATAGCCTGATCTCAAGTCTATCTTAGAGAATACCCCAGCTCCTCTCAACTGATCAAAAAGGTCTTCAATCCTCGGCAATGGATATTTATTCTTGATAGTCACTTTATTAAGCTGTCGATAATCAATGCACATCCGTAGGGTTCCATCTTTCTTCTTAACAAACAGCACTGGAGCACCGCACGGTGACACACTAGGCCGGATAAACCCTTTGTCCAACAACTCATGTAACTAACTCTTCAATTCCTTCAATTCCACTGGAGCCATTCGGTAAGGAGCCTTAGAGATCGGAGCTGTCCCTGGGACCACCTCTACTGACAGTTCAACTTCTCTCTCGGGAGGTAATCCCGGTAATTCTTCCGGAAAGACATCTACAAAATCTCTTACAATAGGAATGTCTTGAATTTTAACTTGTCCTCTCCGAGAATCCAAAACTAAAGCCAAAAACGCTTCACATCCTTTTCTAATAAATCTTCTTGCTTTCATAGCTGATACCACGTTATGCAGAGAACTACTTCCAATTCCCTTCAAAATAACAGGTACTTGATCTTTATCCTTTAAAATCATCACATTCCTATGACAATCCACTACCGCTCGATGCTTGTCCAACCAATCCATCCCCAGAATAATATCAAACTCATGAAACGACAAACAGATCAGATCCACAACAAACTCTGTACCCTGAATCTTTAAAGGACACTTCCGACACACCCGATTAACCAAAACACTCTGACCTAACGGACTGGATACAGAAATCTCATATTCCATCTTCTCCTCACTTCCCAATTTATCCCATAACTTACCAGAACACACATAGGAATTGGTAGAGCCCGGGTCAATCAAAGCATAAACTTCGGAGTTAAACAAAGAGAACTTACCGGCAATCACTTCGGGAGCATTCTGTTCCTCTCGAGCCTTTATAGCATAGGCCCTGCCAGCTGTCGGCACAGGGCGATCAACTGACTCTTAGGGTTCTCTCTCTCGAGTCCGTCCACCACGACCCCTTCCTCTTCCCCGATTACGGCTTCCTTGAGGTACATTAGATCCAGCTCGGCTCCCTTCCTATTGCCCCGAAGGATCTCCATACCGACTCGGACAATTCGCAAGAAGATGGTCCGTAGAACCACATCTAAAACAACCTCCTGTTAACCATTGGCATTCATCCCAATGTTGTTTGTTGCAGTGAGTACATCGGGGAATGCTATCTCCTCTACCAGTGCCCGCTCCCCTGGAAGAACCCTGTCTCCTCCCTCTAGGGGCCGGACTAGCTACAGACTCATCAGCAAAGTTTCCTTGCGATTCTCTCGGCCTCTTGCCTGAAGAAGAGCCACCTCTTGCAGACTTCCTTCTTTGAGCTTTCTCTCTCAGAATATTCTCAGAACGCTCCGCCCTCAAGGCTGCTTGAACCAACTGATAATACTTCACATTCGGAGCCGACATCAAAGAGATTAACATCACCTTCAAAGACTCATTCAAGCCTGATTTAAAATGCTGACATCTAAACTCATCTGTGAGAACCCTAGACGGTGCATAGTTACTAAGCTTGTTAAACTCATTTTCATACTCGGCTACAGACATTGTTCTTTGCTTTAGAGTTAGAAACTGTGCCCACTTGGCCTCCTTATATACTTTAGTGACATACCTGTTCTGGAACTCACTCTCAAAAAATTCCCATGTAATCGGTTCAGGAACCTGCGGTTGACTAGCCACTAGCCTCCACCAATCATAAGCAGAGCCTTGCAACAAAGACAATGCACACTCCACTTCTTGCTCTGGTGGACATCTTATCTCCCTAAGTACTCTGGACGTCTTCTCTATCCATATCTCTGCCTTATCAGATTCTTCTATGCCAGTACCAAAGAAATCCTCTGCACCATGCTTTCTTAACTTCTCAATAGGGGCACTAGGTGTTGTTACCCTTTCAAGTACCCTTGTCATATTCTGAAGCATCGCCTCCAACGGTCCAATAGGCACCTCAGGTCGGCCCCTAGGAGATTGAGCCGGACCAGAAACTGAGGGATCTTGCTCTTGGGGATTCGCACTTTCCGCTGACCCCTCAAGCGATCCACGAACGGACTCCATAACTACAAAACATAAACGCAGTGCGCATCAGGCCAACACAACTCCAACAGACTTACTAACACACTGAAACCCAGTAACATCTAAACCAGTAGCTCTGATACCACCTAATGTCACACCCCAACCTATACCATGGATACTTCTATTGAATTAGAGGGAGAAGAATCCAAGATAGATAGGAGTGTCACATCCCACTAGTGTAAACACGCTAACATCACATACAGAAAAACATCTCAGGGATAAATTAAAACTTTTGAAATAAAGAAGAGTGATACAGAACAAAAATGAATACTTTCATTAATATACAAAAGAAAGTCTTTACATCTTACATCCGATTACAAAAAAGAGCAAATATACAAAAGCCCAAAATACACTGTTCTGAAGGGCTAACAAAACATTATATCTGATACAAAAGAAAGGAAAGCCTAGACTATAAAACTTTGATCTCTAGTTGCGTTGGCCTTCCCGATGCGACATGCCCCGACCATGCGTACCAAAACCTTCCACACCTGCACGGATAAACACCCGTGCTAAGCGAAATCGCTTAGTGGGGAAACACGAATGCATAGCCGCCTCTCACAGTGACGGCAACAGAAAGCACATGATAAAGATACAATTACAGATATAGAATCATACATAATCAATCCCAATATTTATATCATAATCCAAAAATTCTTGTACAAAGACACACTAGCACCTGCTTAATCATAATGAGTGGATAACGAGTACACATAGATACTTGAGAGTATCGGTATCGTATTATAAACACATAGATACCCGAAGGTATCAAAACATTCTTTTTATTTTTGTTCCAAATTGTTTTCACATAGAATCTTAAAAAAGATTCAAACAGAAGGATCGCGAGGATCCGATTGGGGGACCTGATCAGGGTCCAAAATCGTACACATAGCTGCAGCAACACATAACTCTATTAGGCATGCCTAACTGTCCACTTATCCGACATTAGCATGTTATACGAAATCTTGTCAAATTAACATACATATTATTCTTTTAAATAAGTATTCAAGGCTTTAATAAAAGAGTGCATGCAAAAGAAGTCAAGTCATTAAGCAAAAAGGAGAAGAAATCAAGTTTTGAAGCCACGTCTGTCGCGCTCGCGACAGAAGCAAAGATACACCTCCCCGCCTCTTCTCACGATCGCAAGTGACCTCGCGCTCGTGAGAGGACGTAGGTGCTGCTCTCTGTCGCGCTCGCGAGGGTTGTCGCGCTCGCGAAAGAAGAGAGCCTTGCACAAGTTCGGAGCTTCGAGCACTCTGTCGCGCTCACTACAGAGAGTTTCTTCAAGTTCCTCGGCGCGAGGGCTGGAACCTCCGCGTTCGCGGTAGTGTCGCGATCGCGACAGACACGGATTTTTCAGCTCTTACGCCCAAAATCTGCAGAAATCTCATACAATTCACATCCAAACATCCAAAATTGATTCTAAACCTCCAAAATTAAGTAACATAAGTATCCACAACTCATAACATAACTAAAAACCCAGCTTTATCACTATTTATCTTAATTAAATCAAGCCAAATACATGCTAAATTCCAAGAAGTCCCAAAACAGCAATTTTAACATTAACTGTAACTATTCACATGATCCCTTGCAAATCTTTCAACAATATTCATTTTATCACATCACATATCACGCTAATTTCAATTTAAGCCATAATAACACAACTCATAACCCCAATCAAAGCAAAACCACAATTATCAAACTCAAATCACAAATATACATAAAAAGACAAACGTTCCCAAACCTTCTTTCCTTAGCTCCTATTCGTGAGCTCCGCTCCCGCTAGCGATTTCTTTTCCTTTCGCCCGCCTAGGAGACTCCTCTGAACCACAATCCCACCATAACCAAGATCAATTCTAAAACAATCCATAAACAAATACATATAAACTTAAACCTAGAGAAGAGGAAGAAGAAGAAATCAAGACATCCATAACCCCTACTCATCTTTGAGCTTCAAAAATCACAAGCCAAGCAACTTAATCTACTCAGGGGAAAGGAGAGGGAGCAAGATCGGGCCAAGAAAAGAAAGAACAAAGGAGAAGGAAGAAGAAGTGAAGGGAATAACGTGAAGGAGGGAAGAAGAACGGGAAACAAGGGAAAATGGCTGCTTTTTCTCTCTCTCTTTCCTCACCAAACCCATTAAATGCTAACCTATCCACTTTGCCACATGTCATCCTCCCCATAAGACACATGTCCCATAATACACCCTACTCCCATACACTACTACACACACTAAGCTATCTCTAATTCACACTTTATTTCCATACACCCACTTATACACTAGTCTAATTCCTCTTCTCAACTAATACACATAAATTAAATATATAATTCAAATTAACATATACATGCAACACATAAAAAAATATACACATACGGACACGGACAGGCTCAAACTACTGGGGTGGTTTTGGGGTGTTACAAATATAGCGAGTATAATTAAAGACCTGCAAATATCGAACCCAAGGGAAAAAGGATTGTCACGTTAAACATCTATGGTTGAGTGAAATTGAGATATCCCCAAATTATTTGGTTGAAAATTCTAAACTAAGCAAGAAAATAAATTAACGAATTAAATATAAAATTGTTCATGAAAAAATTACTCAAGGATGAAATTGGATGCTTAGGAAATTCTATCCTCATAAATGTAATTGAAAATGGGAAAAACAATACCAACATGAATTTCTGGATAACCCAACTAAACCCAAGCGTCAAGTTCGGTTTATTTTCCCAATACGGAGTCAAACAACCCAGAACTTAATTATCTCACTCGCCACTCTAGTCTTAAATCATAAAATTCTGCACTTCTAGATTCCCAATTAGAGTCGTCCAAAAGATACAGCAAGAATGATAAAAACTTAATATAAATAATTAGCATTCCATTCCAGAGCAAGCCTTATGATTAGCATGAGCACGGGTCTAACATCCTAAGTATGAGTTAAATTCCCATTCCGGAGTCAATTAGTCCAAGACCCATCTATTCCTCACATTTCTGAACTTTCTAAAACTAACATCTATAAATCAAGCGTCCCATTCCGTAGCAAGCAAAACCGATAGATGCAAAGATAAAAGAACAGAGTATAAACAAATTACAACAATAATCAGATTTGAAATCAATCATCATTCCGGACTAAATCGTAATCAAACCCAATAATCATTATAAATGCAGAAAATATAGCAAGAGAAATAAAAGAAATCATGAAAATATTCATTAAATCTATAATTCCAAATACAATGTATGTTCCAAGAATCTCTAAGCATGAATAACTACTCTAACATCAAGAATATAAACATAAAATATGAAAAATTCAAGTTTAGAATACACCCTTGATGTGAGAGAAAATAGATCTTGAAGCTTTTGTTCATTAACCTTGGAATTCCTTGAATCCCCAAAAATATAAATTTAAACTAAATTAATCTCCATAATTTAAGAACAAAATTGAAAAATTTCAATTAAATCTAAGCTATCACAGTATTTAAGATGAAAATTAAAACCTAAAACAAATATAAAAAGCTGCCTAAAAGGAAAACTAAAACTAGCTATCTAAAATAAAAACCTCACACCCCCTGAAGATGAAACGACGCTTTGATTTTAAAGTCAGGAGAAAGGCACAGTTGTGCTTTTATAAAGCATAGCTGTGTTCTTGAGTAAGTAGCACTATAGGGTTTCAGGAACAGTGTAACACAGCTGTGTTTCTTGCAGAAACACAGCTGTGCTGTGTGCGAGAGAATGCGTGTTGTTGCTTCGTGCGCGCGCGCCTCCTGCTGCGTAACACAGCTGTGTTTTACGAGAAAACATAGCTGTGTCATCGGCTGTTCACGCTGTTATGCCCTCCCTTCGAAAGCACAGCTGTGCTATTAAAAAGCACGGCTGTGCTTTATACAAATTTTGCCCTCTTTCACAAATTGTTCCTCAAATCAATCCCGAACCTCCAATTTAGCTCCGGATTAAAATAAAACACCTGAAAATATCCAAAATTTATTAAAAATTATAAAAATATTATAAATTAATAAAAAGACAAAAACTAACTAATTAATATTAAAATTAAATAAATAAAACACAAAATTATGCCAAGAATTAATCTAAAATATTAATATAATTGCAACTTATCATACATTTATTAGTACGAAATAATACTAGATTGGTAATATACTGCATATTTGGCATGTTGAGATTGATACATGAATCAATAATGTATAGGCTTCTTGAATTGAATCGTATCTGAAAAGTATGCTTTAAATGAAAGATTATATATGTGTTTACATTATTAAGATTTCCCTTGATTTACTGAGATAGTTATGATTTGTATTGTAACAACCCAAAATGGCCCTAGTCGGAATTTGCATGCTAAGTCGAGATAAGTGAGGGTAATTTGGTAATGTGTGCATGTGCAATTGGAGTATTAAAGACCTAATTGAAAGTGAATTAAAAGTTGGAAAAGAAATAATTTTATTTAGTGACCAAGTGTAAGTTTGCTAAGGATTTAAGTAGGTATTACCAAGGACTATAGAGTAATAAGTCAAGATATTTTAAGATTGGACCAACAGGAGGATGCAATGTGGCTTGGTTGGTGTAGCAAATAATGAAAAGGAAAAGAAAGAGAAAAGGCAGGGAATAGAAATCTGCCCTCACGTTCTTCTTCTTCTCCCTCTCGGTTTTCTTTCATCTTTTCCTTATTCATTCTCTGCTCCATCTCCTCCCCTCTTGGTTGGCATTTTGCAAGATTTCTGGTTTATTTTGGTGAGTTTTGGGTCAGCTTTGAAGAGGTAAGTGGTTGAGATTTAGGGTTTTCTGCATTTATTCTTCTTTCCTTACTGGTTTTGTTTTGATTTGGGAAGGTTAGGGTTTAGATGAGTAATTTTCTGGGTTTTATTGTGCAAGCTTTGGGTGGCAAGAAGAAGCTTAAGGGCAAGGAAAAGATTGAAGATTAAAGCTTGAAGAGGATTGTGGGTTGTGCTTCAAAGAGGTTTGGGAGCTCTTTGTTTTGTATTTTCAGTTGAGAGTTATTTGAGTTGTCTCTGCCCTAGCTCTCATTTAGATTGGGTATGTGTTTTGCATTGTTAATTTCTGAAATTTTTAGCGTCTTGGCATAAGTTTATGCATGATTTGTTTGGGAATTTTCTTGAATTGGGGGTGTTTTTGGTAATGTTAAGTTTGGCATGATTTCTGGAAATGTGCTTTAGTTGTGAAATTATAATGAGATGTATGATGAGTTAATGCTTTGATTTGAGCATGTTGAGTTAAGATTGTAGTGGTGATTTTGATTGTTTATGTATATTTGAGTTTGTTGGATTGTGGTTTTAATTGGAGGAATTAATGGAATGATTGAGTATGTTACTGCTTAGGGTGTTGGTAAGTTGAGCTGGAAAGGTAAGTTTTGGGGTTGATTTTATGGTTTGAAATGTGTGAATTTGATGTGTGTCGTTTGGGTTTGAAACTGGAGTTAACTCTGCAATTTTTGGGTTTTCCATGAGTCACACAGCGGTATGGCCATTGCTTACCACCGTGTGAATCGTAGAAATTCCTCAGAAAATGCAAGCTATCGTCTTACACGGCGGTAAGGAAATTCCATACTGCCGTGTAAAATGTTATTGCCCAGGAATGAGTTTAGGCTGTGAGTTTCACAAGGGGGTATGGATTTCCCCTTACCGCCGTGTGAAATGCCTCTGCTGGTGCCCATGTAAACCGTCTTACACGGCGGTAAGGGACGGCCCATACCGCCGTGTAAAACACTTCTGCCTAGCTTCATGTTGGGCATTTTACACGGTGGTATGGGTTACACCATACCCCCGTGTAAGGTGTCTTACACGGCGGTATGGATTGCCGTGTAAAACGCCACTATCCACAATTTTTTATATTTTTGACTCTTTCTCCTTTCACTCCTCTTTCACTTACGTTTAGTTTTAAATATTATTTAGTGTTATTCTACATATCTAACATCATTTAAGGGTATATTTTGCTATACTAAATTATGGAATGCCATAATTGATATTGGAATGAGTTATTTAGCATGTAATTGGTATTATGCTATGCCAAATTTATTTGAATACTATGGTTGATGTCTGAATGCATTATTATGCTTTAGCCGTTGAACTCAATGTGTTATGCTTAAATGTAATTTGGATTATGCATGGTTTATACTTAGTTATCCTCATCTATAGCATGATTAGGATTTTGTATTGATAATCATTGGCATGAAGTGCTTCCATACTTGACTCTGATATGCTTTAGAATATTGGATAATGTTAAAGTGTGTTGACTGTATTATATTATATGCTTTGCAATATGAATTATATGATGCATGACCGACATTATGAACATATTTATATGTCTATTGTACTCTGGTTTATGCATGATAATATATATATATATATATATATATATATATATATATATATGCGTTATGCGATTCGAAACATGAATTGTTTTATGCATGACTTGCGAGAGTCAGTCTAGTGGATAGTTAGGCATGCCTAATAGAGCCCCATAGCTGCAGCGCCCTTTGGACATTTTGACCCTGATCAGGTCCCCGTTTGGTTCCTCGCGAACCCTTTTTAATGTGTTCGGATCCTCACGATCCTTTTTAATGTGTTTGGATCTTGTTTAAGATTCCCTCACTCAAATGTTTTTAAATGTGATAAAATTAAATGGTTTTCGATTTGTACCCGTAAGGTACCCTTTGGCCGATTCGTACCCGTAAGGTACTGTCCGTACACTCGTTATCCACTATTGTGAGTCAGCAGGTATTTCATTTGCTCGCTTTGTCTTATATGAATGTAAGAATATGATATCCAACTGGGCATGCTGATGAGTATGATCAGTCAGTTAGTATCTGAATGTGATTATAAGTTTCGGAATGCTAAGATAGTGATTTGTATATATATTTGTACACATGTGACTCAAGTATGTTTATATTATGTATGATTATATCCGCATATGTCATATCGTATGTGTTTGCTTTGGCGACCATTGTGAATGGCCATCCACTCTTTTTGTTGTTGTTATAAGTATAAGAATGTGAATGTTATGCTTATAGAAATGCGAATTCGTTCGGTTAAGACTAGAGGTATGTGAATATGATTGTGATCATAAACTCTCGAATATTATTATTGTAGTGTCATGTTATATGTTTCTTTGGCTTCTATTATTGTAATGATTTCGGCATGTTGGCATGTGTTTGCATTCTTATTATATGCTAATATATGTATTGGTATCGTGATGTGGGAGTGCTATGCAATGGATCTTGTGCATTAGTTCACGCTAATGTATGCGTATTTTGTACCATAGCTGCATGTAGAATAATTAGTGATTATGTTATGATATGTCTATGATGATTTCGGTATGCTATGCATGATATCTCGCGGATTGCCTCGATAAGTATTTCTGTATGTGCACGCACCTATATTTGCATGACTTGCTGAATTTCTGTAATGTGTTACGGTTCCTTTTTAGCCATGTGTATCGGGTTGCGTTTAATGCTTCGATATTACTATATAATAATTGCTTGTTTAAATATCTTAGTGTTTACGCATTTTGCATCCTCTGATTCTGACATTTTAGTGAACCTGGTTTATGCATGCAATTTATATGTATTGTGTATGATTATAGTTGCATAGTGTCCTTTTGTTTTTATTCCTCCCTACTAAGCGTTATCATTTAGCACGAGTTCCTTTTCCGTGTAGGTGGTAGGTTTTTGGATTCCGCTCGAGTCGTGCATCTGTAGGGTTGGCCACATAGGAGTTAGAAGTGTTTTGTTATTTTATTTTCAGCTCCTTATTTTTGGATTTTGTATTTATGTATCTTTTTGTATATTTTGGATATGTAACTATTTTGTACTGGTAATTGATCAGGACAGTATTGTTCGAATGTTATTATATTAATGCATGACCATGTTGATGTTTCTTAAAAGCTTTAATTTTTGCTGTATGTTCGTATGTTTTTATGTATGAATGTATGCTTCAGCTTAGTGTATGTGTGCATGTATGTGAGTGAGCATCGGTAGCGCACCTGTGTCCTTCCAATAGCGACATAGGGGGTGTTACATGTATGATTATGTTTTAAAGAATGCTTTCATGAATGAATTTGTTTGACGACCATTCCTAGTGGTCGTCCATATTTATATGTTTCCCACTAAGCTTTATACTTAGTACGAATTTCCTTTTTAATCTGTGTAGGTACTTGTGATCGTGTCCTTCTGAGGGTCATCCGTAGCAGTCTAGGCTAATGCAAAGTTATAAAGAGATTTTAGTGTAGGATTTGTATAGCCTTAAGAGTGTGATTACGATTTAAAATTTTGAAATATACGTTTTGTAAAAGCAATATTGGCTATGTAATTGAATTATCTGCAATAAGTTCTAAAAAGTATATTTTGTAATGTGTTTGTGTGATCAGTTATAGTATTGTGATTATTTGAAATTTGAAAATGGAAGAATTTTATTGTCACAACCCAAAATAGCCCTGGTCGGAATGTGTATGCTAAGTCGGGAATGCAAGGGTATTTCAGTAATTTGTGCATGAGAAATTTGGATAATAAGGACTTAATGGTAATTAATTAATTATGTTAAGAAGAGAAATGTTAGAGTGTGCATGTGGTATACGGTTGTAGGGTGTTTTGGTTGTGGCATTTATCTAGTGAAGCATGAGTTTGGTACCTAAGCATGAGATATTTATTCAAGAAAGGATTGGGTGCATGTGAGAGTATGGTGCCATGGTTTGAAAGGTCAAAGGAGGAGTTTTGGTCCATTTGAAGCTTGCCAAGTGGCTTGTTAGGTGGGCATTGAATGAAGAAAAAGAAGAAGTAAGAGGAAGAGAGAGGGAACACAGATTTTTGGCTTTCCCGTCCCCTCCTCTCACGCCTCCTTTCTTCTTCTCTTCTCATTTCTCTGCTTTTCCTTTCTTTCTCTTTTGGCTTGGAGTTGTGTTTGGCTTGGAGTGTGTTCTGCTTGAAGAGGTAAGTTGGAGTTTAAGGTTTTCTACGTGCTATTCTTCTTCTTCTTCTTCTTCTAATGGTTTTCCTTCAGTTAGGGTTTGGACTAAGGATTTTGTGGGTTTCTTGTTTGTGCAAGCTTTGAGTTGCAAGAAGAAGCTTAAGGACAAGTAGAGGATTAAGGATTGAAGCTTAAAGTGTGATTTTTGGATCTTCAATTCCAGGTTTGGGAGCTCTGAGTTCTTCAATTTCAGTTTGTGAATTAATTGAATGTCTCTGCCCTAATTCTCACTTAGGTTGTAAAAGTGTTTGCATTGTTTAATTTCTAGAATTTGGTGTGTTTTGGAATGTGTATATGCATGATTTATGTGAGTAGATGTGTTAGTAATGCATGATAAGGATTGAATTGAAGTTACTGAGTTTGGGATTTGAACTTACTGTAATTTAGGGAACATAAACTTACTGTAATTTAGGGTTTATGTTCTTGAGAAGCTTGAATGCATTTATGCTTGATTTGGTTGTTTTAATTTCTGAATTAAGTTGCAATTATCTTGTTTATGCTGTATGGGACATCTTCTGGAAGGTAAGAACAGATTGGTATGGTTTTGATTCAAATTTGGGATTGATTTTTGAGTTCTGGAAAATGGAAAATCGCGTTACTATTGAATTTTCGTTTCTCTGTGTCTGTCGCATGACTAGCCAAGAAGAGAGGCCAGTCACGACTCGTGACTCCCAGTCACGACTCGTGACCAGCCAGAGAGGCCAGTCACGAGTAGTGACTGCCAGTCACAACTTGTGACCAGCCAAGAGGAAGCCAATCACGAGGCGTGACTCCAAGTCATGACTCATGACCGGCCAGAGAAGGAAGTCACGGGTGGTGACTGCCAGTCATGACCCGTGACCAGCCAAAAGAAAGAAGCCAGTCATGAGGCGTGACTCCCAGTCACGACTCGTGACCAGCAAGAGGAAAGGGCAAGTCACGAAGCGTGACTCCCAGTCGCGACTCGTGACCAGCCAGAGAAGGGGGCCAGTCACTAGTTGTGATGCCAGTCACGACTCGTGACCGGCCAACCTTGTTGGTCACCCCCGTTTGGCCTATTTTCTGAAATTTTTCGGTTTTAACTCAAAAATGAATTTCGTATTTCTTCTGAATGGACTTATACTACTGTACGATTCATGTCATACTTTTATATGCTCTTATATGGCCTTTTCTATTTTGCCTTGTTCCCCAAGTGACTAGTTTTCTTAGAAAATGACTTTCAAATGCTTTTATGGCTTTTTCCCCTACTGTGTGCTATATTACCTTGCTTATATGAATGGTTATCCTAATTTACTTGTGAATAGCAATATGTTATGCATATCCTTGATCATATCCTCCTCTATGAATAACCTGCCATGCTTAAGAGTATATTGTATCATTCCACGATTAAGATTATGCGTTATCAATCATTGGCATAATATGATTCAACATGTGTTCCTGACATCCTTTAGTATATTGAGCACTGCTAAAATGTGATTGATTGAACTATTGCATGCTTCAGAATATGAATTGTATGAGGTATGATTGATAGTATGCTATGCCAAATTTATTTGAATAATATGGTTGATGTCTGAATGCATTATTATGCTTTAGCCTTTGAACTCAATGTGTTATGCTTAAATGTAATTTTGGATTATGCATGATTTATGCTTAGTTATCCTCACCTACCGCATGATTAGGATTTTTTATTGATAATCATTGGCATGGTAGTGCTTCCATACCTGATTTTGACATGCTTTAGAACATTGTTTAATGTTAAAGTATGTTGAGTGTATTATGTTTTGCAATAGGAATTGTATGATATATATGACCGACTTTATGAGCATATTTATATGTCTATCGTACTCTGGTTTTTGCATGATGTATATATATTTATGCGTTGTGCAATTCGAAACGTGAATTGTTTTATGCATGACCTGCGAGAGTCAGTCTAGTGGATAGTTAGGCATGCCTAATAGAGTCCCGTTAGCTGCAGCCCTTTGGACATTTGGACCCTGATCAGGTCCCCCATTTGGTTCCTCGCGAACCCTTTATGTGTGCGGATCCTCGCGATCCTTTTTAATGTGTTTGGATCTTGTTTAAGATCCCCCTCAGTGAAATGTTTTTATTGTGATAAAATAAAATGGTTTTCGATTCGTACCCATAAGGTACGCTTTGGCCGATTTGTACCCGTAAGGTACTATCAGTTCACTCGTTATCCACTATTGTGAGTCAGCAGGTGCTTTGTTGGGTTATTTTACTTTGGAATAACCATAAGAATATGACGCCCGTATCAGTATAGTAATGATTTGAAGAATCAATTTATATGTATATGAACGCATAATTGAGCTTCGGAATGTATGTCTGTATATTGTAAGCATGATTGGATACCTAACACCATTATCCGCACTTGTCATGTGCTGTGTTATAAGTTTCGGAATGCTTTGAATGTGATTCGACTAATGTACTCATGTATGTGACTCAAGCTTGGTTTTGTTATGTATATAAGCATGTGAACCGAAGCAGTTGTGGCTGTAAGTATGTAAGATTTAACTGTACTTTCTACTTGGTGATGATATGAATGTGATGTTATGTGATTATGTCTTCGGTCTCCGCTATTAGAGTGTTTTCGGCATGATATTTTACATATTAGAGTTGCGCAGCGGTTATGTGGTGGTTTGGATGTCATCTCTTGGATTTTGACTAGTGTGTGTATGGCATGTCAAGGTATGTTAGATGTAATTGTATCGCATTTGATTGGGTTGTCAGTTTATGCATGGGCCCTTGGTTATGACAATTGCATGTGTAAATCTCATGTGACTCTGCCCGGTAAGGTACTGTTATTTGATACCATTGTAGGTTTATGCATGTGATATTGTATGTAGTTCTGCGTGATGATACTTGTATCGTGTATTGTATTATGTCTGTTTTGGCATATACTTGATATAAGCATATGGTTATGGTTATGAGTTTTCGAATTAATGCTTTTACTATGCAAGCCTGATCATATATGTATTCTAAATGTTGCATTTGCCATTGTGAATGTGTTATGCCTTGGCGACCATTGTGAATGGTCGTCCATATTCTTGTGTGTTCTCCCCACTAAGCGTTTATCGCTTAGCACGGATTTCCTTTCCGTGCAGGTGGCAGGTTTTGGTTCGGTTCAAGTCGGGCATCTGCAAGGTCGGCCACGTAGGAGTTAGAAGTTTTGTATTTTGTTCAGCTTCTGTACTTCGGTTTTTGTATTTCTGTAGTATTTGTATATATGTAATTATATGTAAGAATCTTGAGATTACTTTTGGGAAATGTAAACGTTAGTATGTTAAATTATTCGTTTGTTTTATCATTCGCTTTATGCTTTCGCTTAGTGCCTGCGTGTGTGTGTGAGTTATTGCATGATCAGTCTGTGCTCGCAAGTTAAGACAAGTTTTTAATTAACCCGTATTTTTCGTATGTATGTTATGTATGAATGTATGCTTCCGCATCGTGCATGTGTATATCTGTGTGAGTGAGCGTCGGGTAGCGCGCCCGTCGGCGTCCTTCCAATGGGGGCGGCGATGGGGGTGTTACATTTATAACCATGATTTTTGGCATAAACTTTTATAACTTATAAGCAACTGTTTCAATAACACTTTGGACTGTTGTAGTGAATCCGCCGGACCACAGTACGGGTTACTACGTTCGGGTAAGGGGTGTTACAATAGCAAAGTGTATGAAGAGACGCATGTGTAGTTGGGAGTTTGAAAAGGGTAATTGAGTAAATGTAAAGTATGTGGTTTAGTGAATAAAGTTTATATGTTAAGCTTGAATTATTCATAGTAATGGATAGATAGGAATGCCTATAAAGGGTTAGAGTTTATAGCTGCCAGAGTGACACCGATTGTGTCTAGAGTTTGGTACCTTTTGGTATACAGATGTTGAGATTTAGGTCTCTAGATGTTTGAGACTTCAGTCTCTAGATGTTTGGTACTGCTTGTCAGTATCCAGAGTACTCGTATCCACCATCGATGTGAATTCAAGCTATTCTATTGAATGTTTATGATTGTACTAGAGATGGAATGAAGGCTATTATATGTTTATGTTTTTTTTAAAAGAAATGAAATGATATGTATATATGTATTTGAATATGTAATAGATGTGGTGATATGTTATCACTTATAGAATACGAAGTTTGTTAACTCTAGAGGTTATGTGTATGTTGGGATGAATGTAAATGATAAAGGCATGTTGATATCATGTTCATTGAAAGTGCTCATTAATGAATGATATCGTGTGTTTAGCGCTGGATATTGATATGCATATTGTGTGTTGTTTTGTGACTTCATTAGAAGTCTATTTACTGGCCACTAGGAGTTGAAACTTGGAGTTTCTTTTTGTCACGACATGAATTTTTTTGTATTGATCAGTGTAATGATAACGTAAAGAATATTTTGTATTTTAAGTGTAAACGTTTTAAAGGATATTTTTGTAATATAAAGAATGATTTTATTTTGTAATATAATTGACTAAAATTTGTATATGTATGTATGACATGTTTTGTTTTAATAATCATATTTGGTTAATTCATGTCTAAGTGATTTGTATAAGTATGGTCTCTGTATGTGTGTGCGCTCCTAGTATCTCTGGGGGGTATTGGGGCATCACAAAAATGAACAATAAACAAATATCTTATAATTTTAAGCAAGTTGCAAGGTAAACATATTGACATAATTTTAACGAGTACATTTTTAGGATATAAGTTGCATATTTGGTCATTACATTGCTTGCATTTTTCTTAAGTAAGTGGATAACGAGAAACTGAATAGGGCTACCCATAGGTAAAATACAAGTTAATTATATTTTTTTTTATCTATGTAACAGGGAGTGACCCAGTCGAATTCACCGATGACCCAAACGGGGTCCACAGGACGGAACAGGAGCTGCAGCAATCGGGGTCCCGATAGGCATGCCTATCTATCTATTACCCGGTTAACGTAGGCAATAAATTTTTTATTACGGATGATTCATATATCCATATTTTCATTTCATAAGAAATTCTTACTTTGTAAGCATATTTGGACATATTGCACATAACCATTTTACATAGTTATTATATTCAAATTCAATTTAATTTATGCATAACAGTACAAAAACTTAGTAAGTATCACCTAATAAAGCTATACACGAAGTATAATTAATTTGGTATAGTTTGGGAGTCATTTGATAGCAAAATTCATCAATAGATTCTGGAAACAGGAACCACGTGGTGGTAAGATAAACCTGCCTACCGTGTGGAAGGCAAAAATTCAGATACTATCAAATAGAATGCTTTCACATGGTGGTCAGGACATTCCTGTCTACCATGTGGGGTCAACAAAATTCTAAAATTATACAAGTCTGGGACATTCACACGGTGGTCAGGACATCTTAGCCACCGTGAGGGTCACCACACGGTGGGCAGAAAATCCTTAGCACCGTTTGGGTCAATGGATAACTAAGATTCTTCAAGTCTGGGCACGTTTACACGACTATTAGGATTCCCTGGCCACCGTGTGGCATGCCCAGATTTCATTTTACCAATTTGTTTTGCAACTCAAACCCCCACTTACCAAATTTAATCTAACAAACTCATATTTCACAATCATTTAGCCTTATATAAACCTCAATTAAACCTTTTACAATAATAATTCCATCAACCTCAATCATATACCAACTCAAAAGCCACAACACATTTCAATACATATATTCAATTACTCAAAATTATATATATAAAGAGAAAGAATCCCCAAACCTCAAAATTCATTTCTTATTCTATTCTTTCACTCCTTCAGTTGTCTCTCCTTCAATTTACCTAACAATTAATCATCAATATCACATAAACCATCATCCATAACTTTAGAAATTAAAGAGAAAGAAGATAAATACCCTTTTATACTTACCTTGATTAGATTAAATCCACACTTATAATTAATCTCTAGCTTGAATCATACCTTAAGCAAGTTTTAATTAACTTTTGGGTGACAAAATAGGTAGAGAAGGGCTGCCTTGTTTAAGGAGGTCGGCTGGTTGTCTTCTGTCCCTTGGCAGCTGACCTTCATGGCTTTATAAGCCATAAAGAGTAGTCTTCCTAACTCTAGAAATTAGTATGTGTTAAACTTTAATCGTATGTACTTCCCTTTTTTGCTATTTAGTCCAAAACTTCATCCTTTACACACATTTGACTTGCCACAAATTATAATTTACACATTAGCATGTTCAACTATTTAATTTTATTCAATTAGGCTCACATACTTACTTAACTCATTCAATTAATTCCTCATAAGCAAAAAATTACTAAATTAACCTCTGCAATTAAATTAATTTCTATTATATGCAAAACATATTAACTCAATTATTCTCATTTGCCTACAAATATGTCCAACTACGTCTAAAATGGCCAGGGTATAAATTGGGGCCTTACAATTTTCTCCCCCTTAAAAGAATTTCTTCCTCGAAATTCATACCTGCACTGAATAACTGTGGATACTGCACTCTCATTTTGCTTCAGATTCCTAAGTCGCTTCCTCTGTCCCATGGTGTTGCCAAATCACTTTCACTAATGGAATTTGCTCGTTCTAAAGTTGCCTTATTTCTTGAGCAAGGATGGCCTTTGGTTCTTCGTCATAGGAAAAATCCGATTGCACCTGTATATCCTAGGCTGGTAAAATATGAGACTCATATAAACGGTATCTTCGAAGCATGGATACATGAAATACATCAGGTAACTTAGCCAACTCTGGAGGAAGAGCCAGACGGTAAGCCACTAGACCAATTCTCTCAAGAATCTCATAAAGGCCGATAAACTGTAGGCTAAGCTTCCCTTTCTTTCTAAATCGGAGTACCTTCCACCACGGAGATACCTTTAAGAACACTTTATCCCCAATTTCATACTCGATATCCTTTCTTTTCAAATCCGCATATGATTTCTATCGATCACCAATAGCTTTTAACCGTTGCCGAATCACCCTAACATTCTATTTCGTGTTCCTTACGGTATCTGGTCCAATTATGTCATGCTCATCCAATTCAGTCCAACATACAGGAGTATTACATTTCCTGCCATATAATGCTTCATAGGGTGCTATGCCAATACTTGTTTGATAACTATGGTTATAGGCAAATTCCATCAGTGGAATATACATATCCCAACTACCCGAAAAATCTAGCACACATCCCCTCAACATGTCTTCCAGGATCTGTATTACTCTTTCTGACTGACCATCGGTTTGTGGGTGACATGCAGTGCTGAAATGGAGTTGAGTATCCAAGACTGACTGTAATTCCTTCCAAAATCTTGATGTAAATCGTGGATCTCGATCGGACACAATTGATGATGGAACATCGGGTAACTGAACAATCTCACTTACATATAGTTTAACCAAACAATCCATGGAATAATCAACCCAGGCTAGTAAGAAATGGGCTGACTTGGTAAGTCTGTCAACCACCACCCAAACCAAATTACATTTCTTTTGTGTGAGGGGAAGAGCAGCCACAAAATCCATAGTAATGTAATCCCATTTTCACTGTGAAATTGGAATGGGATTTAACAAACCAGATGGTACTTGATGTTCAGCCTTCACTTGTTGACAAGTTAAACCTTTAGACATATATTCAGCTATGTCTTTTCTCATCCCTGGCCACCAATAGAATTACTTCAAGTCCCGGTACATCTTGTTACCCCCAGGATGCATAGTGAAGATAGTATTATGAGCTTCTTGCAATAACTTCTTTTTCAAATCTTTGTTAGCTGGGACATATAATCTGTTCTTATAACATAAGCTTCCATCATTCATCACTGAATAGTCAGTCTTGTCCCCCTGCTTGATTGATTGTACAATTTGTTGCAACCTGGCATTATAGTTTTGGGCATTAACTATCAACTGCCTCAATTTAGGTTTAGCTTTTAATTGAGCTAACAATGCTCCATCGAGTGCAAGTCTCCATCTATTGTGCTGCAATGATAAAGCTGAAATTGTCTTCCTGCTCAAGGCATTTGCTACTGTAACACCCCTTACCTATATGTAAGAGAGCTCACTCGCACGGAGGAATGAGTGCCCTCATAGGTAACAGTTGTCACCCAATAGAATGATGCATGCATAAATAATAATAGAATCAGAAATATAAAATTTAATAATAACCATACATTCAGAAGAAGGTACATTTAAGCCCAAAGGGAACTTAACAAATCTTATTCATTGATACCAATATATATATATTATAGAACTCATTTATAATATCAAATTACATCAATATAGCTTGAGAGTTACCTATTACAAAAATGGTTACAAATTCGAAACTAAACATCAGGAACTTACAAAAAGACAAAAGAACTAACTAAGTCTCTAACAAAAGCCTCCTATTGTGTTGGCCTGGGTTGATGTGGATCGAACCTCCCAAAACTTGCACTGTTTCCACACCTGCATGGATGAAACACCTGTGCTAAGCGATAACGCTTAGTGGGGAAAACAAAAGATGCACGACCACTCACAGTGGATGCTAAGGCAATTCACATGCATATGGCATATACACATATATATATATAAGCATAACAAGCTTACAATTAATCTCATAAAGTATAAACATTTACATAACCTCATAATAACAATTCACATTATTATACATCCATATCAGATCCATAGACATGCCTGCAAACTTAGAGTAGTGGATAACGAGTGAACACATTAGTACCTGTGGGTACAACCAAAAGAAACTTCTTATATTTTAATTCAAAAACATTTTCACATTGAGGATCTTAATCAAGATCTAACTTATAAGAATCGCGAGGACCCAAATGGTGACCTGATCAGGGTCCAAAACACATTGGGGTTGTAGCTTATAGAACTCTATAGGCAGGCCTATTTATCCACTTTCTTGACGCTTGTAGGCTAGGCATTACTCAGTATATATCACATAATAAAGCATACAATAATAATTCATACCTTGAGATATACTATAAATCATATGCTTAAACATATAATGCACAAGTGAGAAACCATGCAAAAAGAATAAAATAAATAATAGTAGAAAATAGGGGAGGTCACGCTCGCAACACCCTGTTGCGCTCGCGATAGAGGCAAATCTTGCCCATTGTCGCACTCGCGACAGCCAACGTGCACGTGAAGGAAAAGCTTAAGGGCCTCCCGCGATAGTAGTCGCACCCGCGATAGAGGGCGGGTAGGCTCCTGTCGTGCTCGTGCACACGAAACGTATTTGCGACAGAGGCTTCTCGAAAAAAGCTCGATAATCGAGCTCTCTGTTGCACTCGCAACTGAGGTCACGCTCGCAATAGAGACACTCCTCGGCATAAGTCAGGATCACCGACTCTGTCGTGCTCGCGACAGAGTAGGGGTTTCCTGCTCCACTGCTGCCGACCTGCACAAAAACTTCAACCCAAACCATTCCAAATCATGCAAATGCGCACACAATCAATTACAAGCATCCAAATCATTTTACCCATGAAATGAACTAACTTATACACAATAAGGAAGGATCAAAATGACAAAAGAACCAATTTGAAATTTAGAATACACAAACCCAGAATTTTCCAAAAATACTTAGAAAAATCACTTCTACACATCCAATCTCTACACCCAAACCATAATTCCCCTTCAATTCATCACAACACACTTCAATAAAACACATATACACATTCTTATGCCCAATTTCCAGAAATCAACACAAAATACTAACAAAATCAAATCACACACAAAAACCATAATTTCCCAAACCTTATGCTCCTAAGCTCCACAAAATCAATTGGCTCCACTACCAGATGCTTTCTCCTTGTGACACCCCTTACCTATACGTAGGGAGTCTCATCCCTCGAAGAGGGTGAGGGACCCTAATAGATGAGGGTTGTCATGCAAGACCTCAATAAGGCAAATAATGTCACACCCCCATACCCCCGGTAAGGAATATCGAGGCGTCACGTGGCTCATACTTATACATATACATATATACACACTAGCGGGAACGATAATATTGAAAGATATTAATAAAATGGGCCAAACAAAAAGAAGCTCTGTAACTCTACTTATGACCAAAACTATATTCAAAGGTCTAATGAAACCCAAACAGAATTTCTCTAAAATTACTTTTTACACCCAAAACCATATGAAAACAATTTAACACAACCAAAACTCATACACCATGATTCAAAACATGATTGTAAACATGTATACATATATCGTGAGCTCACTACAGGCAATCAAAATAGATTCGCACGCGATCCCTACCTCTAGGAGTTGATCACGGCCCTCTACTCCGCTCCGATCTTCTCTTTGCCTTTATTGGGCCTCTTGTCCACAGCTTCTATACACAGACAATTCAAAATAACAAAGTTACTCTTCTCTCATACTTTAAATCAAAAACAGAAATAAGATAGAAGAAGAAAACCAATACTAACTAAATAGCATTACTTACCTTCTTAGGAGACCTAATCAAGCTCTACTAACCCCTCTCAAAGCTAATCCAAATGAATCACTCAAAACATGTTAAGAAGGAAGAAGAAAGAAAGGGCAAAACAAGTGAACGGCAGAAACTCAAGGAAAAGGAAAAAAAAAAGAAGAATAATGGCCAAGGCAAAGAAACCAACGGGAATAGAAAAGAGAGAGGCAATTGGTCAAAGCAAATCCAAGAATTAACTAGGTTATTAAATTCTATCTAACCCATTAATTACATGTTTATCTTCTCTTTAACTCTTAATTCCATTTTTTTAATTTATTTAGTCTTGCCACATGTCACATCCCTACACCGCCATGTGTCGCTCTCCTACAAAGTTACAAATTAAAAAGGCCAATTTAAATACCCTATAACCGGAGGGGTTCTGTCGCGCCCGCGACGCTTGTCGCGCTCGCGACAGGACTCACACACACAATACTAATCTTTCTTGAACAAAAATTCTGTCATTCTTCTAGGGCTATTTCAGGGTGTTACAAATCTCTCCCCCTTAAGAAATTTCGTCCTCGAAATTTCCCCCGATACTCGACAAATAACTCAAACTATATACTGCATAACTCAATACTGCATAAGTCAATAAGAGGACTTACTAGAAGATCCGATCAGTGCCTCTACATCTTTAGCAGTCATGGCAAATACACGTGGCTGATCCTCAGGGAAGGGCCTCTCGACTGTTTCCGATGGCGGTCTCTCAGCTCTATTTCTTCCTCTCCCACCTCTAACATTTCCAGAAGCATTGCCTTTGTCTTTACTTACTTGTGATGCCATACTCTCTCTTGTTTTAGGGCACTGAGCAAGGAGATGCTTCGTACTACCGCATCTGAAGCAAGCCCCGGTGAGCTTTCTACATTCGCCCCAGTGACGTCTATTACAGTGCTCACATTCTGGGGCCATACTCCCTCTACTAGTAGGCGGTCTCACACTTCCAACCGAAGTTGGTACTTGTACCGATGCTTGCCCATCTCTTCCTCTTTTTACTGCTCTAACTCCTCTACCAATATTCTCATCTTCTCTTGGAAATCTTCTTTTCTACTCTCTCTTTTGCTTTATCAACTCAGATTCCTCCATTTTCATCGCTGCCAACACCAATGGATAATAACCCACCGGTTGTAAAGCAACCATGGCAGCTAACGGTCCTCTTATGCTCTCTCTCAATCCATCTTCGAATTGTCTGCACTTGAAGTCATCCGTTAACATCCCTTTCGGTACATATTTACTCAAACGAGTAAACTCTTTATCATATTCCGCAACAGTCATATTCCTCTGCTTAAAAGTTACAAATTCTTTCCACTTGGCATCTCTATATGCGTTGGTTACAAACTTGTCCTTAAACTCTTGAACAAAGAAATCCCAGGTTAACTCCACGGGTCTCTGAGGATTCTGCAACACCAACTTCCACCAGTCATATGCTGCACCCTGTAGCAACGACACGGCACAAGCTACTCTTTGATTTTGAGGGCAACTGATTTCTTGCAAAATTCTTCCTGTCTTTTCTAACCAGAATTCTGCTATCTCGGATTGATCCAGGGATGTTCCATGGAATTCTTCAGCTCCTCTCTTTCTTATCAAATCTGTTGGAGCTTTAGGAGCTGTCAGTCTATCTAGGATCTGTACCAACCCTTGCATCAACTCCGGGTTGTCCTAAACAACTCTTGCTCTTTCCTCTCTATCTCTAGCTTGTACACGTGGATCCACTCGAATCGGGTTCACACTGCCCGAGGTCTCTCCAACGTTCTCACTCGGGTCGGACTCCATCTAACCCTACAAAATAGTATCTGCATTAGGCCACACTCTAAGCAAATTTATACATGTATTCTATTACTATTCTATACTCTATCATCTTATAGACCAGAAACTCAAACCTAGGCTTTGATACCACTAAATGTCACACCCCCATACCCCCGGTAAGGAATATCGGGGCGTCACGTGGCTCATACTTATACATATACATATATACACACTAGCGGGAACGATAATATTGAAAGATATTAATAAAATGGGCCAAACAAAAAGAAGCTCTGTAACTCTACTTATGACAAAAACTATATTCAAAGGTCTAATGAAACCCAAACAGAATTTCTCTAAAATCACTTTTTACACCCAAAACCATATGAAAACAATTTAACACAACCAAAACTCATACACCATGATTCAAAACATGATTGTAAACATGTATACATATATCGTGAGCTCACTACAGGCAATCAAAATAGATTCGCACGCGATCCCTACCTCTAGGAGTTGATCACGGCCCTCTACTCCGCTCCGATCTTCTCTTTGCCTTTATTGGGCCTCTTGTCCACAGCTTCTATACACAGACAATTCAAAATAACAAAGTTACTCTTCTCTCTTACTTTAAATCAAAAACAGAAATAAGATAGAAGAAGAAAACCAATACTAACTAAATAGCATTACTTACCTTCTTAGGAGACCTAATCAAGCTCTACTAACCCCTCTCAAAGCTAATCCAAATGAATCACTCAAAACATGTTAAGAAGGAAGAAGAAAGAAAGGGCAAAACAAGTGAACGGCAGAAACTCAAGGAAAAGGAAAAAAAAAAGAAGAATAATGGCCAAGGCAAAGAAACCAACGGGAATAGAAAAGAGAGAGGCAATTGGTCAAAGCAAATCCAAGAATTAACTAGGTTATTAAATGCTATCTAACCCATTAATTACATGTTTATCTTCTCTTTAACTCTTAATTCCATTTTTTTAATTTATTTAGTCTTGCCACATGTCACATCCCTACACCGCCATGTGTCGCTCTCCTACAAAGTTACAAATTAAAAAGGCCAATTTAAATACCCTATCACCGGAGGGGTTCTGTCGCGCCCGCGACGCTTGTCGTGCTCGCGACAGGACTCACACACACAATACTAATCTTTCTTGAACAAAAAATCTTTCATTCTTCTAGGGCTATTTCGGGGTGTTACAAATAAAGTTACAAATCATACATTCAAAACGAGTACAATAAAATTCTTAAAATAAAGGACGGAGGTTGAAACAAAAGTAAGATATTTTATTAATTTACATAATAGGCTTTACATGTCAAAATACCAAAGTGCCTTAGCACAGAAGATCATATACATATCTGAAATCAAAACCGCATTACAAAAGTAGAGTTTACATCAAGAGTCATCATTACAAAAATGTATAAACTAATACATAGACAAAAAGTACAATTTTGTACTACAAAATCTCTCTCTCCTAGTTGTGTTGGCCCTGCTGAAATGGATCACCCTGCCTAAAAACTTCAACAACTTCCACACCTGCATGGATGAAACACCCATGCTAAGCGAATACGCTTAGTGGGGAAACCACAATGAAAAACAACCACTCACAGTGGACGTCAAAACAAATCACATATATATGGCACACACTGAAAATCAATTCTTAATAAATAATTCATCATACTCAAGATGTCAATATCATTAAACATACCATCATTCATACTGAACTGAATTATAACACATAAATACAATAAACCTGCTTATTCAAATTAGTGGATAGCGAGTAATGCATATTCATTCAAAATGCATGGATACCCGAGGGTATCAAAATTATTCTTTTCTTTTTATTTCAAACATTTTCGCATGGAATCTTAAACAAGATTCAAGTTTAAAAGGGATCACGAGGATC
The DNA here is from genome assembly GCA_947683425.1 of Excoecaria cochinchinensis. Taxonomy (NCBI): domain Eukaryota; kingdom Viridiplantae; phylum Streptophyta; class Magnoliopsida; order Malpighiales; family Euphorbiaceae; genus Excoecaria; species Excoecaria cochinchinensis. The sequence goes on along the minus strand of CANTUQ010000177.1, from coordinate 214,328 downwards.
CAAACAGGGACCTGATCAGGGTCCAGAACGCATACGCATGGCTGTAGCTATCTGAACTCTGTAGGCATGCCTATTTATCCACTTATTGACTCTCGCAGGGCATGCATGATTCATCAAATCACATTCATATAGCTCATAAAATTGTCTATGCATAATTCTAAAAGCATCACAAGTTCGGAAAATAAATATCGAAGCATAAAAGAAAACTCAAAATGAAGCCAGGAGGTGTCGCGCTCGCGACAGAGGCTAAACTTGCCCCATGTCGCAATCGCAGCAGTCCTCGCGCTCTTGCAGAGACAGAAGCATATCTCACTGTTGCGTCGCGATGTTTATCGCGCTTGCAACAGTGAGTGGCAAGTAATTGCTGTCGCGCTCCCGCGTAGACGCGCGCTCATGATAGGGGACAGTCCATTCCTCTCGGTAGCTGAGTGCTCTGTCTCGCTCGCGACAGAGATCTCTCGCTGCGGCCACTCGGCAGGCCAACGCTCGGCTGCGCGCAAAGGCTGAAGTCACTGAGCTCTATCGCGACCTCGCGACATTCTCACACTCGCGATAGAGTCGTGATTTCCAACTCTTACGCCAAAATCTGTAGAAATTCATGTTCCCAAAATCACTCAAACCTCCAAATGACTTCAAAACTCAATACCACACAAATTAATCATTCATAACATCTTAAACAACCTAAAACCCAACTTAAAATCCAATTATCATCATCAAATCATACAATTTACAAGATCAAATTCCAGAATTCACTAAACCGGCATTTTCTCTTAGTAATTCATACAAACTCATGCTTGGGTTCAATTCTATACAATTTATGCATCTCAACTCAAAATAATCAACTCCCATGTCATTTAGATATAAATCCACACAATATATCTCATTAATATCAATAATCTAAACAAAAGCACAACAATCACACAAGAATACACAAAAGTGACAAACGTTCCCAAACCTTAAATTCTTGAACTCTAATCACAGGCTCCGCTTCCACTTGCTATTTCCTTGCCCTTAGGCTCTCTAGGAGGGATCTTTGAGCAAAACACCCATCAAAACAAACTTTAAAAGTCTAACCCCAAAATACCAAATTAACCAAATTAAAAAGGAAAGAGAGGATGAGGAAGAACAATTTGCTATCACTTACCCAAATCAACTTAGGACTACCCAAGACTCTCCAAAAATTCCAGTAAAAGGGAACGATTGCAAGAAAATAAAGAAGAAAGGAAGAACCAGATGAAGAATGGGGTGAGGAAGAAGGAAGAAATGGGAAAAAGAAAGAAGGAGAACAACTGTCTTCTCTCTCCTCTCTCCACACTATATATATCTCCCTCACATGCCGCATGGCAACCTCCTATTAGAAGAACTTCCTCATAACATGCCCAATGTGACGCCCGTTACCTAATGACAGATTAGCTCAGCTAATCTGAGTTAGAGAAGGCCGCACACACACAACAGAACGCATGCTTAACCTGAATAGAAAAAAAAAATCATCGCATATTATCTTATCTCATGCATCACATGCCAAGCTATTTATATGACATACATCCAAAAGAGGGGTTACATTCCAGATTATACATTATTACATGTCTTTACATATTCTTTACACATTTTAACCGTACAAAAAGCTTATACAAAAATCCCAAAATAACAACCCCCAAGCCTATGCTATTCACTTCCTATTGTTGACCGTACCAAAATGCGGGGGACGTCCTTCAGTCACCTCTCGTTCGTACCTGCACAGATTAGAGTAAATCCATGCTAAGCGATAACGCTTAGTGGGGAACTCATATAGCAAACAACTTATCACGCATCAGAGATATCATGCATTGCACATTAGTAGACATGCCAGAACAATCATTATTAAAGCATGAACCATTTCAGGCATAGTTTTGTCCATTACTATATTCAATCATAAAGCATCAATCACTTATTCACATGTCTGTACTTTCTTGTATCATAGTCACTTCTGTTTATTATTTAATTAACTGATTAGCCGATTAGCCTATTAGCCTTCTTGCCAGCAACTCAATGACGCGGATAACGGGTATCGCATTGGTACCTCTCAGGTACCAGTAGTCTCATCGAGACTACTTTACACATTAGTACCTTCTGGTACTTCACATCACATTAGTACCTTCTGGTACTTCACATTATTCCACATATAATAAAATCCAGCAAGGATTATTCGCATTGTGATTCCCATGGAATCAGACACATTTAACGCATGGGGCTGCAGCACTTGACCCTATAGGCATGCCTAACTATCCACTACTTGACTCGCAGGCTTAAGTTATTAACAAATTATTCAATTCACTTTTCACTTTACACATTTGCATTAGCACACAGCTAACATTTCACTTGCATATTCCGTATGCTTTTTAATTCAATCTTCACATTTAATATTCACATAACTGATCATATTCAGAAATCATCATGTTTGTATGCATTTCTAGATCACTTAACACACATACAATACTTACTCATGTTGTCTTTTATTTCAGCTCAAAGCCTTGCCATTTGAATGGCCAAACACATTAGGATCATATTGCCAAAACAGGGTGGGTCACGGTCACAATGAATTCCATTGTCACCGTGACATATTAAAGTCCAAAACAGAATGCAAACTGGGGGCATGTCACGGTCACAATCAATTTCATTGTCACCGTGACATGTTCCCAACTCTCGGCAGAATGCAACTTGAGGGTATGTCACAGTCACAATGAATCTCATTGTCACCGTGATATATTCTCACTTTGGAAAACAGAATGCCTTCCTGGGTACCTCACGGTCACAATGAATCTCATTGTCACCGTGACATACCAAAATCTACTAGGCAGAATTGACCTCAAGCATACCTCACGGTCACAATGGATTTCATTGTCACCGTGACCTACGCAAAAACACCGTAACGTGGTTATGTTTTCAGTCCATTTCTTCCTTCTCATTAAGACTTCAGATCTCATTCTCACTTTTGGCAATCAACCCAAATACATCAACCACATGATCAATTAGCACATACCTCATTTTACCTTCTTATTTGGCACTCATCTTTAGCACAAGTTATAATCAATTTCACCTCACACATAGCATACATGCTCTCAAGCAATTCATTCACTAAACACATTATCACATACACATACAGCTCATATCAATGGCCCTATTTAGCCAACACAAATCATTCAATTTCACACATTTAGGGTTTGTTCCCAAACCTCGTCTCCTTAGCTCCTAATTTCGACGGACGCTCGGCTCGCCGATTACAGCCTTTCCCTTATCTCTTTTCACTTCTTCAGCTAACAAAACAATACAGATGCTCAAGCTCAAACTCAAACCAATAATATCCCATCCAAACCAGCTCAACCAAGAAGAAAGAGTAGAAGATGAGAATATGCACTTATTCACTTACCTCTTAGGTTTAACCCTTAATTCTTGAGCAACTTAACATCAATATGCTTACACTTCTTTAACACTCACTCCCACGCAAGAAAGAAAAGAGAAGAACACAGAAAATTGCTAGATTACACAAATGAAACTCTTCCCTTCCCTTAACTCCCTCTTGCATGCAAAGGTGTAGGTGGCATCCTCTCAAGAAGCCACACGGAAACCACTTCCTCAAATCTGCCTCCATTTTCCATTAAATCAAGTTATTTTATTCTTAATTAATCCTTCATTAAACTAGCTAATCAACCTTTAACTCATGCTTAGTATTCATTCATAATTACCATTTAAACCCTTAACAATACTTCTTTCTTTCAATTAAATCCTGCCTTCATTCAATTTAGTCCCAAAACTCACATGCAATCACACACACATGCCAAAATAGATTAATCCTTTTAGGGTACAAGTCCGGCCATGACAACTCTCCCCTCCTTAAAGAATTTCATCCTCGAAATTCATACCTAAGTGGAACAGTTGTGGATGCTGCTCTCGCATAGCCGCTTCTGGTTCCCAGGTTGCCTCTTCAACACCATGGTGTTGCCAGAGCACTTTCACAAGTGGTATCTGCTTATTCCGAAGTTGCCTTACTTCTCTTACTAAAATCACTATTGACTTCTCATCATAGGTGAAATCAGGCTGCACTTCCACTTCGTGTATAGGTAACACATGGGAATCATCTGACCTATATCTCCTCAACATGGACACATGAAACACATCATGTAGCTTAGCCAAAGCCGGAGGCATAGCCAATCGATAAGCTACTAAACCTACTCTTTCAAGCACTTCATATGGCCCAATAAATCTTGTACTCAACTTCCCCTTTTTACCAAATCGTAGTACCTTCCTCCAAGGAGACACTTTCAGAAACACTTTATCGCCTACACTGAATTCAATGTCCCTTCTTTTCAAATCAGCATACGACTTCTGTCTATCACTTGTTGCTTTCAATCTTTGCTGTATTATCTTAGCTTTCTCTTCTGAATCATGAACCAAATCTGGCCCTATGACTCTGCTCTCGTTCAACTCTGTCCAACAAATCGGTGAACGACATTTCCTTCCATACAGCACTTCATACGGTGTCGTACCAATACTGGTCTAATAACTGTTGTTATAAGCAAATTCCATAAGTGGAAGATACTTATCCCAACTCTTAGAGAAATCCAAAACACATGCTCGCATCAAATCTTCCAAAACCTGAATAATTCTTTCCGATTGTCCATCGGTTTATGGATGGAAAGCAGTACTGAAGTTCAATTTTATACCCAAAGCCGCTTGCAAGCTCCTCCAAAACTTAGAAGTGAATCTGGGATCTCTATCAGAAACAATAGACAAAGGTATCCCACGCAATCGGACAATTTCTCTTACATACAATTCAGACAACTTTTCCATAGAATAATCCATCCGAACTGGTATAAAGTGAGCTGATTTCGAAAACCTGTCCACAATAACCCATACTGTGTCTTGTTGTCTTGAGATCAGAGGCAATCCAGTAACAAAATTCATCGTGATATTATCCCATTTCCATTGTGGAATAGGGAGTGGATGCAACATCCCTTGAGGCACTTGATGCTCCGCTTTGACTTGTTGACAGACAAGGCACTTAGACACATATTCCACTACATCCTTCTTCATCCCAGGCCACCAATACACCCGTTTCATATCTTGATACATCTTATTTCCACCTGGATGCATAGTGAAAATTGTATTATGAGCCTCATGCATCAATTTCTTCTTTAATTCTTTATCGGTTGCCACACACGTTCTATTCTTATATAGTAGTACTCCTTCCTCATTCACTGAATAGTCAGTCTTGTCTAAATCACCAATTGACTGCAGAACTTGTTGCAACCTCACATCAGTTCTCTGAGCAGCTATTATCTCATCTCTCAAGACCGGTCTCGCTTTCAACTGTGCTAATAAAGCTCCGTCTGCAGAAAACCTCCATTCAATTAACTGTAATGCTGAAATTGATTTCCTACTCAAAGCATCGGCCACTACATTAGCTTTTCCCGGGTGATAGTCTACAATACAATCATAATCCTTAAATAATTCTAGCCATCTTCGCTGTCTCAGGTTCAATTCCTTCTATGTAAGCAGGTATTTCAAACTCTTGTGATCGGTGTAAATTCTACACTTCTCACCATACAAGTAATGTCGCCAAATCTTTAGAGCAAACACTACTGCTGCCAATTCCAAGTCATGAGTCGGATAGTTCTGTTCGTGCGGTTTCAATTGCCTTGACGCATATGCTATCACCTTCCCTTCTTGCATCAATACACAACCCAATCCGACACCTGAAGCATCGGTATACAATACATACTCTTTACCAGTCATAGGCTGTGTAAGAATCGGTGCTTCTACTAACATCTTCCTCAACTGATCGAAACTCGCTTGACATCTTTCAGACCACTCATATCTCACTCCTTTACGTAGCAATCTTGTCAACGGTGAAGCTATTACTGAAAATCCTTTCACAAACCTTCTGTAGTATCCAGCCAACCCTAAGAAACTGCGAACCTCCAGTACATTCTTAGGCGGTTTCCAATTCACAATTGCTTCTATCTTAGTCGGATCCACTTTAATCCCTTCAGATGAGATCACATGACCTAGAAATGATACCTCTTTGAGCCAGAACTCACACTTACTTAATTTGGCATATAGTTGATGTTCTTGCAAAGTTCGAAGTATAACTCTCAAATGCTGTTCATGTTTCTTCTCATTTCTTGAATAAACCAGAATGTCGTCTATGAACACTACCACAAACTAATCCAAGTACGGTCTGAACACCCGATTCATTAAATCCATAAATGCAGCTGGCGCATTGGTTAACCCGAATGGCATTACCAGAAACTCATAATGCCCATAACGAGTTCTAAATGCAGTCTTAGGTACATCTTCTTTCTTTACTTGCAACTGATAATAGCCTGAACGTAAGTCAATTTTTGAGAATACACCTGCTTCTCTTAACTGATCAAACAAGTCTTCAATCCGAGGTAAAGGATATCGATTCTTTACTGTCACTTTATTCAACTGTCGATAATCAATGCATATTCATTGTACCATCTTTCTTCTTAACAAATAACACTGGTGCTCCCCAAAGAGAAACACTAGGTCTAATAAAACCCCTATTTAATAATTCTTGCAACTGTTCCTTCAACTCCTTCAATTCAGTTGGAGCCATTCTATACGGTGCCTTAGATACGGGTACAGTTCCTGGTGCCACATCAATCGATAACTCAACTTCTCTTATCGGTGGTACACCGCTCAGTTCTTCAGGAAACACGTCAGAAAACTCTCGGACTATTGGTATTTCTTGCATCTTTACATGTTCTCTCTTACTGTCCAACACCAGAGCTAGATAAACTTCACATCCTTTTCTCATACATTAACAGGCTTGCATGGCAGATATCACATTTACAAGAGGATTAGTGCAGACTCCTCTCACTGTCGCTCTGTTCCCCTTACCATCACTGAGCACAACCAATTTCTTCTTACACTTAACATCTGCATCATACGTAGTTAACCAATCCATACCAAGAATCAAATCAAACTCATCAAACGGTAGTTCAATCAAATCCGCTGGAAACACACTACCTTGAACTTCTAATGCACAGTTTCTATACACTCTGTTCACATTAACATTACCTCCCAAAGGGCTAGACACACATATATCATATTTTAAACATTCAACTTTAGGCATCTTTTCACATATCTTTTTATCACACACATATGAATGAGTTGAGCCAGGATCAATAAGTGCAAACATTTCCACACCACAAAGTAGAATAGTACCTGCTATCACTTCAGGCGCATCCTGATCCTCTCGTGCCCTCATAGCATAAGCCCGCACTGGAGCCGCATCAGGTCTATCCACAATCTCAGAATCGACTGCACCCCTGGACTGGCTACCTCTGCCACGTCCTCTTCCTCTTCCTCTATTAGTAGAAGGTACATTTGAACCACCTCTGCTCTGCTCTTATTGATTTCCTGACATCTCATAAGTATTCGGGCAATTAGCAAGGAAATGCTCAGTGCTTCCACATCTAAAACAAGCACCCGTCACTCTCCAGCATTCTCCTCTATGCCTCTTACCACAATGAGGACACTCATGAACCTCACTTTTGTTACCAGATGTTCCTCTTCTCGAACCAGATGCTGAGGGAACGCCACGCTTCTTACCTCTCGCTGCAGAACTGAACCCTGATTCCGCCGGTGATGCCACATGAGAATCTCATGATCTTTTCCCCGTCTGGGAACCACCTCTACTTGCATTCTTCCTTTGTCTCCATTCTCTTTGAGCTCCCAAAGTCCTTTCAGCTCTCAAAGCTGCTTGAACAATACGATAATAACTTATATTCTACTCCGTTGTTAGAGAAATCAGTAATGCTTTAATTTCCTCAATCAACCCTTCCTCAAATTGTTGACATCGCAACACATCAGTCAAAACACCTTTTGGCGCATACTTGCTTAAGCAACAGAATTCTGCTTCATATTCTGCCACTGTCATGGTTTTCTGCCTCAAACTCAGAAACTTCTTCCAGTTTGCCTCTCGATGTGCTTTAGTAATATACTTGTTCTTGAATTCTTTTTCAAAGAACTCCCAGTTTAATGGTTCAGGAAGCATCGGATTTTGCAGGGCCAACTTCCACCAATCATATGCAGGACCTTGGAGTAATGACTCCACACATTCAACCCACTGATCTGGAGGACATCGAATCTCCTTAAGAATCCTTTCCACCTTCTCAATCCAGTACTCTGCTTTTTCTGACTCATCTAACCTTGTTCCATGAAATTCCTCCAAACCATGCTTTCTCAAAGATTCTATTGGGGCTCTTAGCGCCATCATACGTTCCATTACTCTTGCCATGTCTTGTGTCATTTTCATCATAGCTTCCATAGGCCCAAACGGAATCTCATTCCCATAGCCAACCGATCTAGACTGCCCAGACCCTGTCACCTCAGCTTCACGAGGATTCACACTTTCGGCAGATTCCTCACCGGTATGCCTTCCAGAATCTATCTTACTACACAGATTAAACAAGGACTTCCGCATTAGGTCAACAAACTATACACATCTTATCTACCCAATTCCCAGAAAAGACTCAACCTAGGCTCTGATACCACAACTTGTGACGCCCGTTCCCTAATGACATATTAGCTCAGCTAATCTTAGTTAGAGAAGGCCGCACACACACAACAGAACGCATGCTTAACCTGAATTGAAAAAAAAAATCATCGCATATTATCTTATCTCATGCATCACATGCCAAGCTATTTATATGACATACATCCAAAAAAGGGGTTACATTCCAGATTATACATTATTACATGTCTTTACATATTCTTTACACATTTTAACCGTACAAAAAGCTTATACAAAAATCCCAAAATAACAACCCCCAAGCCTATGCTATTCACTTCCTATTGTTGACCGTACCAAAATGCGGGGGACGTCCTTCAGTCACCTCTCGTCCGTACCTGCACGGATTAGAGTAAATCCATGCTAAGCGATAACGCTTAGTGGGGAACTCATATAGCAAACAACTTATCACGCATCAGAGATATCATGCATTGCACATTAGTAGACATGCCAGAACAATCATTATTAAAGCATGAACCATTTCAGGCATAGTTTTGTCCATTACTATATTCAATCATAAAGCATCAATCACTTATTCACATGTCTGTACTTTCTTGTATCATAGTCACTTTTGTTTATTATTTAATTAACTGATTAGTCGATTAGCCTATTAGCCTTCTTGCCAGCAACTCAATGACGCGGATAACGGGTATCGCATCGGTACCTCTCAGGTACCAGTAGTCTCATCGAGACTACTTTACACATTAGTACCTTCTGGTACTTCACATCACATTAGTAGCTTCTGGTACTTCACATTATTCCACATATAATAAAATCCAGCAAGGATTATTCGCATTGTGATTCCCATGGAATCAGACACATTTAACGCATGGGGCTGCAGCACTTGACCCTATAGGCATGCCTAACTATCCACTACTTGACTCGCAGGCTTAAGTTATTAACAAATTATTCAATTCACTTTTCACTTTACACATTTGCATTAGCACATAGCTAACATTTCACTTGCATATTCCGTATGCTTTCTAATTCAATCTTCACATTTAATATTCACATAACTGATCATATTCAGAAATCATCATGTTTGTATGCATTTCTAGATCACTTAACACACATACAATACTTACTCATGTTGTCTTTTATTTCAACTCAAAGCCTTGCCATTTGAATGGCCAAACACATTAGGATCATATTGCCAAAAAAGGGTGGGTCACGGTCACAATGAATTCCATTGTCACCGTGACATATTGAAGTCCAAAACAGAATGCAAACTGGGGGCATGTCACGGTCACAATCAATTTCATGGTCACCGTGACATGTTCCCAACTCTCGGCAGAATGCAACTTGAGGGTATGTCACGTTCACAATGAATCTCATTGTCACCGTGACATATTCTCACTTTGCAAAACAGAATGCCTTCCTGGGTACCTCACGGTCACAATGAATCTCATTGTAACCGTGACATACCAAAATCTACTAGGCAGAATTGACCTCAAGCATACCTCACGGTCACAATGGATTTCATTGTCACCGTGACCTACGCAAAAACACCATAACGTGGTTATGTTTTCAGTCCATTTCTTCCTTCTCATTAAGACTTCAGATCTCATTCTCACTTTTGGCAATCAACCCAAATACATCAACCACATGATCAATTAGCACATACCTCATTTTCCCTTCTTATTTGGCACTCATCTTTAGCACAAGTTATAATAAATTTCACCTCACACATAGCATACATGCTCTCAAGCAATTCATTCACTAAACACATTATCACATACACATACAGCTCATATCAATGGCCCTATTTAGCCAACACAAATCATTCAATTTCACACATTTAGGGTTTGTTCCCAAACCTCGTCTCCTTAGCTCCTAATTTCGACGGACGCTCGGCTCGCCGATTACAGCCTTTCCCTTATCTCTTTTCACTTCTTCAGCTAACAAAACAACACAGATGCTCAAGCTCAAACTCAAACCAATAATATCCCATCCAAACCAGCTCAACCAAGAAGAAAGAGTAGAAGATGAGAATATGCACTTATTCACTTACCTCTTAGGTTTAACCCTTAATTCTTGAGCAACTTAACATCAATATGCTTACACTTCTTTAACACTCACTCCCACACAAGAAAGAAAAGAGAAGAACACAGAAAATTGCTAGATTACATAAATGAAACTCTTCCCTTCCCTTAACTCCCTCTTGCATGCAAAGGTGTAGGTGGCATCCTCTCAAGAAGCCACACGGAAACCACTTCCTCAAATCTACCTCCACTTTCCATTAAATCAAGTTATTTTATTCTTAATTAATCCTTCATTAAACTAGCTAATCAGCCTTTAACTCTTGCTTAGTATTCATTCATAATTACCATTTAAACCCTTAACAATACTTCTTTCTTTCAATTAAATCCTGCCTTCATTTAATTTAGTCCCAAAACTCACATGCAATCACACACACATGCCAAAATAGATTAATCCTTTTAGGGTACAAGTCCGGCCATGACACCCAACCACCATCCTCTCATATACACCAAAAACCAATCTTACTAAAACACACCCTTACTCCCCAACACACACTCACACCCAAGCAAATCCCAAAATACACAATACTATAATTTAAACCATACAAATACACAAAAATTATCCATGCCAAAATTATACATATAAACACACACACACACACACACACAAGGCTCAATCTACTAGGGTGGGAATGGGGCATTACAATACTCCCCTCCTTAACAGAATTTCATCCTCGAAATTCTTACCTACTCCAAAGAACTGAGGATGCTGCTCTCTCATAACCTCTTCCGGTTCCCAAGTTGCCTCTTCGATTCCATGATTCTTCCAGAGTACTTTAACCAAAGGGATTTGCTTATTGCGAAGTTGTCTGATCTCCCTAGCAAAAATTTCCTTCGGTTCTTCATCAAATGAGAAATCTGGCTGAAACTGAATATTTTGCAGTTGTAACACATGAGACATATCGGATTGGTAGCGGCGGAGCATAGACACGTAAAAATCATCATGTAATTTAGCTATCTTTACTAGCAACGCTAGCCGATACGCTACCGAGCCAATCCTTTCCAGGATCTCATAAGGTCCAATAAACCGAGGTCTCAATTTCCCTTTCTTACCAAACCGAAGAACTTTTTGCCAAGGCGATACTTTCAAGAATACCTTGTCGCCAATCTCATATCGAATGTCCCTTCGCTTCAAATCAACATAAGATCGTTGTCTGTCTTTAGCTGCCTTCAAATTCCGTTGCACCACTCTAACCTTTTCTTTCGTGTCTCTAATCAACTCCGGATGCACAACAGACCTTTTTGATAACTCATTCCAACACACTAGAGTTCTGCATTTTCGTCCATAGAGAGCTTTATAGGGAGCCATTCCAATACTTACCTGATAACGGTTATTATACGCAAACTTCATTAAAGGCACATACTTATCCCAACTACCTGAGAACTCCAAAGCACAATCCCGAAGCATATCTTCAATAACCTGGATAACCCTCTCTAATTGACCATCGGTCTGAGGGTGAAATACAGTGCTGAAATTTAACCCAAGTACCCAAAGCCAACTGTAATTCCTTCCAAAACTTTGACATAAATCTCGGATCCCGATCAGACACAATAGAGATTGGGACTCCATAAAGCCTTACTATCTCATTCACATAGATCTTTGCTAACTTGTCCATGGAGTAATCTAGCCGAACTGGCAAGAAGTGTGCTGACTTCGATAATCGGTCGACTATCACCCACACTGAATCACGCTTGCGTTGTGTCAATGGCAAACCAACTACAAAGTCCATCGTAACATCATCTCACTTCCATTGAGGAATGGGTAAGGGAAGCAACAATCCTATTGGAACTTGATGCTCAGCTTTCACTTGCTGACACACCAGACACTTCGAAATAAACTCCAATATGTCCTTTTTCATAGTCGGCCACCAGTAAAACTACTTCAGGTCTCTGTACATTTTATTTCCTCCTGGATGCATCGTGAAAACCGATGAATGAGCTTCTTGTAAAAGCCTTCTCTTTACATCACTCATATTAGGCACACATAACCGATTCCTAAATCTGAGCACTCCATCACAATCTACAAAAAATTCAGTCTGTTTACCGTCTCTTACCATATCAAAATCTTGTTGCAATATAGGGTCACTCAACTGTGCATCCACTATCAATTGCCTCAAGCTTGGTCTAACATTCAATCGAGCAATTAGTGCTCCTTCCGAATCAAATCTCCACCTTCCTCTACTCAGAGACAGAGCTGAAACTGATTTCCTGCTTAGAACATCTGCCACTACATTTGCCTTGCCCGGATGGTAATTAATAATACAGTCGTAATCTTTAAATAACTCCAACTATCTTCGTTGCCTCAAATTCAATTCTTTCTAAGTTAGTAGATATTTCAGACTCTTGTAATCTATGAAGATCCTGCAAGTTTCTCTGTACAAATAATGTTGCCAGACTTTAAGAGCAAACACTACTGCTGCTAACTCCAAGTCATGTGTTGGATAGTGCTGTTCATGAGGCTTCAACTGCTTGGAAGCATAGGCGATCACCTTGCCGTTCTGCATCAGAACACAGCCCAATCCTATACCAGAGGCATCACTGTACATAGTATACTCTTTACCCAAAATGGGTTGAGTAGGAGCCTTAATCAACATATCCTTCAACTGCTCAAAACTTGCTTGGCACCTATCAGACCAATTAAACTTAACCTCTTTTTGGAGAAGCCGAGTTAGAGGCGAAGTTATCACTAAAAATCCCTTAACAAACCATCTATAATAACCGGCTAAACCAAGAAAACTCCTCACTTCTAGCACAGACTTAGGTGGCAACCAGTTCACAATAGCTTCAACTTTGGATGGGTAAACCCGAATACCTTCAGCTGAAACCACATGCCCAAGGAATGTTACCTTTTTTAACCAAAATTCACACTTACTAAGCTTGGCATACAACTGATGGTCCCTCAACACTTGCAATACCAACCTCAGATGTTTCTCATGTTCTTTTTCATCCTTGGAATAAACCAGGATGTCGTCGATGAACACTACAACAAAACGATCCAAATACTATCTGAATACCCTGTTCATTAAATCCATGAAAGCTGCGGTCGCGTTAGTCAATCCAAATGGAATTACTAAAAATTCATAGTGACCGTAACGTGTCCGAAAAGCTATCTTCGCAACATCCGCATCGTTAACTCTAAACTGATAGTAACCAAATCTCAAGTCTATCTTCGAAAACACTCCAGCTCCTCTTAACCGATCAAAAAGATCCTCGATCCGTGGCAACGGATACTGTTTCTTTACCATGACCTTGTTTATCTATCGGTAGTCAATACACATTCTTAAGGTACCGTCCTTTTTCTTGACAAACATAACCGGAGCACCCCAAGGTGACATGCTCGGTCGAATGAAACCCTTATCCAAAAGCTCTTGCAACTGACTTTTTAACTCTTTCAATTCCACTGGAGCCATCCGATACGGAGACTTAGAAATCGGAGCTGCATCCGGCACATTATCTATCGATAGTTCTACTTCTCTCTCTAGTGGCAAACTCGATAATTTTTCTAGAAACACATCCACAAATTCTCTTGCTACCGGAATATCTTGTATCTTTACTTGCCCTCGTCAGGAATCCAAAATTAAAGCTAAATATGCTTCACATCCCTTCCTCATAAATCGCTTTACCTTCATAGCCGAAATTACATTGTGCAGCGAGTTACTTCCCAAACCTCTTACAACCACAGGTATCTGATCCCTGTCTTTGAGCACAACCATTTTCCTCTGACAATCAACTATAGCTCGGTACTTAGACAACCAATCCATACCCAGAATTAGGTCAAACTCATGAAATGGTAGACTAATCAGACAAGCTAGAAATTCCTTACCTCGTACCATCAAAGGACAATCCCGATTTACCTTAACACATTGCCCTAACGGACTAGTCACGCATATCTCATAATCCAATTTATCCTCATTAGACAATTCATCACACAACTTATCGGAACACAAATAAGAATGAGTAGAACCTAGGTCTATCAAAGCATGCATTTCAATGCTAAAAAGTAAAAACTTACCAGTTATTACTTCTGGAGTATGCTGGTCGTCACGAGCTCTCATTGCGTATGCTCTTGCGGCCACTGGCACTGGATGATCAACTATCTCAGAGGGTTCGCTTTCCCGAGGCCGTCCACCACGACCCCGTCCTCTACCTCTAGCACGACTACCCTGAGGAACATTTGACCCTGCTCGACTGGCCTCTTACTGACCCTGAGTATTCTCATACAAATTTGATCAATTGGCTAGAAAATGGTCGGTGTTACCACATCTGAAACATCCTCCCGTCAACCACTGACATTCGCCCCAATGGCGCTTATTACAATGGGAACATTGAGGCACTCCCTCACCTCTACCACCCGAAGTTCCTCTACCGGTGCCAGACTCTCTAAAGGATTCATGTCTCCTCCCTCTAGTAGCCGGACAAGCATGCGACTTTCCAGAAGGATTTCCTTGAGACTCATATGACCTTTATCCTGATGAAGAACCTCCTCTAGATGCCTTTTTCCTCTGAGCCTTCTCTCTTAGAATATTTTCAGAGCGTTTCGCTCTCAAAGCTGCCTACACTATCTGATAATAACTAATATCCGGTAAAGACATCAAAGAAACCAACTTCACCTTTAGAGACTTATTCAAACCCGCCTCAAATTGTTGACATCGGAACTCCTCAGTGAGAACTCCTGGCAGTGCATACTTACTGAGTTGATTAAACTCCTTCTCATATTCATCCACAGATAACACTCTCTATCGGAGAGTAAAAACTGCGCCCATCTGGCCTCCTTAAATTCCTTAGTCACATACTTACTTCAAAACTCTCTTTTAAAGAACTCCCAAGTCACAGGCTCGGGAAGCTGAGGATGCCTAAGCACTAGTGCCCACCAATCATAAGCTGAGCCCTGCAACAAAGATACTACACATTCCACCTCTCTCTTCGGAGGACACCGAATTTCCCTTAGCACCCGACTAACCTTCTCAATGCACCTCTCAGCTTTATCCGATTCATCTAACCTGGTTCCAAAGAAATCCTCTGCTCCAAACTTCTGGATATTCTCAATCCGAGCTCTAGGGGCAGTAACTCTTTCCAAAACCCTAGCCATATCCTGAGATATCTTGAGCATGGCCTCAAAGGGGATCGCAGGGGCCTCAGGTTGCACATTAGGTGGCTGAGCCGAACCCGAAACAGATGGATCTTGCTCTTGGGGATTCGCGCTAGTGATCCACGAGCAGACTCCATCTAACTTCAAAACATACACAATAATCCGCAACACAACACTAGACATACACTCTATCTTACACTTGCCCAGAAATACCTAAATGTAATGCTCTGATACCACAAAATGTGACACCCCTTACCTATACGTAGGGTGCCTCATCCCTCGAAAAGGGTGAGGGACCCTGATAGATGAGGGTTATCACGCAAGACCTCAACAAGGCAAATAAAGTTACGAATCATACATTTAAAATGGTTACAATAAAATTCTTAAAACAAAGGATGGAGGCTGAAACAAAAGTACGATATTTTATTAATTTATATAATAGTCTTTACATATCAAAATACCAAAGTGCCTTAGCACAGAAGATCATATACATATCTGAAATCAAAACGATATTACAAAAGTAGAGTTTACATCAAGAGTCATCATTGCAAAAATGTATAAACTAATACATATACAAAAAGTACAATCCTGTACTACAAAATCTCTCTCTCCTAGTTGTGTTGGCCCAGCTAAAACGGATCACCCTGCCCAAAAACTTCAACAACTTCCACACCTGCACGGATGAAACACCCGTGCTAAGCGAATACGCTTAGAGGGGAAAACACAATGAAAAATGACCACTCATAGTGGACGTCAAAACAAATCACATACACATGGCACATACTGAACATCAATTATTAATAAACAATTCATCATACTCAAGATGTCAATATCATTTAACATACCATCATTCATACTGAACTGAATTATAACACATAAATACAATAAACCTGCTTATTCAAATTAGTGGATAGCGAGTAACGCATATTCATTCAAAACGCATGGATACCCGAGGGTATCAAAATTATTCTTTTCTTTTTGTTTCAAATATTTTCGTATGGAATCTTAATCAAGATTCAAGTTTAAAAGGGATCGTGAGGATCCGAACAGGGACCTGATCAGGGTCCAAAATGCATAGCATGGCTACAGATATGTGAACTCTATAGGCATACCTATTTATCCACTTATTGACTCTCGCAGGTCATGCATGATTCATCAAATCACATTCATATAACTCATAAAATTGTCTATGCATAATTCTAAAAGCATCACAAGTTCGGAAAATAAATATCGAAACATAAAAGAAAACTCAAAATGAAGCCAGGAGGTGTCGTGCTCGCGACAGAGGCAAAATTGGCCCCATGTCGCGATCGTGGCAGTCCTCGCACTTACGGGGAGACACGAGCATATCTCATTATCACGCTCTTGATGTTCATCTTGCTCGCGATAGTGAGTGGCCAGTAGTTACTGTCACGCTCTTGAGCAGACGCGCGCTCGCGATAGGGGACTGTTCAATCCGCTCGGCAACCGAGCATTCTGTCGCGCTCGCGACAGAGAGCTCTTGCGACGGCCGCTCGGCAGCCCAATGCTCGGCCATACGCGAAGGATAAAGTCACCGAGCTCTGTCGCGACCTCATGACAGTGTTGCGCTCATTACAGAGTCATGATTTCCAGCTCTTACGTAAAAATCAACAGAAATTCATGTTCCCAAAATCACCCAAACCTCCAAATGACTTCAACACTTAATCCCACACAAATTAATCATTCACAACATCTTAAACAACCTAAAACCTAACTTAAAATCCAATTATCATCATTAAATCATACAATTTACAAGATCAAATTCCAGAATTCACTAAACCAGCATTTTGTCTTAGTAATTCATACAAACTCATGCTTGGGTTCAATTCTATACAATTTATGCATCTCAACTCAAAATAATCAACTCCCATGTCATTTAGATATAAATCCACACAATATATCACATAAATATCAACAATCTCCACAAAAGCACAACAATTACCCAAAAATACACAAAAGTAACAAACATTCTCAAACCTCGAATTCTTGAACTCTAATCACGGGCTCCGCTTCCACTAGCTATTTCCTTGCCTTTAGGCTCTTTAAGAGGGATCTTTGAGCAAAACAACCATCAAAACAAACTTTAAAACTCTAACCCCAAAATACCAAATTAACCAAATTAAAAAGGAAAAAGAGGATGAGGAAGAACAATTAGCTATCACTTACCCAAATCTACTTAGGACTACCCAAGGCTCTCCAAAAATTCCAATAAAAGGGAAGGATTGCAAAGAAAATAAAGAAGAAAGGAAGAAGGAGATGAAGAACGGGGTGAGGAAGAAGGAAGAAACGTGAAAAATAAATAAGGAGAACAGCTGTCTTCTCTCTCCTCTCTCCATACCATATATATCTCCCTCACATGCCACATGGCAACCTCCTATTAGAAGAACTTCCTCATAACATACCCAACCACCATCCTCTCACATACACCCAAAATTAATCTTACAAAAACACACCCTACTCCCCAACACACACTCACACCCAAGCAAACCCCAAAATACACAATATTATAATTTAAACCATACACATACACAAAAATAACGCATGCCAAAATTATACATATAAAAACACACGCACACACACAAGGCTCAAACTACTAGGGTGGGAATGGGGCATTACACTCCTTCCCTTTAGGATCCTTAGGAGGAATTTCTGATCTACCAAACCAAAACACACAATTATCTCAACACCCACACACAAACATCTATCAAGGAAATAAAGAGAAGAAGAGAAGAAGAAGAAGAAGAAGAGAGAAAAACACTTACTTGAGAAGCTCTAGAATTAGCCAAACCGATCACAAATCACCTCAGCTAGAAAGTGTGAAAGTGGATAAGGAGGAAGAAGAAAAGAAGAAGAAGACAAAGAAGTAGGAAGAGTTAGCTTAAGGGAAAATGAGAGAGAGGGGTAGAATTGCGCTCTCTCTCATTTTCTCTCTCATAGGGTTTTAAAGCCACTCCTTTCCTTACATTCTATCTCCTGCCATTTGTCACTTTATTTTGGTGAGTTTAGCAAATTCCTCTTCTAATACTTCTTTTCTTCTCAAAAACTAAATAAGCCACACCATTAAAAGCTAAAACACAATTATACCCTTAAACCACACACACAGATACACACACACACAAGTTCAAAACTACTAGGGTGAAAATTTGTGTGTCACAGTTACCACATTACATTTCCTGGATGATAATCAATAATACAATCATAATCTTT
Source organism: Excoecaria cochinchinensis (assembly GCA_947683425.1). Lineage (NCBI taxonomy): Eukaryota > Viridiplantae > Streptophyta > Magnoliopsida > Malpighiales > Euphorbiaceae > Excoecaria > Excoecaria cochinchinensis. The sequence goes on along the minus strand of CANTUQ010000177.1, from coordinate 195,394 downwards.
GAATAATCCAAGCTACCAACGTTGTCTCAAGTTAAGCTCTTTTTGTGTTAATAAGTATTTGAGACTCTTGTGATTTGTATAGATTCTGCACCTTTTACCATACAAGTATTATCGCCATATTTTTAATTCAAAAATGACAGCAACCAATTCCAAGTCATGAGTGGGGTAGTTTTGTTCATGAGGTTTCAATTGCCTTGATGCGTATGCCACTACCTTGCCATCTTGCATCATCACACATCCTAAACCACTTCCTGATGCATCACTGTACATAGTGTACTCTTTACATGGGGTAGGCTGAGTTAACACTAGAGCTTCAATAAGCATTTACTTCAATTGATCAAAATTGGCTTGACACTTATCAGTCCATTCAAACTTTATTCCTTTCCAAAGCAACTTAGTAAGGGGAGAAGCTATTATATAAAATCCCTTCACAAACCGTCGGTAGTAACCTGCCAAACCCAAGAAACTCCTTAATTCAAGAACATTCTGAGGTGATTTTCAATTTACAATAGCCTCTATCTTAGCAAGATCAACTCTAATACCTTCAACAGATACAATATGGCCTAGAAATGAGACTTCCCTAAGCCAAAAGTCACACTTGCTTAATTTTGCATAAAGCTATTTTTTGCACAAAGTCTATAAGACTATTTGCAAATGTTGTTCATGTTCTTGTTCATCCTTGGAATACATCAGAATGTCGTCAATGAGCACAACCATAAACTGGTCCAGGTAAGGTCAGAATATCTGATTCATCAAGTCCATAAATGTTGCAGGTGCATTAGGCAACCCAAATGGCATTACTAAAAACTCATAATGCCCACATCAAGTCCTAAATGCAGTCTTTGAAACGTCCTTATCTTTTACCCGAAGCTAATAGTATCCCAATCTCAAATCAATTTTAAAGTAGACACCAGCTCCTTTTAACTGATGAAAGAGATCTTCAATCTGTGGTAATGGATGTTTGTTCTTCACTATTACCTTATTAATTTATCGGTAGTCAATACACATCCTTAGTGTACCATTTTTCTTTTTCACAAAAAGTACTAGTGCATCCTAAGGAGAAATACTGGGTTGGATGAATCCCTTGTCCAGGAGCTCTTGCAATTGAATGTTAAATTCTTTTAATTCAGTTAGCACCATCCAGTAAGTTGCCCTAGAAATACAAGCTGTCCCTAGTAGTATTTAAATAGATAAATCCACTTCTTTTTTAGGGGGAAGTCCTGGTAGCTCTTTAGGAAACACATCTAAAAATTCTTTTACTACTGGTTTATCTCCTCATTGACAATTAAATACTAGTGCCAAGAAAGCCTTACATCCTTTTCTAAGACATCGCTGAGATTGCATAGCTAAGATGTAACAACCCAAAACGGGCCTAGTCGGAATTTGCGTGCTAAGTCAGAGATGAAGGGTATTTCGGTAAGTTGTGCATGGGAAAAATTTGGATAAATTAGGGATTATATGTTAAGAGAAGTAACTATCTAGTGGATTATTTGTATGGTAATAAGGATTTAATGTGTTGTATATGGAAGTTATCTAGTGAGTGGAGTGGATGGTGCCTTGATGAAAAGTTAATCAAGATGGATTTTGGTTCTTTAGGATTTTGACAAGTGGACCCTTAGGAAGTGGACAAGTGGCATGGTAGGTGTGTGCATTTAATGAGAAAGTAAGAAAAAGGAAATGAAGAGAGAGGGAAGGGCAGATTTCACGTTCCTGCCCTCTCTTCCTTCTCGTTCTCCCTTTTCTTTTCTTCTTTCCTATTTCTTGCTCTTCCTCTCTGGGTTTTGCATGAGTTAGAGCTGTTTTGGTAGAGCCTGGGAGCAAGATAGAAGAGGTAAATGTTTGATTTTAGTTGTTAGAAGTTGATCTTCTTCTCCTTCTAGTTGTGCTTATATTTTTAGGAATCTAGGATTTTGGATTAAGAATTTCTGGGTTGTTTGTGCGAGATATGGAGGATTTGAAGAAGAACAAGGCTAAAAAAAAGATTGGATCTAGAAGAGGGAAGGAGATATTCATCAGGTTTGGGAGTTGTACTCTTATGGGTGTTATGTTTGGGAGTGTTTTGCCATGCTCACTTTGGTTCATGTTTTTGAGTTTAAATGATGAGGTTTTTTGTAAGCTTTGTATATAAAAATGCATGATTGTTAGAGTATGTGAATATGACTTAAATGCTATGATTAATATAGGTTTGCATGTTAAGTTGATATGTATTTGTAGTGGAGATGTAAAGGATTTTGATATTTGATGATTGTTAATGAAAATGGTAAAATGTCAGATTTTGATGTTAGATGAGCATGTATATGGTAAGTCATTTAAGCTTTCAGGCATGATTTTGGGATTAAGAATAAGTTTTAATACATGTGAGTTGATTGTGGTTGATTTGGGTTTCAAACATGTAATATTTTTCCTTAGTTTCTCTGGGTTTGTCGTCTTGCACGGCGGTAAGGAACACCCATACCGCTGTGTAAAACGCTACTGGATTGTGAAGATTTTGTGCCCGTTGTTTTACACGGCGGTAAGGGTTACCCCATACCGCCGTGTAAATGTCTACTGGAGTGTGTCCCGTCGTTTTACATAGCGGTAAGGTGCACCCCATACCGTCGTGTAACTCATAACTGGGAGTTTATTTTCAGCTTCTACACGGCGGTAAGGGAGAGCCATACCACCATGTAAACCCTGTTTCCTCTTGTTGAGATGTTTTTATGGGTAGTTTGTATTTGGGTAGTTTGTATTTTGGTCTTTATTATAGGGTCATAGTTAATGAGTTTATCATATTATGATACTTATGAACATGTAAGATATGGTTTTCATATGTCATGAGGTTTTAACTATGAGCTAAATGATCATGAATAATTTTCCTATATATGACTTTTATGTATGTGATGTAAATGTATGTGAGTCGCTTAACGTTTGATTACATTGGTAAATGATTTATATGTCTTGGTTTATGATTAATATACATGTGTGCACAAATTATATGATTACACTTACAATATACACTACTATATAACAATGAGTTTTGTATATGGAGGTATTAATAGTTTTGAGCCTGATCAGTCATAGTTAGTGGATAGATAAGCGCTTATCAAGGGTCAGGGTGTGAGTGCAGCTGCTGTATGTTATTTTTACTAGCGGGCCCCGTTTGGGTCATATAAGATGTTTGAGATCTCTGTTTTTGGTATACCTTTGGGTATACATGATTATAAAGATGTTTGAGAGCTCGGTCTCCGGTATACCTTCGGGTATACATGATTACAAAATGTTTTGAGACTCATGTCTCCATATGCTTGGATACTGTGTCCTATCAGTATCATTAGTACTCGTATCCACTAGATAGCGAGTAATCAGGCTATTACTTAACTTTATTACATGAGATTGATATATGAAGCTATTAGTTATATGAAATGAATATATATATGTTACATGTATATGTATTGGCATTATGACATGATGTCATATAATACTTGTATACGGACATGAATGGTCAATTAATTATATTGTGAAGATGTATATAAATATTAACTACTTGGATATGAATGGCTATATTCTGATATACATGCATATGATGAATACTTGTTATAAGCATGAGTAATATATGTTTATATGCTTTTGTTGTTAAGCTTATGTATATATGTTTATTGCAATTATATGCACATGTATGTGTTGTTCCTCCCCACTAAGCGTTATCGCTTAGCACGGGCTCTTTTCCCGTGTAGGTGGCAGGTTCATTTTGGAGTCGGACATCTGTAGGTCGCCATTAGAAGTTTGTAGTTAAAGTTATTTTTGTCTTCCGCTATACTTGTGCTTAGGAAAACTGATTTGGAAATGTAATTCTTGTGAAGGATAATTTTGTATATGTATATGTTTACAAATCCCTTTGGTAAAACCTATATGATTATTTATATTTGGATTTGTTATCTTTTGATTAAATGTGGTATTTGGGTTAGTATATGAGTTTGTGCGCGTGGCGCTCCAGTATCCTTCCAATGGTGATAATGGGGTGTTACATAAGATCATATTAGACAACGAGCTGGATCGAATTCCATGTACTATCACTTTTGACTGATCTGGATAAAAAAGCATTACTATCTTTTTACTACAATCAACTGTAGCCTAGTGTTTAGATAGCCAATCAATATCCAAAATCAAATCAAACTCATGGAATGGTAAAGTAATCAAATCAGCAGAGAATTCTTTATCATGAGCCAATATAGGACAGTTTTATATACCCGATTAACACTAACACCATGCCTAAAAGGACTAGTCATATAAATATCATACTCTAACTGTTCTATAGGTGGCATTTTATCAGACAAGTGCTCAGTGTAAATATATGAATGTGTAGAGCCAGGATCTATCAAAGCATGCATCTTAGTATTGGAAAGAGAGAAAATACCAACAATCACTTCAGGTGCATCCTGGTCTTTGTGAGCCTTCATAGCATAGGCTCGAGCTGGAGCTATAGTGATGGGCCAGTCTACTATCTTGAATACTGTGCTACCTCTATGCTACCCAGAACCTTTACGACCTCTACCTCTGCCACGGGTTGCTGGAGGTGTATTTGATCCTCTTCTATCACTTCCTTACTGATTCCTAGTAGCTCCCGACATTTTAGGACAGTTTGCTAAGAAATGATTCATGCTACCACATCGATAACACCCCTCTGTCAACCTTCTGCAAGTGCCCTAGTGATGTTTATTACAACATGGACATTTTGATGTTTCACCTTGTCTAGTAGAAGAGCTTCTACCGAAACTAAATGCTCTGCTGGAGGTCCTTGTCTTCTCCCTCTAGGAGCAAAACTGTGCACTGATTCAGTTTGGGATTCTTTAGATCTTTTACCCATGGAGGAACCACCCCTAGAGTAACCTCTCTTCTGACTCTTTTCATGGCTAACCATCTTAGATTTCTCAACTTTTATAGTAGCTTGCACTAATTGAAAAAAAAAATTCACTAGCTGCAAAGAAGTGATAACTGCAATATATCTTTTAATAAACTCATTTAGGCCATCTTTAAACTGTTTACATCGAAATGCATTAGTGAGAATTGGTTCTGGAGCATATTTGCTGAGGCGGCTAAATTCTTTCTCATACGCAGCTATTGACAAATTTCGCTGCTTTAAATTTAGAAATTGCTTCCATTTTGCCTCCCTGTATGTTTCAGTGATATACTTCTGTTTAAACTCGTGAACAAAGAAGTCCCAAGTGAGGGGATCTGGGAACAATGGATGTCATCGAACCAGTTTCCACTAATCAAAGGTAGCATCTTGCAAAAGAGAAATCGCACAAGTAGCCACTATTCAGGAAGACATCTCACCTCTTCAAACACTCTTTATAGTTTCTCTAGCCAATACTCGGCTTTATCAGATTCTTACAGACTCGTACCGTGGAATTCTTCATCTCAATGTTTTCTAACTATATCAAATGGAGGTTTAAGGGCCATTATCTAATCTAAGACATGCCATATCATGTGAAATCTTGAGCAAAGCTGTAGTCGGCCCAACAGGAGCATCTCAATCACCTTTAGGCAGTTTAACAAGACCAGAAACATATGAATCTCAATCCCTAGGGTTAAGACTTTCAGTAGTCCCTTCACCAATGTCTCGAGATAAGTCAATTCTGAACACTATGTGAAAACAAGAACATCCGCATTAGTCCAACACAATCCTTTAAGTGCACAATCTTAACCTACTATGTAACACCTCTTACTCGTACATAGTAAAACGTATCATAACATGACCGGTTCACCATATTGAGTGAAGGATAGTATCAAACTAAGCACAATCAATAGGATAATAAATAACAAAAGACAGAATTATAAAATTTCTTTCATTACAGAGCCATTTTTACATAATACATAAAACAAAGTTTTATAAAACTATTTTCAAGATACTCATGGATCAGGATTTACAAATTAAAAACTTAACCTTTTACACAATATTCATTTAACATATATAAGTCATTCATTTACATCACCAATTACATAATACAAAGACTGTTCAAATAATTCCTATAGACTTTATGGGATTAGCGGTTGCGGGATGTCCTTGGCAAAGCAACTATCTTCGATACCTGCACGGATATAACACCCATACTAAGCTTATAGCTTAGTAGGGAAAAAGATGAAATAGATGACCACTCACAGCAGTCGTCAACAAAACATACAAATGTTTGCATTAATTGAAGTCACACACACACACACACACACACACACACATATTACTTAATCATTACATATACAAATATTAAATACATACACAACTTGTATACTATGATTACATTTAAAGAAAACACAGCAAAACATTTGATCATGCTAATTATGCATATCAAACACATACTTAAACTTATATTCATTCCAATATCTCTCTCTCATTTAACACACTAAAATTAGAGTTAGTTTCTAATATTTTTCTTAATTCATCCTTCATACTCATATAATCAAACATATATATATATACATACATATATACATACATACATACATACATACATATATATATATATATATATATATATATATATATACATATATGTATGAATGTATGTATGTATGTATGTATGTATGTATGTATGTATACATACATATATTCAATGTATATGAGTTTACCTTTAAGACATATTCATATTAGTAATTACATGTCTATACTTATCACATTATGAGAAATATTGCTATAAATACAATTTACAAATTCATTCTTTTTACATTGTGCACATTAAAATCAATACCCATATAGTTTATCTAATTATCAAATTATAATACTTAATTCTTAAACCAATTTTAATATGTTAGAGATACACTAATATGCGTATAGTTGTTCATGAATCAATTTATAACATATTGAACACAACTATATTTAATTACTTGTTATCGTCAGATGGTGGGCTATTTTACAAACTGAGATTGTGTGTTCCTAATCAATCTAATTTGAGGAGGAATATTCTGACAGAAGCTCATCATAGTAGCTTTGCCATGTATCCTGGTAGTAATAAGATGTATCAGGATCTGAAGATGCTTTACTGGTGGCCAGGCATGAAGCGTGATGTAACTGAGTTTGTGGGTAAGTAACTGAGTTTGTGGGTAAGTTTCTGATTTGTCAGCAAGTCAAGGCAGAGCTTCAAGTTCCTTTAGGTTTACTTTAGCCTATTGTCATTCCTGAATGGAAATGGGACAGGGTAACCATAGACTTTGTATCGAGATTTCCACTCACCAGAAAGAAGCATGATGCAGTTTGGGTGATTGTTGACTGACTCACTAACTCAGATCACTTTTTGCCTATCAGAATGGATTATCCATTGTCAAGACTTGCAGAATTATACATTAGTGAGATCGTGAGACTGCACGATGTCCCATCTTCCATTATTTCAGATCGAGATCCGAGATTCACTTCTCAGTTTTGGAAAAGGTTGCAAGAGGCTTTGGGGACCAGGTTGCATTTCAGCACAGCTTTCCATCCTCAGAACTGATGGACAATCTAAGCGTGTGATTCAGATCCTGGAGGATATGTTGAGATGCTGTGTACTTCAGTTTGGTAACAGTTAGGAGAGATACTTGCCATTAGCTGAATTTTCCTACAATAACAGTTACCAGACTAGTATCAATATGGCTCCCTATGACGCTTTATATGGTAAGAAATGTAGAACTCCTCTCTGTTGGTCAGAACTCAGTGAGAAAAAGATTGTGGGTCAGATTTGGTTCGAGAAACTGAAGAAAAGGTTTGAGTGATCAAGGACAGATTGATAGAAGCCATGGATCAACAGAAGTCTTATGCAAATTTGAAGAGAAAAGATGTGGAGTTCTTGAAGGTTTCTCCGTGGAAGAAGATTATGAGATTTGGAAAGAAAGGCAAGCTGAGTCCAAGATTTATTGGCCTATATGAGGTTATTCAGCGAGTTGGACCAGTAGCATACATATTGAAGCTTCCTTCAGAGTTGGAGAAGATTCATTATGTCTTCCATGTTTCCATGCTCAGAAGGTATTGATCAGACCCCAGTCATGTCATTAAACGTGAAGAAGTTCGAGTTCAGCCAGGCATGACCTATGAAGAGTTCCCAGTGAAGATTCTGGCAAGAGTAGTGAAACAACTCAGAAACAAGCGGATCCCACTGGTGAAGGTTCTTTGGAATCATCACAATGTTGAGGAAGCTACGTGGGAACCTTAGGAGACGATGAGACAACAATATCCCCAACTATTCAATACAGGTAAATTTCGAGGACGAAATTTTTAATTGGTAGGGGAGAGTTGTAATGGCCCGTTTTATAGCCTAGAAGTGTTCAGTATTTTCTGTGGAGACTGTTGTCCTATTGGTGGCATAAGATGATATTTTCGGTATCTTATATACAATAAAGTTTAAAGGTTAAGCGTGCTTGAGGCATAACAATTTTTGGATGGGTGACCTATTGGGTAGCACTATAGCTGACTGTAGCAGCTGTGTGCTAAAAAAATATTATTTCGTAGAAATAATCTGTGGACTGTCAGGAGTTTAATGGTATAATTTTGTGCAAAAACGAGGTCAAATAGGCCCCCGAAAGTCAGTTTGAAGTTTGCCTCAGGTTCTGTTCGGTTGAACTAAAGTTTGAACAAAGTTTGACCGAATTTTTAAAAATAGTTAGAGTGGTTAAAAAGTTCTACTGTGGGAAGTGTACAAGCTCAGAATAATTTTTAGAATTTTTTGACAGCTTTAGAATGGTATTTTACGGTAGAACCGAACTGAATCGAATTGAACAGGTTTAGGTGAATTGGTCCCTAAATGCACTCTGATTGAGCTAAAATTTTGTGTGGAGGCTACATTTGATATTTTAAGAATGATGGAATTGATTGGGAGTGAAAATGAGTTCAGTAACACTCAGTTACCCTTAAACAGTGAAAAATGACCTGAAAAAAAATCGGACCAAACCGGTTCGACCACTCCCATTCAATTAGACCAGATTCGGTTCAATTGGACCCATATAAATACATCACGTTTGCTGGAGAATTCCAGATTTCTCCATTTGCAGTCGCCCTCCCTTTCTTCTCCCTTGGCCGAATTGAACAATCTCACTTCTTCTCCATTTTTCTTCCAATTTCTCTCCATCTCACCCCATAATCAAGCCTCCCTAACATATTTCAGCCCACTGAATTCCATTGATGGCCTTGAAAGTCAATTTGAAGGTGTATAAGTGGGTAAAACCTGACTTGAAAGTTTAGGTGTGATTTTGAGGTAAGTGATTTAAGAGTTTTCAATTTGGTTTCAAGGTTCCTAAGGGTACTTTAGGATGTGAATAAGATGTCTGTGAAGTTTATTTATTGAAAGGAATCTTTGTTTTGATGAAATCTTCATCTTTGTATTTGGCCATGGTTATGTAAACTAGGTGAAGAAAGTTCTAAACAAGCTAAAGGCAAGGATAAGGAGTATTGAGATGTGTATTGCAAGGATATAAGGTTTTTGATTGCAAACTCCATCTATTTCCATGGTATATTCATGCTTAGGGATGCTAATAATGATGATATAAATGCTTAAAATGAGAAAAAAAAATTTGCATGAAGGTTTCTTATGTTGGCTGAATAGTACATCATGGGATTTCTATGTATTTTGAAGATGTTTATGGCATGTTTATGATGTATACATGGTATTTGGCATGTGATATATCTAATGGTATGTATTAGAGCATGTGAAAATGGCATGATGTATAATGTATATATGTGGCCAAATGGGTAACATGTGTAAAGGTATGATTTTGATGAGTTTTAATGGAAAATAATGGTATGGCTATGTTATTCAATACGTAAATGACATAAAGGAATGTTAAAGTTGATAAAAAGAATTAATGGTGAAAAATTTACATGTTGGCCGAATGATATACATGTGTGTTTACATGTGTACCATGATGATAACATGAGAATTATAGTATGTGATGATAATTGGATGTGAATCACATGTGTAATGATGTGATAACATGATGAAATGGCATAAAAAGTATGTATGATAACCTAAAAATGTGAAAAATGGAATATTAATGCCCTATGTAATACTCTAGTAGTCAAGTCTAGTTCTGGATATAGTGGTTAGCCATAGGGACTCTGTAACCTCGGGTGTGAGCATAGTGTCTCACTATTTATAGGCCAATGATAGTCCTATTCTGTAATATTCAGTCTTAATATTGTATTTATATTTTCTGTATTATAAGGGTGGTCCCACGGGGTTCTCCTATTCTGTATTGAACCTATTAGGGTTCATGTCTCATATATCCTTATCTTAGATGTCCGCCAGTTTTATAAAAGGGGCAATGTGGTAAAAATAAGCCTAAAAGGGTTAAATTGTGACTAAAATAACCTTTATGTGAAAAAGGGCATAATTGGAATTATATGAAAAATTTGAGGGCAAAATGGTAATTTTGTACATATGTATTTTAATGGTGGTTAATAAGGGTAAAAATGTAATTAAATGGTTAAATATGAAAATTGGGCACTTTTCAGGGACTAAAATGTAATTTGGTATGAAACTGGTAATTGGAGGGTATAATGGTAATTTGTATGTTAATTATGGCTAATTAGTTAATATAAATGAACTAATGGCATAATTGTGATTTTTGTGAAATAAAATGAACTAAGGCCATTTTCGTCATTATGGAAAAGTTTAAGGGTATAAATGTAATTTTGCCTTAAGTTAAGGGTAAAATGGTAAATATGGTTATTTATGTGTACTAATTGTGTAATTGCCCTAATTATGTGATTTAAAGGTAATTAAATGTAATATTGCATGCATAATTGGTAAATAAATAAATAATGTTTAATTATGAAAATTTTTATCGAAAGCGGTAAATGTAAGCAAAATCAAAAATAAAGCATTTAAAAACAAATTACAATAACACTAGGAGCGGAATACAACTCCCATTTATAAAAGTGAAATACATGCATAAAACGGGTTATTCATTGATAGTGAGAACATTGGTCCTCGCATGCATATTTATTATGAAACAGTTTTGATGTGATGATTTATTTGGGTATGAAAAACTAGGACATTGGTCCCCTTTTATTTAGAAAAAGAATGTCAAGTTAATTAATAAAAACGTTTTTGTGATTTTCTTTTTAGCGAGCCTAAATAAATAATTTTACAAGAAAATTAAATGGCAAAATTAATAAAATATTACAAACCGAATGAAAATATGTATATGAACCAAACGAGCCTTTTTGGACCTCCCGATGTGCTCGCAAAAACGCCCAAGCGAAAAAATGAGTTTAGACATAAAAACAAAATACAATTAAAACAATGTTAGTGATTAAATCAATTAAACATACAAAATAATGAATAACAAATTAAAATATAATAAGATGATATGAAAAGAATGATAATGGAATCAAAAATATTAACAAACCAAAATGAAATGAGAAACATGCATTATATGTGACGAATGATTAAATGATATGATGAAAATAAAATAAAACATGTTAATTAATTAGTACATGTAAAAATATGAACATGATGAAAATAAACGAATCAAAGAATATATAAAATGATAAAGAAAAGAATAATAGATTAAAACAATTAAAGAATGATGAAAACAATTAACTAAACAATATGATTAATTAAATATGTTCACAAATGATATAAACCATTTTCATGGCAAAAAGATCAATTAAAATGAATTTATTAATTACATGTTAAAAATAATGATGAATTAAAGTGAAATAAATTAATTACATGTTAAAAATTAATAAACAATCAATATTTATGTGAATAAAAATCATATCATGTATAAACAATTATCACTCCCAAACAGGACGTCATGCGGTCTCTTTCCTAGGTGGGCTTAATCCATGGGTTAACAGGGAACCCAATGGATGCGTATGGTGCACAGTGGAAAATCGACAGCATAACCTCTTCTATCTAATATATATACGTATGGGTTTTGATCATTGTGTATTTAGGCAGTCCGAATAAATCGGCATCGACCTATCGAGGCATGAAAGCCTTTGATTATGTGACCAACCAATCTATCTTGGTCCAATACATAACGATCTATACAGCAATCATAGTATTATGGTTCATACCACCTAGGGGAAGTATCTACTTTCATTACATGAGCTTTGGCCAGGGTGATGATACTTTTGGGCTACCCAAGCATGATCCTTGCCAATAGGTCTAGCTCATCATGAGCATAGCGACCGGTTGGGTCATCATTTGATATACCACGTTCTACTAGACTTGTGCTAGTGATTATCCTTAACACATCCCTACATTGAGTGAATGTAGGGTCGTGCTTCGTGAACACACCGGGGTTAAAAGAGGGACCAAACCAGCATAAATCTAAGGCTCTAATGATTTAAAAAAGGATGAAATTTTAAAATTAAAACTCAATTACATGTTTTAATCAAGGTACTTTCAAAGCGAAGTTTCACTCAGGATCCCCAGTGGAGTCACCACTGTGACGCGCGTCGAACGAGGTGCCCCGAATGACCCCCTTTTAGGGTATTCGAGAGAGGTTCATAAGACTTGCAAAAGATTATAAGGGCATCTATTTTGGGCAACAAGGATGTGTTTTTGACTCGCCACCTAAAAAAAATTGGGAAAGGTTGTCTAGCCTCACTGTGCCTAAGACAGCGCATGTGTGTCTATTTTGGGCAATCAGAGATATTTTAGAATCCTCCTTCCAATAGAACATTGAAAAGATTTATCTGAACTCGCGAAGCCTAAGGCAATGCATATATGTCTATTTTTGGCAAGCTAGAGATATTTTGGAGTCCCTACCCCAATAGAACATTGGAATGGTTTGTCTAATCTCATGGAGCCTAAGACAATGTAACTTGGGCCTATTTTTGGCAATAAGAGATATTTTGGAATTCCTTTTCCAATAGAACATTGGAAAGGTTCATCTAACCTCATTGAGCCTGAGACTAGAGATGGTTCGGGACTTTCCATTTATTCATACATTGGTTAAAGTTATAATTGAGTTTTAGAGATAAAATTTTATTCCTTTCCTCATACATTTTAATGCAATAATTTAAGTGCATGTCAATCATGTAATGAAAGCGGTAAATAAAGTAAATTAAGTATAAAGTAAATTCAAGCACAATAATTTATAATACAACTAGGGGCGGAATACAACCCCCAATGTAATTGGAATGTAAATCATACATAAAACGGGATATTTATTAAGGATGAGGACATTGGTCCTCGCATGCATACTTACAGAAAATAATTTTAAAGTGACAATTTATTTGGATGGGAAAACTAGGACATTAGTCCCATTTTTATTAGAAAAACTCCAAATTAATTAATATAAATATTTTGGTAATTTTTGAATTTAACGTGCATAAAATAAACAATTTTTATTAGAAATTACATGGCAAAATAAGTATATAAAAAGTCAAAATAGAGAAAATAATACAAATGATAAAATAATAAGTTAAGCCAAACGAGACTCCTAGATCTCCCCATTTACTCGCGAGAATGTCGAAAAAGGGAAAATAGAGAAAGTTAATCAATTAAACAAATAAAATAATAAAAAAAAAGAAGAAGACATTTTCAAGGCCTTGAAAATCCAACATACGACAAAAATTCAAACATATTCAAAATGTGAAAATCCCAAAAATTTACAAAAAAAAAAATCATTTTAATAAACACTAATGATATTTAAACCCATTAGCCTATGGACATCAAATCTAATTTCTTCTGAGGAGGATCAAATCCAATTTCTTCTGAGGAGGCTCAAATCTAATTTCCTCTCAGGAGGCTCAAAATCAAAGTCTCTCAGTGAGCATTAAAGTCTCTCAGTGAGCATCAAAGCCTCTCAGTGAGCAATCAAAGTCTCTCAGTGAGCATTAAAGTCTATCAATGAGCATTAAAGTCTCTCAGTGAGCATCAAAGCCTCTCAGTGAGCATCAAAGTCTCTCAATGAGCATCAAAGTCTCTTAGTGAGCATCAAAGTCTCTCAGTGAGCAATCTAAGTCACTTGGTGAATTTCAAGGATGTCCGCACTTTGTAAGTCTGGAGCAGACTTGGTGCAGTCTAAGAAGACATTTCTCACGTTTTGTAAAGACTCGGCGCATAACCATGGCTCCCGAACTTTTGAAGTTTGGAGCAGACTCAGTGCAGTCCAGGAGGACATTTCTAGCACTTTGGAAGTCTAGAGCAGACTCGGTGCAGTTCAAGAGAACAAATCTTGCATTTTGTAAGTCTAGAGTGGACTCGGTGCATCGCCATTTGAGGATGGCACCCGCACTTTGTAAGTTTGGAGCAGACTTAGTGCAGTCCAGGAGGACATTTCTTGCATTTTATAAGTGTGGAGCAGACTCAACGCATCACCATCTGAGGATGGTCCCCGTACATTGTAAGTCTGGAGCAGGCTAGGTGCAGTCCAGGACGACAATTTTCGTGTTTTGTAAGTCTGGAGCAGACTCGACAGATCGCCATTTGAGGATGGCACCCACACTTTATAGTCTAGATAACAACTTGGTACGACTTAAGGATGATATTCTGCAAATAGTTGTCCAGGGAACAACCAGCCCTTCAGGAGGCATCCATTCAACACCAAATTTAAAGGGATTTGAAGTGCCAATAAGTCGACGGCAATCAACCACCAAGAGAGTGGCTTAGCACGTGAGCAAATGGGCATTAATCCAACCTGTTGCGACCTTCAACACAACGAAAAGGTAACGACTTCCTCAGGTACACACTTCTTTCCTTTTCTTCTGAATTTTGGCTCACCTAAGCACCCATACATTAGCTTCCCCAAAATTGGGGGCAACTGTAAACATCGGATCCTGAGGCAACCCAGATCAGGGTTACCCAGTAATAATTAACGCCTATTGACAGGCAAAAATGTTGGAAGTGATGATTTCCTTGTTAACATTGCTTTTTAGAACCAAAAAAATTAAAAAATTAAAAAATTAAAAAAAAATAAAAAGCAGTTTAGAATTATAGTGTTTTAGTCAAATTTGAAAAAAAAAATTTGGCAGACGGCGGCGCGCCTAGCCTGCACTTGCGCGTGGGTGCGGCACGCAACGGGTGCTCCGCACGCCCACCAACTGGCGTCGTGTGGTCACCTACGCCCGTTAGTCACCCTGTCCGCCCAAATCTACGGCAAACGTGATTTTTGGCCAAAAATCAGGATTTTTTATACCATTTTTAATGATTTTTATGATTTTTTCAATTTTTAAAATTAAGATAATAAATACTCTGATTTAAATTTATTTTCTTTTCTTAATTAATTACGGTTTTTTTATTAAGTCATATAAATAGAAAAATCTCTTTAGGTTAACTTGTGTAATGAACATTAATACTATTGATGCTTATGAGATGTGATAATATGAATAAAATGGAATAATAATTTAGCCTGCAAGTCAACTAGTGGATAGATAGGCATGCCTATAGGGTCTAAGTGCTGCAGCCAAATGCGTCCGATTCCTCTAGAATCATCAAAACGATTTGAATCCTTATTGGATTTTTCTATGCGAATTTATTAATATTATTGATCTTTCGGTACCTTTGGGTGCAAATGCGAATGTGTGGTATCTATGGATACTAATGTGTTTACTGTACCTTTTGGTACTGATGCGATACTCGTTATCCGTATCTTTTAGTTGCAGGTAAGGCTAAAACTAAATATGTTAATTAATTGAATGACATGAAATTAAGTGACATATCCCTGAGTATGATTATAAAGAGCATGCAGAAACGATGTGGTAGTGTAATCAAAATGTGACTGACATAACGTGTTATGTACATTGAATAATTATATTTATATATGCGTATGTTGAATTTGGAATGTGAATTATTATTGCAAAGAATTATCTATACATATATGTGCATATACTGTGTTATTGTATTGTTTTTCCCACTAAGCATTATCGCTTAGCATGGGTTTTCTAATCCATATAGGTTCGGACGTGAAGTGATTTCGAAGGATGAATCCGCATTGCCAACGGTCAACACTAGGAATGACTATAGTGTAGGTTTTGGGGATTTTGGGAACTGAGTTATGTATATGTTTATTTAATCTTTTGAGAAGCATAAAATACGTAATGAGTGGAATGACTAAGTTTTGTAATATTAAGCTTATGATGTATGTGTATATGTAAGTATATAAGTTCAAGCATGTGACAATGTGAGTTATCCACTGCATGTGAATATATGTGAAACAAAATTTATTTGTACAGGTTTTGATATGTATATGATTAATGATTTTTATGCCTGTGATTGTCGTGTGACGACCGCTATCGACTGCTTTAGCTGAGCTAATTGTGTGGTCGGGAGTGGGCGTTACAAGTTGTGGTATCAGAGCCTAGGTTTAGCCTTTTCTGGGAATTGGGTAGACTGGGATGTGTATAGTTGTGTTGACCTAATGTGTACGTCCTTTTTTATTGTATTAGATCGATGGATCCTTCTCATAATTCAAGAGAAGAAACGGTAGAAAGTGTTAACCCTCAAGAAGTGGAAGTGTCTGGGTCTGGTCAGTTTAGGCCAGTCAGTTTTGAGCATGAGGCTCGATGGTTCCTGTGGAGGCCTTGCTCTAAATGTCTCTGGACATGGAAAAGGTGTTAGATCGAATGACAACACCGAAGGCTCCATTAGAATCGATGAGAAAGCATAGGGTAGAAGAGTTTGATAGAACTAAATTAGATGAATCGGAGAAGGCGAAATACTGGATTAAAAAGGTTCAAAAGGTGCTCGGGGAGATAAGGTGTCCTCTTGATCAGCAAGTGGAATGTGTGGTGTCGTTGCTTCAGGGTGCTGCGTATGACTAGTGGAATCTAGTCCTAAGGAATCCAATGCTTCCGAACCCAGTTACATGGGAATTCTTCAAAAGGGATTTCCGTAACAAATATGTGACCAAGGCATATAGAGAGGTGAATTGGAAGCAATTCTTGAATTTTGAGGTAGAGAGCCATATTAGTGGCCGAGTATGAGAAAGAGTTCTACAGATTAAGTAAGTATGCACCACCCGGTGTGTTAACTGAAGAGTTTAGATGTCAGTAGTTCGAAGAGGGATTAATTGAGTAGATTAAGGTGTTATTGATCTCAATAACCACGGGGAAAAATGTGAGCTATTATCGGATAGTACAAGCTACTATGAGAGCAGAGCGGTCATTGGAGATTCAGAAGGAAAGAATGCAAAACAGGAATTCTAACCGAGGTGGGTCACATTCAGGCAAAAGATCAAGAGAGTCTCAAGTGGCACCACCAGCTGAATTTGTCAATAGTCCAGAAACCAGAGGCAGGAAACAAGGGTCATCCTTTACATCTGGTACTGGTAGAGCTGCATCTGGTGCCAGAAGTGAGGTGCCTGAGTGGTCCCATTGTGGAAAACAACATAGAGGTGAATGTTGGAAAGTCACTGGTGCCTATTTTAGATGTGGGAGCACCAAGCATTACCTAGTTAATTGTCGAAAGGCTTACAAGGTGGTTGGGAATCAGCTAGAGACCAGTCGAGGCGGTTCTAATCTGCCTCCTGCTAATAAAGGTAGAGGATGAGGTCGTGGCACAGGAAGGCAGTCTAGAGGTGGAACTGAATTAGAATCAGTGGGTAGACCTTCAATGGTGCTCGCCCGAGCTTATGCAATGAAGGTTCGAGAGGTGCAGGATGCGCCAGAGGTCATTGCAGGTACATTTCTACTTTATGATACAGAAATGTTTGCATTGATTGACCCCGGGTCTACGCATTCTTATGTGTGTTCTAAGAGAATATGTGATAAAATGCTTGTTGCTGATTGCTTGAATTATGAAATGTATGTAACTAGTCCTCTCGGTAGTAGAGTAACTGTGAACAAAGTGCATGGTTAATCGCTCATAATACTTAAGATGTCGATCCTATAGAGAAAGTAGATTAAATATTACTCACTATTACTACTCAATTTTATTTTATTTACTATATTAAATAATTTGTAAGTTAATCTATACTAGTCGTGTCAAGTAAAATAATTAAACCTAGTTAAAAATTATCAAAGAAGACAATGTAGATGATGAAGAACTAATAATTATGAAACTTGATTCCATCTTTTAATTATAATTATAATCTTATCAGCAAGCCAAGTTGGAATAATATTCTAATTCACTCTCTCAACATGAACTAGAGTGCCTAAAACATGCGATTACAATACTAATCCTTAACTCTAATAAGTGAACTAGTTAATTCTAATTACGTATTCTAAAATTAATCACCAACCTATAGCAATTATCTTGACATACTAATCTCTCAAGTTATGTTTTGATAATGAAATTCTATTAGTTGTAAGATAAAGTGAATCTCTCAATTCTAGCAAATATACCAATAAAAAATTATGCATTCAAAGACTATTAACATTGGAAATAGAAGTAACATTAATATCATTCAAGTTCCTTAAACAACTTTCATTTAATGTCTACAAAGAAGAATTAAAGATTAGAAATAAAAATGCAATCTTCTTCCTTGCAATTGCCTTCTTTTCAAAACATAAAATCTAACTTAGAACTTTAACTCAAGAAACTATTTTCCCAAACTTACAGAAAATTAATTAGTAAAAATTCCATCATCCTAAAATTACAATTGAAATTAATATTTATCATGTTCTAAAAGTCATGTCCCTTGATAAGCTTCTTCAAAGAGTTGCAAAAGTTGGTGAAGAGTTCTAATTGTTCAAGTGACTTTTCAAAATAAACTGCCCAACGGCTCTTTCTATCGCACTCGCGACAACGCGCGGCCTTCTCTCCCTTGCTTCTCTTCATTCGTGCTGGCTGCTTTCCTTTTCTCTGCATCACGTCGCGCTCGCGACAGCGTGTGGCTTCTCCTTTGGTTCTTCTCTTTCTTTCTTTTCTTCCCTCTTATTTAGCACCTTTTGTCATGCTAACGATGCTTATCATGCTCGCGAAAGATTCCTCTTCTCTTACACAATTTTGCTCCTTTTCTTCATTTTTTTCTCCAATTTCTCCTATACTCACAAAACATAAAACAACATATAAAATAGACCTAATTCTAACACAATTGACTACAAATAAATATTATTTTAATTATAAAACATGGACTAAATATGAGCTATTTAAGCTCATATTAGGCATCGTCGGACAAGACCGAACATCCGTAATAGAAAGACAATCGGACACCTTTGCGCATGAGGGACGGGCATCCCCTATGCGTGAGCGATAGACAACCTTTCGTGTGCTAGTACCTCAACAAGATCAACAGGAGTCCCTGATAAGGGATGGGGGTCGGTAAAAAAAAAATTAATTTTTTTAAGAAAGAAAGCTTTTTTCTGAAATAGGGGATAGTTTATAAGGATTTTTTGTGAGAAATAACTTTAAAATTCATGGAATCCATAGGCGAAACCTACAATTTCACCTTTTGCCTATATAACTGGTATTAATATCCTCATTGGGTAACTCTGATCTAGGCTGCCTCGGGACCCGGTATCTATAGTTCACCCAAAATTTAGGAAAACTAGTGCATGGGTGCCTACGTGAGCCAAAATTTAGAGAAAAGGGAAGGAGTGCATACCTGAGGCAGTCCTTACATTTTTTAATGTTGTGGCTTATGGTTGTCGCCGCCGAGTCATTTTGAAGACTTCGGTTAATCTTTCAGGCATATGATTGTCCTCGTCGAGACTTTTGACATATGATTGTTACCACCGGGTTATTCAAAAGACCGTGTTTGATCCATTTAGCATCTGATTTTTGCCTTTGGGAGCATATTGCTAATCTATCCGGGATATGATTGTCACCGTTAAGATTTCGGCATATGATTGTCGCCATTGAGCCTTATAGACTACAATTTTTCATCCGGTATATGATTGTCACCTTTGAGACATCGATATATAATTGTCGCCATGAAGCCGTAAGTATATGATTGTCATCACAACTCATTTTGTAGACTGTAATTGATATATATGGCATGTGATTGTTGCCATATAGACATCGGCATATGATTGTCGCCATGAAGCCATAAGCATATGATTGTCGCCACATCTCATTTTCCAGACTAAAGTTGATCTATATGGCATGTGATTGTTGCCATGCAGACATCGGCATATAATTATCATCATGAAGCCGTAAGCATATGATTGTTGCCATGTCTTATTTGCAAAAGTTTTTCCTTTGATGTAACCTATCATTAATACTACTGAGTTATTATAATGAGTTGGACTTTTGTATCTTGATGTATGCCGTTGGAATGTAATTTATGTAATTTCAAAGAATCTTGTTAATTTATTGTGTTAACTGGATCCTTTTCAAGCATAAATTTAATGTCATTTATTACCCCTTATTATTATTTATTATTTCTCTTTCTTTTCCACGTTTTCTTTTATTTTATTATTTTAGTGCGTCAAGTGTTTCCTGAAGCAAAATGAAATTTGACAGAATGTAAATATCACTAAAAAATGCAAATTTTGTACATCATTAGATATATATATATATATATACAAAAACATGTACTACATAGGAGGGTAGTCAGTTGGCCCATCGAGATCTTCATCACTGTCAGACACATGTATAGGCTGGGCACCAGACATCGATGGCCTTTCTCTATAGGAAGATGGCCCAGCTCCAGAAGAAGAGGGCCCAGCTTTAGAGGAAGATGGCTGGTGGGTAACATCCACAGGTGGAGATCGAGGAGATACCTGCAGCTCTACTCATGGAGTGTGCTGAACAGAATCCGAGCATATCCTTTCAGAAAAGGAAGAGCATAAGTCTTGAGGAACTCCAAGAACTCGCTAATCTCCCCTGCTAGCCCTATGAAGGTCTGTACCTGCTCTGAGATCTGGCACCTGGCAGTATCTCTAATCCCAGTGAACCTACCCTCTATCTGCTCACACAACTCCCTGATTGTCTCGGATATTGCTGGTATAGAAGTCTCTAATACCTCGACTCGAAATATGAGAGAAGTGATGGGCTCATCATTCATCTGCATATCCTCATCGATCCTCTGGGTTGCCACTACCTGACATGCACTCAAACCCTACCTCAGGTCCTCTATGAGTCTCTCCTGCATGTCCAGGCGCTCACTTAGTACATTATCTCTCTCCTTCATGCGCTGCTCTATGGAAGCAAGGGCGGTAGTCACTGCTGAAATGATCTCCTGCTATGCAGATGGAGAAAATGACTGTGTGCTAGGCCGTGATGGCTCTACATGAGGCTCTGGTGGTAGAGGAGCAGTAGATGTGGATGCCCATGAGTGTCCAAGATGGCTGTAAGGATGATACCCCCTCTTCGCCTGTCTGTCTATTCTCTAAACTGATAGTGGAGGAGGTACAGGACTCGGCATCTCCACATGACCCTACTGGGAAGCTGGAGTGCGGATCATCTCGTGCAAATCTATGTTGATGTCCTAATCCTAGGGGGTCTGAGGCTGCTCCTCCTCAGGCTGCTGCTGCTGTGGGTAGTCTCCCTCTGGCTCGACCTCCTCCTCTAAGTCCTCTGGGTCTGGCTGATTTAGAGGGAGATAGAAGAGGCATCTGATCTCTACTACTGTAAAGAGCTTGTAATTATCGAGATGCCTTGGTATTTGAGCTACCATCCCCATGGTCTAGACTGCAGCTAGGTCTACATACACATCCTCATCCAATGGAGGCTCGAAGTTAGATAGGGGGACTCTCAGATATGTCAACAACCTGGTGATCACACCCCCAACGCATATAAAAGGAGCTGTCCCACGTGCCAATCTCACTAGATTAGCCAAGATCTCATGGCTAAAGTTAAGTCTCCGATCTGTCACCATTGCTCACATGCTCCATATCTCAGCACCATTGACCGACCCCGGTGGACAGTACTCTATGGACATATCTCAAGGCCTGCGATGAGAGCATAGTGCTCTTCATTGTGTCATGGTCGTAGCAGGCTCCTAGCAATCTAATGGCCTCCCAATGCTATCTTTAGATGGCCCTCTGTGGTATCATCACATCTCCCCTAGATGGGAGTCCTATTGCTTGGGCAAAGACCCTGCGAGTGATGATGAAATGGTCCCCTCTGATTCTAAACTTTATAATACCCTCCTCGGTATCCGTTCTCTAAAACCCTCTATAATGCAATGTGGCCAGAAACTCGCTTGCTACCTCCAAGTAAGTCTGGAATGATGGGCGAAGAAAATTAGTCCACCTTGCTGCCTCTAAAAGTGTGTCGACCTCATGCAATATCCCCATGTGTTGGAGGAAAGGCCTGGAGATGTATCGGCTAGTCCGAAACTGGACACAAGCTATGTAACACCGCGATTTGAAACCTAGTAGGATTTATAAAGTTAATTGCATGGTTAAGGGTACAAGAGTAATTTCATAGTATGACTTATGGGTTTGAGCAAGGGCTGGATTGCAAGTGAAATAAAGTTAATGAAGCAAAGAATTTAATTAAGTGAGTGAGTGGTAATTGTCAAGGACTAAAAAGATAAAAGCTAAGGATTTTATTAAGTTAGACCAAAGAGGAAGTGACACATGGCAAGAATGGTTGGGAGCATTAAATGAAGAAGGGAAAGAAAGGAAGAGAGAAGGAAAGCAAAAATCAGATTTTTTCCCTTGGTTCCCATGTCTTCCTGTCTTCCTTCTCACGTTTCTCATTTCCTTTTCTTCTTCTTCATTTACTTACTCTTTGCTTCTCTTCCTTGGGTTAATCTTCAAGGATTTTGAGTTGAGATTGAAGGTGTTTAGGATAGTGTAAGTTGCTAAGGTAAGTGGTTGTGCATTTGGTGCCTTTTTTCGTCCTCTCTTCTTTTTCGTTGGTTGTGTTTTAAGGTGGATTAAGATTGTTTTGATTTGGTTTGTGCAAGAATCTGGTGGCAAGAAAAAGGACAATGGTAAAGAGAAGGTTGGACCTTGAAGAGAGTGGTTTTGAAGCCGCATTTTTGGGTTTTAGGAGTTTATGTGTCATTGATGTGTTTTGCCCTTTCCCTTGAATTTTTGGAAATTTGAGTTGTTAAATATATTTATATGCATGTGTTTAGTTGGGTTTTTGCATTGGTGTGAACTGTGATAAGTATTTTGGTATTTGTAAGTTAAAATGTGGTATTATATGATTTAGGCCAAAATTCTGGGTTTGTTGCTTTAATTGTGCATTCTTACCCATTTAATTGGTTCTAATAATTGTAAATTGTTGCAAATATGATTATAAGCATGTTTTGAATGCAATTTTTAGTGAATTGAGGTTGTATGCATAATTGTGTGATTATTGGACTAGTTGGGTGTGAGAGGGGTTGCAAGTGGTTGATAGAAGAGTGTGATTTTTGATTCGAGCGTGACTCATGTCGTGAGCATGATAAAGTGCATTATTACCGAGCTCCCGCTGAGGTGCTCGTTGTTGCGCGCGCAATCTAAGTCACGAGCGCGATAGAGAGCTCGATAAGCCAAGCTTTTATCGGACTTTTCTTCGTCACGACTGCGCATGCCCGCGTGAGCGCATTGGGGAATTGCCTGCCTTCTGTCATGAGCGCGATGATTGTCATGAGCATGATAGAGTCCTACCAGCCCGCTCTCATAAGCGCAGAGCACATCACGAATGCAACTTTGGGGCGAGATTCGCCTCTGTCGCGGGTGTGACAGACCATCGCGAGTGGACCCTGCCCTATTCCTCTAATCTATATGAATTGTTGTAACTTGCATGGTTTCTCACTTTGTATGGCATATGATTTCATGTATGAGAGTTACAGTATTGTATTCTTTATGCCTTAATGATGCAGATGTGTCTTTGATGTATTAGTTATTCGATTAAAGTAAAGATTGAGTGTTATAAACAGAGGTTATATGTTTAAGCCTCAATGGTCATAGTAGTGGATAGATAAGCACGCTTATTTAGGGTCAAAGTTGCAACTGCTAAAGTCGGCCCCGTTTGGGTCTAAAGTCGGTCTCATTTAGGTCTATATGTTTTAAGGCTTCGATCTCTTCTTATGTTACCTTTGGGTATATATGTTTTGAGACTCGCGTCTCTATATGTTCGATACTGTGTCCAATCAGTGTCAATAGTACCTGTATCCACCACAGATGGGAATTCAGGCTATTGTATGATTCTAAGTGTGATTGATATTTCCAATTTGCGTACATGTATATGTGTCCCTGTGAGATGCATTAATATGTAATAACCCCGATCCTCATGATAAAAGTTAGTGATTTTGTACATGTTAAAGCATATGTACAGATACATGAATTATCCATGTTAAGAATAAGATGCATAGGTTATTTACTTACTCATATTTTATCGTTTGTGGTTATATGTTTTTGTATAATAAGAGTTTTGATATTATATATGTGATTTATGTGGCTTCGTTAGAGGTCATCTTGTTTTTGTTCCTCCCCACTAAGCATTATCGCTTAGCACGGGTGTTTTTCCCATGTAGGTGGCAGGTTCGTTTCGGAGTTGGGCATCTATAGGTCATGGCCACTAAGAGTTCAGTTGTAGCTCTTCATGTTTTAGTTATTATATTTTGTATAGTCCTATATACGTATTTGTAAGAGATATTAGTTTAAGTTAATGTAAGGGTTTTGTATATGAATATTTCAGTATATGTATATGTAAATGTTATAAGATCGATTTTATAATTATTATGGATTATGTATGAATTGTAATTAAAGTTAAGTTATTTCCTTTATGTTATGTTTTATATTGCCTCTGCTTTTGTTTCTGCATGGTTATGTCTATAAGTACATGTACGTGTTTGAGCTTTGGTCTATGCATAGCGCTCTAATATCCTCCCAAGGGGTATTGGGGTGTTACAAGCTAGGCCTTAAAATCTCTCCCTCAGATCAAGGGTCATCCATGCTGGAGCCTGAGGCTCGAGCTGGTCCTGAGCGATGTTTTGCCTTAAAGGCATCCTGAAAAAGAAAGTTAGTTTTGCATTAATGCATGATAATTATAAGTAATCTAAGTATGTTTACAATTTTTAGGAATTTTGGCAGCATTCTGACTAGGATATGCTTAACCAAAAAATTTTGACAGCATCTCGGTAAGGATGTGCCCAACCCCCTGCATCAAAAGCACTAAATGGACTAGTGTGACGCACACACAACCCGATCGTTTCCCGAGAGCCCTTCATGTTTTTTGATCTCTAGCAACCTGAGATATTTTAGAATCCCTTCCGAATAGAACATTGGGGAAGTTTATCTAATCCCATGAAACCTTTAGGCACGTTTCAGGTATTTTGGAGTTACCACCCAATTTACAAGAAATTTGGAAAGTTCGTCTAAGCTCGGGGGTCTAAACCAGAGAGTAGTTTGGAACCTCACTTTTATTAATGTCTTGATTAATTATAAATGAGTTTTTAATTATTAATTCCATCTCTTATCTCACACGGTCATGCATTCAATATAAAACGCAAATTCAGGCATCAAGAAAAGAAATAAAGAAAGCGATAAAATAAGTAAAATACAAAACAAACTACAAAATAAAATTGGGAAAAAATACAATCCCCCAAAATATTAAAATAAACAAATAAATAAAAAATTGGGACAAAAAATACAATCCCCTAAAATAAGAAATTAAACAAACAAAATCAACTAACTAAATAACTTTTATAAATTAGGACATTTATTTAAAATAGGAACATTGGTTCCTTCATGTTCACTTAGAAAATTGGAGAGTTATTTTTTGGTGAATATTGAGAAAATAGGGATGAGTGATCCCATTTTGAGAAAATTAACTCTTCTTTTAAAAGTGAATTTTTATGGTTAAAACTAGGAAATTGGTCCCATTTTATTAGAAAAAATCAAAATTCGTTAATCAAAATATTTTTATGATTTTCTTTTTAACTTACGTAAAATAAATAAATTTATTACAAATTAGACTAAATAATAAAATAAAAGAAAAAATAATGAAAAATAACAAAAATAACCAAAAGTAAAAAATCAAACCAAAATATGCCTCCGAATCTCCATGGATCCCTCATTTGCTAGTGAAAATGCTCACGCAAGAAAAAAAATTAGATTTGTAGACAAAATAAAAATAAAATAAAATTAACGTTAGCAAATAAATCTAAAAAAATCAATTAAATCAAATAAATGAAATATTATCACATAAAAATAAAAATAAATATTATATTGGAAAAAAAATTAAAACATGCAAAACAACTCATATCGCACGAAAACGGATCAAAAACGAGACAAAAATGGGCAAAATGCACTAAACGAAGTAAAATCACATGCTGCCCCTCACCTCCTTCCGACCCCTCGTGGGCAAGGAAAGAAGCAAAGCATAATGATTTTTCTTTGTTTTCTTTTGTCAAATTTCCATCAAAAACAACACTTTTTCATGTGATTTTACATATCAAGAAAAATCAAATTAACATCTAAATATACCAAATCAAAGCATAAAAATAATCAATAAAACACACATTTTAAAACCTATAATCAAGCAACAATATAGAGAAAAAATAAAGAAAAAATTAATATAAATTATAATTGAGCGCAGAATTGCTGATTTGGAGGAATTGAATCGTGATTTATTTGCCTTGTCAAAATCCACAAGAAATCAAATTAAAAATAATAAGAACACAAGTTTCTCTCTCTAAAAAAAACTCAAGAAAAATTTAAATAGAAGAAGAAAATTTTACAACCTTAAGAAAAGAGAATTGATTTCTCTATCTCAGGTATTGTTTTTTTTATCATAAACAAAATACTCCGAGAATAAAAATCAAGAAGAAAATTCATTTTAAATCTCTCTCAAATTTTAGAAAATCAAATCCGAAGTTATTCCCTCCTCCTTTTTTCTCTCTCTAAAATCCTCCATTTTTCTCTCCCCAAAAATAGCTTTTAGTAAGCCACTAAATCAATAAAATTCCCATTGAAATGGAAAAAAAAACCTGATGTAACCTAAAAATTTTTCACAAAAAATGGATTTCGGCAAAAAACAGCGCCCAGGAGCCGTTAGAGGTGAGGGGCAGGATAGGCAGGCAGGCTGCCCCTCAGCGCACTCGTCCCGAGTGGGGGGTGGGCACTACGTGAGGGGCAGCCTGGCTGCCCGTCAGCATGGATGCATGCCTCTCGCGCATGAGGTGCACCTACCCCTGGCGAAGGGCGGCCTGGCGCGCGAGGAGCACCTACCCTCGTGCGCCGGTGGCTGTAAGACTCCGAAAACTCCTTTTTTTAACATTTTTGACAAAAATAAAATCACTTCAAACCTTTTTTTAATTTTTAAAATATATATATTTTTTATTATTATTATTTCTATTTCTAAAAAAAAATTTGACAAGAAAACTATCACTTCCAACCTCTTTACCTGTGAACAGGCATTAATTTTATCACTGGATAACTCTAGTTTTGGCTGCCTCGGGATCCGGTGTCTACAGTTCCACCCCTAGTTTTGGGAAAACTAGTACATGGGTGCCTAAGTGAGCTAAAACTCAGAGAAAGAAGGAAATAGACACGTACCTGAGGCAACTATCTTTCCGAGCTGAATGATGTTGTTACGGTGGTTATTGCTAGCATGTCGACGAGTTAACCTTTATTGCAGCGAGTTACCATGATTGTGTAAACCCTCATTGAGGTGGTATTTACCGCCAGCATGTAAATCCTTGTTCAAATGGAAATGTTATTGTCATGCTAACCTTCTGTGGAATGGCAGTGCCGCCATCGTGCTAACCCTTTGTAACACCCCCGCCGCTGCCCCCGTTGGAAGGGCGCCGGCGGGCGCGCTACACAACGCTCACTCACGACGCGACAAAACATACAGCGGAAGCATACATGCGCTAAGCGAAAGCATTCGATAACCAAATAATAAAAATATACTTCATCATAAAAAAAAAACATATAAAGTTATATACAATATCCCAAAAGGTTACAAATGTTAAAAAAAAAATCCTTTACAGAATAATACATATACAAAAGAAAACTACAGGAGGAGACAAAATAAATAACTCGACTCCTATGTGGCCTGCCAGCAGATATGCGACACGAGCGACTCCCAAAAATCCTTCACGCTACCTGCACGGGATAAAAGCCCGTGCTAAGCGATAACGCTTAGTGGGGAGAAACAACACAACAGAGTACTTTACAAGAAAATATGCACTAACATACATAATTCATTAAGAATCAGAGTACAGAGATATAAATATATATATATATTCAGGATAAATAATACAATGCACTAAACCATTACACTATTCAGAGTCACACTATGATCAGAACACTTCACTAAATCAATACCAGCCAGTTCACACAATAGCCTGAAATCAATGGTGGAGGATACGAGAACACGGCACGGGAGACCGAAGCCTCAAAAATACTTTAATACCCGAAGGCAGCGCGGGAGACCGGAGTCTCAAAACCTTTTATCACTACACGGAAGATGACCATCTCGGAGGTCGACCGCTTCGCCCAAACGGGGCGGACATAACAGCTGTACACTAACCCTTCTTAAGCATGCTTAATTATCCTATACCTTGACACTTCAGGCTCGACAACACATTAACCCACACGACATTACACAATCAAAAACAAGATTCAAATCCAGACTCTAACATCAAAAGAATTCATAACTAAAACACTAATACGATGGCATCACGAGTCATAAGCTCAAACATATTTCATGCAATAGTGAGAAACCGTGCAAAGTGGAACAAAAGAAACACATTCAGAAAATAGGGCAAGCAGGAAGGGCCTCTGTCGCGATCGCGACAAGTGTCGTGCTCGCGACAGAGCACGGGGTACTTCCTCGCGAGGTCGCACCAAGGGGCCTGCTCGCGATGAAGCACTCGCGGCAGAAATTCACGGAGCCGAGCTCTGTCGCGCTCGCGATAAGTGTCGCGATCGCAACAGAGACCAATTCCTTCCTCCTCGCGCGCACGCTCGACAGTACGCCCGCGCGGAGGGTTCAGCTACCGAGCTCTCTGTCGCGGTCGCGACAAATGTCGCAATCGCGACAGAGGGTTCTTCAAGAACAAGGGGCCAAGTCCGCCTTTTGTCGCGATCGCGGCACTTGTCGCGATCGCGACAGAACCCAGATTCGCCCAATTATGCACTTTTTCGACCCTTTTCATGCACAATACTCTATATAAGCAAATAAGAGACATAGACGCTTACCTGAAGTCTCCTACACATCACCGCATCATTCTCAAGGTCACATAAACACATTTTAAACAATAATCCATCATCAATTTATCAAAGATTCACTCACAACCCAACTCAAACTCCTTAATATGGCATAATCATGTTCTAAAAAACACATAATAATTTCACTAAATCACTCAACATGCATTCATAAAACACTCAAGATTACAAATGACATGCAATCACCACATAGAGTTGATCCAAGGAGGAAATTAAGGGAAAAACACAAAATCCAAAACATAGCTCCCAAACACTTGCATGCATTTAAACCCATTTCCAAAAATCAACACTCAAGAACACAGCTCCCATACCTGGAAAACGAAGCTTCAAACCGAGCTCCTCACGAAACCACTTTCTCCTTGCCCTTGCTCTTCCTTCTCTCTTCCGAAACTTGCACAAAACCCAGCCACAAACACTCAAATCAGACCCAAACCACAACAAAACTAGGATCCAAAGAACACTAATTAAATAAAGGAACCCCAAACCGAACTCAAACACTTACCTCCTACACTTCCAGCTCAAACCTTCAAAGATCCCTCTCAAAACTCAAGAGAACCTAAGAGATGAGAGTAGAAGAATGAAAGCAAGAGAGAGGGGAGGACGGGAAATGAGAAAGAAAAGAGAGAAATTGAGATAGCTTCCATGGGAAGCTAGGCAATTTCTGCCCTTCCCTTCTCTCTCTTACTTTTCATTAATTACTCACCAACCTCCAAGCCACATGTCACAATCCTAGAGAATCAATCAATCCATCTTAACAAAACCACTCTTGGCACCATACACTAAACACACACAAGCCTTTCTTACACAAATATCTTCAATGCACCAAAACTCACTCACACCATATTATTTCCTATAAATCCACTTTACATCCAAGGCACCATGCCCACAAACCACACAAAAACAGCCCTTAGACCACTAACACCCTACAACCATACACTACAAGCACACACTATTATTCCCTTCACTTCACTTAACACTTAATTGATTAATTCCTTTAACACATAACTCCTTATTATCCCATTTTCCTCATACAAAATTTACGAAAATACTCTCACTTACCAACTTACCACGCAAATTCCGACCAGGCCCTATTTGGGTTATTACACCCTTGTTGAAGTGGTAGTGTCGTGTGTAACGCGCGCTGAACCCCGGGATGCCTCGAAGACCCGCTTTTAGGGAATTCGAAAGAGGTTCATATATCTTGTAAGAGATTACAAGGGCGTCTATTTTGGGCAACAAGGAGGCTTCTTGGAGTCGCCACTCAATAAAATATTAGATAGGTCATCTAGCCTCACTGAGCCTAAGACAGCACATCTGTGTCTATTTTGGGTAGGCCAGAGATATTTTGGAGTCCCCACTCCAATAGGACATTAAGATAGTACTCTAATCTCATGGAGCCTAAGACAATGAGAATTGGGCTTATTTTGGGTAACAAGAGATATTTTAGAGACCCCACCCCAATAGAACATTGAGATGGTCCTCTAAATTTGTTGAACCTAAGACCAGAGATGGTTCAGAACTTTTCATTTATTCATACCTTGATTAAATTATAATTGAATTTTAAATTTAAGATTTCATTCATTTTCTCATTCGTTTCAATGCAATAATTAAAGTGAAAATCAATTATGTAATGAAAGCGGTAAATAAAAGTAAGATTAAAATAAGGTAAATGAAAATCCAATAAATTACAATAAAGCTAGGGCCGAGATACAACTCCCATTGTAAATGAAATGTAAATCATATAGAAAATGGGGTATTTATTAGGGATGAGGACACTGGTCCTCGCATGCATACTTAAAGGAAAAAGTGTTTAAGGTGATGGCTTGTTTGGGTGGAAAAACTAGGACATTGTTCCCATTTTTATTAGAAAAAATTCTAAGTTAATTAATAGAAATATTTTTGTGATTTTCTCTTAAACGTGCATAAAATAAATATTTTTATTAAAAATTACATGGTAAAATAAATGAAAAAAGCCAAATAAAGAAAATAATAAAATAATAAAAATAAATGGCCAAAACAAACGAGCCTCTTGGATCTCCCCGTTTGCTCACGAGAATGCCCAAAAAGAGAAAATGGATATTGGAGTCAAAAAAAACAAATACAAAAAAAATTAATGTTAGTTGTTAAATCAAGAAAGTTAATCAATTAAACAAATAAAATGATAACTAATAAGCTAAAATAAAATAAGATGACATGGAAGATGACAAATGGATTAAAATGTTAATAAATTAAAACAAATGAAAAAATGCATTATGAATGACAAAGGAATTAAATGATATGGTTGAAATAAATAAAACAACATGTTAATGAATTAATAATAATAATAATAATAATAATAATAATAATAATAATAATAATAATTAAATGAATAATAATAATAATAATAACAATAAAAATGATAATAAAATAATAATAATAATAATAATAATAATAATAATAATAATAATAATGATAAAAAAACAAAAGCAAAACAACAACAACAACAACAACAACAACAACAACAACAATAATAATAATAATAATAATAATAATAATAATAATAATAATAATAAACAATTGAATAAATAAATAAATGAAAACAATAAAAAATTACATGTTAATCAGTTAATTGTAAACAAGAGATAAAAATAATACAATAAACAAATAAACAAATAAAACTATGAGATCAGACCCATAATGTTTACCCTCATAATTCGAATATGATGATTGATTTGCTTGTTTTGATCCACAAATTAGTAAAAAAATAAGAAAAAGTTGGAATTTTATTTCAAGGAAGAAAATTTCCTAAAAAATGGAAGAAATTAAAAACTCTCAAGAACAAAGAATTATTCTCTTTGTCTCAAGAATAAAAAAATGGAAGAAAAATAAAAAAAAAAGCTCTAAATCTATTCTCTTTAGAAAAATAATTGTAAAAAATCTTGTTTTTTAGAAAAACAAACGAAAAATTAGATTTCAAGAACAAATAATTAATTTTTTTGTTCCCAAAATCAATTTTTCATCAAAAAAAGATTCAATATAAAATCCTTGAAAAACCTTAATTGAAAAAATAAAATAAAATAAAGTAAGAAAATTAGATTTTAAGAACAAATAATTATGTTATTTGTCTCAAAATCAATTTTCCATCTAAAAATGCTTAGAAGAAATTATATTGAAGCCAAAACAAGAAGAAGAAGAGTTGGAGGAGAAGAGAAATTTTTTGAAAGAAGAAGAAAATAAAAATCTGAATTTTTGGTTGCCTCCACTTTTTTATTTTCATCTTTTTCTATTTATATGCTTTAATAAAAAACCGTAATTAATTAAGAAAAGAAAATAAATTTTACATCAGACTATTTATTATCTTAATTTTAAAAACTGAAAAAAAATCATGAAAATCCTTAAAAAATGGAATAAAAAATCAATTTTGGAGAAAAAATCCTAAAAAAGGCAAAAAAATCTCATTTTCGGCAGAATTGGGCTGATTCGGCGACCGAGGGGCATCTCGCCCCGGTGGGCGTGCGGAGATCCCGCTAGGCAGGCGCTCGGCACAGGCACGCGCGCCCCCATGGAGCACAACTGACGCCCGAATTTTTTTTTTTAAATTTCAAATTTGACTAAAACACTATGATTCCAAACTCTTTTTTTTTGTTTTTTAATTTATATTTTTATTTTAAAATTTTTTTCTTCTTTGAATCTGAAAAACAATCTTGACAAGGAAATCATCACTTTCAATCTTTTTACCTGTGAACAAGCATCTAATCGTCATTGAGTAACTCTGATCTGGGCTGTCTCAGGACCTGGTGTCTACAGCTGCCCCCAATTTTAGGGAAACTAGTGCACTAGTGCCTAGATGAGCCAAAATTCAGAGAATAAGGAAGGAAATGCGTTGTAACACCCCCATCGCCGTCCCCGTTGGAAGGACGCCGACGGACGCGCTACACGACGCTCACATATACAGATATACACATGCACAATGCGGAAGCATACGTTCATACATAACATGCATACAGAAATACAGATTAATTAAAAACTTACCTTACCTGCAGGCACGGACTGATCATGCAATAACTTATGTACACACAGACACTAAGCTGAAACATACACAGAAGCATACATATGACCATTCAACGGAAGCATCAGTGAAATAATAAAACAAAGGAATAACTAAATATCTAAACATAAAGACATACTAACTATTACATTCCCAAAAGAAAACTCAAGAACGAAACATAATAATTACATATACAATACTACAAAATTACAAAAGCTGAAATACAGAAGCTGAACCAAATACAAAACTTCTAACTCCTACGTGGCCGACCTTGCAGAAGCGCGACTCGAACAGAACCAAACCTGCCACCTGCACGGAAAGGAAATCCTTGCTAAGCGATAAACGCTTAGTGGGGAGAACACACCAGAATATGGACGGCCATTCACAATGGTCGCCAAGGCAAAACACATTCAGATGACAAATGTAGATATTCATAACATATCAATAATCAGGCTGCACAATAAAGGCATTCAATCGATAACTCATAAACAGACCATAAACTCATGTCCGGGATATACCAATACAGACATAATACAATATACGATACAAATATCATCATGCCGAACTACATACTATAACTCATGCATAAACCTACATGGGTATCAAATAACAACATCTTACCGTGCGGAGTCACAAGAGCTATACACATGCAATAGACATAACAAAGTACCCATGCATGAACTGACAATCAAACCATCATGTTAAGCATGCCAGTTAATTAACATACCTAAACATGTTAACACAAACACTAGTCAAATATCCAGAAGATAACGTTTAGAGCATCACAATACCGCTGCGCAACTCTAATATATTAAGCATCATGCAGAAACATTCTGATAACGGAGACTGAAGGCATAACCACTTAGTATTACATTCATATCATCATCATGCAGAGAGTACAGTAATCATCACATACTTACCATCACAGCTGCTTCGGTCCACAAGCTAATATATTAACAAAACATGTTTAAGTCACATACATAAATTCTCTAGTCGCATCATAATCAAACCATTCAGAAACTTATAACAAATCACATGACGAGTACGGATAATCATGTTAGATATAAAGTCATGCTTATTTAAAACAGACATACATTCTGAAACCCATAGTCACATTCATATACATATAAACTGATTCCTGAGATCTTTATCATAATCAAACGGATATCACATTCATATAGTTATTTCAGAGTAATACAAAGCAGTAAAGCACCTGCTGACTCACAATAGTGGATAACGAGTGTACTGAACTGATTAGTACCTTACGGGTACAAGTCGAAAACCATTTTATTTATCAGAAAAGCATTTTACTGATGGGGGATCTTAACCCGATCCAAATTCATTAAAAAGGACCACGAGGATCCGTACTGAGGGGGGTTCGCAAGGAACCATACGGGGGACCTGATCAGGGTCCAATACGTTCAAAGGGCGCTGCAGCTACTGAAAGACTCTATTAGGCATGCCTAACTATCCACTAGACTGACTCTCGCAGGTCATGCATAAAACAATTCACGTTTGAATCGCATAATGCATAAATATGTAAATATCATGCATAAACCGGAGTACAAGAGACATATAAATATGCTCATAAAGTTGATCATATCTCATACAATTCCGCATTGCAAAACATATTACAGTCCATACACTTTAACATTAAACGATATTCTAAAGCATGCCAAGAATCAGGTAAAGAGGTACTACCATGCCAATGGTTATCAAAACATAATCCTAAACTTGGATTAGGTGAAGATACTAAGCATAAACCATGCATTGTCCAAATTACAATTAACATAACACATTGAGTTTAAGGCTAAAGCATAACAATGTACTCCGACATCAACCATATTATTCAAATAAGTTTGGCATAACAGGATGCCAATCATACTTCATACAAGTCATATACTGGAGCATGCAATAATTCCATTAATTACATCTAACATTAATCCTAATACTAAAGCATATCAGGAGAAAATGGGGAAATCATACTATGCCAATGAGTACAAGCACATAATCTTAATCGCGGGACGATGCAATATACATTTAAGCATGGCAGATTATTCTTAGAGAGGAATTCAATCAAAGACATGCATAACATATTGCTAATCATAACTGAAATAGGATAACCAATCAGATGAGCAAAATAAGATAGCATACAATAGAGGAAAAAACCCTAAAAGCATTTGAAAGTCATTTTATAATAAACTAGCCACGGGGCACAAATCAAAACAGAAAAGCTATACAGGAGCATATAACAGTAAGACATAAATTATACAGCAGTGAAGACCCATACAGAAGAAATAGGAAATTCATTTTGGTTAAAACTGGCGAAATCGGAAAAAGGAGCTGAAGAGGGGTCAGTCGCTGACTGACCTCAAAGGGGTCACGTCGTGACCTAGTGTCACGTCTCGTGACCTGCTAGAGAGTCACGGGACGTGACTCTATGTCACGCCTGGCCTCACAAGAGTCACGGCGTGACTCTATGTCACGAGACGTGACTTCCCTCTCACAGAGAGAGGAGTCACGCATTGCCCTTACCAGAGTCACGCCGTGACTCAAAGTCACGAGACGTGACTTTCCTCTCACAGAGAGAAGAGTCACGCTTCGCAACTGGAGTCACGCTTTGCCATTCACAAGGGTCACGTCGTGACCCTAAGTCACGAGACGTGACTTTCCTCTCACAGAGAGAAGAGTCACGCTTCGCAACTGGGAGTCACGCTGCCCTTCACATGAGTCACGTCGTGACTCTAAGTCACGCGACGTGACTCGCTTCTCACAGAACTGGAACTGGAAATTCTACAAAGACGCGATTTTCCATTCCCAGTTACCCAGAACTCCAAGAACTAGATAAATTCATTTTCAATCTCATTCAAAACACCACCAAACTCATCTTACCTTTCAATCGGTCTTCCAAACATCAATTTGACATAAAACCAGCTTAATCCATCAATTAAAACAATCAAAACCATGCTTAAACACATTTAATCCATTTAAGAACATAAACCCTAAAAGTTACAGTAGATTCAAAACACAAACTCAGAACTTCCAAATCAATACTTGTCATGCATTACTAACACATTTACTCACTTAATCATGCATGTACACATTCTAAACCACATCAATTTCCAGAAATGCAAACACATAAACATCCTAAGTGAGATTTAGGGCAAAAACACTAAGAACTTCAAATGCAGTAAACAGAGCTCCCAAACCTCAAAATCACGATCCAAACTCAGGCATCCAGCTTCAAGATCAAACCTCTCTCTTTTCCTTGCCTTTAACCTTCTTTTTATCATGCAAAGCTTGCACAAACAAAATCCACAGAGTCTTAGCCAAACCCTAACTCAACCAAAACCAGGAGAAAGAGAAGAAGAAGAAGAACAGTATGTAGAAATCTTAATCCAACTTACCTCTTCAAGCAAAGAACAATCCAAGCCAAACACAACCCAAACCAAACGTGAGAGAAAGGAGAAGCAAAGAAAGGAGAAGAGAAGAAGAGGAGTAGGCGTGAGAGGGGAGATCGGGTTGCAATCTGTGTTTTCCTCTCTCACTCTCTTTCCTTTCTTCTTTTTCTTCTTTCAATGCTCACCTAAAAACCCACATGGCAGATCCTAATTAGACCACAACCTCAACTTAAACATTCAAACCATGGCACAATACTTGAATCTTACCCAAACATTTCCTTAATAAATATCTTGTCTTAATGCTCTTTAGTCCTTAGACAAAATACAATTCACTCACTTACACAATTCTTTCTTTACCAAATTAATTATCTTATCAATTAGGTCCTTAACACTCCAAATTTCACATGCACAAAATTACTGAAATACCCTTCCGATCCCGACTTAGCATGCACAATCCAACCAGGGCTATTTTGGGGTGTGACAACTCTTCCCTCCTAAAAGAATTTCGTCCTCGAAATTCACAGTGAAACACTTACATCCAAATAACCCAAGCAAACAAAACTTACTTAAACAAAAGCTTGCAAATTAACTTACCAAAAGAACCTGCGGTCTCCTTCGAATCCTTGCTAGATGCTACAAACTCTGAAGACACTCGAGAAGATCTGAGCAAATCCTCCACATCCTTTCTAGCTTGCCCAGCTAGACTCTCACTCATCTTCTTAGGACAATCGGCAATCCGGTGTTCCATACTGCCACACCTGAAACAAGCACCTGAAAGCTTCCGACATGGACCACGATGTCGCTTCTGGCAATGCTGACATACTGACGGTACCCACTTCTTACACTTATTCCCATGTTGCTTCTGAAATTGTTGACACACTGAAGGTTCTCGAACCCTCTTCCCTGCTGACACTTCACTAACCGATCCTTTTCTCTTCTGAGGAACATGCCGCACAACTTCTTGAGAAGCACGAGGAGCAGTCAATCTATCCAAAATCCGAATCAACCCTTGTACTAATGCCCTATCATCAGAAACCCGACCAGAATCTTCAACTGGAAGATGCTCTGAAACATCCTGATCAGCACTAACTCGATTCACACTTTCTGTTGTCTCGCCCACATTCTCACTAGGATCAGACTCCATCTAGACATGACACAAAACAAGACGCATCTGCATTAGGCCACGACACAAAACCGACTCTCATGCAAAGACTCAACACAAAACAAACAACATACCCAGAACCATCAAACCTGGGCTCTGATACCACTAACTGTAACACCCCCATCGCCGTCCCCGTTGGAAGGACGCCGACGGACGCGCTACACGATGCTCACATATACAGATATACACATGCACAATGCGGAAGCATACGTTCATACATAACATGCATACAGAAATACGGATTAATTAAAAACTTACCTTACCTGCAGGCACGGACTGATCATGCAATAACTTATGTACACACAGACACTAAGATGAAACATACACAGAAGCATACATATGACCATTCAACGGAAGCATCAGTGAAATAATAAAACAAAGGAATAACTAAATATCTAAACATAAAGACATACTAACTATTACATTCCCAAAAGAAAACTCAAGAACGAAACATAATAATTACATATACAATACTACAGAATTACAAAAGCTGAAATACAGAAGTTGAACCAAATACAAAACTTATAACTCCTACGTGGCCGACCTTGCAGAAGCGCGACTCGAACAGAACCAAACCTGCCACCTGCACGGAAAGGAAATCCGTGCTAAGCGATAAACGCTTAGTGGGGAGAACACACCAGAATATGGACGGCCATTCACAATGGTCGCCAAAGCAAAACACATTCAGATGACAAATGCAGATATTCATAACATATCAATAATCAGGCTGCACAATAAAGGCATTCAATCGATAACTCATAAACAGACCATAAACTCATGTCCAGGATATACCAATACAGACATAATACAATATACGATACAAATATCATCATGCCGAACTACATACTATAACTCATGCATAAACCTACATGGGTATCAAATAACAACATCTTACCGTGCGGAGTCACAAGAGCTATACACATGCAATAGACATAACAAAGTACCCATGCATGAACTGACAATCAAACCATCATGTTAAGCATGCCAGTTAATTAACATACCTAAACATGTTAACACAAACACTAGTCAAATATCCAGAAGATAACGTTTAGAGCATCACAATACCGCTGCGCAACTCTAATATATTAAGCATCATGCAGAAACATTCTGATAACGGAGACTGAAGGCATAACCACTTAGTATTACATTCATATCATCATC
Source organism: Excoecaria cochinchinensis (assembly GCA_947683425.1). Taxonomy (NCBI): domain Eukaryota; kingdom Viridiplantae; phylum Streptophyta; class Magnoliopsida; order Malpighiales; family Euphorbiaceae; genus Excoecaria; species Excoecaria cochinchinensis. Next base: position 156,683 of record CANTUQ010000177.1, on the reverse strand, counting down.
ATGCAGAGAGTACAGTAATCATCACATACTTACCATCACAGCTGCTTCGGTCCACAAGCTAATATATTAACAAAACATGTTTAAGTCACATACATAAATTCTCTAGTCGCATCATAATCAAACCATTCAGAAACTTATAACAAATCACATGACGAGTACGGATAATCATGTTAGATATAAAGTCATGCTTATTTAAAACAGACATACATTCTGAAACCCATAGTCACATTCATATACATATAAACTGATTCCTGAGATCTTTATCATAATCAAACGGATATCACATTCATATAGTTATTTCACAGTAATACAAACCAGTAAAGCACCTGCTGACTCACAATAGTGGATAACGAGTGTACTGAACTGATTAATACCTTATGGGTACAAGTCGAAAACCATTTTATTTATCACAAAAGCATTTTACTGATGGGGGATCTTAACCCGATCCAAATTCATTAAAAAGGACCACGAGGATCCGTACTGAGGGGGGTTCGCGAGGAACCATACGGGGGACCTGATCAGGGTCCAATACGTTCAAAGGGCGCTGCAGCTACTGAAAGACTCTATTAGGCATGCTTAACTATCCACTAGACTGACTCTCGCAGGTCATGCATAAAACAATTCACGTTTGAATCGCATAATGCATAAATATGTAAATATCATGCATAAACCGGAGTACAATAGACATATAAATATGCTCATAAAGTTGATCATATCTCATACAATTCCGCATTGCAAAACATATTACAGTCCATACACTTTAACATTAAACAATATTCTAAAGCATGCCAAGAATCAGGTAAAGAGGTACTACCATGCCAATGGTTATCAAAACATAATCCTAAACTTGGATTAGGTGAAGATACTAAGCATAAACCATGCATTGTCCAAATTACAATTAACATAACACATTGAGTTTAAGGCTAAAGCATAACAATGTACTCCGACATCAACCATATTATTCAAATAAGTTTGGCATAACAGGATGCCAATCATACTTCATACAAGTCATATACTGGAGCATGCAATAATTCCATTAATTACATCTAACATTAATCCTAATACTAAAGCATATCAGGAGCAAATGGGGAAATCATACTATGCCAATGAGTACAAGCACATAATCTTAATCGCGGGACGATGCAATATACATTTAAGCATGGCAGATTATTCTTAGAGAGGAATTCAATCAAAGACATGCATAACATATTGCTAATCATAACTGAAATAGGATAACCAATCAGATGAGCAAAATAAGATAGCATACAATAGAGGAAAAAGCCCTAAAAGCATTTGAAAGTCATTTTATAATAAACTAGCCACGGGGCACAAATCAAAACAGAAAAGCTATACAGGAGCATATAACAGTAAGACATAAATTATACATCAGTGAAGACCCATACAGAAGAAATAGGAAATTCATTTTGGTTAAAACTGGCGAAATCGGAAAAAGGAGCTGAAGAGGGGTCAGTCGCTGACTGACCTCAAAGGGGTCAAGTCGTGACCTAGTGTCACGTCTCGTGACCTGCTAGAGAGTCACGATACATGACTCTATGTCACGCCTGGCCTCACAAGAGTCACGCCGTGACTCTATGTCACGAGACGTGACTTCCCTCTCACAGAGAGAGGAGTCACGCATTGCCCTTACCAGAGTCACGCCGTGACTCAAAGTCACGAGACGTGACTTTCCTCTCACAGAGAGAAGAGTCACGCTTCGCAACTGGAGTCACGCTTTGCCATTCACAAGGGTCACGTCGTGACCCTAAGTCACGAGACGTGACTTTCCTCTCATAGAGAGAAGAGTCACGCTTCGCAACTGGGAGTCACGCTGCCCTTCACATGAGTCACGTCGTGACTCTAAGTCACGCGACGTGACTCGCTTCTCACAGAACTGGAACTGGAAATTCTACAAAGACGCGATTTTCCATTCCCAGTTACCCAGAACTCCAAGAACTCGATAAATTCATTTTCAATATCATTCAAAACACCACCAAACTCATCTTACCTTTCAATCGGTCTTCCAAACATCAATTTGACATAAAACCAGCTTAATCCATCAATTAAAACAATCAAAACCATGCTTAAACACATTTAATCCATTTAAGAACATAAACCCTAAAAGTTACAGTAGATTCAAAACACAAACTCAGAACTTCCAAATCAATACTTGTCATGCATTACTAACACATTTACTCACTTAATCATGCATGTACACATTCTAAACCACATCAATTTCCAGAAATGCAAACACATAAACATCCTAAGTGAGATTTAGGGCAAAAACACTAAGAACTTCAAATGCAGTAAACAGAGCTCCCAAACCTCAAAATCACGATCCAAACTCAGGCATCCAGCTTCAAGATCAAACCTCTCTCTTTTCCTTGCCTTTAACCTTCTTTTTATCATGCAAAGCTTGCACAAACAAAATCCACAGAGTCTTAGCCAAACCCTAACTCAACCAAAACCAGGAGAAAGAGAAGAAGAAGAAGAACAGTATGTAGAAATCTTAATCCAACTTACCTCTTCAAGCAAAGAACAATCCAAGCCAAACACAACCCAAACCAAACGTGAGAGAAAGGAGAAGCAAAGAAAGGAGAAGAGAAGAAGAGGAGTAGGCGTGAGAGGGGAGATCGGGTTGCAATCTGTGTTTTCCTCTCTCACTCTCTTTCCTTTCTTCTTTTTCTTCTTTCAATGCTCACCTAAAAACCCACATGGCAGATCCTAATTAGACCACAACCTCCACTTAAACATTCAAACCATGGCACAATACTTGAATCTTACCCAAACATTTCCTTAATAAATATCTTGTCTTAATGCTCTTTAGTCCTTAGACAAAATACAATTCACTCACTTACACAATTCTTTCTTTACCAAATTAATTATCTTATCAATTAGGTCCTTAACACTCCAAATTTCACATGCACAAAATTACTGAAATACCCTTCCGATCCCGACTTAGCATGCACAATCCAACAAGGGCTATTTTGGGGTGTGACATGCGTACTTGAGGCAGTCCTTACCATTTTACTATTGTCAAAGCTTATAGTTTATTGCCGCTGAGCAGTAATGTATTTTATAGCGACTCCTTTGCAATTTGCTCTACCACTCTTATCCCGCTGGCCTCCGCTCGGCCTGTACGGTATTCGCCCTGTTAACCTCTGTTCGGCTTGCACGGTGTCTGATCTGTCCCGCAGGCTTTCGCTTGGCTTGCACGGTGTCTGATCTATCCAGCTGGCCTCCGCTCAACTTGTACGGTGTCTGATCTATCAAGCTGGCCTCCGTTCGGCTTCCACGGTGACTGATTTGTCCCGCTGGCCTCCATTCGGCTTGGACAGTATCTGATCTGTCTCGCTGGCCTCCGTTCTGCTTCCACAGTGTCTGATCTGTCCTACTGGACTCCGCTCGGCTTGCGCGGTACTCTTGCTCACCCCCATCCGATCTGTGATATGAGTCTAAATAGCTCATATTTAGTTTATGTTTTGTGATAAAAATTATGTTTAGTTGTGATTAATTGTGTTAGAATTAGGTGTGTTTTATGTTTTTGTGTTAAGTTTTGTGTTTGTAGGAGAAAAGGGAGAAAATGTGGAGAAAGAAGCAGAATTGACTAAGGAAAGAATGCCACTGTCACGGGCACCCGAGCGCAATAGAGGACGCCGAAGAACAAGGAATAGAAGGGAAGAAGAAGGAGCAAAAAAGAGAGGAGCGCATCCTGTTGCGGGCATGAAGGCGTCGCGAGCACAACGTAGCAAGGAAAGACAAGTAGTCAACGTAGCTGAGGAAAAGTCAAAGGAGAGGAATCTGTGTCCTGTCGCGAGCAAGAGAGAGAGAGACAATTACGACAGTTATTTTGAAAAGGTTTGTGAAGAGTCAAGTCTTCTCACCAACTTTTGCAACCCTTTGAAGAGGTATTTCAAGAGTCATGAACTTTGGAACAATATATATTAGTTTCATTTGTAAATTTAAAAAAAAAGGAGGAATTTTAACAAAATATTTGTCTGTAAAGTTTGGAGAACAATTAGTTTTAGTTGAAGTTGTTAAATTAGTTTTTATGTTTTGAAGAGAAGACAATTGTAAGGAGGAATATCATACTTTGTGAAAGGAAAAGGGTTGAGAGATCTTCTTCTTATTATTTCTAATCTTTTACTTCTTCTTTGTAATTAAATGAACTATATTTAGGAACTTGAATGATATTAATGTTATTTTCTATTTCCATTAATTTTAATAATCTTTTAATGCAGAATTAACTATTGGTATTATTGCATGATCTTTATAAGTTAAAGGAAGAGTTGAGAGATTCACTTTATCTTACAACTAATAGAAGTTCATTATTAAAACATTACTTGAGAGATCAGTATGTTAAGATAATTGCTATAAATTGGTCATTAATCTTGGAATATGTAATTGGAATTAACTAGTTCATTAATGAGAATTAAGGATTAGTATTGTAATTGCATGTTTTGGGCACTCTAGTTCATGTCGAGAGAGTAGATTAGAATTTTCTTTCAATTTGGCTTGCTTATGAGATTATGTTTATATCTTAAATGGAATAAAGTTTCACAATCATTATTTCTTCACCATCTAAATTGTCTTCTTTAATCATCATTAATTAAGTTAAATTAATTTGCATTACACGAGTAGTATAGAATTAATTTTCAAATTATTGAGCATTGTAAACAAGATAAAATCAAGTAGTAATAGTGAGTAATTAGCAACATATGTTCCTCATGGGAACAATATCTTAAGTACTAAAATCGGTAAACCGTGCACTTGCGGATTTAGCATAACAAGTTTTTGGCGCCGTTACCGGGGAGCATTATGTGTGATATAATTGCCATTATAAATCTTGATTTATGATTTTGGATTACAATATTTAATTTATTTGTTTTGTTATTTGTCTTTATTTTACAGGATTGGATAGTTTAATTTTATGCCTAATACAAGGAGTTCTCAAGAAGAACTTGAGCATTTGAATCCAGAGATAGAAATATTTTTGTTGAGTAACCGTAAATCCAATAAAAAGAAAAATAAAAATAGGAGACTAAGTATCGCTGATGATGAGAATCCACCTAGATTGATGGATTTTGCTACGCCAATGATTAGCGGGGCTCAATAAGGAGTGGTAAGACCTACGGTAAATGCAAATCAGTTTGAAATAAAACCATCTCTTTTACAAATGATTCAAAATAGTATTCAATTCTATGGTTTGGAAAATGAGGATCCAAATGCTCATTTGGCAAATTTCTTAGAAATTTATGATACCTTTAAAATCAATGAGTTTCATTGGATTCAATCAAACATAAGCTATTTCCTTTTACATTAAAGGACAAAACAAAAGCTTGGTTGACTTCACTTGCTAGAGGATCTATTACAATTTGGGACTAATTAGCTCAATCATTTTTATCTAAGTATTTTCCTCTAGCCAAAACTGCCAAGATTATTAAAGATATCACTACCTTTGTGCAAAATGACAATGAATCTTTGTATGAGGCATGGGAAATATTTAAGGAATTGCAAAGAAGTTGTCCCCATCACAATCTTCCAAGGGAGTTGCTCATGCAAATGCTTTAAAATTGAGTGAATCCAACCACAAGAGGCACCATTGATACAGTTGCAGGAGGTTCTCTTATGAGGAAAACAACAATTGCTGCATTTGAGTTGCTTGAGTAGATGTCAATAAACAATTGCATGTGGCCAACTGAAAGGGTTAAGGTATCAAATTCTTCCCCTGTTAAAGGTTTACATTCTATTGACTCGGTTGTTGCTTTGCAAGAACAAGTAGCAGCTTTAACACACAAAATAGATAACTTGAACATGGGAGGAATTTTATCAAATGCATGTACAATTTGTGGACAACAAGGGCATGCAAGTGAAGGTTGTAGTTTGGGAATGGCAAGTATGGAGGAGCAAGTTAGTTTTATTCAAAGACAAGGGCGTGGAAATCCCTATTCTAATACATATTACCCTGGATGGAGGAACCATCCAAATTTCTCATGGGGGAAAAATAATAATAATCAGAATAGAGGAGGTATAGGATTTCAACCACCACAGGATAGATTTAGAGCTTCAGAGGTTAAAATGGATAGATTCTTGGAGGGAATAAATTTAAAATTCAGCTCACAAGAGGAGAATCATAAGAGGCTAGAGTCTCAGTTTGATCAAATAGCTAAGAATCAAGCTTCATCTATTCATAACCTTGAGGTTCAATTGGGGCAAATTGCCAATGCATTACCATCAAGAATTCAAGGATGCCTTCCAAGTAATAAGAAAAATAATCCTAGGGAGCATTTAACGGCAATTACATTGAGATCAGGTAAATCTTACAACCGTGAATTTGTTTCTTCTAACAAAAATGAGGTTTTGAAGGAAAAGGAAATAAAGAAGGAAGATAAGCCTTTTGTCGCAAGTGCGATGCCTGTCGCGAGTGCGACAGAGAGTAACCCAGCCAATATCGCGATCGCGATTACACCCGCGAGTGCAACGGTAGAGAAGGAGCATCCTATAGCGGGCGCGACACCTGTTGCGGGTGTGACACCTATCGCGGGCATGACAAAAGGGGTTTCTAAGGCAAATATTCCAAAAGTGTTCTAACCTCATCCACTGTTTTCGCAACTTCTTAAGCAGCAACACAATGATAAGCAATTTTAAACTTTTTTTGATAAATTAAAGCATTTACATATCAATTTAAATTTTATTCAGGCTATTACTCAAATTCCTAACTGTGCTAAGTTTCTAAAGGATTTAATTTTTAAGAAAAAGAGTTGGGAAGACTTATCGGCTGTTGAATTAAATAAAGCATGCAGTTCAGTAATCACTAACAATGTGCTTACTAAGCTTAAAGATAATGGGAGTTTTACTATTCCTTATACTTTGGGGGATATTGAATTTCCTAAGTGTTTATGTGATTTGGAAGCTAGTATTAACCTTATGCCATTGTCAATCTTTAAAAAGTTAGGTTTGGAAGATGTTAAATCTACCTCAATGGTATTGCAATTGGCTAACCAATCAATTAAAAGACCATACGGTATAGTAGAAGATGTGCTAGTTAAAGTGGACAAATTTATTTTGCCTGCTAATTTTATGATTTTTGACTTTGCTTATGATATTAAATGTCCATTAATATTAGGAAGACCTTTTATGAGAACCGGTAGGGCATTAGTTGATATCTATGAGGGAACTTTAGTTTTAAGAGTAGGAGAGGATAAAGTAGAGTACCACATTGAGAAAGCACATAAATACCCCATGGATGAAAATGTATGCATGAAAATAGATGTTATTAATGCTTGTGTCTTGGAAGTATTGGATGATGCAGGTCAAGGGGATGTCATTCTTCATGAAGAAGTTAATGAGGAGGAGGAGCAAGAGAGCTCAAAGCCAGAACTTTTGTATAGAAATGAGGCACATTTGCCACCATCCATTGTAAGTCCTCCTAATATTAAATTGAAAGAATTACCAAGCCATTTGAGGTATGCATTTCTTGGTAACAATAGTACTTTACCTATCATTGTCTCTAATAAGCTTACTAATAAGTAAGAGTCTTTGTTGTTAGAAGTGGTTAGAAAGAGGAACAAAAGTATAGGATGGCAAATTTTTGATTTAAAAGGAATTAGTCCTAATGTAGTGATGCATAGGATTAACATGGAAGATAAGTGTCAACCTAAGGCTGATAGACAAAGAAGACCTAACCTAAATATGAAGGAGGTAGTTAAAAAGGAGTTTATTAAGTTGTTAAATGTTGGGATTATCTATCCAATTTCGGATACTGCATGGGTGGGTCCTATACATTGTGTACCAAAGAAAGTGGGAATGACTGTGGTTAGCAATGAGAATGGGGATTTGATTCCTACACGAACCACCACTGGTTGGAGAGTGTGTATTGGCTATAAGAAGTTGAATTCAGCTACTAAGAAAGATCACTTTCCTTTACCATTCATAAATCAAATGTTAGAAAGGATAGCTGACCATTCTCATTATTATTTCTTAGATGGATTTTTGGGGTATTTTAAAATTTTGATATACCTTAGTGACCAAGAGAAGACCACATTTACTTGTCCTTATGGGACTTTTGGTTATAGGAGAATGCCTTTCGAGATATGTAATGCACCAGCCACTTTTCAAAGGTGCATAACTTCAAATTTTGGGGATTTAATAGAATATATAATGGAGATATTCATGGATGATTTTTCACTCTATGGAGATTCATTTGAGTTGTGTTTGAATAACTTAGATAGAGTCTTGGCTAGATGTGAGGAGACCAACCTAGTACTTAATTGGGAAAACTGTCATTTCATGGTTGAAGAAGGGATAGTTTTAGGCTATAAGATTTCAAGTAGAGGTATTGAGGTGGATAGAGCTAAAACTGAATTAATTGAGAAGTTGCCTCCACCTGCTACACTTAAGGGTGTTAGATCATTTTTAAGTCATCCGGGATTCTATAGGAGATTTATAAAGGATTTTTCTTTAATTACTAAGCCTTTAACTAAGTTATTAGTTAAAGATGTTCCGTTTGATTTTTCTAATGCATGCATGGTTGCTTTTGAGCAATTAAAGAAAGCTCTAGTAAGTGCACCTATAATCACATCACCTAATTGGAATTTATCTTTTGAAATCATGTGCGATGTAAGTGACCTTGCTGTAGGTTGTGTGCTAGGTCAACGTCAAGGTAAGAATTTGCATGTCATTTATTATGCTAGTCATACACTATCAGCACCTCAATTAAATTACACTACAATTGAGAAAGAAATGTTAGCTGTTGTTTTTGCATGTGATAAATTTAGATCTTACTTGTTTGGATCTAAAGTTATAATCTATACAGATCATGCTGTCGTTAGGTATTTGTTTGCTAAAAAAGTTGCTAAGCCTCGTCTAATACGTTGGGTTCTTTTATTGCAAGAATTTGACATTGAGATTAGGGATAAAAAAGATTCCGAAAATTTAGTGGCTAACCATTTGTCAAGATTAGAAAATGATGAAAGACCTTTAGGGGATAGCAATGAAATAAACGAATCTTTTCTAGATGAGTCTTTAATGTTCATTGATCAAATGCATGTGTGGTATGCATATTTTGCTAACTTTCTTGCTACAGGTATTGTACCTCATGGATTGACATGGCAACAAAGGAAAAAGTTCTTTAGTGATGTAAAGAATTACCTTTGGCAGGAGCCATATTTGTTTAAAATAGGAGGGGATAGTGTCATTCGAAGATGTGTTAGTGAGGATGAGTGTGTGAACATCTTGCAACATTGTCATTCATCTTTATATTTGGGTCATAATAGCAGTACAAAAACTACATCTCGTGTGCTTGAGTGTGGTTTTTATTGGCCTACATTATTTCATGATGCTAGGAGTTTTATTGCCCAATGTGATAGATGCTAAAGAGTTAGCAATATAGGGAAAAGAGATGAGATGCCTTTAAAAAGTGTTTTAGAGGTTGAAATATTTGATATATGGGGAATAGACTTTATGGGTCCTTTTCCTACATCTTTTCGAAAAAGCTATACTTTGGTTGGGATAGATTATGTCTCAAAATGGATTGAATCTAAAGCAACACCAACCAATGACTCAAAGGTAGTTGTGAAGTTTTTGAAGAAACTCTTTTCAAGATTTGGAGTGCCACGGGCTATCATAAGTGATGGAGGTACGCATTTCATTAACCGATCTTTTGCCTCATTATGGCACAAATATTGTGTTCATCATAGGGTTGCTACTCCTTATCACCCACAAACTAGTTGTCAAGTAGAGGTTTTTCTTATTAAAGGTTATTTACACATTTCTTTTTATTTTACATTTATTTAATTATTTTTAAGTTGTTTTTGTATGCTAACATAGTTTATTTTTGTTTTACAGGTTACATTAGTAAGTAAGTATATTAGTATAGGTTAAATTTTTAGTGCCTTTTTCAAAGAGAAAAATTTATTGTTGTATTTTTCCTCTCTGTCGCAATGGAAAGTTGGTTAGTGTCACGAGTTGGAAAGTGTCATGAGCGAACAAGAAGGAAACATTTTGCTTACTGTCACAAGCACGACAGGAGACTCGTAATGGTTGAGAAAACATTTTATCGCGAGCGCAATTGTTTCAAGAACACGAAGTAGTGCAGACTTTTGTTCTGTCGTGAGTGCGATAGAACGGGATATTTCAAAAAAAAAAATTGGATTTCTAACTATTGGAACCCTATTTTCCTTCTCCTATAAATACTTTATGAACCCTTACTTCCCATTCCCACTTTATTTGCAGTTTTCTCTCCACCCCCTTCACGTTTTCTCTTTAAATTTATATTTCTCTTTGATTTTTAGGGTTTTTGTTATTGTTTTATTTTGTTTCTTCTTATTTTGGTTATTTTGTTGTTGGTGTTGCTGGTTTTTTCATGATGGTGGTGACTAAATCATTGGCAAACAGAGGGAAAAAGGCAACTAGAGAATCTAGTTCAATAGCCCCAGATTCGCTTGCTCTCAAATTCAAGTATGATTGCCCCTTTCCCATTTACTCTGATAAGGAAGGTGAAAAATTCCTTTATTGTGCTAAGAAAACGTATTTAGGGATGTGTCATGTAGATTTTTCCTTGTTGAATGATTTGGACCTTACCCAAGAATTTGAAAAATATTTGAAGCATATGAAATGGGGGAAATTTATGCATATGAATTTACCTATTAGAAAAGTCTGGGCCATAGAATTTTTTGTGACTCTTGAATATGTTGACAAGAAAAAAATTAATTTTAAATTTCGCCATCAAGGTCAGGAATTTACATTTTGTTTTGATGAAATGCATGAGTGGTTTGGGTTTCCTCTAAATGGTAAAATATTTGAGCCTTATTTGTTTAGTCCCTCTAATGTGTGGAAAAAATTGATAGGGTTAGATTATTTTAATCCTAAAAATTCCACAAATAGACAATTTAAAGATGATGCTTTATTGCTCTTTCATAAGTTTATATGCGATGCTTTGTTTGGTCGTGTAGAGAGTAAATAAATGCAGGCTAAGGACCTATTTGTGTTAAACTTAGTACAATCCAAGAAAACACCTTGTTTAATCGATTTCATTTTTGATGGCTTGTATCATGCTTCCATAACTAGGACTAAAACTGTTGGTATGGGCCATATGGTGAATGGGATTGTATTAGGTTGTTTGGGGGACTTAAATTGTTTTGTGATGGATGAACATGAGCATGTTGTCATGATGGATGCCAAATATTTGCAAAATTCTAATGTTTTGACAAGAGGCGGTTGGCCTCCAAAGTTTGTTAATCGTTATGTGTAGGTTGAAGGTGCTGGTTTGGACAAGGCCAAAAGTCCTTCAACCTCTACAACTACTGCAAATGAAGAAGAATATGATGATGAAGAAGCTAGTGAAATGGGGGAGTCAGATTCTGAGCATGAAGAGGGTAGACATGTAGTAGGGTGGTGCCAAGTTTTAAATCGTTTAGATGGGATGGAGGTTGCAAACCAGAGTTTGGCTGCAAGGATGGATTTTGTTGAGGCATCAATGCAAGAGATGCACAAAAGTCACAAGAGCCTCCGTCGCAAATTACTTTCCTTTTTTCGAAAATAGCATGTGGAGTTTACACCATCTCCACCGGATTCCCCTAGTTGGATTTGAGGGCAGTTCCTTTTATCCTTGTAGTTTTTATGCTTATTTTCTGCATTTGTGTTTAGTGTTTTAATTATTTTTCTAGTTTGTGTTAGGTTGTGATTGATTTTCTTACACAATGAGGACATTTAAGTGTGGGGAATGCATGTTATGTTTATGCATTTGTGTATGTGCATAGTGTAGCTTGTGGATATGCATGAATTGTTAGTATTAGGTATTTGTTTGTGTTATGTATATATATTGTTAGTGAATTTGTGTTTTAGGTTTATATGTTTAGGTTGTTTGTGAGTTTGCTTAAGTTTGGAGCTTTTGTATTTGATACGTATTTAGAAGCATGTACATATTTAGCTTGAGTTTTTAAATAATTGGTTTAATTAGCTAAATTGTTAAGGAATATCATGGTTTATTTTATTTTGACAACTTTATGTGCATAGTGAGGGTTATGACTTGGCAAAGCACTTTAGTATAGGTTGTTTTTAAGTTGTTTATCTTTTCACATGTAAACATGATTATTTTGGTAAATCATTGTTTAGGATAATTTAACCTATAGCTAAAGTGAGCTTTTGAAACCATTTACATTAAAATTTTTCTTTGTATGAGAGCCTTGGTATGCCATATCCTCTAGAACTTGTTTTAGGTAAATTTCAAGATTACATTTAGTATGAGTTATGGATGAAACATGATAAGGGCATTTAGAACAACCACTTTTAGCTTGCTTAAATAACTAACCTTTTTGACTTTAGGTAGCCAATTTTGAGCCTTTAACCACTTTTTGTTCTAAAAGCACTTAATTAGCCTTAATCCTTTTTGAACAATAGACTATTTATTTTATTACCCTTTTATGTAAAGGATTAGGAATTGCTATGTTATTAGAGACAATTTTTGTTTAGTATAAGCATGATGTTATTTTAATTTCCTATTTTTCAAAAGTCCAATGCTAGAAAAGCTAGTTCTTATAAAAAAAAATTAAGAAAGAACAGAAAAAATAAATAAAATAAGTTAGTTTTATTTAAAAAAAACACTAAGTTGTTAAATATTGGAACTAGTGAAAAAATGGACATTAATAAGGAAATTAGAATGGCAAGTTATGATTTCATGAGATCATGCTATGTTTAGTTTTTAAGTCTCTTATGATATAGTGATTACTTTTTCTTTATACATTAAGAGCTACTTAAACAAATTGTCTTATCTTTACCTAAGCCAAGCTACAACCTTGAATAAGACCCTTTGATTTCATGTACTAACATGTGCTAGTAGTGGAGATTTTTACTTATTATAAGCTTATGGTATGCAATGGCATATTTAAGGAAAGAGTGAAACACTACCATAAAGAAATTGAGTGAAATAAGATAAAGTGTTTGAGTGAGAGTTACTTTAGGCAATGTTTTGTACGAAATATCTATACATGTGTTAAGATATTCAATTTCTTGAGGGCAAATATTCTTGTGTTTTGAAACTTCTTGATTTTACAAATGTACATTGTTGTTGAAGTTTAATGGATAATGATATTGTTTGAGAAATTGTATATTTAGGCTAATTCAATAAAAGATGAAGGTTTATTCATGTTGTTTCCAAATATTTGTCAAATATGAATGCAAGCTCTAAAATTGCGTGAATCTGTTATGTGTTATGTGTTTTTTCATTTTAAGTTTTGCTTGAGGACAAGCAAATGTTTAAGTGTGGGGATTTGATATGAGTCTAAATAGCTCATATTTAGTTTATGTTTTGTGATAAAAATCATGTTTAGTTGTGATTAATTGTGTTAGAATTAGGTGTGTTTTATGTTTCTGTGTTAAGTTTTGTGTTTGTAGGAGAAAAGGGAGAAAATGTGGAGAAAGGAGCAGAATTGACTAAGGAAAGAATGCCACTATCGCGAGCATGCGAGCATGACAAAGGATGCTGAAGAACAAGGAAGATAAGGGAAGAAGAAAGAGCAAAGAAGAGAAGAGCACATCCTGTCGTGAGTGTGAAGGCGTCACGAGCGCGACAGAGCAAGGAAAGTCAAGCTGTCAACATAGCTGAGGAAAAGTCAAAGGAGAGGAATCTGTGTCCTGTCACGAGCAAGACAAAGAGAGCCATTCGGAGCAGTTATTTTGAAAAGGTTTGTGAAGAGTCAAGTCTTCTCACCAACTTTTGCAACCCTTTGAAGAGGCATTTCAAGAGTTATGAACTTTAGAACAATAGATATTAGTTTCAATTGTAATTTTTTTTTTAAAAAAAGGAGGAATTTTAGCAAAACATTTTTCTGTAAAGTTTGGAGAACAATTAATTTTAGTTGAAGTTCTTAAATTAGGTTTTATGTTTCGAAGAGAAGACAATTGCAAGGAAGAACATCATACTTTGTGAAAGGAAAAGGGTTGAGAGATCTTCTTCTTGTTATTTCTAATCTTTTACTTCTTCTTTGTAATTAAATGAAGTATATTTAGGAACTTGAATGATATTATTGTTATTTTCTATTCCTATTAATGTTAATAATCTTTTAATGTAGAATTAACTATTGGTATTATTGCATGATCTTTATAAGTTAAAGGAAGAGTTGAGAGATTCACTTTATCTTATAACTAATAGAAGTTCATTATTAAAACATTGCTTGAGAGATCAGTATGTTAAGATAATTGCTATAAATTGGTCATTAATCTTAGAATATGTAATTGGAATTAACTAGTTCATTAATGAGAATTAAGGATTAGTATTGTAATTGCATGTTTTGGGCACTCTAGTTCATGTCGAGAGAGTGGATTAGAATTTTATTCCAATTTGGCTTGCTTATGAGATTATGTTTATATCTTAAAAATGGAATCAAGTTTCACAATCATTATTTCTTCATCATCTAAATTGTCTTCTTTGATCATCATTAATTAAGTTAAATTAATTTGCATTACACGAGTAGTATATAATTAATTTTCAAATTATTGAGCATTGTAAACACGATAAAATCAAGTAGTAATAGTGAGTAATTAGCAACATACTTCCTCATGGGAACGATATCTTAAGTACTAAAATCGGTAAACCATTTGCTTGCGAATTTAGCACAATAGTCTACAAGACACCATCTTTAATGTGTTGACATCCATCCGATCAACATGACTTTTTATTGGTTGACCACCATCCGATCAACATGATTTCTTATTGGCTGACCTCGATCCGATCAGCGTGATTTCTGACTAGCTAACCCCCATCCGGTCAGCATGATTTCTAACTGGCTGACCTCTATCTGGTCAACGTGCTTTTTGAGTGGCGACCCCCATTCGGTCAACATGATTTCTGACTGGCTAACCCCTATTCGGTCGACGTGATTTTCTAACTGGCTAATCCCCATCTAGTCGGCGTGCTTTTTGATTGGCTGACCCCTATCTGGTAAACGTGCTTTCTGATTAGCTAACCCCCATCCGGACATCTAGCTAACCCTCATCCGGTCAACGTGATTTTATGACTTGCTAACCCCCATCTAGTCAATGTGATTTCTGATTGGCTGACAGCTATCTGGTCAACGTGCTTTCTGATTAACTGATCCCCATCCGGTCAACCTGATTTCTTATTGGCTGACCCCCATCCAGTCAACGTGATTTCTGATTGGCTGACCCCCATTTGTCGGCGTGATTTCTGATTGTCATCGTCTTTGCTGGCACTCATCCTGAACCTCTTTTCCTACAAAAAAAGGGCAAAATAAATGTGTAAGGTATATAAAAGAGATGCGTACCTGTGGCAGTACAAACCTATTAGAGTCGATGTCAGACAAGTGTCCCCTAAAGGGTGGTTGGTTGTTCCCTGGAGAATAGTTTGTAGAATATCATCCTCTTGGATTTTGCCGAGTCTTTTCTAGACTTCCAAAGTACGGGACACCATTCTTGAAACTCACCGAGTGGTTATCTAGACTACCAAGTGCGGACGTCTTTAAAACTCACCAAGTCATTATCTAGACTACAAAGTGCGAAGATCCTTGAAACTCATCGAGCCATTATCTAGGCTACAAAGTGTCGGGATCCTTGAGACTCACCGAGGCGTTATCTAGGCTACAAAGTGCAAGGATCCTTGAAACTCACCGAGCCATTAACTAGGCTACAAAGTACGAGGATCCTTAAAACTCACCGAGCCATTGTCCAGGCTGCAAAGTGCGGGGATCCTTGAAACTCACCGAGCCGTTATCTAGGCTATAAAGTTCGAGGATCCTTCAAATTCACTAAGCCGTTATCTAGGCTATAAAGTGCTGGGATCCTTGAAACTCATCAAGCATTATCTAGCCTACAAAGTTTGAGGGCCATCCTCAGATGGTCATGCGCCGAGTCTGCTCAAGACTTACAAAATGCAGGAAGTGCTCTCTTGAGCTGCACCGAGTCTATTCCAGACTTATGAAGTGCGGGGGCCATCCTCAGATGGTGATGCGCCAAGTCTTCTCTAGACTTATAAAATGCAGGAAGTGCTCTCTTGAGCTGCATCGAGTCTGCTCTAGACTTACAAAGTGTGGGGGCCATCCTCACCTAGTGATGCGCCGAGTGTACTCCAGACTTACAAAATGCAGGAACTGCTCTCTTAAGCTGCACCGAATTTGATCCAGACTTACAAAGTGCGGGGGCCATCCTCAGATGGTGATGTGCTAAGTCTGCTCCAATCTTACAAAATGTAGGAAGTGCTTTCTTAATCATCTTCAATAGGAGTCTCCTTTTTGAAATGACTTGTATGCCTTTTAAGAGGACTTTGAGAATTGCCTCTTAAGAGGTCCTGCGGATCTGCCTCTTAAGAGGGCTGGAGATTTGCCTCTTAAGAGGGCTTGGAGATTTGCCTCTTAAGAGGTCTTGGAGAATTATCTCTTAAGAGGACTTGGGGAATTGCCTCTTAAGAGGAATTGGGGAATTGCCTCTTAAGAGGAATTGGGGATTTTCACATTTTGAATGTATTTGAATTTTTGCTGTATGTTGGATTTTCAAGGCCTTAAAAATATTTTTTTTTTGTTTTGTTTTTGTTTTTGTTTTATTTTGCTTTGTTAAGAATTTGTGTTCTTTTTACATTTGAATTTGGATTTTTGTACACTTATTGTGTGGTGTGTGTGAGTGTACATTATGTGATAGAGAGACTTATTTGATTTCCCTTGGTATGGTGTGCATGGATATGATTGCTCTTTTAAATGTCCTCTTTAGCATGGGTCTGCGAGATTCCTTTTTCGTGAGGACTTCATCTTTATCTGATTGTCCAGTATGGATAAGCACCGATATTGAGCTATAATTGTACCTCGGCCCACTTTTGCGTCTGATTGCCTCTAACTAAAGCACATGTGGGTAGTCCAGCTTTCCCAAGGATCTTCTTTTTCGTAGATTTGTGTGATTCTGGATTGCCCTCAGCATGGTGTGCCCGGGTAGGCTTAGTCTTCTAGGTGTTCCCCCTCTATATAGACTCACCTGATCTTATGCTAGACACAGTGGCCGACAATATTGAGCTAGACCCATCTCTTGGATCATCTTTGCGCATGAGGTCTATTTGGACCTTTCCCCCTAAGTCATGTACATAGCAACGTATACAAAAGATTTTGTGTGCGTATGGAATTATGTGTGTGAAATATTTACACAAAGCTATACACATACACCATATGCCAATGATTAATGTACAAAAATTATATATACATAACTATACGTATAAAGGATTAAATGCACGCGATATGCTTATGATATACATGCTAAACATGTGCAAAGAATTATGCATTACATGTATGCAAAAATCATGTACACGGAATGTGCACGAAGAATTGAATATGGAAGATATATACAAAGTTCATGCATGTGTGCATGCATGTTGGGCATCGTGAAAGGCTATGCACATGTAAAGTTATGCAAGGAGATATGCAAAAGATTGTACACATGGGATGCGCGTGAGATGCAAAAATGGATAGACCACATCCTAGGTGGTTAAGGGATTCATTGATGGTACTGCTCATACTATTTGATGCCCCTAGCGATATGGGAAAGTATCATCTTGGCTTAGGAATTCTGACCCATAATCCTTTTAGAGAAAACTATTCCATGTGCATCTTTGCCCCCCGGTCAACGAGCATACGCCTTTTACTATGAGTTGTACATTATCTTGCCCTCAGGACTTCAACTCATGTCCTGAATTATGCACTATATACCTAAAGGGAAGTTATTCAGAGTAATGCCGCCTTATCGCTCCAGGCATCAAAAGTCATTATTTTAAAGATAGTGCGTCCCTTGTGGATTTTAACACTAGCTTTTCTTCCCGGGAAATGCGTCCCTTTTGGGGATTTTAACATAACCTTGTGCCTAATTTTTTGCTTAAAATGGACCCAACCCACTCCAGCAGCTTTTATTCATTTATTTTTTATAAGACAGACTGTCTGTTTCCAGGTTTTCACCCGCCCTTTTCCCTAACTTTTGCTTAGAGAGCCAATTACGGTTTTCATCTCTCTTTTTTTTTTAAAGGATATGACTGTAAGAAAAGTTGAAGCTACTATTAGAGCCCCCTCCTAGGGTAATCAGCAGTTATTCATTGGGGCACTTCCTTCCTAGACAGCGGTTGTATTCCCTTGCCTCTCCTGATGAAAGCATTGCTAAATTGGGCGAGGTGGCGGATGAGGACATTAGCTTCATATGCTCCCAGCTCCCTCTTTTTGCTATGACTCTGGATGGTTCTTTAGGATGTGTCCCATTGTGTGGCTTCACGAGGCTACCTTTTATATTATCGCCCGTTGTTCTCGATAGTTCGGAGGGATTAAATATGTAGTGAGGCATCGTTTATACTTTCCGGGTGGCCCTTTATCCTCGGCTTTCACCTCTAGGTACCATAGCCTCTGGACATAGCTACCTATAAAGACTGTTACACCACAGATTGGAGATCGCACCTTTGCTTTTTACGAGGGCCCACAAGAGGTGGGTACTAAGTCCCGCCATTGATAACAGGACCTATTGACTTAGGCATCTGGCTGGCGAGAGCAATAGCAAAGCATAGCTATTAGATTTCATACATTCAATGAAGAATAATGTTTCCCTTTTTATAAAAGAACTAGAAAATAATAATCATACGAGTTGAATTGTTATCGTTTCATGTATTTGCAGAGATTGTGTACATTTCAATATAATTTCTCTATACATGATCATTATCTAACATCGATTCAAAATGCAAAACTACATCTAATCTTAGAGTAGATCTTGTAAGCATCAAACTCCTGTTACTAATCAGCCCTCTTGGGTTTTCTTGAATGGACATTCTCTCTTGAGCCTCTAATTTTTGCCTAGGGTGCCTTTTTTGGTTTTCACCCTGATAAGGCACCCATTTTTAGCAAGGCCGCCTTTTTTCAATTTTTGACCTGCGGGGCTTTTATTCTCTTCTTTTGATTTTTAGTCTTTAGCCATGTAACTTCTTGGGTTTTTTGATGTGGACCGGTTCTTTGGAGTCATCTATGTCACTGTCTGTTGCTACTCCCTTGGATAACAATCTCTTAAGAACAAAAGGACCTTCCCACGTTGGCTTGAATTTACTCCATATGTCCAGAATACCCAGTCTTATTTGCTCGAAGATTGAATCTCCCTCTTTCAGTGGATGCTTTCTGACCTTCTTTCCAAATGATCGAGCAAGTCTTCTCTGATAGATCTACTTATAATAATAAGTCTACAACCTATTCTGGTATGACATGTTCAACTGTTGCAATCGCTGTTGTGCCCAATTATTTTATAGAATTTGGGCTTCCATGATCACCCTTAAAGACTTGAGCTCCAATTTAATCGGCAATACAGCTTCTGTAACACCCCAAACCGGGCCTAGTTGGAATGTGCTTGCTTAGTCGGAATGAGTGAGGGTAATTCGGTAATTTATGCATGAGTAATATGGATAATAGGATTTAATTGCAAGTAATTAATTAAATAAGTTAAGTGAGGGAAATTATTAGGTGTGCATGTGGTGTATAGATGTAGGGTATTTATTATGATTTGATCTAGTGGTTTGTGAGTATGGTACTCAGGATGTTAAGTTTTTATAAGAGATTATTAGGTGTGAGTGGAGTTTGGTGCCATAGAATTTAAGTCATTGATTTGAGGGATTAACTATGGTGCATGTGTTGTAGGGTGTGTTAGTGCATAAAGTAAAAGTGGGTTTGTTGGGTCCAATGCATGGTTGATAAGTGGATTTAGTGGATGAGTGTATTAATGGCAACTGAATGGAATTGGAGAGAGATAAGGAAGATTTTCTTTGGCTTTCCTTAGAAGCTATCAGCTCCTGCCCTCTTTCCTCACTCTCACGTTCTCTTCTCCTTCCCATTTCTGCTCTCCCTTACTTTGCATGTGCTGGCTTTTGGATGCTTTGAGCTAGGGTTTGAGTATTGAAGGGTTCTAAGAGGTTAGTAGCAGAATGTTTATTTGGGTTTCTTCTTCTTCTCCTTCTCTCGTGATTGGAATGGGTTTTGTGGGTATTTTTCATGGGTTAATAGAGTTATTGTTTTGATTGTTTGCAAGTGATTGAAGTGAGAAAGAAGGACAAAGGGATAGAAAAGGTGGGCTTCTAAAGAGAAGATTGAAACTGCATTTTATCCAGGTTTGGGAGCTGTGTTTTTGAGTGTGTGTGTTTCGGAGTTGATCTTTGTGCTATGTTATTTGGGTTGGTTTTTCCCTAGTTCTCATTTTGGATTTAATGTGTATGTATTTTCTATCTTATAAATTCTGGAAATTTTAAGAGATTTTGTTGAGAAAATGCAAGTGTGATGATGATGTTAGATGGATTTTCATGTAGTTGTGATGATAAGGTATAATTTGGCAGAATCTGTTAAATTTTTATCTAACCTCTGTGCAATATGTTTGTCATACATGGAGTTATAGACCTCCAAATTGAGTGATTCTTAAGCCATTAGAATCATGACTTCCATGCCTATAAAAGTTGTAGAAATGACCTTGAGCTAATTCTTGCTTTAAGACCCTGACAATTTGGCCAAAACCGTAGTGTCTCTATTTGTGTCGGGTTGTTTGAATAGTATGGGTTGTGGAGATCATATATGGAGTTATAGATGTCTAAATGACCTGAAACTTGTTCTTATTGAAAGTTAAGACGTAGGGGAACATTTGTTAAGAAGACCACTTTGCCTAAAAATTATTTTTAGAGGTCGGTTTTCGAGATGCTAATTTGTAGTAAAAAGCAGTCTCATAAGGTATCAGAGGTGAGCCTCTATCGCGGGCGCGACAGGGTTGCGACCTCGTGATAGAATAACATGTATAAAGCCTTTTCTTCTTTATTTTTGAGCCCATGGTTAACCCGGATCAATTCCCTACCTTTCCCCTCAGCTTATTATGCATGTTTAGGGTAATTAAATGATTATAAAAGTAGTTATCTTTGGGAAAAACTTATGAGTATGATTAAGATTGGTTATCTAACTAGTAAAATAACAATAGATATAACTCTATGAAGGATGGCATATGGATGAGTATTAATATGTGTTAATCTCATGAGTAACTTAAGCATGATGTACCATATATATGAATGCATATAAACATGGGTGCGATTGAGGTGAATGGGATGTGGAAATATGATCTTTGTAATGCAATGTACATGATATAGTGTATAGAGTATATGCTTGGCTATGTGAATTGTATGATGTGTGTGTAATACTAGAAAGAAATGATATGTCTATCATACTCTGATTATGCATGATGACATATATATTATGCAATGCAAAACATGAATTGTTTCATGCATGACCTGCGAGAGTCAGTCTAGTGGATAGTTAGACATGCCTAATAGAGTTTTGTAGCTGCAGCACCCTTTGAACGAATGGACCCCGATCAGGTCCCTGGCTGGTTCCTCGCGAACCCTTTTAGTGTATGGATCTTGTTTAAGGTCCTTTTTGTTAAACATTTTTGATAGTGGAAAACAATGATGTTGCTTTTCGATTGGTACCCGTAAGGTACCTTATGCATTCGATTCGTACCCGTAAGGTACAGTTTGTTCACTCGATATCCACTATTGTGAGTCAGCAGGTGTGTTATTTGTTATTTTGTGTTTACAAGCATGCTAATATGATTAGTTACGAACATAAGAATGTGATATCTGTATGAGTATGGTTTTGGGATATGTGAATGTGATTACAAGTCTCTGAATAGGCTAAATGTAACTCTGACCTGCATATTCTACCTTTGCCTTTATCTGTAAATAATCTTGTTTATAGTATGTGTATGTGAAGCCGGTGTGTCATATAATGTGGATACTGCATTTTTGTATAGTGATGCGATAATTAAAATGTATATAAATGTAAGCTGGAATTTCGAAATGCTATGGTTAATTGTATGTATGTTAATTTGATTTTGTGCTGTTAACTGTTATGATTAATTTATGAATTAAAATGAGTATGAATATAATCTTGATCTAGCGAACGCAACGAATTTAATACTATGCTATATGTTTCCCTTGGTGTCAGCTATTGTAATATCCTTGACATGTTGTTATGTGTTTATGTTCCATGGTATGATATTTCATATATTATAGTTACGCAGGGGAAGTGTGGTGGTTTTGGGCATTGCCCCTTCGAGTGTTAGCTGGTGTGTGTGTTATGGTCTGACAAAAGTAGGTTTAAGTGTCTTGTAGCTTTGCATGGTAGTCGGGTGCGTTATTGCATGTGAATGGGTTTTTAGTTAAAGTTTGGGTTACTAATATGAAGGCTGCATATTCAGTTGTTGAATAGCTAAGCATGATGCGGTTTGACATTTGATTCTTCGGTGAGTATATGCATTTGAGGTTGTATACGTTTCTGCATAGTGATGCTTTTATCTTGTATAGTACTCTATCTGCTTGGATTCGGCATGAGTTTTTAAAGTGGATATGATTTTATAAATGCATGGTTTTTATATGCAAGTATATATATATATATCTATCTGTGAAGTCTTTGTGCATATGTCATTCGAATGTGCTATACCTCGGCGACCATTGTGAGTGGCCCCCCATATATTTCTGTATGTTCTCCCCACTAAGCGTTATCACTTAGCACGGGTTCTTTCCCCTGTGCAGGTGGCAAGTTTGCTTCTTTTCGAGTCGCGCATCTGTAGAGTTGGCCACATAAGAGCTAGAAGTTTTGTATTGTGTTCAGCTTCTATAGTTTGGATTTTGTATCTCTTTGTAATAGGTATATGTAATAATATATAAAGATTCTGATGTAATATTTTAGGCTATGTAAATATTTTTATATTTGTGTATTAAGTATTTCCTTAATTTTATCTTTCTTATTAGGCTCCTGTTGTATGATTGTAAGTATGCATGTGTGTGTGCTTTTGTTTAGTGTATGCGCCTTGGTGTATTATGTATGTTCAGCTTTTGCTCCTTAATTTTTAAATTCTTCCGTATTTTTATATGCTTTGTATCGCTTTTGTTCGGTAACACACCTACTTGTACGGCTTCCTACTCCCTTGCGGATGGGTTCGCCTACGTATGGGTTGGGATGTTACAGCTTTTGTCCCATATACTAAAGGGATAAGGAGTGGCTTTTGTAGAGGTTCTAATGGTGGTTGTCTATCCCCAAAGTGCAAAAGGCAACTTCTCCACTCAATCCTTGTAATTCTAAACCATTTTGGCCAATATCTTCTTAACATTTTTGTTTGCTGCCTCAATTGCCCTATCAACTTGCAAGCGATATGAAGAAGACTTGTGATGCTCCAAGCCATACTTCTAGAGTAGCTTCTTAGTTTCAGCCATGAATTGAACCCCGTTATCAGACACGACGTGATGTGTGAGCCTGTAGACACCGGGTCCCGAGTCCGGCATAAAATGTCAATGATAATTTTGGATCCTTGATAATTCCCTCCGGAAAAAATAATATATGTGATAATATATAAATATGTGTATGTGTAAAATTAATTAGTTAATGTTGTTTGTTAATTAATTAGTTAATTTATTGGTTAGTTAATTAGTTAATATTATTGTATTAATTAAGATGCATGTAAAATTAAAGATTAATTAGTTAAAATGTAGAATGTTTAATTAATTAGATAAATTATATATTAAGTAGATTAATTATATCAATGTGTAATGTTTAATTATATTAAGATGTAATTAATATGTAATGTTTAATTAATATGTAATGTTTAAATTAATTAATGTGTCTGTTATTTGAATTAAGTTAAATTAATTAAAATTAAGAAAAGAAGAAAAGGAGGGAATTAATGAGGAAGAGAACCGAGACCTTCCGTTCAGGCGAACTCCCCACAGCCAAACGATTCAGGCGACGCCCACCGATCCTCCATCGGACTACGGCAGACGGCGCGTGGAGGAAGATAACCGAGACCTTCCGTGGCGTTTTCCGCCGACGGTGGACCACCTTCCGGCGCGTGAAGCCACCCGCTCCTCCTCCGGTGACCTGAGCTCCGATATGGTGGTGGAGGTGACGGTCACCCCAGCTCCTGCGACCCTCCGGCGACAGTGAGCCTCCCTTTCCCTTAACTTATATATATATATATATATATATATATATATATATATATATATTATTTAATTTATGTTTTATTATTAGTATTAATATTATTTATATATAAATACATTTATTTATTTTCTGTTTTTTGTATTATTAATATTATTATAATTATTATTATTATTTAATATTATTATTATTATTATTATTATTATTATTGATTTCTATGGTTATTTAATTTTATTGATTTGTGATTAAATATTATTTAATTTTATGTTTTATTATTATTATCATTATTGATTTTTGTTATGATTATTGTTTATTATTAATATTGAGATTATATTATTGTTATTGTTGTGTGAATATTATTATATTGTTGATATTATGATTATTATGATATTATTATTATTTGCTTATTATTATTGTTATATTAATACTATATTATTTATTATTCTTAATATTATCATTTTATGTTTAATGCATTTTATTGTTATTGTCAATATATTAGTATTATTATTATTATTTGGTTCATATTATTATTTATATCATTTTATATTTTATTATTATTATTTTTCATCATCGTTGATATAATTATTGTTGATTAATATTATTTCCTCTTATTACTGTCACCGCGAGCGGTATGCGACTCGTTCGAGGAGCACAATCGAGACAAATAGTTTTAGAATTTATTTATTTATTTAGAAGCATGTAATTATTATCTTATATTATTTTATTTATTTGTGGTTTGTAATAATAAATGATTTTCGACCGCTCTTAAAAAGAACCACCACACAAATGTTTTATACCAAAATGAAATGTTTACTAAATAAAATTGGACCAATGTCCTATTTTTACCCAATAAAATCATCACATAAAAATTATTTTCCATAATGAATGCATGCGAGGACCAATGTCCTCATTGTTAATGAATAACCCGTTTTATGCATGTATCGCACATTTACAAACGAGGGTTGTATTCTGCCCTTAGTATTATTGTAAATTTATTTCATGCTTTAATGCTATTTTATTTTATGCTCTTAAATGGATGAATGCGTTTTAATTTAAATTGCATCGTGTGGAGAGAGAGCGAATCAATGATAATTAAAATTTGATCATAAAATAATCGAGGTAGAAATATATGAGAAATCCCGAACCCAGCTCTGGTCTTTGGGCTCAAAGAGGCGAGAGGTTTACCCTCCAAGACACCTCTTGTGTCACGAGGCTTTAGCGTTAATCCTAGGCTCCTTAGGGCGAGAGGTTACCCTCCAATACCCCTTTGGCTGGCCCTAAATTGATACTAAGCGCAGTCTTAGGCTCTCCGAGGCGAGAGAAACTTTCCCAATGTTCTATTGGGAGGCAACTCCATGAAACCTCCTTGTTGCCCATCATAGACGCACTTGCGATTTATTGCAAGCTGTCAACGGACCCACAATTGCCCGATCGCGCTCGAGCGGGCGGTCAGAAGGGCGGCCGTGGGGATCTGACGCGCGTCACATTGGCGACTCCACTGGGGACGATATGGTTTGAGACTTCAATTTGAAAATACCTCGTTTAATATTTATGGTTAAAATTTAATTCATAAATTTGCTTTCTCTCATTTGCATTACATCTCATTAGAGCTTTAGAATATGCTAGTTTGGTCCCTCTATTACCCCCGGTGCGTTCCTGAAGCACGACCCCATTTTCACTCAATTTGGGGAAGTGTTAAGGATAATCACCAGCCCAAGTCTTGTACCATCGTGGTATATAAAATGGTGACCCGATCGGTCGTTACGCTCGTGATGAGCTAGACCCATCGGCAGGGATCATGCTTGGGTAGCCCTAAAGTAACACCACCTTTTGACCAAAGCCCATGTAATGGCAATAGAAACCTCCACTAGGTGACATGTACCATAATATCGTGCTTGCTATTTGGGCCGTCATATATTGAACAAAATCAATTGAATCAGATGATTTTCATCAAAGGCTTTCATGCCCCGATGGGCTCATCTTGATTTCATCGAATTGTTTAAATATATAATGGCCAAATATCCATGCGCATGTGCTTTAAATTAAGAGTTGTTATGCTGCCGGCTTCTCACCGTGCACTATACGCGTCCATTGGATTCCCTATTAATCCTTGGATAAAGCCCGCCTAGGAAAGAGACCGCACGACCCCGTGTGTGGGAGAAATAAGGTTGGAAGGATATGCCTGCTTGCATGTGGCTGTGAATGCTGCACAACATGCACATACATCACATGTCATTCATGTAAAAAAAAATTAATTAATAAAAAAAATATATAAATATATAAAATATAAAAAATACATTTCATATTGTGTATATATCCTTTTGCCTACATATTATTTTTCATGTGCATATACCGTCATGTATATAACTTTTTCATGCATTGCATCGCATAATTACAATTTATTGATTTTTTTACTCCATCTGCATAATTCATGATCATACATTGTATATTGCCATACACGCATCATACTAACAGTTTAAATTTTCAGCCATCATAAATTCATCCAAGTGGATTAGAGGTCCTGACGGTTGATTAGTAAGGACAGACTCGCCCTTTGGATTGCTGGAATTAGTGCTTGATTGGGATCATGAGCCACTCTCAGCATCTAGTACCTCATCCTCATGATTTATGAGCACCTACTATTCCACAACCACTTGTTGACCCGCAACAACCAATAGCCCATGCTGGGGGCAAGCCGAACCACCTGCTGGTGGAGAGGCTCTTTTTATTAGCAATGCTACTGTCAACCTGTCAATGAGCATGGAGTTGCGACACTTATTGAGCCAAGAAGAGCAAGAGTTCATAATCCCGAGGAGGATTTTATGGAAGAAGATGAGATTGAGGACATAGTAGCCCACCAACGCTGGCCAGTTAACGGATCAATGCCAAATTATGAGGGACTGAATTCAAGATCTTATCAACAGTAAAGAAATTATTGACCCAGAGAAGAAGGGGAAATAAAAGCTGATGGCAGATGAAAGACATTGGTTGCAGTGCCTGCTTTGCTACAAGATGTCTTTATATTTGAGCTTTTCAAATAATGGCATAAGCAGTATTGGTCATTTCAATTATGTTTTTGCGTACTTGTATTTTATTTCTGATGATTTTATTTCTTATGATCATGATACATTCATTTATTTTAACATTAATTCAATTAATACTGCTACATTTAATCTTGGAACTTTGGAAAATCCAAAGAAAATTTTGATGGCATCTGATATAACTCCTGTAGAGAGAGAGATTCAGAGAGAAAATAAAAAATAAGAAAGAAAAAACTAGTTGCAATTAGGAGATTGGATGAAAACTCACTAAGAGCACTATAACCTTTCTGATTACCCGTCGAAGCGATCTCTGGATAAGACAGAACCTGGAAAATGATTTAGGCAATCTTTTCTTTCTATAGCTCTCTAAATGACTATTTCCTACCCTTGTTCTGCAATCGCTTGCTAGCCCATTGAGCCTTTATGAAGGTATGCTGAATGCGTGCCAGTTTTGTTGTTACACACATTAAAATTATCCCCTCGCCTAAAATAATTTTTAGCTTCCCCTTAGAAGAGTGGCTACTCTAAAACTGATGGATGTACATTTGAACAATTCTGTGGACAATTAAAAAATTGCCTTGATAAGAGCAAGTTCAGACTTTGGAAAGAGGGTTTAGTCATGCACGAAAGCCATGAGCTCAAAAAAAAGAAGCGAAAGTAAGAAAAAGAAAAAGAAAAATGAAAAATCCAAAAAGAAAAAAATGAATGAAAAAAGAAAGAAAAATCGAAAAAAAAAAGAAGAATAAAAAAAAAGAGCTCAAAATAGTAACCAATTGACTAGTGTCAATGATTACCCTTTTATTGTTATTCTGATCTCAAGGAGCTAGAATGTTATCGAGCCCAAATTCAAGAATACTTTTGAGCTGAGAACGGTTCATCCATCAGTCGAGAAAATATCGCGGCCATTTTTCTCTAACGACATGATCTTTCTTTAATAGCCATCTACCTAAGCCTAACATTATAACCAAAGTAAGACCTTTTGATTCTGGGTTCAGTCTTATCCAATTAGCGGAGATGACCTTTTAATAAGGTTTGGTACGTAAGAAGAGGCCTATGGTGTTTCTTGAGCTTCAAGCGATAAGCCATGAGTGCATTCATGCATTCGAGTTAAGTCTTGTCTCCGACGTTGCTTCTAGAATTTGCATTCAAAAGATTAAATGAGAGCAGAGAGAAAATATTCAATCATGAGAATCAAAAAGAGAGCAGATTGATAACAGGAGTTTGATGCTTTCAAAATCCATCCCGAGATTGGATGAGGTTTTGTATCTTGAGATTAATGCCAAATAATGATCATATATTATGAAATCAAAATGAAATATGTGCATTTATGCAATGGTATTGATGTAACCAGAATAGTTCATCTGATATACAAAAAAAAAAAAGAAAAAAAAGAAAAAGAAAAAGAAAAAAGAAAAAAATGGCAGTTAGAGATGAAAACCATAATTGGCGCTCTAAGCAAAAGTTAGGCCAAAATGATAGGGTGAAAACCTGAAAACAGCTAGTCTGTCCTAAAAAAAAAGAGAAAAAGAAAAAGCCGCTGGATTGGGTTGGGTCCCTTCCAGGAAAAAAATAAGGCACAGGGTCATGTGAAAATCCGAAAGGATGCATTTTTCGCCAAGAAAAGCTAGTGTGAAAATCCACAAGAGACGCACTACCTTAAAATAATGACTACAGGTTTTAGGACGAGAACCTCATGATCCCCAAAGAGCATGAAATTCAAAGGCAATTCCTGAAGGCGCTGATCTTACTGCAAGTTGCAACCAAATCGGCTGTCGCCTCCAAATCCACTTAGGTGAATTTTTATACTGCATTGCTGCATACACATGCATACTCACAACTTTTCCTGCATATTTGCCTTTCTAAGTCTCGCAGAAAAAGAGACTCGAATATGGACACTGGCAGAATCCGAGTGGCGACATCATTCCAAGCATCAATCAAGACAATCAACCCAAGACCTCTCAGGGGGCAGTTATCAAATGTGAAGTCCTCTGAGGAGGCAAATTCTCTAAGTCCTCTGAGGAGGCAAATTCTCCAAGTCCTCTGAGGAGGCAAAATCTCAAAATCCTTTGAGGAGGTAAATTCTCCAAAGTCCTATGAGGAGGCAAATTCTTGAAGTCCTCTGAGGAGGCAAATCCTAAAGTCCTCTGAGGAGGCAAAACTTCAAAGTCCTCTGAGGAGGCCAATTCTCTAAGTCCTCTGAGGAGGCAAAACCTCAAAGTCCTCTGAGGAGGCAAATTCCCCAAAGCCCTCTTGGGAGGCAAAAACCTTGAAGCCCTTTGAGGAGGAAAAATCTTGAAGTCCTTTAAGGAGGCAAAATCTTGAAGTCCTCTGAGTAGGCAAAACCTCAAAGTCCTCTGAGGAGGCAAATTCTCCAAGTCCTCTGAGGAGGCAAAATATCAAAGTCCTCTGAGGAGGCAAATTCTCCAAGTCCTCTGAGGAGGCAAAGTCTCAAAATCCTCTGAGGAGGTAAATTCTCCAATGTCCTCTGAGGAGGCAAATTCTTGAAGTCCTATGAGGAGGCAAATCCTAAAGTCCTCTGAGGAGGCAAAACTTCAAAGTCCTCTGAGGAGGCAAATTCTCTAAGTCCTCTGAGGAGGCAAAACCTCAAAGTCCTCTGAGGAGGCAAATTCCCCAAAGCCCTCTTGGGAGGAAAAATCTTGAAGTCCTCTGAGGAGGCAAAATCTTGAAGTCCTCTGAGTAGGCAAAACCGGAAAGTCCTCTGAGGAGGCACATTCTCCAAGTCCTCTGAGGAGGCAAAATATCAAAGTCCTCTGACGAGGCAAATTCTCCAAGTCCTCTGAGGAGGCAAATTCTCCAAGTCCTCTGACAAGGCAAATTCTCAAAGTCCTCTGAGGAGGCGAAAGTCTCAAGTCCTCTGAGGAGGCAAATCTCTAAGTCCTATTAGGAGGCAAATTCTCCAAGTCCTCTGAGGAGGCAAAATCTCAAAGTCCTCTGAGGAGGCAAAATCCCAAAGCCCTCTGAGGAGGCAAATTCTCCAAGCCCTCTGAGGAGGCAAATTCTCCAAGTCCTCTGAGGAGGCAAATTCCCGAAGTCCTCTGAGGAGGCAAATTCCCGAAGTCTTCTGAGGAGGCAAATTCTCAAAGTCCTCGAGGAGGCAAATTCTCCAAGTCATCTGAGGAGGCAAAATCTCAATGTCCTCTGAGGAGGCAAATTCTCCAAGTCCTCTGAGGAGGCAAAATCTCAAAGTCCTTTGAGGAGGCAAAATCTCCAAGCCCTCTGAGGAGGCAAATTCTCCAAGCCCTCTGAGGAGGCAAAATCCCAAAGCCCTCTGAGGAGGCAAATTCTCCAAGTCCTCTGAGGAGGCAAATTCTCCAAGTCCTCTGAGGAGGCAAATTCGCTAAGTCCTCTGAGGAGGCAAAATCTCAAAGTCCTCTGAGGAGGTAAAATCCCAAAGTCCTTTGAGGAGGCAAATCTCGAAGCCCTCTAAGGAGGCATCTCTCTATCCGACTCTCGGCAAGAAGGCAAGGTCTTCGCCACAGGTATGTAATCCCCTCTCTCTTCCTCTTTGAATTTTTGCTCACCTAGGTGTCTACCACTAGATTTGCCAAAATTGGGGGCAACTGTAGATACCGGGTCCCGAGTCCGGCATAAAATGTCAATAATAATTTTGGATCCTTGATAATTCCCTCCGAAAAAAATAATATATGTGATAATATATAAATATGTGTATGTGTAAAATTAATTAGTTAATGTTGTTTGTTAATTAATTAGTTAATTTATTGGTTAGTTAATTAGTTAATATTATTGTATTAATTAAGATGCATGTAAAATTAAAGATTAATTAGTTAATTAATTAGTTAAAATGTAGAATGTTTAATTAATTAGATAAATTATATATTAAGTAGATTAATTATATCAATGTGTAATGTTTAATTATATTAAGATGTAATTAATATGTAATGTTTAATTAATATGTAATGTTTAAATTAATTAATGTGTCTGTTATTTGAATAAAGTTAAATTAATTAAAATTAAGAAAAGAAGAAAAGGAGGGAATTAATGAGGAAATTACTTGGATACCCTTAACCCTAATTTGAGGGAATAAAAAGAAGAAGATGAAGAAAAACAAGAGGGGCTCTCTCTCTCTCTCGGCGGGAAACACAAAGGGAAATCAAAGAAAAGAAACAGAGAGCAAGAAAGGCAAATAGAAAAGGAAAAGAAGAGGGAGCCGGCCAAAGAAACAAAGAAAAGAGAGAGCAAGAAAGTTACAGAGAGAGCAAGAAGAGAGGGTAAGAAAAATACCAAAGAACCAAAGCAAAGAAATAGAAAGAAGAGAAGAGAAGGACCAGCAGCCAAAGGAGGACGCCGGCGCCGGAGAGAAGAAGAAAAAGAAAAGAAAAAGGGGAGGAGAGGCGCTGCTCCCGCCGGCCAACCTCCGCCGCACACGGCGGCAGGCGCCATACCGGCGCACTCCCCACAGCCGGACGATTCAGACGACGCCCATCGATCCTCCATCGGACTCCGGCAGACGACGCGTGGAGGAAGAGAACCGAGACCTTCCGTGGCGTTTTCCGGCGACGGTGGACCACCTTCCGGCGCGTGAAGCCACCCGCTCCTCCTCCGGTGACCTGAGCTCCGATCTGGTGGTGGAGGTGACGGTCACCCCAGCTCCAGCGACCTTCCGGCGACGGTGAGCCTCCCTTTCCCTTAACTTATATTATTTTATATATATATTATTTAATTTTTGTTTTATTATTATTATTAATATTATTTATTTATAAATACATTTATTTATTTTCTGTTTTTTGTATTATTAATATTATTATAATTATTATTATTATTTAATAATATTATTATTATTATTATTATTGAGTTCTATGGTTATTTAATTTTATTGATTTGTGATTAAATATTATTTAATTTTATGTTTTATTATTATTATCATTATTGATTTTTGTTATTATTATTGTTTATTATTAATATTGAGATTATATTATTGTTATTGTTGTGTGAATATTATTATATTGTTGATATTATGATTATTATGATATTATTATTATTATTTGCTTATTATTATTGTTATATTAATACTATATTATTTATTATTCTTAATATTATCATTTTATGTTTAATGCATTTTATTGTTATTGTCAATATATTAGTATCATTATTATTATTTGGTTCATATTATTATTTATATCATTTTATATTTTATTATTATTATTTTTCATCATCGTTGATATAATTATTGTTGATTAATATTATTTCCTTTTATTACTGTCACCGCGAGCGATATGCGACTCGTTCGAGGAGCACAATCGAGACAAATAGTTTTAGAATTTATTTATTTATTTATTTAGAAGCATGTAATTATTATCTTATATTATTTTATTTATTTGTGGTTTGTAATAATAAATGATTTTCGACCGCTCTTAAAAAGAACCACCACACAAATGTTTGATACCAAAATGAAATGTTTACTAAATAAAATTGGACCAATGTCTTATTTTTACCCAATAAAATCATCACATAAAAATTGTTTTCCATAATGAATGCATGCAAGGACCAATGTCCTCATTGTTAATGAATAACCCGTTTTATGCATGTATCGCACATTTACAAACGAGGGTTGTATTATGCCCTTAGTATTATTGTAAATTTATTTCATGCTTTAATGCTATTTTATTATATGCTCTTAAATGGATGAATGCGCTTTAATTTAAAGTGCATCATGTGGAGAGAGAGCGAATCAATGATAATTAAAATTTGATCATAAAATAATCGAGGTAGAAATAGATGAGAAATCCCGAACCCAGCTCTGGTCTTTGGGCTCAAAGAGGCGAGAGGTTTACCCTCCAAGACACCTCTTGTGTCACGAGGCTTTAGCGTTAATCCTAGGCTCCTTAGGGCGAGAGGTTACCCTCCAATACCCCTTTGGCTGGCCCAAAATGGATACTAAGCGCAGTCTTAGGCTCTCAGAGGCGAGAGAAACTTTCCCAATGTTCTATTGGGTGGCGACTCCATGAAACCTCCTTGTTGCCCAACATAGACGCACTTGCGATTTATTGCAAGCTGTCAACGGACCCACAATTGCCCGATCGCCCTCGAGCGGGCGGTCAGAAGGGCGGCCGCGGGGATTCGGCGCGCATCACAGAGCCCATATCAAATTCTTCTCAATGAACTTGACCATATCTATATACCATTTCTTTTCCTTTCTTTTTTTTAAATTTTTTTGGACAACCTTTGTTCAAATCCTAATGCTTTACAGATGCACACAATTCTCTTCTTAACTATTGGGACAACGTTGACCAACCAATTCGGGTGTTGTATTTTGATAAGAAATTTGGCTTCATTTCTGCTTGTGGATTTTTTCTTTAACCTTTTCTACCCATTCTGGCCTGAGTCTTTTGAGGTTGTGCTTGACTAGTTAATGATCGGGGTACGTCGGGATAGTATGTTCAGTGGCATGTCTTCATAGGTCCAGGCAAAGACTTTCTCATATATTTTTATTTTTTAACATTCTCTCAAATTTTACCCTCTCTTCAGGAGTTACATTAGATGCTATCAAGATTTCATTTGGGTTTTCCAAAGTTTTGATATTAAATGGAATAGTATCGGTTGAATTAATGTCAAATATAAATGAATCTCGATCATGATTATGCATAGTTAAATCATAGGGAATATCACACAAGTAAGCAAAAATTCTCATCTTGTTAATGAAACCAGAATTAAAAATGACATTATTAAATAGTTCAAAAATGAAAAGAACATCTAAATAGCTAACATCTTTCATTCTTGCCAACACAGATGTTATAGTTGAGGGCTTATTATCATCCTTAGGAACCATCCTCCCCTTCCCACTTAGGCGCTTAATCTATCTTATACTTTATCATTCGCTCTTCTAGGTCAAAGATCTTCTTAGAATTGATAAGATCTTGAATGGCATATCTCAAAGTCTTGCAATCATCTGTGGTATGCTTGATGTGCTGGTGGAAGGCACAATACTGATCAGCTTTGTGATTGGGCTGTCCCTGGTTTCTGGCGAGCCTAGCCGGCAATAGCTGCAACATCCCATCCTTTATTAGTCTCTTAAGGACCCAAGACAAGGATCTGCCCAAATTAGAATAGTACCTTTGATTCATTTTTGCACTTTTCCTGTCCTTCGATTATCACTGCTATTATCATAACTACCCACTCTTAGACTTGCGGGGCCAGTAATAGTCTTGTTGAAAGGCACCCGAGTAGTTGTGAGCTTGGACTTCATAATTTCTTCTTCAAGATCAACTAGCCCTTTTTTCACGTTGCAGGACCTAGGGATGCCTATTGACTGTGAAGGCTCTGTTCCTTCTGCCTTTCTTACTTGTTCTTATAACTACATCAAAAGATCCCTCTAATGTTTCACCTAAGTGCGGACCTGAGACTGACCTTAAATCATATTCTGCCCTTGATGCTTTACTATTCAGAGCTTGCATCACTGCTAAAATGTCTTCCTTTTTAGGAATATCATTATACTCTAGAGCAAGCTTCTTGCCTCTTCCTTGCTCAACTAGAAAAATAAAGGGCACTTTGACTCTGGGTTCAAAAGCAAAAGGAGACACTATGGCCACCGCAGTATGAGTTTTCTTAACTGTCGCCGGCTCAACTTGGTTAAGAACCGTAGTTGCCATAAGATGAGCTTGAAGAAAGAGCACCATGGCATCCATTCTTTCCTTAACCATGGCAGATATCATTTTTTCAAGCTCTTCGATCCTTCTATCCATCTCCTGGGCAATTAGGGCATGAGTCTCTTCAATCTGTTGCAAAGGACGAGCCATTTCTAATGCCTTCAGATGCTCTGGTAAGGATGCTAAATCTTTGTCAGCCAACCCAAACTCTGATTGCTCTTTAGACAACTATCAGGATCCCTAAACCACCCAAGCAAATGGTCTACAGTGGCTGAAAAGCAAGGAGTTAGAATGATGTATGAATGACACGCTATGCATGGTTGTGTTGTGCAACAAATGGTGTACAATAGCTAAAAAAATCAACGAGGTTAGAATGATGTATGCAATGTATAGAATAAATTTATGCATAGGGTGATATGTACATGTAAAGATTATATACACAGAATAGAATGTACACACACGAAATGAAATGCACATGTTTTTTTTCTTTTCTTTTCTTTTTTACATGCATGAATGACACGCAATGCATGATCATGCTATGCAACATCCACAACCACATGCAAGCAACTAGATCCTTCCAACCTTGTTACTCCCAACATAAGGTCGCGCAGTCTCTTTCCTAGGTGGGCTTGATCCATGGGTTAACGAAAAATCCAATGGACGCGTATGGTGTATGGTAAAAAATCGGCAGCATAACATCTCTTATCTAATGTACATATGTATGTGTTTTGATCATTGTGTATTTAGGCAATTCGAATAAATTGATCTGGGCCTGTCGGGGCATGAAAGCCTTTGATTAGGTGACCAATCAAATTATCTGGGTTTGTCTAATACATAACGATCCATACTGTAAGCATAGTATCATGGTTCATACCACCTAGGGGAAATATCTACTTTCATTACATGAGCTTTGACCAATGTGATGTTACTTTTGGGCTACCCAAGCATGATCCCTGCTAATGGGTCTAGCTCCTCATGAGCATAGTGACCGGTTGGGTCGTCATTTGATATACCATGATGGTACGTGGCTTGGGCTGGTGATTATCCTTAACACTTTCCTACATTGAGCGAACATAGGGTCATGCTTTGGGAATACACCAGGGTTAAAAGAGGGACCAAACTAGCATAGATCTAAAGCTCTAATGATATGCAATGCAATTTTGAAAAATGAATGAAATTTTTAAATTAAAAATCAATTATATGTTTTAATCAAGATACTTTCAAAGCGAAGTCTCATTTTAAGTCCCCAGTGGAGTCGCCACTGTGACGAGCGCCGAACCTCGGGGTGCTCTGAAGACCCGCTTTTAGGGCATTCGAGAGAGGTTCATAGAGCTTGTAAGAGATTACAACGGCGTCTATTTTGGGTATCAAGGAGGTTTCTTGGAGTCGCCACCCAATAAAATATTGGAAAAGGTCATCTAGCCTCACTGAGCCTAAAACAGTGCATCTGTGTCTATTTTGGGCAGACCAGAGATATTTTAGAGTCCCCACCCCAATAGGACAATGAAATGGTACTCTAACCTCATGGAGCCTAAGACAATGCGAATTAGGCTTATTTTGGGTAATAAGAGATATTTTTGAGACCCCACCCCAATAGGACATTGAGATGGTTCTTTAACCTCATTGAGCCTAAGACCAGAGATGGTTTGGGACTTTCCATTTATTCATACCTTGATTAAATTATAATTGAGTTTTAAATTTAAGATTTCGTTCATTTTCTCATTCGTTTCAATGCAATAATTAAAGCGCAAGTCAATCATGTAATGAAAACGGTAAATAAAAAGCAAGAATAAAATAAGGTAAATGAAAGCCCAATAAATTACAACAAAACTAGGGGCGGAATACAACTCCCATTGCAAATGAAATGTAAATCATACAGAAAATAGGGTATTTATTAGGGATGAGGATATTGGTTCTCGCATGCATACTTAAAGGAAAAAGTGTTAAAGGTGATGGCTTGTTTGGGTGGAAAAACTAGGACATTGGTCCCATTTTTATTAGAAAAAAAATTTCAAGTTAATTAATAGAAACATTTTTATGATTTTCTTTTAAACGTGCATAAAATAAATAATTTTACTAAAAATTATATGGTAAAATAAATAAAAAAGCCAAATAAAGAAAAAATGATACAAATATTGAAAATAAATGGTCAAACCAAATAAGCCTCCGGGATCTTTTTGTTTGCTCGCAAGAATGCCCAAAAAGGAAAAATGGATATTAGAGTCAAAAAGAACAAATAAAAAAAAATTAATGTTAGTTATTAAATCAATAAAGTTAATCAATTAAACAAATAAAATGATAACTAATAAGCTAAAATAAAATAAGATGACATTAAAGATGACAAATGGATTAAAATGTTAATAAATTAAAATAAATGAAAAAATGCATTATGAATGACAAAGGAATTAAATGATATGATTGAAATAAATAAAATGACATAATAATAATAATAATAATAATAATAATAATAATAATAATAATAATAATAATAATAATAATAATAATAATAATAATAATTCTTACAATAATAATAATAATAATAATAATAATAATAATAATTAAATGAATAATAATAATAATAACAATAAAAAATGATAATAAAATAATAATAATAATAACAATAAAAAATGATAATAAAATAATAATAATAATAATAATAATAATAATAATAATAATAATAATAATAATAATAATAATAATAACGATAAAAAACCGAAAGCAAAACAACAACAACAACAACAACAACAACAATAAGAATAATAATAATAATAATAATAATAATAATAATAAAAATAAAAAACAACATAATAATAATAAATAATAATAAACAATTGAATAAATAAATAAATGAAAACAATAAAAAATTACATGTTAATCAAATAATTGTGAACAAGAGAAAAAAATAATACAATAAACAAATAAACAAATAAAATTATGAGATCAGACCCAGAATGTTTACCCTCAGAATTCGGATTCGATGGAGCGAACAATAATGATTGATTCTCTTGTTTTGATCCACAAATTAGAAATAAAAATAAGAAAAAGTTGGAATTTTATTCCAAAGAAGAAAATTTGCTAAAAAATGGAAGAAATTAAAAACTCTCAAGAACAAAATATTATTCTATTTGTCTCAAAAATAAAAAAAATGGAAGAAAAATAAAAAATGTCTAAATCTATTCTCTTTAGAAAAATAATTGTAAAAAATATTGTTTTCTTAGAAAATCAAATGAAAATTTTGATTTCAAGAACAAACAATTATTTTCTTTATTCCCAAAATCAATTTTTTATCAAAAAAAGATTCAATGTAAAATCCTCAAAAAAGCTTAATTGAAAAAATAAAATAAAAGAAAGTGAGAAAATTAGATTTTAAGAACAAACAATTATGTTATTTTTCTCAAAATATATTTTTTATCAATAAAATTCCATCTAAAAATGCTTAAAAGAAATTTTATTGAAGCCAAAAGAAGAAGCAGAAGAGTTGGAGGAGAAGAGAAATTTTTTGGAAGAAAAAGAAAAAGAAAATCTGAATTTTTGGTTGCCTCTACTTTTTATTTTCATCTTTTTCTATTTATATGCCTTAATAAAAAAAAAAACCTAATTATTTAAGAAAATAAAATAAAATTTAAATTAGAATATTTATTATCTTAATTTTAAAAACTGAAAAAATCATGAAAATCCTTAAAAAATGAGATAAAAATCAATTTTGGGGAAAAAATCCCAAAAAATGCCAAAAATCCCATTTTCGACAGATTTGGGCTGATTCGGCAACCGACGGGCATCGCGGCATGCACTGCAAGCCGCAAGTAGGCCAGGAACGCTGGTGCGCTACCGCGGAGCACCGCCGACGCACGATTTTTTTTTTTTAAATTTCAAATTTGACTAAAACGCTATGATTCCAAACTCGTTTGTTTTATTTTTTTAATTTTATTTTTATTTTAAAATTTTTTTCTTCTTTGGTTCTAAAAAGCAATCTTGATAAGGGAATCATCACTTACAACATTTTTGCTCTTGAACAGGCGTTTAATCATCATTTGGTAACTCTGATCTGGGCTGTCTCAAGACCCGGTGTCTACACCGTGGTCGTGCTAACCTTCCGTGGAATGGTAGTGCCGCCATCGTGCTAACCCTTGGTGAAGTGGTAGTGCCGTGGTCATACAAACCTTCCGTGGAATGGTAGTGCTGCTATCGTTCTAACCCTTGTTGAAGTGGTAGTGTCGTGGTCGTGCTAACCTTCCATGGAATGGTAGTGCCACCATGGTGCTAACCCTTATTGAAGTGGTAGTACCGTGGTCGTGCTAACCTTCCGTGAAATGGTAGTGCCACCATCGTGCTAACTCTTGTTGAAGTGGTAGTGTCGTGGTCGTGCTAAGCTTCCGTGGAATGGTAGTGCCGCCATCGTGCTAACCCTTATTAAAGTGGTAGTGTCGTGGTCATGTTAAGCTTCCGTGGAATGGTAGTGTAACACCCCCATACCCCCGGTAAGGAATATCGGGGCGCTACGCGGACACTTACGTATACATGTACATGCATTAGCAGAAGCGATAGCATAAACACATCCATACAAAAGTAATTAAATACTACACTAGGGCCCACTTGCATTTCATATTAACTACATATACATTTACATGTAACAACTATACTCTTATATTACATAATGATGTTACTCAAAATGTAAAACTCTAACTCTTTCTTATACAAAAAGATATAGCAAAAACTCCTAGTGGCCTTGACCCGCAGATGTCCGCTCACTGATTCGAACCTGTATACCTACACAGAAATAAACATCCGTGCTAAGCGATAACGCTTAGTGGGGATAAAATAATGCAAAGGACTTCTTTACGAAGTCACATATAAATCATACATTTCATATCACACAATTACTATCTCATGCATATAACTGGTATACATGTATAGGTAGCATGCTCAAATACCAAGTACTCTGAACTCTAGTGCATATAACATGTATTCATTTACTTGTTCATATACGCTACAACTTGTACATATCATGTATTCAAATGCACGCTATCATGTATCCACATTTATACTTTTTCTCCAATTCTTGGACAAAGAATTCCCAAGATAACTCAGCTGGTCTATGTGGGTTGCGAAGCATAAGCTTCCACCAATCATATGCCGACCCTTGTAATAGTGACACCATGCAAGCCACTCACTGGTTCTGGCGACAGTTGATCTCTTGCAATATCCTCTCAGTCCTCTGTAACTAAAACTCAGATACATCAGATTGGTCCATGGAGGTTCCACTAAACTCCTCCGTTCCCCTCTTTCTCAAAAGATCCATAGGAGCTTTGGGAGCGGTCAATCTATTTATCAACTGCAATAACCATTACATTAATGCTAGATTATCAAAAGCAGGACCAGGACCTTCCACTGGAGGTCGCTCTGGTGCAGGCCGATCACTGCTCACTGGATTAACACTACCCGTCATCTCACCTATCTCTTCACTTAAATCAGACTCCATCTAAATCTACACAAGATAGCATCTACATTAGGCCATAACACTAGACAGACTCACACACATATAATCTATACTCTATCATCCTATTGTCCTGAACTGCCTAAACCTATGCTCTGATACCAATAAAACTGTAACACTTCAATACCCTTTGGGAGGATATCGGAGCGCTACGCACACAAAAATCTACACACACATACAAACTGAAGCGGAAGCAGCAGAACATAAGCGAACAAGCTTAAATACATATATCAAAAATATTCATCAAAATACAACATTTAAAGCTACATATATCACATACCACAGTATTTTATATACATAGCAAAAATATCTTTTACATAAACAACCTTATGCTTATACAAAGATTTTCATACCAAAAATAAAAAGAGAACTCTCAACAAGCTCCAGACTCTTAGTGGCCAAGACTTGCAGATGCACCACTCCAAAACTGAACCTACAACCTACACGGCAAAATACCCATGCTGAGCAAAGGCTCAGTGGGGAGAAACACAAGCAAAAGACTTCCAGTGAAGTCACAAGCATCAAAGAATATGATACTATAAACATGATCATCATATCATAATATTAATTCAATTATAATACTATAATACAAACATATAAAAGACATATACATTTAATTCGTTAATGAATAACTCAAAAACTTTACATATGCTTTAGCATGTAGAAACATCAACTTTACACACTCGTAAAAAGCGACAATGCAATGACACGACTTTATATTTCAAAAATAATCATATACATATGTTCATATCATTACACATCTTAAACAACTTAAAACATTTAATAGCATGAATTTACATCTATGGTGGACATGGGTACTGAAGATACTAATTGGACACAGTATCGAACATCTAGAGATTTAAGTTCAAATCATTTTATACCCGAAGGTAGCAGAAGAGACCGAAGTCTCAAAACATTTAGACCCAAATGGGCCGACATTAGACCCAAATGGGGTTAACTATAGCAGCTGCAACTTCTGGCCCTTTATAGGCATGCTTATCTATCCACTATTATGACCCTTCAGGCTTATATATAAGAACTCTATTATGAAATTCACTAATTTAACGTATTATCGAATATCGAATAAATTAATGCACACATAAATCAATTAAGACATACACGAGATAATATAACATATCATACTTTGAATCACATAATAATCATAAGTGCGAAACCATGCAAAGTGCAACATTTCATACAAATTTTGAAAAATAAGGGAGGGTCGCGCCCGCGATAGAGGCAAATCTTGCCCAAAGTCGCCCTCGCAACGAGCTCTTCACTCGCAAAAGGGAGCTGGCAGGGCCTCTATTGCGCTCACGACCTTCACGTAGTTTCCCTTTGCGCTCGCTCACGCAAGGGTACTCGCGATGAAGAACAACCTAGCACATGCTCGGCTTACCCAGCTCTTTATTGAGCTCGTGATGAAGGTCACGTTCGCGATAGAGGACGCTCCGATAGGAGATTGAACCTTGAGAACCCAATGGCAACCCAAAACCTGAGCTCTCTGTTGCGCTTGCGATGAAGGTTGCGCTCGCAACAGAGATGTTCTCCAAGGACTACAGGCGAAAAACCACACTTATACACATGCAAATTTTCACTCAAACTCATCCTACCATGCGTATAACATCAATTAATCTATCAATTGCACTCAACACATACCCATAATCATGTCAATAACATTAAGCACTCATAAAAAATAATTAATTAACAATTGAACAAGATAAACAATTAAGCTTAAATCACACCCAATTTAACTATAAACCTATAGAACTAAACCCACAGAAAAACATTAATACCACTACCTTCAATACTCAAAATATAACCCAAAAACCCACTCTCACACACACATAAACATGCTTCTCAACCAAAAATTTCTAGAAATTAAATCCAAGTTCAAGAACAAGCTCTAACAATAACACAACTCCCAAACCTCAAAAACGCAACTAGAACCCTTCTTCAAGACCCAATCTTCTCTTTGCCCTTATCCTTCCTTTGGTCTGAAGCTTCTTGCAAGAACATCCAAACCAAACAAAGCTCTCAATCCAAAATACCAAATAATCAAATCAAAACAGAAAGGAAGAAGGAGATGAAGACTTGAAACCCGAAATCCAATCACTTACCTTTCAAATCCAAACCAAAACTCTAGAAGAAACACCAAGGAAGAAGAAGCAAGAAGCAAAAAATGAAGAAGAAGGAAGAGAAGCCACGCAAGGAGAAGAGAGGGAACGGGAAACAAAGCCAAAAATCCGATTTTCCTTCCCTCTCTCTTCCTTTCCCTCTTTTTATTTAATGCTCCCTACCATACCTCCTTAGGTGTCAACCCCTAGTTGGTCAAAGTTATCAAATCCTTGGCAAATGTCCTCTAAGTCCTTGGCAAATATCTACCTACTCACATAAACAAATTCCTTTCTTCTAAAACTTCTCTTCTCTTTAATTTAGTCATTACTAAACCAGAAATTCTTACAATACTAATTACTCTTATACCCTTCTCTATTCAATTAACATAGCAAATCCTCCTAGGGTATAAATCGGGTTGTTACATAAAGTGGACAAGAACCTTCTATTGGCTGCGGTTTTCTTCTGGCACCCCCGACTTCACATTTTTAGATTTACGTATCAGGAATTGTGTGAATTTGCTACAATTATTGGTGCGAGGTTTTCTCCTGGGACCCTGCCTTGCATCCCAAGCTGTGGATTATTTTAGGCGAGAGATGTAGCACTGTCCTTAGGTTTTTTACTATCTGCTACTATTAGATTGGCCCCCCGGGATGCCACCTTTATTTTAGAACCGTTGATTGAGGCATTAAAAGGTTTTTCTGATGTACCCACCTACCGAGCCAGTATTGTTCTGCCATTATGCTTATCTAGATATCTGGTGGTGGTTTCTGAGGAATTGATTGGCGATTATTGATTATTCGACATTATAGATGGCATATATCACTGGTTGACCCCATTTTCCTTGATTCTTGCTGAGACCATTATCGGCAAAGATGCTGTCTGTACTG
This sequence comes from Excoecaria cochinchinensis, assembly GCA_947683425.1. NCBI lineage: Eukaryota > Viridiplantae > Streptophyta > Magnoliopsida > Malpighiales > Euphorbiaceae > Excoecaria > Excoecaria cochinchinensis. Next base: position 113,549 of record CANTUQ010000177.1, on the reverse strand, counting down.
ATCCTTCTGCTACCTTCACCGGAAGCCCAATATTACTCTAGGTAAATGTTTCGTCATTATTTTAAAAGGTAGTATGTCCCTTGTGGATTTTTACACTAGCTTTTCTTTAGTGGGAAATGCGTCCTTTCGGATTATCACATAACTCTATGCCTTATTTTGCCTGGAGTGGACCCTACCAATTCCAGCAGCTTGTTTTTCTTTTTTTCTTTTTTTTTTTTGGAAGGTTAAGAACCCATTTAGTTTCAAATCATAGATTATAGGATAATTAAAGGCTTAACACATTTTATTGCAAAACGTAAAATTAGTCAACTCTTTATATTACATTTTCAAATAAACTAGTCCCCTATGCATGAGTATCTCTAATCTTCCTGATTTTCTTTGTTTTTCAGATATAGTTACAAGAGAAACTAAAATTACTATCAGAGCCTCCTTCTAGGGTGATCAGCAATTATTCACTGAGATATTTCCTTCCCAGGCAGCAGTTGTATTCCTTTGCATCTCTCAACGAAGGTTTTGCTCGATTGGGTAAGCATGTGCCCCTGGCTATCCCTTTCTTCTGTAACTTTGGATGGTTCTTTAGGATGCATTCCTTTATGTGGGCTTTATGAAGCTACTCGAAGGAAGTCAAGATATTGTGAGGCACCATCTGTCTTTTCAAGGTGGCTTTTTGTCTTTAGCTTTCGCTTCCAGGTACCATAGCCTCTAGACACAGTTGCCTATAAAGACTGTTATACCACATATTGGAGACTGCACCTTTACCTTTACTAATGCATACAAGAGGTGGGTGATTAGTCATGCGGTTGATAATAAAACCCATCATCCTAGACATCTGGCTGGCGAGAGCAGTAAAAGAGCTTAGTTATTAGATTACATAAATTCAGTAAAGAATAATGGTTTGCTTTTTATAAAAGGACTAGTTAATAATGAACACATGAGTTGAATTATTTCTGTTTTATGTCCTATTTGCAAAATTGTGTACATTTCAGTATGATTTCATCATACATTTAAGTTGTGCAACTCTGAGACCGGCAGATGCCTCAAATCTGCATACTACCAGCACAATTGATGCTGCTTCACATATTTTAAGCAATCCACATCTATTGTTAGCCAATAAAACCCTTGTCGCATGATTTTCTTTGCCAATGCTAGACCATTCATATGAGCTTTACAGATCCCAGCATGAGTTTCCTCTATAACCCTCTCAGCTTCTTTATCACACAAACATCTTAGCTAAATGCCGTTGGCTTGCCTTTTATATTGCACACCGTCTATACTAATGAATTGGGTAGACAGTTTGTTGATTAACCTTTGATCCATTTCGGTGGTTTCTTGTAGGAATACCGTATTTTCTAGATAATTTTGAATATCGTAGTACCACGGATTTTCATCAGTATTTTCAACTTCCATGATTTGTTCAGACTCAAAACTGGATTTCTTAGAACTTGATATCAAGATAGGCTTCATGACTACCCCTTCTGGATTATCCCATATTGACACCAAAGTTGCGAGCACGTCTGCTAACTGATTCTTATCTCTTGGAACAAAATAAAAAGTACATATTTCAAACTGACTGCTTAATATTTTCAAGTGTTTCACTTATGGCATCAACCATTCTTCTTTTACAGCCAATTCACCCCAAATCTGGTAGATTACTAGCGATGAATCCCCAAAACCCTCTGCATTCTTTGCCCCAAAGGCTATCAGTGCTTCTAGCCTAAAAATGTAGGCTTCGTACTCAGCTTCATTATTGGTGCCTCTATACCTCAATTTCTTAGCCAATGGCAGTTTTTCACCGTCTTGTGTTATAAGGATGATTCCTGCTCCTATCCCTTTATTATTAACCACACCATCAAAATACAATTGCCATCCTTGAACCACAATGGCCTTAACATCTTCCTCTGGGAAGTTATACTCGACTTGATCTCCTTCAATGGGATGATCCACTAAAAATTCTGCTACTGCATGCCCCTTGATTGTTTTTCGGGTGACCTATTCAACATTAAATTCTTGTAGGAGCAGTAACCATCTTCCCATCTTTCCCAGCAAAGATGGAGCTTCATGAAGATACCTAGGAGGATTATGCTTTGTGACAGCTTATACCTTGTACGAATGGAAGTAGTGTCTTTGTAACACCCTTATGACATTTTATACTATACGTACAGTAACCATATGTCTCAGTTATTTGGACAATACTAACGTCACAAAATAATGCAACAATAGATAGTTCAGTAAAAAATTTTCGCATTCAAATATCAATAATAATATAACAATTCATATATAATACTATCTGAAATATCCATACATAACATATGCATAAATCATAAACCGTATAGTCCACTTTAATCGTATACATGCCATATCTATCATTTCATCTATGTATTTTGTCCTCTTTTCGACTGTCATAGAAAATCCTGCCACTTAAAAACTTTTTATCTTCATAACTTGTGCGCAACAACAATACTACACGCTGAGCATTAAAATGCCCAGTGGTGGATACATATCCCAAACTTTCCATTACTATAATCACATGTAAGTACACACACAAGCATTCATATTTCCTATGCCATGTAGATTTTAACTCATTTAATACACTCGATTTATTTTCGTTTTAAAATCAATCTTTCTACTATATTTCAAAATATTAAGTAATTAGCTTTAAATCCATACAGACATTCATCATGGTGTTTCCAATTTTTTTTTCTTAGTACATTCATCCTCATTAACTAAATCAGTTCACTTCCTAATATCATAACCATAGCTATTAATATTGTATGCGTACATGACTCCATTTACCTCTTATTACTTCTAACAGTACCCCTTTTAATTCTCTACTTCAGTTTTATTAATGCTAATATTATTATTATTGTTATTCTTGTTAACATCAAGTATATAAATTCACTGACTTATACAATATATTCCCATATTATCATATTATATTATCAGTGTCATTATTGTTAATATTATTATTTTCTTTATCTAGCTCACATTTAATAATTATTGCTTGAAAATTTGTGTTATACTATATTTTCTATTAAATTATATGAAATTATAATTTACCATTACCATTTATACATTTACATATCACCCCTAACTTACCATCCACTGTCACCTATCTTGCTCCCATTACTACTATTATTTATAAGAATAACTTTACTACTTCAGTTATTATTTTCTTTTTATTATTATTATTATTATTATTATGGTCCACGCATGGATGCTTGCTCACGTTTCCTCTTACACACATACACTTATTTACCTAATTAACTTCTATTTCATTTCATACTAACTATATTATTTTCAAATTCTTTAATCCCCCAGTCATTATAAGTCACATATACCATAATTACATATTTTATTAACATTTGACCTATTATTATATCTTATGCAATTTTTCAATATTGCACTCCCATTTTTATTATTCCAATTAACACTAAAAATATTATTACAATTTATTAACTCAATTTCATTCATATTATTTCCATCACTGTCACTTTTATTTTCTTTATAATTTATTTCTTTGACATAATTATATAATTCCTTTAAATCCAGGTTTTTATTTGCCTTCACAATCCGCTTACATTTTAAATTTTTACTTAAACTCTTATAGGGTCAGTTATAATTTAGTTCCTCGATTTCTTTTAATTAACAAATTTTACTCTTTAATATTATTTAATTGCTGCTCTGCCATTACTTCATTTTTTCCATGTAAAAAAAATATTTCATGCACATTTGCACAACTTCAATTACAAACTATTATTAATAATTTATTCTTTAAATGCATTACTACTTAAATGAATTAAAGTCTTAGAACATGTATATTATTTTATTAAATTTACATGAACATAACTCTAAAGGTAACAGGTACTCGTTTTTTACCTTCATTTCCACTTTAATTACAATTATACTACTACTTAGTCATTTTTCACAATTAGTTAATTATTTTTTTTATAACAATTATCATTTTAGTCTCTAAACACATTTTTATGTGCAATTACCATTCTAGTACTTATTTTGTTACCATTTCAATTACTATACCATTTATATAAATATTTATTCATTTTTACTCTTTTTCTTTAATATTTTACAATATGACCATTTTTCCCCTAACTCTTTGTAATCCTTCCAAGTTAATCTTTTTCACTCTAGTACTTCTCTTTTGATTCATTTTACACCATTTTGAATAATTTTCCCCTAGTATCACTCCGGTAGAAATCTCAGGACCGGATATACAGGATGTGGACCATTGCAAATCAGTCAACAGTACACAGTAAATTTCAGTAACAGTGATAGTGACGATAACATTAATAGTACAGTAGATCATCATTGACCTACCAATGCGATTCGTTATGACTCGCTACCGCAGTAAGGGTGTCCCTATGGCTAGCCAATTATATCCTGAGCTAGATTTAGCTACCAGACTTATAATGGCCTAAATACCGAGTTAGCAGTATTTACTGAATTTTATGGAGTCTGTAGTGTGATTCCAGTATAGAGTGATGGCTTAAGTATCTCTTATTACAGTAGAATTAAAAATTTAAGTATGCTTGAGACATAGCAATCCCAGGATGGGTGATCTCGGGACAGCTATACAGTCAGAATTGATAGTAGTTATGGAAAAATTTTTAATTGGTAATATAGATCTGTGGACTGTCAAGAGTTTAGTGGTAAAATTTGGTGCAAAAATGAGGTCAAATAGATCCCCGAAAGTCAATCTGAAGCTTACCTCCAGTTCGGTTCGGTTGAACTGAAGTTTGACTAAATTTTGACCAAATTTTTCAAAAAGGTAAATGTGGATAAAAAGGTTCATAGTGGGAAGTGTAAAGGTTTAGAATAATTTTTAGAAATTTTTTACAGCATTAGAATTGTATTTTACGGCAGAACCGAATAGAATTGAACCGGGCCGGTTTAGGTGAACTAGGCTCCAAATGGACTCCGATTGAGCTGAAATTTTATATGGAGGCTATATTTGGTATTTTAAGAATGGTGGAATTGATTTTGAGTGAAAATAATTTGAGAAAACTATAATTACCCTAAAATAGTGAAAAATGACCCGAAAATTAAAAATTGACCCAAACCTGTAGCGCCCCAATACCCCTTGGGAGGATATTAGGTCGCCACACACGCATACACATACAAACAGTCATGCGGAAGAAAAAATGGTAAACATCCATGATACACACATAGCAGAATATTAAAACACAATCTATAGAACATGCCTTAAATAAAACCTTAAAGTCATTTGTATTACATAATAAAATTGTTCTTTATACATTACAAAACATTCTCTTTACATAAGCCTTTACATATCAATTACAAAAGCAAACTTTCACTTTACCATTTACATAACATATACAAAATCGCTTTACATATATAGAAGCTGTACATTTACAAAAAAAAAAAATACTATATCACTTATACAAAAAGACTTTAACTTATATTCCTAGTGGCCACGACCTGCAGATGTCCAACCCGACTGAACCTGTAAACCTACACGGGAAAAACACCCGTGCTAAGCGATAATGTTTAGTGGGGGTAGCACAAATACAAGACTTCTAACGAAGTCACAAGCATCAATCAACGAAGCATACCGATAGTGGATATGCCAATTAATAAGAGCATATGAAAGTAATAAGCATTTATCATATTTGTAACATACCAAACATTTTATCAACATGCTTTATAATATATCTACTAATCTCATGCAACCTATATCATCTTCATATTCTTCTAACTCTAGCTACTGGCTCATATAACATGTATTTCATATCGTAGCATCTCATGGACATTTATATACATTTAAGCTTAGCAGCATACTTCTAGCCTATTCATGTACAATTATAACTTTACATATGCACTTATAAGCTCATATAAGCATCTCTAATGCAACAGTCATGTACCTCTATTAGCATTCTCTATAGCTCTTTAACATATATTAACATCTCATATACATTTAACAAATAACTAGTAGTCTGACTTCATACTATAAGTGGATACGTGTAACAACCCGAAATGACCCTAGTCGGAATGTGCATGCTAAGTCGGGAATTTAAGGGCATTTCAATAATTTGTGCATGAGGAATTTCGATGATAAGGACTTAATTGCAAAATTAATTAAAGATGTTAAAACCAGGAATTATCTAATGTATGTGTTGTTTGGAAACAAGGTTGTAAGGCAATTATCTAGTGGATTTTGTGTATTGTACTAAAGTTTAAAAATATCTACTTAAGAATTATCAAGTGAGGTGGGAGTATGGAGTCAAGGATTGGTAAGTCAAAGAAGGAATTATTGTTCCAATAGGAGGCTGCCATGTGGCTTGTGGATGTGTGCAATTAGTGAGGAGAGAAGAAAAAGGAAAAAGAAAGAGGGAAGGAGGCCGATCACGTTCTGCCCTCTCCTTCTCCCCTTCATGTTCTTCTTCTTCTTTCTTCTCTCTTCTTGCTCTTCATCCCCTGGTTTTGTGTGTGAGCTGGAGTTGTTTGGGAAGTCTTTGAAGCTGCTTTGAAGAGGTAAGTTGGGGTTAGGGTTTCCTGCATGTTCTTCTTCTTCTTCTTTTTCTCCTAGTTTTGCTATTTTGAGTTAGGATTTTTGGAAGAGTAATTCTGGGTTTTGGTTTGTGCAAGCTCTGGGTATTAAGAGGAAACTTAAAGGCAAGGAAAGGATTGAAGATTGAAGCTAGAAGAGTGATTTTGGATCTTCATTTTTAGGTTTGCGAGCTCTATGTTCTTCATTTACAGTTTTGGTTTTTATCTCTGCCCTACTTTCTCCTTGGATTATGAATGGTTATTTGTGTTTGATTTCCAGAAATTCAGTGTTTGATATGAGTTTATGTAAGATTTGTTATGGGTATTGTGTTAGTAATGCATGATTTAGGTTGAGCTGTATGTATATTGATTTGGAATGGGAATTGCGTGAATCTGGAAAACCTCTGCTATTTACGTTCTAGGTTCCGTAATTAGTTTCATAGTGATGTTCATTATTTTCAATCATGATTGTGGGTTTTGTGAGGAGATGAGCACTAGTCATGCTCAAGAGCACGAGACGTGCTCGTAGAGCACGAGTCGTGCTCCAAAGCACGAAATGTGCTGATTCCTCCTCCTCCGAATTTCTTCTTTCTTCACCCTGGGTAGCTGAGCACGAGACATGCTCCAAGAACACGAGTCATGCTTGAAGAGCACGAGTCGTGCTCTTGAAGCACGAAACGTGCTGTTTGTTCCTCCTTTCCCCGACTCCTTTCTTCTCCCTCAATGGCAGAGCACGAGACGTGCTCGAAGGACACCACTCATGCTCAAAGAGCACGAGTTGTGCTCTTCAAGCATGACTCGCACACATGAGCACGAGTCAAACTCATGTGCACGAGTCGTGCCCCTGCTCTGCTCAGCAATGCTTCTTCTTCTTCTGTCCTGTTTTCTATCCCTAGTTTTCGAAAATGATCTTTTCTTCACTTTGCATGGTTTCTCACTATTGTATGGGACACATTTTTTGCCGAATTATTTTTAGTATCTGTATTATAAAGTGTGTGATTATTGAATCGATAGTATGCTAATATTTCACTATGATATGCTTAGTAATGGGATCACTGTTAGGCTATTATTTTGTTTAAACTGTATGATTTGTTTTATCTATGTTAATTATTGTGAGTCATATCGCGTGTGGCATATTAAATACAAGTGAGTTGAATGCCATATTTATGGTTACTGTTATTATGAGCCTGTTATATTAAAATGTGAAAGGTGTTATGCATATATATTTACTCATGATTCTTGCCTAAGAGTAATATGTTATAGTTAACATGAGTAGTTCAATTGTATGATCAGGGTTTTGTATTGATGATCTTTGGTATGATAGCGTTTTTATATCTAACTCTGGTATGCTTGATAGCGGTGATTATTCATATAGTGTGTTGACTGAATTATATTGTATGCTTGGCAACACGAATGGTATGATGCATGTTTCTTCTTAGTGCATGTATGCTTATTTATTCCCATTTATGCATGATTAATATGATGAACTATACGATTATGAACCCATGAATGATATATGAGCAATTTGGTAAGTATCATGAAATGAGTTTGATTTATTATGCAAACCTAAGATTTGTGATCCTTGCTGTGAATAAGGTGTTATGCTTAAGTGTGATGAGTGTTATGCATGACCTACGAGAGTCAGTCTAGTGGATAGTTAGGCATGCCTAATAGAGTCTCTTGAGCTGCAGCACCTTTGGACGTTTGGACCCTGATCAGGTCCCCATTTAGTTCCTCACGAACCCTTTTAATGTGTTCGGATCCTCGCGATCCTTTTTAATGTGTTTGGATCTTGTTTAAGATCCCCCTCAGTAAAATATTTTAAATGTGATAAAATAAAATGGTTTTCAGTTCGTACTCGTAAGGTACCCTCTGGCCGATTCGGACCCGTAAGGTACTATCTGTATACTCGTTATCCACTATTGTGAGTCAACAGGTGCTTTATTGTTTTGTTTTGCTTCGAAATAACTATAAGAATGTGATATCCGAATGAGCATGATAATGATTTGAGGAATCAGTTTATATGTATATGAACGTGAATATAAGTTTCGGAATGTATGTCTTTATTATGCAAGCATGATTTTATATCTAACACGATTATCCGCATTTGTCATATGAGGTGTTATAAGCTTTAGAATGCTATGAATGTGATTCGAATATTATGTATATACGTATGAGACTCAAGCATGTTTTCATTCTATATAAGCACGTGAATCGGATCAGTTATAGCTAGGGGTATTTGAATTAATATATTTAAGATTGTGAACTTGGCCTCTTGAATGCTATGAAGGTAGAGTCATGATATATGTTTCCTTGGTTTATGCCGTTATAGTGATTTCGGTATGTTGACATGCATTTACATTGCATGGTGTGATAACATATTTATTGTGTAGTGTTATGGAGTATTGCTGTGTCTATATTATGTCGGTCTCTGCTGTTGTAGTAATTTCAGCATATTGTTAGGTGTCTATGTTTCTCCATATGCTGCTACGTGTATTGATGTAGTAATGTGAGGGTATGGTGTATTAGCTTTGTAAGTGGTTCCAATTAGTGAATGAGCATCGTTGGGTGACGGTCTTATGCATGTTTAGATAGTTAGAGATTATGCATTGATGCTTAACGGATCTCAGTAAGTGTATGTAAGATTATTTGTATTTTCGCATGATGATGTGATGTTATGTTATTATTTTGGTCTCTGCTTTTGGAGTGTCTTCGGCATGATATTATATATATATCAGAGTGGCACACCGGAAGTGTTGTGCTTTGACCTTGTTAGTCGGTTCTCGGCTAGGGTGCATGTATTATTGCATGATAGTTGTATGTTTGGACCTCTAGTGACGTTGCATGATATTTGTGTGCATCATTGTACGATAGCATAGTGCATAAACTTCGTAATTCAGGTATCAGTTAATGTGTTTGTGCATCTCTGCATGATAGTTGCATTGTGTATGAATCAGCTTTTGGTTGGTATATGGGTATTTTGGGTTAACATCTGCGTATTTATATTATTTATATCTTGGTTTGATCCGCCTTCTGATATCTGAGACTTCGCTGGAACCGGTAAGTGTTTGCATATGAGTTTATATGTATTTCTGCACAATGATATATGTTCGTTTGTTTAGTGTTGGTTGTCTTTGTTCCTCCCCACTAAGCGTTATCGCTTAGCACAGGTTCTTTTCCCGTGTAGGTGGCAAGCTTTGGTTTGGTTCGAGTTGAGCATCTGTAAGGTCGGCCACATAGGGGTTAGAAGTGTTTTCTTATTTGTTTTCAGCTCCTATATTTCGGATTCTGTAATTTTGCATCGTTTTGCTTATGTATTTTTCTATGTAAGGATCTTATTGTAATTAGGTTTTCAGTTATTCCTTTGTTTTATCTTTCGCCTTATGCTTCCGCTAAATGATTGTAAGTATGTATATGAGTTATTGTATGTTCAGCTATTGTTTCTTTAAAGTTTTAATTTATGTTGTATTTCCGTATGTCGTTATGTATGAATGTGTGCTTTCGCTTAGTGTATGTGTGCATGTATGTGAGTGAGCGTCGGGTAGCGCGCCTGCCGACACCCTTCCAACGGGGGCGACAGTGGGGGTGTTACAGTTAGTGGTATCATGCCCAGGTTTGGCGGTTCTGGTTGTTTTTGTTTGTTCGAGTGTCGAGTCTTTGTATGCTAGTTGGTTATTTATCGTGTTTTTGCATACGAGTCGGTTTTGTGTCGTAGCCTAATACAGATGTGTCTTGTCTTGTGTCGTGTCTAGATGGAGTCTGATCCTAGTGAGAAAGTGGGCGAGACAACAGAAAGTGTGAACCCAGTTAGAGCTGATCATAATGTTTTTGAGCGTCCTTTAGTTGAAGATTCTGGTCCTGTTTCTGACGATAGGACCTTAGTGCAAGGGTTGATTCGGATTTTGGATAGATTGACTGCTCCTCGAGCTTCTCAAGAATTTGTTCGGAATGTACCCCAAAAGAGAAAAAGATCGGGTAGAGAGATATCAGTGGGTATCAAGATTCAAGAACGTCTGATATGTCAACATTGTCAGAAGCAACATGGGAGCCAGTGTAAGAAAGTTAAGGGAATGCCAACATGTCAGTACTGTCAGAAGCGACATCGGGGCTTGTGTCGACTAATGACTGGAGCTTGTTTCAGATGTGGCAGCTTAGAACATCAAATAGTCGATTGTCCTAAGAATATGAGTGAGAGTCTAGCTCGGTAAGCTAGAAGGGATGTGGAGGTATTGCTCAGAGCTTCTCGAGCGCCCACAGAGTTTGTAGCGTATGGCAAGGATGCGATTGAGACCGCAGGTTCTTCTGGTAAGTTGAGTTGCAAGCTTTTGTCTAAGTAGGTTGTGTTTGTTTGGGTTGCTTGGATGTAAGTGATTAGCAGGTAAATTTCGAGGACGAAATTTCTTAAGGGGGAGAGATTGTAATAACCCGAAATGACCCTAGTCAGAATGCGCATGCTAAGTCGGGAATTTAAGGGCATTTCAGTAATTTATGCATGAGAAATTTAGATGATAAGGACTTAATTGCAAAATTAATTAAAGATGCTAAGTGCAGGAATTATCTAATGTGTGTGTTTTTTGGTAACAAGGTTGTAAGGCAATTATCTACTGGATTGTGTGTATTGTACTAAGGTTTAAAAATATCTACTTAAGAATTATCTAGTGAGGTGGGAGTATGGTGTCAAGGATTGGTAAGTCAAAGAAGGAATTATTGGTCCAATAGGAGGCTGCCATGTGGCTAGAGGATGTGTGCAATTAGTGAGGAGAGAAGAAAAAGGAAAAGGAAAGAGGGAAGGAGGCAGATCATGTTCTGCCCTCTCCTTCTCCCCTTTATGTTCTCCTTCTTCTTTCTTCTCTCTTCTTGCTCTTCATCTCCCGGTTTTGTGTGTGAGCTGGAGTTGTTTGGGAAGTCTTAGAAGCTGCTTTGAAGAGGTAAGTTGGGGTTAGGGTTTCCTGCATGTTCTTCTTCTTCTTCTTCTTCTTCTTCTTCTTCTCCTGGTTTTGCTATTTTGAGTTAGGGTTTTCGGAAGAGTAATTCTGGGTTTTGGTTTGTGCAAGCTCTGTTTGTTAAGAAGAAACTTAAAAGCAAGGAAAGGATTGAAGATTGAAGCTAGAAGAGTGATTTTGGATCTTCATTTTCAGGTTTGGGAGCCTTGTGTTCTTCTTTTTCAGTTTTGGTTTTTGTCTCTGCCCTACTTTCTCCTTAGATTATGAATGGTTATTTGTGTTTGATTTCCAGAAATTGAGTGTTTGATATGAGTTTATGTAAGATTTGTTATGCGTATTGTGTTAGTAATGCATGATTTAAGTTGAGTTGTATGTATATTAATTTGGAATGGGAATTGCGTGAATCTGGAAAACCTCTGATGTTTATGTTCTGGGTTCCATAATTAATTTCATAATGATGTTCATTGTTTTCAATCATGATTGTGGGTTTTGTGAGGAGATGAGCATTAGTCGTGCTCCAGAGCACGAAATGTGTTGATTCCTCCTCCTCCGGATTTCTTCTTTCTTTGCCCTAGGTAGCTGAGCACGAGACGTGCTCCAAGAACACGAGTCGTGCTCATGAAGCACGTAACGTGCTGTTTGTTCCTCCTTTCCCCGACTCTTTTCTTCTCCCTCAGTGGCAGAGCACGAGACGTGCTCCAAGGACACCACTCGTGCTCAAAGAGCACGAGTCATGCTCTTCAAGCACGACTCGCACACATGAGCACGAGTCGTGCTCATGTGCACGAGTCGTGCCCCTGCTCTACTTAGCAATGCTTCTTCTTCTTCTATCCTGTTTTCTATCTTTGGTTTTCGAAAATGATCTTTTCTTCACTTTGCATCATTTCTCACTATTGTATGGGACAAATTTTTTGTCGAATTATTTTTAGTATCTGTATTATGAAGTGTGTGATTATTGAATCGATAGTATGCTAATATTTGACTATGATATGCTTAGTAATGGGATCACTGTTAGGCTATTATTTTGTTTAAACTATATGATTTGGTTTATCTATGTTAATTATTGTGATTCATGTTGCGTGTGGCATATTAAATACAAGTGAGTTGAATGCTATGTTCATGGTTACTGTTATTATGAGCCTATTATATTAAAATGTGAAAGGTGTTATGCATATATATTTACTCATGATTCTTACCTAAGAGTAATATGTTATAGTTAAAATGAGTAGTACAATTGTATGATCAGGGTTTTGTATTGATGATCTTTGGTATGATAGCGTTTTTATATCTAACTCTGGTATGCTTGATAGCGGTGATTATTCATATAGTGTGTTGACTGAATTATATTGTATGCTTGGCAACAGGAATGGTATGATGCATGTTTCTTCTTAGTGCATGGTGTATGCTTATTTATTCCCATTTATGCATGATTAATATGATGAACTATACGATTATGAACCCATGAATGATATATGAGCAATTTGGTAAGTATCATGAAATGAGTTTAATTTATTATGCAAACCTAAGATTTGTGATCCTTGCTATGAATAAGGTGTTATGCTTAAGTGTGATGAGTGTTATGCATGACCTGCGAGAGTCAGTCTTGTGGATAGTTAGGCATGCCTAATAGAGTCTCTTTAGCTGCAGCACCTTTGGACGTTTGGACCCTGATCAGGTCCCCATTTTGTTCCTCACGAACCCTTTTAATGTGTTCAGATCCTCGCGATATTTTTTAATGTGTTTGGATCTTGTGTAAGATCCCCCTCAGTAAAATGTTTTAAATGTGATAAAATAAAATGGTTTTCAATTCGTACTTGTAAGGTACCCTCTGGCCGATTCGTACCCGTAAGGTGCTGTCTATATACTCATTATCCACTATTGTGAGTCAGCAGGTGCTTTGTTGTTTTGTTTTGCTTCGAAATAACTATAAGAATGTGATATTCGAATGAGCATGATAATGATTTGAGGAATCAGTTTATATGTATATGAACGTGAATATGAGTTTCGGAATGTATGTCTTTATTATGCAAGCATGATTTTATTTCTAACACGATTATCCGCATTTGTCATATGAGGTGTTATAAACTTTAGAATGCTATGAATGTGATTCGAATATTATGTATATACGTATGAGACTCAAGCATGTTTTCATTCTATATAAGCACGTGAATCAGATCAGTTATGGCTAGGGGTATCTGAATTAATATGTTTAAGATTGTGAACTTGACCTCTTGAATGCTATGAAGGTAGAGCCATGATATATGTTTCCTTGGTTTATGCCATCATAGTGATTTCGGTATGTTGACATGCGTTTACATTACATGGTGTGATAACATATTTATTGTGTAGTGTTATGGAGTATTGCTGTGTATATGTTATGCCGGTCTCTGCTGTTGTAGTAAATTCAGCATATTGTTAGGTGTCTATGTTTCTCCGTATGCTGCTACGTGTATTGATGTAGTAATGTGAGGGTATGGTGTATTAGCTTTGTAAGTGATTCCAACTAGTGAATGAGCATCGTTGGGTGACGGTTTTATGCATGTTTAGATAGTTAGAGATTATGCATTGATACTTAACGGATCTCAAGTGTGTAACTGTAACACCCCCACCGTCGCCCCCGTTGGAAGGGCGCCGGCGGAAGCGCTACCCGATGCTCACTCACAACATACATACAGAGATACATACACTGAGTGGAAGCATTCACTAACAATAATAACAAAGGCAAAACATAAATCTCATATAATCAAATATAGAGTAAGATACAATATCCAAAATATTACATCATAACTATACAAAAAGTTACATGAGCCACTATACAAAAATACTACATACAAAAATAATTACAGGAGGAGACAAAAAAAATAAATAACTCTACTCCTATGTGGCCAGCCTGTAGATGCGCGACTCGGAACTCAAACAGGAACTCAAAACCTTGCCACCTACACGGGAAAAGAATCCGTGCTAAGTGATAACGCTTAGTGGGGAGGAACAAACATAACAGAACACTATACAAGATTATCATGCATTAACATACAAAATTCATTAAATGCCAGAGGATAGAAATATATGCACAAGTCAAGAGCCACTATACAAAATTAGAATTGAAATAGAAAGCATGAAGCGTTAATCATAATCAGAATTACGCAATAATTAGAACACTCACTACAACAATACTAGACAACTCACACAAAAGCCTTAATTGATCAATGGTGGAGGATACGGGAACATGGCACGGGAGACCGAAGCCTCAAAAATAGTTTTAATATCTGAAGGTAGCGCGGGAGACCGGAGTCTCAAAACATTTTATCACTACACGGAAGATGACCATCTCGGGGGTAGACCGCTTCGCCCAAATGGGGCGGACAGAACATCTGTACTCAGGCCCTTCTTAAGCATGCTTAATTATCTACTACCTTGACACTTCAGGCTCGACAACTCATTCTCTAACACAACAATACAAAATCAAAGCAAGTTCCGACACAAGACTCTAACATCAATTAAATTCATAATGAAAACACTAGTGCAATGATATCACGGGTCATAGGCACAAACATATTCCATGCAATAGTGAGAAACCGTGCAAAGTGGAACAAAAGAATCACATTCAGAAAATAGGGCAAGCAGGAAGGGCCTCTGTCGCGCTTGGAATAGAGCGCGGGGCACCTCCTCACGAGCTCGTGCCAAAAGGCCTGCTTGCAACGAAGCACGCTAGGCAGATTCGCGCAACCGAGCTTTGTCGCGCTCGCGATAACGTCGCGGTCACGACAGAGACCAGTTCCTTCCTCCTCGCACGCATGCTTGGCAGCATGCTCGCACAGAGGACTCTACTATCGAGCTCTCTGTCACGCTCGCGATGATATCGCGATAGCGATAGAGGGCTCTCCAAGAACAAGGGTCCAAATCCGCACTCTGTTGCGCTCGCGACAGAACCCAGATTCGCCCAAAATTTGCACTTCCAGCACTTGTTTCCACACAAACCTTCAGACACTCATTCTATAACGCACAACCACTTACCTCATGCCACTAATACATTACCACATCATTCTCAAAGCCACATAAACACATTTACGCAATAATCAACCATCAAAATATCATGAATGCCATCAAAATTAAACCCAAATTTCATTAACATAACATGTTCATGTGCCGAAAACATATACCATGCTCATTATATCACTAACATTTCATTCTAATTCTTCACATAACAGTCACATGCATTTACCCAAATAAAACACTCAAGACACCAAGAATTTGAAAACACAATTACACATAAAATCCAATTGAGAACTAGGGCATAACTCAAAACTCATCACAACAAGGATCTAACTCCCAAACACATACACACACTCAAAAACGCAGCTCCCAAACCTGGAAATTGCAGCTGATCTTCACTCTTCAAGAACCCACCTTATCCTTGCCCTTGCTCTTTCTTCTCTCTTCCGCTTCTTGCACAAACCCAATCAAAACACACTCAAGTTAAACCATGAACAACTATCCAAAACAAGAAACAATGGAGAAGAAGAAGAACCCAAGGAAGATGTCAAAAGCCCAAGCACTTACCTTCAAGAACTCAGCTCAAAAACATCAGGAAATCCCACTCAAAACTCCCAGAAAACACAAGAGAAGGGAGAAGAGAGCAGAAAATGGAAGCAAGAGAGAGAGAGGGGGACGGGAAAATAAAGAAGAAGAAAGAAGGGGCAGCTTCCACAGGAAGCTTCACAAAAATCTGCCTTCCCTTTACCTCTCTCCTACTTTTCCATTTAATGTTCACCTACCCGAAGCCACTTGTCACAATCCTAGATAATCAAACCATCCACTTGACTAACTTCCTCAATGCACCATACACAAAACACACATAAGCACCTCTAACAAAAATATTTCCATCTTTGTTACCAAACCCACATTCCACTAAATCACTTCCCATAAAACACTTTACACTCAAAGCACCATACCGCAAACCACACAATAAAACCCCTTAACCCACTTACATCCTAACACCATACACTACAAGCATACTTTATAATTTCTCCTCTTACATACTTAATTAAATTTCTGTACCATAAAATCCTAATAATCCAAATTTTTCTCTTACTCAAATTACGAAAATACCCTTAATTGCCGACTTACCACACAGATTTCAACTAGGCCCTTTTTGGGTTATTATAGTAACACCTCGAAGTAGCCTTAGAAGAATTACAGAATTTTGTTCAGAAAAGAAATTAGATGTTGAGTGTGAGAGTCCTGTGGCGAGCGCGACATAGCCCCTCCGGTGGTAGGGTAATTTAAATTGGAATTTTTGACATGTGGCTTGTAGGAAAGTGATATATGGGATTGTAGGGATGTGACATGTGGCAAGAGTTTGGCTATTACTACATAAATTAAAAAGAGATTAAGGGAAAAAGGGGATTAAGAGTCAAAGAGAGGAGATGTATGTATTAATTAAAAGTTGCTGACATTAAATGAGCAGTAAATTGTGGGATACACTTGGACCATCTGCCTCTCTCTTTTCTTTTCACGTTGGTTTCCTTGCTTTGGCCCATTATTCTTTCTTTCTTTCTCTTTTCCTTGAGTCTCTGCCGTTTCCTTGCTTTGCCCTCTCTCTTGTCCCTTTTCTTCTTCATTAGCTTAGTTTCTTGGGTAGAACCATTTGAAGTGGCTTATAGAGAGCATCATAAGACTTGATTAGATCTCTTTAAAAGGAAAGTTGGATTTATTCTTCGATCTGACCTCCTTTTTCTTGCTATATTTCTATTTTTGATTTAAAGTAAAGAGAAGAGTAACTCTAGTGTTTTGAATGGTTGCGCATGGAAGCTGTGGACAAGAGACCGAATAAGGGCAAAGAGAAGGTCAGAGCTGAGTAGAGAGCTTAGTTCAACATCCTAGAGGTAGAGATCGTGTGCGAAAATCATTTTGATTGCTTGTGGTGCTTATGATATGTGTGTATATGCTTATAAGTATGTGAATTGATCAAGAGAGTGTGTGTGTAAATGATAGAGTTTGATTTGGCAAATTCTGCTTATTTGTCATCTAACCTCTGTGTGATGTTTTTGTCACATGTATAGTTATAGACCTCTGAATTGAGTGATTCTTGTTCCAAGAGAACTACGATTTCTATACCTATAAAAGTATCAGAAATGACCTTGACCAAAATCTTGCTTTAAGACCCTGAAAATTGGCCAAAAGTGAGGTGTCTCTACCTTGGCCGGTTTATTTGACCAGTTCAGCTTATTTAGATCATATATGATGTTATAGATGTCCAATTGACTTGAAAATTGTCCCATTTGAAATTTAGCATACCAAGGAACAATTTTTAAGAGAGAGTTTTTCCTAAAGATGAGGTTTAGACTTTGATATAGGCATTACAAAATTATGGTGTGAACCAGTCTCGGAATTTTGATTCTGTTTTGCAGCATTTTGATATGTCACGGTGGCAACCAAAATGGTTACCACCATGACATATGAAAATGCTGGGAAGAATGCTCATTATTGGACCTCACGGTGGCAACCAATCCATTACCCCCGTGACCATCCCCTAATATGCATATTTTGAGTGTTTTTCTTCCCGAAATGCACCCGAACTTCAGGGTAAGTTCCTATAGCATGTCCAACTCATATTTAACCTTATAAAATGAGTATATGAATGTTTACCAATTGAAATTATATGTAAATAATAGTATGATATAAGAGTTTATGAGTGGAATTAAATGTTATATGCTTTTTAATTATTGAACATGATAAATTAAGTTTGTACATGAATTAATTATCTTTGAATTTGATGAGTGCACTTGAATTATAATCCATGCTTGGCATCAAAGTAGAGTATAATTGAGTTATTTTCTTTTGAGCCTGATTACTGTTATAGTGGAAAGATAAGCATGCTTATAAAGGGTTAGAGTGCAGTTGCTAGAGTTAGCCTTAATTGTGCCCAATGTTCGGAATACCTTGTGTATTCCATAGAGTTTTGAGTTAATTCTCCATATGCAAAGTACTGTGAATAGCATCCAGAGTTACCCGTATCCACCATGAAAGGAATTCAGGCTTACTAATAGGGTATAGTGAACATGAAATGATTTAGATGATTGTTCTGATTAAATACTATAGCACATGAGAAGTATTGCTTGAATGTGAGCACATGATTCTTGTGTATTCGAATAAATGATTTGTATTCGTGTGAAAAGTTTATACATGAGCTATTTGATTTTGTCATATAAAATGAGTGATTTATGTGTGACTTCGAAAAGAAGTCCTTTGTATTATTTCATCCCCACTAAGTGTTATTGCTTAGCACGGATGTTTGTTTTCGTGTAGGTTGACAGGTTCGGACCAGTGAAAGCGTGCATCTGCAGGTCAAGGCCACTATGAGTTTTTATTATATCTTTTTGTACAAGTTAGAGATAGAGTTGTGATGTTTTAAGTAACATCATTATGTAATATAAGTTAATGAATCACAAGTAAAGTTATATGTAAATGTGTATGTTAAGTTAAATGAAAACAGCATGTAATACGAACATGTATGTATAGATGAACATGTATATATATATGTGCATAGTTAATATGAATTGCATGTTGGGCCCTAGTGAAGTGTTATTTTAATTTTTTTTATGGATATGGATTTGTCCGCGTGGTGCCCCGATATTCCTTACCGGGGTATGGGGGTGTTACATTTAGTGGTATCAGAGCCCTAGGTTAATTGGTTCGGGACTATAAGGTGAAAGAGTATAGTTACGTATATGTGTTTGAGTTTGCTTAGAGTGTGGCCTAATGCAGATGCTATTTTGTAGGGTTAGATGGAGTCCGACCCGAGTGAGAACGTTGGAGAGACCATGGGTAGTGTGAACCCGATTCGAGTGGATCCACATATACAAGCAGAAGATAGAGAGGAAAGAGCAAGAGTTGTTCAGGATAACCCGGAGTTAATGCAAGGGTTGGTACAGATTTTAAATAGACTGACAGCTCCTAAGACTGCATCGAATTTGATAAGAAAGAGAGGAGCTGAAGAGTTCCATGGAATATCCCTGGATCAATCCGAGATAGTAGAATTCTGGTTAGAGAGAACAGGAAGAATTTTGCAAGAAATCAGTTGCCCTCAGAATCAAAGAGTAGCTTGCGCCGTGTCATTGCTACAGGGTGCAGCATATGACTGGTGGAAGTTAGTGTTGCAGAATCCTCAAAGACCAGTGGATTTAACTTAGGATTTCTTTCGTTTGTGACCGAAGCATATAGAGATGCTAAATGGAAAGAATTTGTGACTTTCAAGCAAAAAAACATGATGGTAGGAGAATATGAAAAAGAGTTTACTCGTTTGAGTAAATATGTACCGAAAGGGATGTTAATTGAGGATTTTAGATGTCGCCAGTTTGAGGATGGATTGAGAGAGAGCCTTCGGGGACCCCTGTCTGCCATGGTTGCTTTGCAACCAGTGAACTACTATCGTCTGGTATTGGTAGCTGTAAAGCTAGAAGAATCTGAATTGTTAAGATAGAAGAGAGAGTAAAAAAAATATTTCCAAAAGAAGATGAAGGTGTTATTAGCAAAGCTAGAGAAGTAAAGAGGGGAAAAGAAGAGCAAGCATCCGCATTTATGCCAACTTCGGTTGGAAGTGTAAGGCCACCAGTTAGTAGAAAAAGTGTGGCACCAGAGTGTGTACACTGTGGAAGGCGTTATTGGGGTGAGTGTAGGAAACTCACCGGAGCATGTTTTAAACGTGGTAGCACGGAGCATCTCCCTTCACCGAATTGAAGATTTTCCCTTTTCCTCCATTTTTCTCCCATTTTCTCCTCATCTCTCCCAAAATCCAAGCCTTTTAAACATTTTTTAGCTCCTCTGTAATTTATTGGTGGTCTCAAAAGTTCATTTGAAGTGGAAAAAGTGGGAGAAAATAAGTGGAAAAATTTATGTGTCAAATTGAGGTATGTAAAGTTGATATTTTTAAATTGGTTTAAAGGTTCAAATAGGTACTTAGGAGGTGTAGAGTATGTTTATGTAGTTATGTTGTAAAAAGGAGGTAAATTTATGGTGTTTTCTTTGGTGTTTATATTCTGCCATTATTGAAGCATAAGGCAAGTGTTGGTGTTTTAAGGAGCTAAGGCTATGAAAGGAAGATCTAAGAGTGGAGAGCAAGAAAATAAGGTTAGTGGATACAATATCCTCCTTTTTCCATGTTAAAAGTATGATTTTTAGTTATGTTTAAACATAAAGTATGTGAAATATGCATTTTTAATTGAATCAAACCATATATTCATGCTTAGGAAGGTTAAAAATGAGATTTTACATAATTAAAATGAAAAGAAATAAAATATATACCATGGACATCATGTAGGCCGAATGGTATACATGGGTGTAAGCACCGTGTCCTGGAGCGGTCCGGATCGGAGGTTACCCTATGATGAAATCAATGTTCAAAGCCTGTACGGGAGACTGAAGTTGGAGGATTTAGTCCCGCATTCCATGAGAAATGAGGTTTTTCTACACTTCAGGGGCAGAGGGGGAGAAAACGGGAGTTTTCCGAGTCAAAAAGGTTTTTTTGTCCTCCACAGACGGCCAGCCCGTCTGTGGAGGTAGCCCGTCGCTTCGAGTCACCGACGGCTCAGGGTATTTTCCGACGCCCGTCGGAAAGTCACCGCCCCTGTCAGGAGCCGCCTGGTTTCCCGGAACACGCAACCGTTCCGACGCCCGTCGGTAGATGTGGCAGGGCCGTCGGAAGTGTCCTTGTGTCAGTAGGATTCTTCCGACGCCCGCCCCTACGCACCGACGCCCGTCGGTCGTGTCTGGCTATATAAGGTCCGGATTTTCATTTGAAAAGGGTTGGAAAATTTTTCAAAAGAGGAAACTCTGCCAAAATTCGAGCACGTTTTCTCTCTCTTCCAAAAACACCTTTTTCCAAAGAACTTTACTTAATCAAGGATCAAATCAATCAAAGGAACTAAAAGCTAATTAGTTTTCTTTAGATTTTGACTCCTAAATCGATTTTCTGAAGGATCGGAGGTGAAATAGCTCATTT
Source organism: Excoecaria cochinchinensis (assembly GCA_947683425.1). Taxonomy (NCBI): domain Eukaryota; kingdom Viridiplantae; phylum Streptophyta; class Magnoliopsida; order Malpighiales; family Euphorbiaceae; genus Excoecaria; species Excoecaria cochinchinensis. The sequence goes on along the minus strand of CANTUQ010000177.1, from coordinate 92,084 downwards.
TCTCTCTCTAATCTTTCATTCTCTTACTTCTCGTGGAACGCGCGGGGATCTAATCGACATCAAAATTCTACCCAAGGCAACTATCTGAGGGTAAATGTTCCGGATTCTCTCTCCATTTCTATCTCATATTTAATCATTTATCATTTATTTATTCATTCTGTGAAATTTTTGAATACTTGTCATTACCTTTCTTCATTTTGACTACCCCATCTCCCCTTTTGAAATAAAACTTGCTTTTTGATCTTGAAAGGCCCTTGTTTCCTTTCTGTTTTCCGGAGACAGAGGTGACCGACGGGTCATCTTCATGACCGACGCCCGTCGGTCACCTACCTATGGACACCCTTTTTGAGTGACAAACGGGCATGTCAAATTACCAAACCGATGCCCGTCGGTCAACCAGGAAGGGCCGTCGGTGGGTTCTGCCTCCATTTTCGTTGATCATTCTTCATCTCTATTTGGTCCCTTCGATTTCTTATGTGTTAATTTTACAAATATTAACATCTCTTAACTTTCTGTGAGTGTATATTGGTCTTCATGGATAATTCCGAGCTCGAGCAGCCGCCTACCATGCGTGGTGGATTTCGTCCGGTTTAGTTTTCTTAAACCTCTTGATTTATTCCTCTCACCTTTTTCATTGATTATTTTATGTATTTGAATAAGCTTTCTTTATCCCGTTAAATGTAAAAATATATCAACGATTTATACTTAAATAAAATTGAGTTTTGAATAAAATGCGAAAGGGTCCAACGCCCTATTTTCATGCAATAAAGATCATCACATATTAAATATCCCCTTTTTAATAATGATGCATAAAAGGACCAAAGTCCTCAAAATGAACAATGTCCCGATTTATGTATGATCCGCACATTTACAAAAGGGAGTTGTATTCCGCTCCTTATATTATTGTAATTTATCGCTTTGATATTTATTTTGCTCATTTATTGCTTTTAAAATGTGATAAATGCGCCTTTTAATCAACTGCATAGTGTGGGGAGAGAGCGAACTAATGACATTAAAATTTGATCATAAACTAATCGAGGTAGAAATAGATGAGAAATCCCGGACCCAGCTCTGGTCTTTGGGCTCGAGAGGTTAGAGGTTATCCTCCAAAATACTTCTTGGGTCACGAGACTTTAGCGCTAATCCTAGGCCTCATGGCCCAACATGGATACTAAGCGCAAGTCTTAGGCTCTCCGAGGCGAGAGTAACTTTCCCAATGTTCTATTGGGTGGCGACTCCATGATACCTCCTTGTTGCCCAATATAGACGCACTTGCGATTTTTTGCAAGATGCTAACGGACCCGCAAATGCCCCGATCGCCCACGTGCTGGCGGTCCGAAAGGGCGGCGCTCATCGAGGTCCGGCGCGCGTCACAGTGGCGACTCCGCTGGGGACGTTTATGGTTCGAGATTTCAATTTGAAAATACCTCTTTTAACATTTATGATTGAAATTTAATTCATAAATTCGCTTTCTCTCAAATTTGCATTTGTATATCATTAGAGACTTAGAATACGCTAGTTTGGTCCCTCTTCTAGCCCCGATGCGTTCCTGAAGCACCTCCTCATTTTCACTCAATTTGGGGAAGTGTTAAGGATAATCACCAGCCCAAGCCACGTACCTTAATGGTATATTAAAATGGTGACCCGATCGGTCGCTATGCTCGTGATGAGCTAGACCCGTCGGCAGGGATCATGCTTGGGTAGCCTTAAAGAAACATCTCCCTTGTCTAAAGCTCATGTAATGGCTGTAGTCACTTTCCACAGTTAGAATGAACCTTAATCTCATGATTGCTGTATGGATCCTTACGTATTGGATGAATCCAAATATCTCACTCGGTAACCTAGCCAAAGGCTATCATGCCCCGGTAGGGCCATGTCGAAATTTATGGACCGTCCGAATACGTAACGATCATTATCCATCCGCTTGTACATTAGCATAGGAGTGTTATGCTGCCGGTTTTTCGCCGCGCACCATGCGTGCCCATTGGGTCCCTCGTTGACCCTTGGGCTAATCCCACCTAGGAAAGAGACTGAACGACCACGTGTGTGGGAGAAATAAGGGTGGAAGGACTTACTTGCTTGCTTGTGCTCTGTAAATGTTGCATATCACGATCATGCATTATACCTGCATTTCATGCATCATTCTAACGTTTGTCCCTGCAGCCATCATAGATCTGCCCAGGTGGACTAGATCACCGACCGGGCGACTGATCCGAGTTCTTACTCCTGAGCTGTCGGATAGAGAGGGTCTGCCGGAGATTTTATCAGAAGTAAGTGGCACAGTATCTCAGATGGCAAACTCACCTAGGGGGGAAGATGCCACCAGGGCCATGATTGCAGAAGAAGTGGGCCGCCGTTTTGAGGAATTCGAGGGCAGGATGATGAATATGTTGGCCGCCTTGACGCAGCAGAACGCTCAGCCGAATGTTCCCCAGAATCCTCCTCCTCCTCTTCCAGTGAGACTGAATGAGCCTGAAGAAGAAAGGGTTGAAAGGCGAGAGGAGCCCGTTAGGCCGCCACCAGTAGAGTTAAGATCGGTGGCTTCGGGAGAGCTGAGAAGAAGGCCAATGCTGAGAATTGATGACGATAGAGATATCGAGGATGATTGGTTGAGCATGGCATCCGAAAAGGGGAAGGCACCTCAGGCTGATGATTTTATTTTGAAAAAGATGGAAGATAGGTTCGAGGCCATGGCTCGTATGATAGGCAGAGCTCACGGGATGAATCCTAAGGATAGGGAGCTGGACGGAGAGGACCCGATCCCTTATAACTTCAAGATGCCGGATGTGCCGAAGTTCGATGGTACTTCTGATCCTACCGCACATGTGAAGCAATATTCTCTGGTCATGAAGGGGACCACATTGTCCAAGAAGCAGAAAGTAGAATACTTTTGTCTGAGTCTAACCTCTCATGCCATAGATTGGTATCACGGCCTTGACCGCCGCACTAAAGAAGATTGGGATCTGCTCACTGAGGAGTTTCTAAAACAGTACGACTGTAATACCAGAATGGAGGTGACTTTGAAAGATCTTGAGCTGCTCCAACAGAAGGCCGGGGAATCCTTCCATGAGTACCTTACCCGATGGCGGAACCGAGTAATGGAGATGCACCGAAAGCCTGATACCCAAGATCAGATTCGTCTTTTCATTAAGAACGCGAGCCCGTACTTGAAGGAGGGACTGAGGATGAAGGGGTTAAAGGACTGGGAGTCTCTCAAAGATATAGCCATCGAAGCAGAAGGGGAATTTTTGACCCGAAAAGCTAACAATGATAATTTTGCCAAAAGGGCTAACCCCGGTCAAGGAGCCAGTAGGCCGGCAGGTCCCAGTAACAGCACTAGAAGAATGGGTGAAGTGTCTGCTACTGAGGTAGCCACCCAGAGGAAGTTTTCGAACTTGGGGAGACCATTATCCTGGGTCTTGAAGAGACTGATGAAGGAGGGAAAATTGCGTCCTCTAACTCCTAGGCCAGCTTCGACACAAGGGAAACCGGGACATAAGGACAACGAATTCTGTGCATTCCACCAGCACTCGGGCCATATCACTGATAAATGCAAAGCACTTCGGCACTCTATTCAAGACTTGATCGATAGCAAGCAGATCTCTGACCCTGAGAGGAGAGAAGCTGAGAAGAAGCCTGGTTATAATGCCATACCCCCACCTATGTTTATGATCCAATATAGCCTGCCAGAGTGGTACGTGCTACAAGATCTGTATGGGAATGAGGAATCTGCTGTCGATAATTCCGAGAATGAGAAGGAGAAAGCAGTTGTGGCGACTCTTGATTGCTGGTCTAGCAGTGAGAGCGATGGAGAAGCCGAGGATGAAGAAGGATTGAACCTTGATCTGTGGGGCTCCGATGGAGAAGAGGGAGAGATAAGCGCTGTCACTAGAAGTGGAAGAGTGATCCCCGAGATTGCAGAGCTACCTGAGCCGGTACAGCCATTAGCAGAGAAAGAGCCAGAGGAGGAACAGATTATAAAGCAATTGAAGAAAACCACAGCTCAGATATCCATTTGGGATTTGTTGAGGCAGTCCCCCTCTCATAGGCAGAAGGTAGTAGAGGCTTTGGTTGAGGCCACAGTCGCCACCACTATTTCCCCATCAGAGCTTTTGGGTCTAATCAAGGGAGGATCCGAGGAGAGGTTGATCTTTTCCGATGCTGACTTACCGGCAGAAGGCCGTAATCATAACCGACCCTTATACATTAAGGCGCAGATTAGCGGCAAGCACACTGCTTACGTTATGGTGGACGATGGGTCTTCTATCAACGTATGTCCTTTGATAGCTTTGCAAGCTTTTGGCTTAAGCGAGGATATGCTCAGCGGATCCGACCTGACTATCACGGCCTACGATAACTCGAGGAGGCAAGCCTCGGGAACCTTCAAGACTTTGGTCAAGACAGGACCTATCGAAGTGGAAGTTGAATTTGTGGTTCTGCCCATTCCTGCTAATTTCTCGGCTTTGCTAGGGATACCCTGGTTTCATAAATTAGGAGGAGTGCCTTCCACGCTGCATCAGATGATAAAATTCCCGCACGAAGGGGAGGTGGTAACTATCAAGGCGGCCAGGGAAAACCAGGTCTCAGCGCTAGAAATTGCTAATCAGCCATTCAGTGGTTTCCATGTATCTATGATAAAGGAAGAGCACGGATCAGGAGATAGCCCGGCTGTGGTTAGTATGATGAAGAAGATGCACTATCTTCCTGGGGCTGGATTGGGTAGAAGCTCCCAAGGGCTGCAGACCGCGATCACCACTCGAGGGCAGAAGAACCGGAAAGGTCTGGGGTACAGAGGTGGTTTCGGCAAGAAGAGGGTAACGGACAGGATCCCCCACATTTCAGAAAGCTTTGTCCCCGCATCCCCAGTATGTGCTTATACTGGTGAAGATGAACCGCAGTGGGTAGATGGGAGGATTGTCCCTGGCTTTGAGATTTTTAATGATGTGTATGACTGGCACATCGGGTTTGTCAAGACCGCTGAAGGCTTTTGGGATGAAGAAGTCATGACTCAGGGGATCACTTGGGACAAGTGCGAGCTTGAGGAGGTCGTTACTGAGAAAATGGTAGCTGCCAGGCTGAAAGGAAAAGGGAAGATAGCAGATTTAGAGCTGGAAATGGAGGATTTGAAGATTTCTTCCGACGTGCCTGAAGGGCCTCTGCTAGATCAGAAAGTCAATAAGCAAGCTGCAACAGCGTCAACCTCAGGAGCGGCAGAGGAAGACTCTAGCCTAGATTGTCTTTTTATTCCAGAACTCTTTTATGATGTAAATGATAACAATAATATTATCAATAAGATGAACAATTTCACTTATTTGTGCGATGTTTCTGACGATTTCAACATGCATGAACATGATCATATTCCATCAATTTTTGACATTGACTCTACTGGCACAACGCCTTTCAATCTTGGAACTTCGGAAAATCCGAGAGAAATTCTAATAGCATCAAACATAACTCCTGAGGAGAGAAAAAATTTTGAGAGAATAATAACAAAACATGAAAAAGTCTTTGCCTGGACCTACGAGGATATGCCGGGGATTGACCGAGCCGTGGCGGAGCATGCCATTCCGACTTACCCAGATTGCAGGCCTGTGAAGCAGAAGTTGAGAAGGCTAAGGCCAGAATGGGCTGACAAGGTTAAGGAGGAAATCCGACAGCAGATCGAAGCTAAGTTTCTGGTGGAAGTCCAGTACCCTACTTGGCTGGCGAATGTGGTTCCTGTGGCTAAGAAGAACGGAAAGGTCAGGGTGTGCGTGGATTATCGAGATCTTAACAAAGTCTGTCCTAAAGATGATTTTCCACTACCCAATAATTGATGTATTGATAGACAGTGCCGCCAATTGCGCGATGTACAGCTTTGGGGATGGATATGTGGGCTACAACCAGATCCTGAACAAGATAGCGGACCGGGTTAAGACTGCCTTCATCACAGAGTGGGGTACCTATGCCTATCGGGTTATGCCTTTCGGCTTGAAGAATGCGGGGGCCACATACCAGAGGATGGCGACCAAGATCCTAAGCGACCTGATTCACAAAGAAGTGGAGGTGTATGTTGATGATATGATGGTCAAATCAGCCACCCGAGAGGGACACTTTGAAGCTCTAGAGAAGTTCTTCACCCGGATCGACAGGTATAATCTGCGACTTAACCCCAAGAAGTGCATTTTCGGGGTGACTTCAGGAAAGCTGTTGGGACATGTCGTCAGTCAGAGGGGGATAGAAATTGACCCCGATAAGGTGAAAGCTATCAGAGAGATGCCTGTGCCACAGAAGGAGAAAGATGTAAGGAGCTTCCTAGGCAAGCTGCAGTATGTTAGCCGGTTTATTGCAAAGCTCACTTCGATATGCGAACCTGTTTTTAAGCTGCTTAGAAAGAACCAGCCCGTAGTCTGGAATGAAGACTGTCAGAGAGCCTTTGATAATATCAGGGAGTACCTGTTAAATCCGCCAGTACTAAGACCTCCGCAACCTGTCAAACCGCTTATTCTATACCTGGCAGTAGAAGACGGTTCAATGGGCGCCATGATGGCTCAAGAAGATGAATTTGGGGTGGAGTTTGCAGTTTATTACCTCAGCAAGAAGTTTCTGGCTTACAAAGTAAAATATGTTGAAGTGGAGAAGATCTGCCTTGCAGTGATTTGGGCATCAAAGAAGCTAAGGCATTACTTCCACTCGTACAAGGTTCAGGCTGTAGCCAAGCAGAATCCTTTAAGATATTTGCAGGAGGCACCATCTTTGCTTGGAAAGATGGGGAGGTGGCTGCTCTTGCTACAAGAGTTTGATGTGCAATACATCACCCGCAAGACTATTAAGGGGCGAGCTGTAGCCGAATTCCTTGCTGAACATCCTATCCAAGGGGACACCCTCGAATTTACCTTTCCTGACGAGAGCATAGGCACGATTTCTGTTCAAGGATGGCAGTTGCATTTTGACGGGGCGGTAAACAATAAAGGAGCCGGAGTCGGAATCATCCTGACAACCCCAGATAATGAGAAACTTCCTCTTGCTAAGAAACTGAGATACAAAGCAACAAACAATGAAGCTGAGTATGAAGCATGCACTTTCGGGTTAGAAGCTTTGGCTGTGTTGGGGGCAAGTAACGTAGAGGTATTTGGTGACTCGTCCTTGGTAATAAACCAGATCCGAGGTGAGTGGGCTGTTAAGGAAGAACGACTGGTCCCCTATGTTCAATACTTGAAAGGGATGTGTGGGCAGTTTGAGACTTGCACCTTCCACTTCGTGCCCAGAGATGAGAACCGTTTGGCTGATGCGTTGGCAACCTTAGTATCAATGTGGGATAACCCTGAAGGAGTGGCCATGAAACCGGTGCTCATTTCGAGCTCTGATAGGCCCAGTTTTGAAACCGAGCCTGTAATGGAACTAGAGGCGTCAGATGGGAAGCCATGGTACTTTGATATCATGAATTACTTGGAAAGCGATAGATTTCCAGAAGAAGCCACTGAAAAAGATCAGAGGATGATACGTAAGTTATCTACTCAGTTCATATCCTTGGAAGGGGTGCTGTACAAGAGACGGTCAGATGGGATTCAGCTCCGATGCTTGAATGAGAGAGAAGCGCGCAAGATAATGGAAGAAACCCATGCAGGGGTCTGCGGGGCCCACATGAATGGTTTGACCTTGGCCAAGAAGATAATGAGGCAAGGCTTTTATTGGCTTACGATGGACACTGATTGTTCAAAGTATGTCAAGCAATGTCAGTTATGCCAACAGTACGTGGATCTGAGACATCTGCCGGTATCAGAGCTACATAACCTAATATCTCCTTGGCCGTTTGCCGCTTTGGGGATAGATATCATTGGAGAGATTCGCCCTACGGCGTCCAATGGGCACAGATATATCATAGTCGCAATCGACTACTTCACCAAATGGGTTGAGGCAGAATCTTTCAAGAAAATTGACGCAAGGGATATGGCTAGGTTCATAGAGAGGAATTTGATCTGCAGATACGGTCTCCCTCACCACATAGTGTCTGATAATGGAGTGCAGTTTATGGGAGAGACCAGAAAACTTCTTGAGAAATACGGTGTTGAGCATCATAAATCCTCTCCCTACCGACCGCAAGCGAATGGAGCAGTAGAAGCCGCCAATAAGAATGTGAAAAAGATCTTGTCCAAGATGGTCCAAACCTACAAAGACTGGGCTGAAAAGTTGCCCTTCGCCCTGTGGGGATACAGAACGACAGTAAGATCATCTACAGGCGCTACACCATTTTCTCTGGTATATGGAACAGAAGCGGTATTGCCGGTTGAGATAGAGCTTAAATCACTAAGGGTGGTCATGGAGGCCAAAATCCCGGAAGCCGAATGGGCGCAGCGGAGATTGCAGCACTTGAACTTACTGGATGAGAGTAGGCTGAAAGCTTATTATCATAATCAGATATATCAGAAGAGACTAGCGAGAACTTTCGGAAAGAAGGTGAGGAAGCACCCGCTGAAAGAGGGGGACTTGGTGTTCAAGCAGATGAGGCCAGGAATACCAGACATCAGGGGGAAATTCAGACCTACCTGGGAAGGGCCGTACATCCTTAAGAAGCTGTTGTCCAGAGGGGCTGCAATCTTATCAGACAGCGATGGGAACGAATTCAAAGAGCCAGTCAATGTCGACAGACTCAAAAGGTTCCACGGCTAAAGACCAAAATAAAAAAAGAAGAGAATAAAATGCCCTGCAAGTCGAAAACCGAAAAAAGGCGGCTATGCTAAAATTGGGCACCTCGACAGGGTGAAAACCGAAAAAAGGCATCCTGTGCAAAAATTAGAGGCATGAGAGAGAATGTCCGATCGTGAAAACCCAAGAGGGCCGATCGGTAACAGGAGTTGATGCTGTTAAAATTTGGTTTCATATATTGATAGTGCATAAGCAGCTGAGTAAATGCCAAAACTGATCATGTATGCTGAAATTATCTAGAAATGCACACAAAACTCGTGAAAGGGATGAATATTATTCTTTTCACTTTTGTCATTTTCTAGTTCTGCATTGAAAAGAAATGTAGCAAAAAAAAAAATACACATGTAGGCTAAACTAGGTCTTGCTGCTGCTCTCGCCGATCAGATGCTTGAGCCCTCGAGTCCTATTATCGGAGGCTGGGCTGAGGATCCACTTCTTGTACCCGCTGGTTGAGGATGCGGAATGGTTGCCAAACCTTGGGATGACAGTCTTCACAGGTAATCTACCCCATAGCTCATGATACCGGGAAGCAAATGCGACCGAGAGATCCCCTACTCGGAAAGAAAGGGGAACCCTCACTATATCCTGGGTCATCCCTAGCTGCCGTGAACATCGCGAGGTGATGCAGAAGGTGGCCTGGCGGAGGCCGCAGAGGGGGACGCAACCCGATGACCCATCGGTGACCGCATGAGACAGCGGGAGCCAGGTGGATGTAAAACTGATATCGTCATCCGACAGCTCACTAAATCTGGTAATACCTTCACCAGTCGCGGCACACCCATACAGTCGCCGACGAGGCAAGAAATGGCTCGGCATGTACCGCAGAGTGACTCGAGGGGGTGGTTCAGACAGCATCTTCAGTTTTTCCTGTAGCCAGATCTGTGAAAAAAAAAATAAAAAAAAAAAAAAGCCGCTGGAGTAAGTAGGGTTTGCTTCAGGCAAAAAAATAAGGCACAGGGTTGTGTGAAAATCCGAAAGGACGCACCTCCCGCAAAGAAAAGCTAGTGTGAAAATCCATAAGGGACGCACTACCTTTAAAATAATGACGTACCTGGAGTAATAAGGGGCTACCGGTAAAGGTTGTAGTGGACCCAGAGCTCACAGCGTCCAAACCCAAGATGGTTTCGGCCAAGACAAGTGGTAGAGGTGACAATCCCAGATGAAAGTCGCTCAGAACTCCAAGCAGACGAAAGTCACCTGTCAAGCCTCCTGGAACAACAGTAAGGAAGTTCACCATGCAGAATAGGAACGTGATACTTACCCGATAGGTGGGGCTGTCAGTGAACTGATCTAGGGCCTCGATCAGTGGCTCCAGAGAAAAGGAGGAACTCAGAGGAATCAGCCGGTTGGCCTCCGAGGGGGATATGCCCAGAGCTAGGGCTACGTCCTGGGTCTGAAGTAGGCCGCAGCGGGGGATGCAAGGCAGAGCGCCAGGGGGGAACTGGGCTCCCAGAATGGAAGCCAATTCTTCGGAAAGAGGGCACAGTTCCTGATAGGTGAACTGGAAGACGTGGAATCGAGGGTTCCAGAAGTGGGTCGCCGCCAGGAGGAGGTTCTGGTCAATCTTCACCCGACACAGATATTTAAGCCCAGCCAGAGAGGAAAGGGCGCCTTCTCCCCAAGTGTGTTTGTCATCTAAAATGCGGTGCATCCTTTGAGCAGGAGGGGAAAACATTTTGAGAAGAATAAAAGCCCAAGGTGCTGGAAAATAAAGAGACAAGAAAATCTTGCAGATTTTATAGGAGAGGGTCACCGACGGCCTACCCGCCCCTCTACAGAGACGGTCTGCCTACCTCTCTGCGGAGACGGCCTGACCGCCCCTCTATAGGGACGGCCTGCCCGTCGGAAGTCCACCGGGCAGAAACACGCGTCATCATTGCATTCATCACGCGCATTAAATTGCATTTATTTCGCGACAGACGGCCCGCCCGCCGGTCGCTTGTACAGACGCCCTGCCCGTCGGTCACGAAATTCTATATAAGGGCGAGTGACAGACAGTGCAAACGTTGCTGTCCCTTTCTTCTTCCTCTCTCAAGCGGTTTCTAAGTAGTTTTTAGCAGTTTTTGAGTCTTTTCTTCTTATTTTTTCGCGATTTCTTCGTTTTTTCGCATTGTATACTCACCCGGTGCCCGGATATTCGTATTTCTCCAGTTTCTACACTCCTCCGGATTACAAGTAAGTAAATAATTACTTTCTTTTGCTTTTATTCAATTCATTTCTACATTCTTCCTTCTTTTAACTTTAAGGAGTTTTAGATAATTTTAGAATTTAGGGGGAAATGCTGCCCAATTCCCATTTTTTTTGTAATCAAATCCGAACTTTTTGCATGATCACATAGAAATATAGTTTTTCTATAATATTGGTGTTTTAGAAATGCATTTTCTTTTAGCGCACCATCTTTGAGCATGACTTGCTTTTGCGGCCTGAGGTCACTGTTTTTGAGTTGTTGGGGGCACACTCTTGCCGGGGTGCGCCCCATTTGCAGGCATTTAATATTGCTAGGGCCTGAGGCCTATTGTCTTGCTTTTTCACGCAGGAGGTCGGGCACATCCCTGCCGGGGTGCTGCCCAAATTTTTATCTTTTATTCTAGAATTGAATATTTATTTACTTTTCAAGTATAATGCATGCCTTAGGACTTAGAAAGCCCATCTTTATTCGCTTTAATTGTCTCCGTGAGGATTACATGTTCTTTTGCCATGATGCGTGCAAGGCATGTTAGGCTACTTCCGTAGACAGGATGTCTGCTATTTTTATCTGGCATTACTTTTTATTATCATGTTGGGCCGCCATTGCCCAGTTAAGGCCTAGATGGACCTTAGATTTTGGAAAATAAACCTGATAGTGCTTGTTTTGCCAAGTTTTCGCTATCTGACTCCTTCCCTTTTACAGGATGCCTCCCAGACGCAGAGCACCACAGGCCCAGCCCGAGCTTGAGGCCCCGGCTTGGATGGATGACGAGTCCGCCCAGAGGTACAGGGCGTTGGCTCAGGTAGAGTTTCGGGCCAGCCGCTTTGTATCTCGCCCTTTTCTAGAGGCCCTCGGGTTGGCCCCGGAGTTCGATTTACTTGCCGAGGGAGCGGGTTGGACGGAGTTTCTTGAGCCTGCCTTCCAGACATTTCCCGAGGCTACCCGCCAGGTCTTGGCCACTCTCCGCTACACAGGCTTTCAGAGCGCAGATACTGACCCGGGGGTGGTACAGTTTTTGTTTGATGGCGACCATGTCAGCATCACCAGGCAGAGGTTTGCTCAGGCTATGGGGCTTCCTACGGGAGAGGAGGTTGAGATCCCGCGGCGAGCGGTGAGACGCGCCCATTGGGCGGCTATTGCTATACCAGGAGTGCTGTATGATCACGATACAGTGAAGAGCACCGTACTGGTGTCTCAGGCACTCCGGTATCTGCACAGGGTGCTTTCCAGCTCGTACCTCGGTCGAGCTGGTAATCCAGGGTCGCTTAACGTGGCCGAGATCTGGAGCCTCTGGGCTATGGTGGCAGGCCAGCGTCTCAACATTAGCCACGAGATCTTGGTCAACCTGACCAGAGTTGGCAGAGGGTCGACACCGGTGGTGATGGTAGGAGGAGTCATCACCCGATTACTGTTGGGATTGGGGTTTAACCCCGAGAGGCTGAGAGGACCTCTACCGGAGGGGATCCATGTAGATGCTGCAGCAGCGGTTCAGATGGGGATGATCTCTCAGATTCCAGGCCAGGCGGAGGCTTATAGGCTGTTGACTATCCATGAGACCCGGCGGCTGTTCTCGCTTCCACCCTTGGGGGCAGATCCTGATCACCCAGAGCACCAGGAGGAGCAGCCTCCACAGCCCGAGCCACAGCCTCAGCCTCCGCAGATACAGCCGCAGCCTCCACAGACTGAGCCTCAGCCGGAGCACCAGCCTCCTCCACCTCCTCAGTCCCAGGCAGTGCCTCCGCCACAGCAGCAGGAGCCTCCTAGGACCCCCTTGGATTTTGATTTTGAGATCACGATGGACGATCTCTTCGCCTCTTCACCGGCATCTAGGACCCCAGCCCCATCGCCGAGCGCCAGGGTGCAGAGGCATGCCCGCGAGCCTTTCGAGAGATACCATCCGTACTCCCGAGGCGATCTTGGGGCATCCACTTCTTCGGCACCACCACCAGAGCCAGCGCCACATCAGCCAGCTCAGCCGGACTATTCCCAGCTCCTCTCCTCCATGTTTATGGCCTTTGAGCGGCGACAGGATGAGAGGGATAGGGCCATTCACGAGAGGTTAGATCGCCAGCAGGCTGCTATCCAGGAGCAGTCTCAGACGGTGGAGCGCCTATCCCGAGAGCAGGCAGGCTACATGGAGCATGCAGCGAGGGAGCAGACTCGGGCCATGGATGCCCTTAGAGATGAGCAGACTCGAGTTCTGGAGGCCTTCAGAGGAGAGCAGATGAGGCTGATTGAGCAGATTGCTCAGGGGCAGAGGGAGCTCAGGCAGTAGCTCGCTCATGATGTGAGGACGTCACAGGACCAGGCGTCTCAGAGGGTTGACATGACCCTTCAGATGATTGATGAGTCACTGGACTCTCTGAGATCCCGCGTCCAGGCGATAGAGGGGATTCTCCCTCCTCTTTCTCAGACCATGAGAGAGTTCAGGGAGCAGACGGAGCAGAGCTTGGAGCATAGGAGGACGGCTGTCGTTGAGCAGACCACTCAGCTGAGCCAAGCCTTCAAGAAGTTGGGGGACAAGATCTCTGAGACCTTAGGGTTTTTGGGCACTTGTACCCAGCCCTTCTTAGACGGCTATGCTCAGGTTCAGTTCAGGCGAGCCCATGATCACGAGGCAGGACCCTCTGCAGCTCCGCCACCGCCTCAGGCCCGTCCACCTCCGCCAGGGACCGTGCATATCTCGGATGATGAGGATCCCGATGAGCCTTCAGACTACACACCTCTCTGAGCTTCAGGGAGTTATTTTTGTATCTCTTGTATTTTGTATATGCATTGTACAAAAATGACGTTTTTAGTGGAAAACTTTTGCTTCATTATTTGCATGTTTTTCTTTTCTTTTCGATTAAATGCTTAAATAACACCACAGGAAGTGTGTATTCTCCTATTTACTCATGTGTCGATAAAAATGACGATAAAAAATAATAATAACATGAAACAAAGACAAACAACAAAAGAATAATAATCAATAGCAGGTCAAAAGATGACCTTTCAAACATGAATTAACAAAATCTTTTATCTCACAGGGTACAAAGGAATACCAACCTGAGCACGGACATCGATTAAAGAGGACTCCTTTGAAACAAGGAAACCAGCGGAGTTTTCACACTCCAAGATCTAAGCTGCAGTTAAAGAAACACTGCTCTTCACCCCGAAGCTGCGGTTGAAGAAACACCGCTCTTCATCAGATCGAAGCTGCAGTTGAAGAAACACTGCTCTTCACCCCGAAGCTGCAGTTGAAGAAACACTGCCCTTTACCAGATTGAAGTTGCGGTTAGAGAAACACTGCTCTTCACCAGATCGAGGCTGTAGCCAAAGCATGCTGCATCTCACCAAGCCCTACAGATCGAGATGAGGTCTAACCGGCAAAAGGCAGGGAAGGTGAAAAGCCGTCGAAGGTACGCTTTCTTTCCAACCTTTCTCTGAGTTTTGGCTTATCTAGGCGCTTGTGCTCTAGTTTCCCCAAAACTGGGGGCAACTGTAAGCACCGTGTCCTGGAGCGGTCCGGATCGGAGGTTACCCTATGATGAAATCAATGTTCAAAGCCTGTACGGGAGACTGAAGTTGGAGGATTTAGTCCCGCGTTCTATGAGAAATGAGGTTTTTCTACACTTCAGGGGCAGAGGGGGAGAAAACGGGAGTTTTTCGAGTCAAAAAGGTTTTTTTGTCCTCCACAGACGGCCAGCCCGTCTGTGGAGGTAGCCCATCGCTTCGAGTCACCGACGGCTCAGGGTATTTTCCGACGCCCGTCGAAAAGTCACCGCCCCTGTCAGGAGCCGCCTGGTTTCCCGGAACACGCAACCGTTCCGACGCCCGTCGGTAGATGTGGCAAGGCCGTCGGAAGTGTCCTTGTGTCAGTAGGATTCTTCCGACGCCCGCCCCTACGCACCGACGCCCGTCGGTCGTGTCTGGCTATATAAGGTCCGGATTTTCATTTGAAAAGGGTTGGAAAATTTTTCAGAAGAGGAAACTCTGCCCAAATTCGAGCACATTTTCTCTCTCTTCCAAAAACACCTTTTTCCAAAGAACTTTACTTAATCAAGGATCAAATCAATCAAAGGAACTAAAAGCTAATTAGTTTTCTTTAGATTTTGACTCCTAAATCGATTTTCTGAAGGATCGGAGGTGAAATAGCTCATTTTCTCTCTCTAATCTTTCATTCTCTTACTTCTCGTGGAACGCGCGGGGATCTAACCGACATCAAAATTCTACCCAAGGCAACTATCTGAGGGTAAATGTTCCGGATTCTCTCTCCATTTCTATCTCATATTTAATCATTTATCATTTATTTATTCATTCTGTGAAATTTTTGAATACTTGTCATTACCTTTCTTCATTTTGACTACCCCATCTCCCCTTTTGAAATAAAACTTGCTTTTTGATCTTGAAAGGCCCTTGTTTCCTTTTTGTTTTCCGGAGACAGAGGTGACCGACGGGACATCTTCATGACCGACGCCCGTCGGTCACCTACCTATGGACACCCTTTTTGAGTGACAAACGGGCATGTCAAATTACCAAACCGACGCCCGTCGGTCAACCAGGAAGGGCCGTCGGTGGGTTCTGCCTCCATTTTCGTTGATCATTCTTCATCTCTATTTGGTCCCTTCGATTTCTTATGTGTTAATTTTACAAATATTAACATCTCTTAACTTTCTGTGAGTGTATATTGGTCTTCATGTATAATTCCGAGCTCGAGCAGCCGCCTACCATGCGTGGTGGATTTCGTCCGGTTTAGTTTTCTTAAACCTCTTGATTTATTCATCACACAAGGGAGTTGTATTCCGCTCCTTATATTATTGTAATTTATCGCTTTGATATTTATTTTGCTCATTTATTGCTTTCAAAATGTGAATAAATGCGCCTTTTAATCAACTGCATAGTGTGGGGAGAGAGCGAACTAATGACATTAAAATTTGATCATAAACTAATCGAGGTAGAAATAGATGAGAAATCCCAGACCCAGCTCTGGTCTTTGGGCTCGAGAGGTTAGAGGTTATCCTCCAAAATACTTCTTGGGTCACGAGACTTTAGCGCTAATCCTAGGCCTCATGGCCCAACATGGATACTAAGCGCAAGTCTTAGGCTCTCCGAGGCGAGAGTAACTTTCCCAATGTTCTATTGGGTGGCGACTCCATGATACCTCCTTGTTGCCCAATATAGACGCACTTGCGATTTATTGCAAGATGCCAACGGACCCGCAAATGCCCCGATCGCCCACGTGCGGGCGGTCCGAAAGGGCGGCGCTCATCGGGGTCCGGCGCGCGTCACAATGGGTTTTACATGATGTGTGATGATGTTTATGACATGTTTATGATGTATGCATGATATTTGGCATGTAATTTAGTTAATGGAATGGATTAGAGCATGAAAAATTAACATAATGGATGTTAAACACATAGGTCGAATTATTTAGGTATGTAAAAATGTGATTTTGATGTGAAATAATGGCATGACTATGTTATTTAACATGTAAATTACCTTATTAAATGTTAAAAGTGTTGAAAAGAATTAATGGTGAAAAATTGACATCATGGCCGAATGGTATGTATATGTGTATCCATGTGTACCATGATGATTTCATCAGTTTTATGGCATGAGATGACACATGGATGAAAATTAGATGTATAATGATCAAATTGTATGGAAAAGACTGGAATAAAATGATAAAATTCCATGAAAAGTATGACTGGTAACTTAAAAATGTGAAAAGTCTAATGTTGATGCCCTATGTAGTAATCTAGTAGTCAAGTCTAGTTCAGGATATGATGGCTAGCGATA
The DNA here is from genome assembly GCA_947683425.1 of Excoecaria cochinchinensis. NCBI lineage: Eukaryota > Viridiplantae > Streptophyta > Magnoliopsida > Malpighiales > Euphorbiaceae > Excoecaria > Excoecaria cochinchinensis. The sequence goes on along the minus strand of CANTUQ010000177.1, from coordinate 75,433 downwards.
GGGACATAAGACTACGGGTGTAAGCATGGCATCTCACTTATTCTAGGCCAATGACGGTCCTATGTTGTATATTGTTATGTCTTAATACTGTATTTATCTGTATTTCTGTTTTCTATAAAGACAAGGGTGGTCCTTTGGGGTCCCTCTGGTAAAGACAGAGGTGGTCCTTTGGCGTCCCTCTATAATGTTTGTGAGCCTTTGGGGTTCACGTCTCGTTTATCCTGATTATAGATGTCTGCCAGTTTTGTACAGGAGGCAATTTTGTAAAAATGAGCTTAAAATGTTTAAATTGTGATTAAAATGATATTTACATGAAAAATGGACTTATTTGGAATAAATGAAAAGTTTTGAGGGCAAAATGGTAATTTTATCCATAAATGGGTTAATAATGGTTAATAAGGGTAAAAATGTAATTAATCGGTTGAATATGGAAATTGGCCACTTTTTAGGGACAAAAATGTAATTTGGCATGAAATTGGTAGTTTGAGGGCATAACCGTAATTTGAATGTTAAATAATGGTTAAATAGTTAAATAAATGAACTAATGGCATTTTTGTAATTTTGGTAACATTTAAGGATTAAATTGTAATTTTACCTGTTTAGGGACTAAATTGTAATTAAGGACATTTATATGAGCTTAATGGGAATAAGCCCTTAAATAAGTGATTTAATGGTAATTTGCTTGCTAAATAATGAATTAAGTTAATTTGGTGGCATAACTGTAAATATGAGAAAGTTAGGGGTAAAATCGTAATTTAATAACAGTTAAAGGACCTAAGTGTAAATATGGCATAATAAAGGACCTAAGTGTAAATATGACATAGTTAAAGGACCTAGATGTGAATATGATATAATATGAGGAACTAATTATAATTATACCATAGTTAAGGGACCTAAATGAAAATATGTAATTTTATGTGTACTATATATGTATATGTCATTAAATGAGTGATTTAGTTAACATTAATAATATTATTGCTTGTAAATAATTAAATGAAGTAAATAATTGTCTATGGGTAATATTGTAATTCTAGTAATGTTTTAAGGACATAAATGTAATATAGTAAAAAGAATAATTTTAAGGACTAAGTGGTAAATTATATGTTAGATAATAAAATAAATAAGACAATAAGTTAATTAATGGCATTATTTTAAATAAGCGAAAAGTAATGGGTAAAACTGTAAATTGATGAAAGTCTAGGAACTTAAACGTAAATTTGCCAATAGCAAGGTAAAATAAGGGATTTGAAAGATAATTGATAAGTAATGTGAATGTAATTGTATAATTAATTGACAATAGAGAAAATAATGATATTTATGTTAATATTAATAGAAATGTTACTGTTAATGCTAATATTATGAAAATGGCATTAGGATTAAATGTAAGAAGAATACATGAGTAATATTAGCATTAATAAAAGAATAAAATGTCTTTGGACTAGTAAAAGATTTATTATTTTACTGATTAGAAATAACCGAGATGTAGATTTAATCTGTAATATTAAATGAAAATAAGATAATGTAATTAAGATAAAGAATAATGTGTCAGGTAAACTTAACTGAATACCGTGAATTTCAAAATTAAGTTACAATGAATTAAGAGTGTGTAATAAAATACGTAAAAGATATTGTTATAGAACTGATATGAGTATTATAGATTGGGTTAATTATTTAAAGTGTAGAATATGATAATTAATATTTTTATAATATTATACATGTAGAATTAAGTAATGGGGTCACTTAAGTAGGTTAGTAATGGAACTAAAGATATGAAAAAAGGTAGAATTGTCATTAAATGTTGAAAGTTAATAGTGAAATAATAATTATTGAAATGATGATAAATTAACAATGTGAGTAATTTAGGTACTGATGTAAAAATAGTATTGTTAGGCATGGTAATAAGGAAATTAAATGTAAATAGTATCGATAGATATTTAATCAAATAATGTTAATAGAAATTGTATATAAAGTTAAGATAATAACGATGTTAAGTCCACAAATAAGTTAGTGGATTAACTAATAGTTTTGACAACTCAAGTGTATAATATGAAATATAACTGAGTAAAATTAAGTAGGAGAATAAAGTAAATACATATTATGTTTATAGTTTTAAAAAAAAATGATACTGTAAGGAAATGATTAAGTGAAAGATAATAAAATGTATATGAAACGTAAAAAGATTAGTGAAATTGAAAGAGTAAAAGAAGTATTGAAGATATAAAGGAAATGATAACGATTAATCAGTCTGTTAATATCAGTAATGACGACTGTTCAATAGATATGTCAGTAACTGATATTGTACTCAGGTGTAGACTGTAACTGATGTATAAGTTATAAACAAACAATGAAAAACAAATGAATAAATTAATAAGATAATTATGAATATTGTTAATATTACTTGTCATTTAATTAACGGACTGAATATAGTAGTATTAATGTGAAAGTTAACAGCATAGATAAAGATGATTCTGATAACAGTAATAATAATGTTTAAAATATGGTTATTGAAATAATCATAAAGGTATAAGATAAATGATTAAAGCAAAATATTGGCTAGGACATATAAAGTAAGGCATAGATTACTTAAAAGTCTTAAGAATTAATGTCCATATAATAGAAATAAAGATATATGCTTATGTGTGCATGTATGTTGTTTAATATGGAAAATTTAGGATATGTATCCACCACTGGACATTTCAATGCTCAGCGTGTAGTGTGATTACTACGTGCAGGTTATAGAAAGATAGAAAGTTTAAAGTGGACGAGGTTTGACGACAATTGAGATGGGAATTGAAAGCAAAGGTAAGGAGAATTAAGCATGGCATGTATACGACTGTAATGGGTGAACACGAGATTGTACAGGATAAGTATATGAATGGTGTGTTAGTGTAATTGTTATGTTATTGTATATGTATGATTGTTATTGTTGAAAAAAAAATTCAACGAATTTGATAAGTGCATTACAGTATAGTATAGTGACATCCGATATCCGTACCATTTGCGGTATAGGGTGTTACAAGACTACTAAGGGCAATTTCAACATTCAATATTCTCATTAAATTCCTTATGCTCATAAGCGTATACATTTCACAATATTTATTTCATAAGCATATACCATTCAGCCATCTTACTATCATTCACACATTCAATTTCTTTCCCACCAATTTCAATTTCATTTAACTTATTATTTCATTCTATCCTCATTTATGTCTTTTCCACTCAAAAATAACATGTTCTATTTTTTTTTCAGCTTAAAACATAATATAATATCTACCTAAATTATATCCAATTAAACTCTAAAAATTCACAGTACATTAATGTACACTCCAATTTAACTCTATATTCATTTATATAGCATTACATTCACTAAATTATCAAAATACACACTAACACACTTCATTAGCACATTCAACCATAATATTAATTTACCCCATAGTTATTTTTCTTTCATTTATTTCAATTTTTATATTACTAATTATTTATTTCTAACTTATATACACCATTAATTCACTTTAGATACACATTTTTCATATTATTCACTTTAGATATAATACACTTCCAAATTAAAATACATTCAATTAATTTCTAAAAATTCCAAATAAATTCTATAGAGTGAATTTTAAATCTATATTCATTTCCATGTTTCCAATTTATTAAATTATTAAAATATTTCATATTACACCTAGACATTCTATTCGACCAAGGTTGGAATTCACTCCCCAATTTTTATTATTTTTTTCCACATTTGTTCTTATATTTCATTGTTCCTCATGCATGCCGAATAACATGTTTCCATGATTATAGTACATTAATCATTAAGATAATTCACATTAATCAACACCTACTGACTCGGCCAAAACTTGATTTCTTTCTTAAATTTTATTTATTTTATATTTACATCATATTTCATTAACCTACATGCTAATTAACTTATTTCTATAATTAACTTACATTGACCACCAAAATATACCATTGTATACTATATATATATACACACATATATACACATTCGGTATCACCTAAATATTTTTGCATTAAATTTATTTCTTCCAATTTAATCATTTAAACCTTCATTTCTAAACATCATTAACATGTTTATAACCTTAGATTTAATTATTCATGCATATTCTAACAAAACACACATTGAACATAACCTTAAACTTGCATAAACTAGATGGAAATTAAGGGATATTGTATCCACTAACCTTGAAATCTTGGTCTCCACACTTTAATCCTCCTTTCCTTTGCTTTTCACGCTTAATCACTTCCCTCACCTTAACTTCTTCAATTTTGACCCATAACTTTAATTACTTGATTTCTCTAGCTTTTTTTTTTTAATTTAAATGGAATCTAGAGATGTTAATCAATGAGAAGAGAGGCTGAAATATGCTTGGAAAGCTTTGATTTAGGAGAATTAATGAAAGAGAGGAAACAAAATTATGGAATGAAGGTGAGAACTACCATTTGGCCAAAACAAGGAGGAGAGGAGATGGAGAAATCTGAAGATGATTCTACAAAATTTCAAAATTCACAACCTTTATATATAGCTCTTAATGGGTTGGGCTTGGTTGGCCAACCATTTCCAAGCCCAAATGTATTTAAAGGCCCAATATGCAAATCTAATTTATTTCTCTCACTTTTCAAGTTCAATTTCTGCCAAAATTAATTCCATAATTCTTAAAATATATAATTTAGTCTCCACATAAAATGTTAGCTCAATTGGAGACCGTTTTTCGGTCCGGTAATTTCTTACTAGTCCGATAACTTATTTTTCTGTTTCACCGTAAAATTTATTTTTCATTTCCATTTGATCCTCCACATTATTTCAAGCAAATCCATGCTTTTAAGTAATTTTTCTAAAATCCATATCTCCATTTAGAGTCCAATTAGACTAGTCAAACCACAGTCAAACTAGTTTGACCGGTCTGATTCATTGGTTGAACTGGTTAGATTCATATTTCATCCTTAACTTCATTTTTCTCTTAATAGTTTATTTGACCCCAATCCCATCCCAATTAGGGTATATTTTTGGTCCGATTCAATTAAATTGGTCCGATTCACCAATTTTAATGTCTCCATAAAATTACTTTTTCATTATCAAATTATTTTACATACTATTTTGAGTTTATCTATGCCTTCAGATAAATTTTCAGAGGTCATTTACTATTTTTAAAGTCTCGGTCAAATTTTGGTCAAACTAGTTACTATTTGAATCGAACCAGAGGCTTTTCTTCTGTTTGACTATCGGGGACCTATTTGACCTCATTTTCACTTCAAATTATACCACCAGGCTCCTTATAACTTATACTTTCCAATTATCCAATAAAATATTTTTTCTCTAGTAACTTCCCGGGAGGTCACCCATCAAGGAACTTTCCTAACCTGAGCACATTTAATTTTTTTAACTCTTCTGTAATTCAAGGTACAAACACTGTTGTTTTCACACTAAAACCACACTATAAACTCTACAGAATTCACTGATCATTATTATACTAATTTCAGGCCATTACAGTCTTAATTTCTTAACGGCCCAAATCATCGCTAGGCAAATTTTTTCGACTTCGGTATATTTAGTCTCATAAGAAAGAAACTTCTTACTAAGATAGTCAACTGTAAATTCTACTCCGAATTTGTAACAGCCCCAATAACGGGTTAAACGTGAATAATATTTTCTGATAGTGAATAGTACTTTTCGGGGTGAATAGTACTTTCCGGAATTGAAAAATAATTTATTAGATCATTGGATAAAGCTCATCAACAAGAGTCCGTAGGCGAAAATTTCAGGTCAATCGGAGGTCAAACGAGTCTGAAATGGCTAAAACAGTGAAAAATGAGCGGTCAGGCGTCTGTTGCGACCGACGACCGGTTGTGGTGATAGACGAACATTGGTGGGCTCAGTGACGGCAATCCCATCGGTTGAGGGATGGCCATGCCATCGGTGGAGGCCTCAAACAGGCGTCTGAGGGTGAAATCAGCCCTGTTTGACTGATTTTGACTCAAAACTGTACTAGACCATATCTTGAGCTACGAACCTTAGAAAAAGATTCTGAAAATATGGTCATGCTCATATTAATGAGCTGAATCTAATGGTATTGAGAAATTAGAGTTTTGGTGACTTTAAAAATTTAGCTATTGGATAGATATATAATTACCAGACCGAAAAATAGTCTCCGATTGAGCCAAAAATATTATTGGAGTCTAATGAATATATATTAAGTGTTGTGGAGTCATTTTCAAGAAGAATTGAATTTAAAAAGTAAGGAAAAAGATATGATTTTGGTTTAAATAGTACTCGTTTGACCGGGATTTTAAAAATAACAAATGATGTCCAAAATTGATGAAAATTTCTAGATTGACTCTAGATGATATTTAGGAGTTTTTGGTAGTGAAAAAAGAATTTTCTGAGAGCATTGAAAATTTAGTGATCGGACTGGTTTGATTGAATCGGATTCGAAACGAACTCTGATTGAGGTGAAATTTTATGTACAATTTAGTTTATGCATGTTATGAATTATGAAATCAAATTTGAAATGATTTGGATTTGGAAAGTGAGAGAATTAAGCTGAGATGGCATAATTGGATAATTAATGAATTAATTAGTCAAGCCTATCTCTCACCCTCCCTATTTATTGCTAGAAATCTGCAGATTTATTGTAGCCTCTCACGTTGCTCCTCCCATTTTTCTTTCTTCTCGAAACCGTAGCTCATTTTCCTCTTTTCTTTAGTGATTTTCTTCATCTTTCCTTCAATTTCTCTTTAAATCTAAGCTTCACAAATGAAATTCTGCCCCTCTAAATAATATTTTCAGTCCCTAGCTCTCATTTGTAGTGGATTTAGTGGAAAAAAAATCAAGAGAAATGGATTTGGGAAAAATTTGAAGGTAAGAGAAATTTGTGGTTTTAATTAAATTTGAGGGTTCAAATGACTATATTATTATGCTTTTATAATTGTTATGGGGTTTGATTGAGTTTTTGATGTATATTTTGTTTGGGTATTCTTGTGAGGGGGGTTTTTGGCCAAGATGGAAGTTTTGGAGAATGGAGTTTTATTTTCTTGGATCAAGCTTAAGGGATGGATTTTTGAGTTGATTGCTAAAGGATTGAAGGTTAGTGGGTACAAAATCTCTAATTTTTCCATGAATTTTGTATGAATTAGGTTTATGGATGTTATGTGTTTTTGTGTAATACTACAAGAATTTAAAGATTTCCCGACGAAAAGTCAGGATTTTTCGTCGGGAAATAAAATTATCGATGGAATTGAATTCCGTCGGCACCTTGACCGTAGGTAAAATTGCCGACGGAATTGAATTTAATATTCTGTCAGTAAATTCTCGATAAAATTTACTTTCCGTAAAAAAATTTACCGATAGAATTTAGTATTCCGTCGGGAATTTCCTGACGAAATTTACTTTCCATAGAAAAATTTACCAACGAAAATTGCTATTCCGTCGGGAAATTTTGAAATTTTTTATTTTTTTATTTTTACCAACGGAATTTTTTGTCAGTATTCCGTCTGTAATTTAAAAAACCTAATAAAAAAATTAAATAAAACACCTTTGTTTACAATCCATCTGAGGCTGCACAAGTTGATAAACGAAAAAATTCGCAACAGAAACTTAAAAAATACAGATGTATATATTTCTAGAGAAAATGAAAACAAAAAGAGAAGGAGCAAGGAGTGATTTGATATTCTCACTGCACTTCTAAAGAATGACCTCCAAACTAACATTACTCAGATCTTTGCCTAACTTAAGATCTTGTATGCTCATGAAGGGTTGCATACAAATAATCATTAGTGGAGAAGCATATTATGTGAAAAAAGTTCTAGTTTACCGGAAATTAACCTGAAACCGGAACAATAATCCTGTAAGGACACAACCTAAGCAAGCTCTAATTCCAAATATCTGAATAATAATAATAATCCAATATATTAGCTTCTTTGTAATTACAAGTTTTAAGCAAAAATATTCTCCCTCTCTTACCAGTAACAGTGCTCTTCTTCCTGAATTATCTATTAGTAGTACTCCCAAAATGGTCGTTATAATCTACAAAAATTAATTATATACAATTAATGATTATATTATATATGTAATTTAATAAACAGAATCGAATAAAGAACTTGAACAACCGATACTGCTATAGTCCCAGTGGTGCTCAAAAAGCCTACCATATTATGCACAAAAATTTGAATGTCATACATATAAAAAATGTAAAAAAATTAATTCTTATTTAGATAAAAACACTTAGTAGAATTTACCAATCGAGTCAAGAATAGTTGCTGCATAAAAGGCAAAAGCATTGAGACCTCCTAGTTCTTGGAACAGCATTTGCCCAACTCCAACCTATACTTAAGAACTAATTATTATGAATCAAATTAAGTTATAAATGTATGTATGATTTAATTAAGCCTAAGGCTTACAGTGATTGAATAAGCATATCTCCATTAGAATAGATTTAAAATTCCATCTTGTGGAATTTCTTGGAGGTAGACTGTATAGCCCTTCACATATAAAAATATTATAATTCATTTACATTAATACCCGATGGTTATATATATAATTCATTTAATTTCTAATGCCATGGCATTGAGTTAAACTTGGGAAGTCATGCACATGGAAATAAGTAAATACAAATGGATAATCACTAATCTAAAAAGCTTAAATCGGGTTAATTTTTGCAGAAAAATAACTCATAACCCATTAAGAAAGTGATCCCTTTCATTTCTATCAATAAAAATCTAAGCTCTAATAGTTGAATGAATTCCCAATTTAATGTCCATTGCCCACCAAATTGAAACAAGAAGATAATGCTAGCTCAATTTTGCCTGAACAAAAACAAATATAAGACAATCATTCAACAAAATTGTTGAATAATGAACAAATAACCGATTGCTTTTCAATTTAATCTAATTCCAACAAACAAACATTTACACATATCAAGCATTTTCTACAGAAACTTCCAGTTTATGTTGCTGAAATTTATAATGGACATTGCAACCAAAGAAATCAAATAATTTAAATTTTAATATTAGAATAGAAATTTAATAATAAATAATAAAACACTATAATTTTTTATGAGAAGAAGAAAGCTCACCTGGAGCTAGGGATCGATCAAAACAGGAAGAGATCTCCCATTGGGGGGGGGGGGGGGGGGGGCAGAGGAACCAGATCTACGAGTAGGGTTGGGGGAGAGGAGCAAAACGAGCGGGGAATACGGGGAGGGGAGGATAACGCAGGACGGGGGAACCAGATCTGTTGCCGAGGGGTGGAGGAACCAGATCTGCCGCTAGGGGAGAGGGGCGACACCAGGGAGGGGGCCAGCAGTACGGCATGGGGTGGAGGGGGGGGGGGGGGGGGGGGAGGGCGGAGGAACCAGATCTGCGAGCGAGGAGAGGGAGGGAGGGAGGTAGAGATGAAGAGAGAGAAAAAAACCAGGACACTTATTTTTATATATATTTTTTAGCGATGGAATTAATTTTCGTTGCTAAAAATATTTTAATTAATATATTTAATTTTATTTAGCTACGAAAATAAATTCCGTCGCTAATTCTCGATGAAAATTTAATTTCGTCGGGAATTAGTGACAAAAATAAATTTCTTAGTGACGAAATTAAATTTCCGTGGAGAAAAAATGTTGGGAAATTTCCCTCATCTTTTTGTGACAAAATTTTTTTTCCTTCACTAATTTTCGACAGAATTTCTATTCCATTGGTAATTAGCGATGAAAATTAAAATCTGTTGCTAATTTTCATAGCAATTTATCTCACAATTTTTACGCAAAAAATTTACCGACAGTGAGATTTTTTCGTTGCTAGTTTAGCGACAAAATTTTTTTCGTCTCTAATTTCCTAGGAAAAATAATATCGTCGGAAATTAGCGACGGATATCTCTTTTCCGTCGCTAAATTTTCGTCAGTAATTGCTGATTTTATTGTAGTGTAAATTGCATGCATTGTTAGAATTAATGTTATAAATATGAAATTGAAGGTTAGAAAGATTAAATTAAGTGATTAGAATGGATGGAATAATTTGTATGTAAAAACCTCATTTTGGCCGAATTGATGCTTAAGGAATTGATTGAATTAAATTGGTGTTTTAAGTGGTAATAGGTGTATTGGAAGTGTATAGCATATAATTTAACTAATTAAGTGAGAATTGGAATGAATAATTAATAGGGTTAAATTTTAATGGTTGGGCCGAATCTAGGTCTTAGGACTTCTAATGTGTATGTTGTTAATTAAGTGATTATAATGCTTAAAAATTAATGTAGAAATTAAATAGAGTGTATAATAAATTATTGAAAATTTTTGGAATGAAATTAAATATAATTTATGTTGGTTTATAATAAGTTTTAAAAGAAAGTTTAATGAAAATAATTGCATAGTGTAGACATCGGGTCCTGAAGCAGCCCAGACTAAGGTTACCCAGTGATGAAAATGATATCTATTTACAGACAAAAAAATAGAAGTGATGATTTCCTTGTTGAAACCCTTCTTTTTAAATAAAAAATTATTGTTTTTTTATTTTTGGGGCTTTCGAAGGCCTGCGGCCGCTCTTCGGCACGGCGTGCGTGAAGTGCGGAGCCTGTTGGCAGTGCGCATGAAGTGTCGTGCGCAATCGCGGAGCGAGGTGTGACCTTCGCGCGAGGCCGCACCTCGCATTTGTGAGGAGCGGCCTCCTGCGAGGGCACCTCGTGTTGCGAGGCGCGGCCTCCCGAGAGGCCGTACCTTGTGTGCCTCACCTCACGTTGCGTGGCCTTCCACGAGGCGCGGCCTCCTGCCTACGAGGCACGGCCTCCAACGCGAGGGCCGCACCTCGCACATCCCCTAACTCGACAGGACTCTTTTTTTTCTGGGTTTCTCTGGTTTTGAGTTAGAATTAAACACAAATTCCTTTTTTTCGATTTTCAAAAGGATAAAACTTGATTTTTAAGGGATAATTAAGGATTTTGAGGGTGATTAAAAGTCCTAAAACCTAATTTTTCAAGGATCATATAAAATGAAAATTTGAAAACAATTAAAGGGGAAGGGGGGGGGGGGGGGGGAACATTTACAATGGCGGCGCAAAAATTATGAAAAAGAAGATTTTTGAGAGCTAAGGTTTCTTCCGAAGATTTTAATTGTTCTTGAGCTAAGGAAATTAATTCTTTGTGTTTAAAATTCAATTCTCATCACCGGTTTTTTTTTTAAAATAAGAGTTTTTAACTTCAATTTTGAGTGACAGATAGCTTTGCTTCAAACTTTATTCATTCTTTTTTAAGCAGTCGACAGGAAATAATCCTTTCTTATTTTGCAGCCATAATTAAAACTTTTGAGGGTAAATATACGTGTTAGAGCTAATCCTCTCTCTTTCCTTACTTTGTGTTGATTATTTGTTTTTCTCCTTTGTAAATACTATAAATTGTTATTAATTTATTTGTTGTTGTTTGTTATAATTAACATGAACTTAGATTAATCTAATTATTTTATTTACATGATGCATGCAATGTAATTTAAAGTTATGAATATTCTGTAATAACTTTACTTTCCATTTGATTCTATTATTGGTCATTAATCCACTTTGTCAATTTCCTGCATTATTTTTTTCAAAGGTTATTCCTCTAATAATCAAAGATATATTGTTCAGTTAGAATTATTTATTTATTTATTTCATTGAGTTTGCTTATTTTTATTATTTTTGATTTAATTTGCTAACATTGTTTTTATTCTTGTGTTTTTTTTTGTTGTTTTGCCAAACTTATTTATTTCACTTTGAGCAATGTTCTTGGATGAGCTGAAGAATCAAGAGATTAAGAGCCTTCAAAGTTTGGTTTGCATTTTAATTCTTTTTTTCTCTTATTTTATTGTTTCATATATTTTGTGCAAAATAGTATCTAAATACGTTTATTTTAAAGAAACTCATATTTTTCTTCAATAGTAAAAATTGGGATTTTTATTAATAAAATAGGACCAATGTCCTGATTTTAGCCAATAAACCTTCATTTGCATAAAATGGGATCCAGTTATCCCTATTTTTATAGCCTAAAATAACTCTCAGATTTTTAAGTTAACGCAAAGAAACCAATGTTCCTAAAAACTAATAAATGTCCCGATTTATGTATTATGTATTTTATAATATTCTTTTTGTATATTATTTATTGTGGGCCCTTGCAATTAATTTTGGGGTAAGTTTATTCATTTATTTATGCTTTTTATTTTGGGGATTGTTCTGTCCCATATTTCCTACTTGTAATTTATTTATTGCTCTCTTTATTGCTTTCTTTACTGCTTTTCAAAATGCTTGAAATGCGCTTTAATTTTATTGCATGATAGTGTGAGAAGGGAGATAAAATAATTAACTCTAAAAACTCAATCATAAAACATTAACCGAAAGTATAAATAAGAGTGAGGTCTCAAACTCTCTCTGGTTTTGGCCTCATAAGGTTAGAATTCATTTTCTAATATTTTATTGGGTGGTGACTCCATAATACGTACCTTATGATACCCAGTAGACACCCTCATAGGTTAATTGCCAACAATGGAATGGGGGTGAATCCCTATCAATTGAGAAGCGACCAGCTTACACGAGTCTTAATGAACATCCATCCGGTCTTGAGTCCTGAAAGTAAACTTTCGAGAGTGACCCGGATGTCGAGTTGGGGTTCGTGCGCATCACACATAGAAATTGTAATTAGTCTAATTTCGGAATACCATAATGAAAAGTGATAAAGTGATATGTTCAGTGATATTGTTGAGTGTTCTTTCGGGGTCACTCTTTATTATTGTGGACTATGGGATCCACACCCTGTTTATCTGGTTCAATAATTTTTATCGGAGTGATACTAGGGGCATAATGGTAATTAATATGATAAAGTAAAAGTGATATGAAAGAGTAAAAGTGGAATGAACATGAATGTGAAACATGAAAAAGGACCTAATTAAAAAGAAATAAAAAGTTAATGGTAAAGAGGTAATTTACCCAAATAATAAGTTAAGTGGATAATATTAGTAAATTAATTTGAAAATGTAAATACTAAAGTGAAAATGATAAACTGGATGAAAAATGATTCATAAGAAAGAAAATAAATGTTCAAGCACTAAAGTGTAATTTACCGCAAAGATAATTAGTCGTAAGACTAATTGGTAAATTACAAGTAAAAAGGTGAATAATTATATAAATAGAGTTAATTAATGGAAAAATTATAAGTATAAGATAAGTGGAGGACCATATTGTAATTTGACCAAAAGTTTAGGGGCAAAACTATAATTGAGTGTAAAAGTAAGTTAAAGGTGACATGTAATTGAAAAATGAAATTAAACTGACCTTTTACGTAAAGAATGTAAAGTTCAGGGACTAAATCGTAATTTGGCAAAAAAATGCTAAATAAGGATTGATTTGTAATTTGAAAGCTAATTAATGATTTAAGATGGAAAGATAAATGATCTAGTAACAATAGTGTAATTTCGATGTAAAAGTGGCAATATTGTAATAAATATTAAAGTTTGGACCAAAGTAATCTTTTACCACATTGATGGTACCCAATAGAATAGAATGTAAAGAAATGTAAAAATTGCGTTTAATTTAGTGGAACAAATGAATTAGTGCTTCAATAGTAATTAAATGACTAGTGAAAGGGCAAAATTGTAATCGAGATATAAAAAGGAATAATTAAGTTTAATCATGGATTTAATGAATGAAAATAACCACATGAGTGATTGAGGGATCTAAGTTTCAAAGAAATGACTGAATATGGATTGACAAGTACAAATGACACGGGGTTAAGTTTAATGAGTGATTTAATTGGAATTAAGGAATTAGTAAGATTAAATGTATTATAGAAGTTTACGGAGTGAAATGAAGTGGAATGAAATGAAATAAAATGAAGTGAATAGAGTGAGTGTATGGAAGTAAGAGTGATATAGGAGTAAAATGTCTTATAGTGTAAAGTATTTTAGTTACCGTAAAGGAAAAAAAAAGAGATAGAAATGTAAGATCAAGAATTATAGAAGTGAAGTGATTAATTAGTAGATATGAAGCTAAAGTTAGTCGTAAGGTAGGAAAATAGTGTAAAAGTATAAGTGAAGGGAAATGAAAGATTAGATAGTAACATAACATAGCTAAGGTTGAATGTGAGGATCGAAGTGTATGCATGTATGTTGTGCCTAAGTTAGATTTGGAAATCTTTTAGATTTGTAATTAGGGATGCTCACGGGGCGGGGATTCCCCGTCCCTCGCGGGGACCCGACCCGAACGGGGCGGGGAATCCCCGAATTTTTCCCCCGCGGGGGCGGGGATGGGGGGGGGGGGAAAAATCCCCGCCCTTGAATTCGGGGCGGGGACGGGGAAAGGGGTCCCCGCCCCAAAAAAAAAATTAAAAAAAAAAAATATATATATATATATAATAATAATAATAATAATAATAATAATAATACATTAATAATATATATATATATATATTTATTTATTGATAATATATTAATAATATATTAATATATATATATATATATATATATATATATATATATTTGTAATGTATAAATTGTATGGAATATTTATAAATATTTATATTTTAATTGTATAAAATATTTATATTTAAATTATATGAAATATTTTTAATTTTAAATTATTAAATTTTATAAAATATTTTTAATTTGGATCAAAAATGTCCATCAAATTAATTTTTTTTATTAAAATTAAATTTTTTTTACGGGGACGGGGATCCCCGCGGGGAACGGGGATCCCCGCGGGGGCGGGGACGGGGGGGATTTTCCCCCCGCGTCGCTAGCGGGGGCGGGGACGGGGAATCCCCGCCCCTACGCGGGGCGGGGATGGGGGAGCCACTCCCCGCCCCCGCCCCGCCCCGTGAGCATCCCTATTTGTAATCCCCTCTAGGCATTTTTAATGCTCAGCACATAGTTATTTGACTGCGTGCAGGTATCGAGTAGGACGTCTGAGGACCAGGCATCCTATTAGCTTTGAGCTCAGTTTGAACCTCCAGATTGAAGTGAAGAATAGTATGTATAATATTTTTAGCATGTATATGTAAAAGCAATTAGAATTGACTATGTAATCTGTATTATGACTGTAGTGAATGTTCTTTATTATTGATGACATGATATGTTAAATAGAATAGTTGGACTGCATTGATTGTTGTATGGTAGTGATATGATAGTATAAAAGAATAAGTAGAAAAAAAAATTATCTCAGTTGCTATAGTATTTGTTTAAGTATTGTATTGTATTGTATGTAATGTACGGAAGTTATAAAGGTGTTACAGAATTCATCCTCCTGAGCCATCATGGCACCTACGGAGCTATCTTTTTTTTCCAGATACAGGATAAAAGGGTTGACTGGCTGAGGCGATCTCAAAACTGGGGGGTTTAACAAATATTCTTTAATGGTTTCAAAAGCCGTTTGACAGTTATCATTCCATATCACAAGCTGATCCTTCCTGAGTAGTTCAAAGATAGGCTCACAAATGGATGTAAGTTTAGAGATAAATCTGTTGATGTATTGAAATTTCCCTAGGAAACTCTTGACATCCTTTTTCTTTTTGGGGAACAGGGATATCCCTGATGGCCTTGACCTTATTAGGATCGATCTCAATTCCTCGCTGACTAATAACATGTCCCTAAATCTTTCCCAAGGTAACTCCAAAGATACACTTCTTAGGGTTTAGGCGCAAGTTATATCCATCAATCCTCTGAAAGAATTTCTCCAAAGCCTCGAAGTGACCTTCTCTAGTAGCCGACTTGATCATCATGTCGTCGACATACACTTCTACTTCTTTATGAATCAAGTTATCAAGGATTCTAATAGCCATCCATTGATAGGTTGCACCTGCATTTTTCAATCCAAATGGCATTACCCTGTAAGCAAACATACCCCATTCAATGATGAAAGTCGTCTTAATTCGATCAACTATTTTATTGAGAATCTGATTGTACCTAGCATATCCATCCACGAAGCTGTACATCATACAAGCAGTTGTGCTGTCTACTAAGACATTGATATGCGGCAGAGGAAAGTCATCTTTTGGACAAGCCTTGTTCAAATAATGGTAGTCTACACACACTCGAACTTTTTCGTTCTTTTTGGCTACTGGAACCAAATTAGCTAGCCAAATCGGGTATTGAACCTCTATAAGAAACTTGGCCTCAATTTGCTTATGGAATTCTTCTTTTACTTTCTCTGCCCATTCTAGCTGGAGCCTTCTGAGTTTTTGCTTTACTGGTTTATAATCTGGGTATGTGGGTATTTCATGTTCAGCAATTTCTTGGTCAACCCTTAGCATATCTTCATAGGTCCAGACAAAGACTTTTTCATATTTTTTAAGATTCTCTTAAATTTTAACATCTCTTTAGGAGTTATATTAGATGCTATCAAGATTTCCTTTGGGCCAAAGTTTCGAGATTAAATAGAGTTGCATCAATTGAATCGATATCAAATATGAATGAGTCATGATCAAGATTATGCATGGTGAAATCATTAGAAACATCACACAAGTAAGCAAAATTGTTCATCTTATTAATAGAATCAAAAACATCAAAAACATCATTAAAGAGTTTTGGAACAAAAAGAAAATCTAATTCACTATTATCTTCTTTCTCTGCCAACTCAGATGTTGTAGTCGCCAGTTGAGTAACATCTTTGCTTTTCGGAGGCTCTACAGCAACCCCCTGTGGAACTTGTTTCTTCGAACCTATAGCTTCATCTTCTACTTTCTCTTTACCCTTCACTCGAGTAGCCATCAGCCTATCAGTGACAATCTCTTCGGGGGCATCTCGATCCCGAACAATCCCTTAGGTCATGATTTCTTCATCCCAAAAACCTCTACCAGCTTGATAAATCCAGTGTCCCAATCAAAGACGTCATTGAAAACCTCAAATCCTGGCACGCTCCTCCCATCTATCCACTGAGTTTCAGCTTATCCAGTATAAGCACATATTGTTGTGGCTGGCACAAAACTCTTCGTAATGTGAGGGATCTCACATGTTGTCTTCTTACTCATAATTGTCGTGCCTTTATACCCGAGGCCCCTCTGATCTTTCTGACCCCTCGTCGTGATAGCTTCCTATAGCTCCTGGGAATTCTTACCCAAACTAGCTCCGGGAAGGAAAGACATTCTCTTTAGCATATTCACCACCTGAGAGCTCCCTACCATATCATCTTCTCCATTGATCACAACGACATGAAAACCAGTGAAGGGTTGCCTTGCAACCTCTAAGATGGATACCTGATTTTTCCTGGCAGCTTTGATCGTCATTGCCTGCCCTTCAGGCGGGATTTTTATCATTTGGTGCAAGGTAGATTACACCCCTCCCAACTTGTGGAACCACGGTCTGCCCAACAATGCTGAGAAATTAGCTGGAATGGGAAGGACTACAAATTCAACCTCCGTCTCTACCGGCCCTGTCTTTACTATATCTCTGAAGGTCCCTGATGCTTGCCTTCGGGAGTTGTCATAGGGGGTGATTGTAAGATATAATTTGCTTAACATATGCTCCTTCAATCCAAAAGCTGACATTGCCACTAAAGGGCACACATTTATGGAAGAACCATCATCTACCATAACACAAGCGGTATGGTTTTCATTGATTTGTGCCCTTATATAAAGAGGATGGTTATGGTTACAGCCTTCTGCCGGCAAATCAGTATCTGAGTAAACTAAATTTTCTGCGGCACTCCCTTTCACAATGTCTAATAGCACTATTGGGGAGATGGTGGTTGCAAGAATGGACGCACATAGGGCTTCCACTAACTTCTGCCTATGCGATGGGGATTGCCTCAACAAATCCTAAATCGATATCTGAGTCAAGGTCCTTTTCAGCTGTTTCACTACTTGGTCCTCCTCTGGCTCCTTTTCCTCGTGTACTGCCCCTGGATCTTGCAGCTTTTCCGCTTCTGGAACTACCCTTCCACTTCGGGTCACTGCTCCGATTTGTTTCCTCTTATCTTCCGAAACCCATAAGTCAGGAGGTTCCTCATCCTCATTTGCACTTCCACTTTCACTAATAGACCAACAATCAAATGTTGCCACGGGAATTCCTTTTTCACTTGCCATCTCAAGGCGTGTGAGAGCAACATCTTAATCATCAAAAAGTCTTTTAGAACATACCATTCCGGCAGACTAGACCCGATCATAAAAATGAGTAGGGGAACGTTGTTGTAACTGGACTTCTTCTGGTTGCCTCTTTTTTTTGGATCAATGATCTATTTGGAGTCAATGAGATCTTGAATAGCATGTCTTAGTTTCTTACAATTGTATATAGTATACCCGATGTGTTAATGGTAAGCATAAAACTCATCATCCTTATGTCCCCGTAATTCTTGGCTTTGGGTAGGTCTAGGCGTTAAGGGCTGTAACTTCCCTTTCTTCATCAGCCTTTTTAACACTCATGAGAGAGACCTTTCTAAGTTTGAAAATTGCCTTTGA
This sequence comes from Excoecaria cochinchinensis, assembly GCA_947683425.1. NCBI lineage: Eukaryota > Viridiplantae > Streptophyta > Magnoliopsida > Malpighiales > Euphorbiaceae > Excoecaria > Excoecaria cochinchinensis. Next base: position 57,021 of record CANTUQ010000177.1, on the reverse strand, counting down.
CCGACTCCTATGGCTAAGACCTCAGCTGTCTTGCTTACCCTACTATTACTGCTAGAGCCCGCTGATCTGCTAGCTCCTTGGCTACTACTGCTTTTAGCATAGGCCTCATTACTTGCTTTCATTGCCAAGTACTTTCTCTCATCCTTTATAGCTATGTTCTTCAAATACTCCCAGTTCTTCAATCCCTTCAGCTCTAACCCATGCTTCAGATACGGGCTGGCATTTCTGATAAAAAGCCCAATCTGATCTGGAGTGTTCGGCTTCCTCTTTATCTCCATCACACTGTTCCTCTATCAGGTCAAGTATTTATGGAATGACTCCCCTAATTTTTCCTGCAGCAATTCTAGCTCTTTCAAAGTTATCTCCATCCTCGTACTGCAGTCGTAGTGCCTAAGGAATTCTTTTGTCAGCAAATCCCAGTCTTTTTTTGTTCTCGTATCAAGTCCATGATACCAGTCCACCACAGGCTCTGTTAAGCTTAGGCAAAAATATTCTATCTTCTGCCTTTTTGTTAAGGTCGTACCCTTCATTAGCAGCAAGTACTGCTTAACATGTGCTATTGGGTCTGAAGTACCATCAAACTTTGGGACATCATGCATTTTAAAATTTTGAGGGATTAGATCCTCGCAATCCAACTCTTTGTCTTTCGAATTCATCCCCTTTCCCATGGTCAGATGCAAGAAATTGCCTCAAATTTCTCTTCCATTTTCCTCCATATAACCTCTTCTATTTGAGGTGCCTTGCCCTTCGTTACTACCAGTTCCTCACACTCCTCTTCTATGAGGTCAACCTCAGGCCTATGGACTCTAACACTTCTTTGTCCTGTGGATGTTGTAGTCCTATGATTAGCAGCTGGCAGGCATATTATTTTTGGAGGACCCTCCCTAACTGCGTCTTGATCATTCTGTACTATAGAAGGAGCGACTAAATTTTTTCCTGCTGGTGGTGTTATTGTAGCGATCAAATTGCCCATCATTGTCATCATCTGATTCTCAAATTCTTTTAATCTCCTACCTACTTCCTTGGCAATCATGGCGCGAGTTGCATCTGCTTCTCTTGTTGGGTTTGCCATATCACTTTCTATTGAGAATTGAGAAGAGTAAGATTCACAGCTTTCTGAGAGTGACTTTGAGCCTGAGCATGCTACCCTTTTTTGTAGTTTAAAAAATATATTCCTGACTAGTCGTCCACCAGGACCTCTAGACCACATGGATGGATCTATGATGGCTGCAAAACATATCTTGTTAGGATGATACATGTATGACATATAATGCATGGTCATGCTTTATGTAACATCCATAACCACATGCAAGCAAATAGATCCTTCCAACCTTATTACTCTGGCACAGGAGGTCATACCGAGAAACCCAATGAATGCGTATGGTGCATGGTGAAAAATCGGCAGCATAACACTTTAAAATAAAGCTCATAGATAAGAATTTTGACCATTATGTATTTAAACACTTCAACTAAATTAGGATGGCCCTATCGAGGCATGAAAGTCTTTGATGAAAGACCATTTGGTTTGGTTGATTTTGCTCAATATGTAATGGCCCACATAGCAAGCACATTATTACTGTACATTTCACCTAGGGGAAGTATCTATTGTCATTACATGGGCTTTAGTCAAGATAATGACATTTTTGGACTACCCAAGCATGATCCCTGCTAACGGCTCTAGCTCATCTTGAGCATAGTAACCGATTGGGTCATCATTTGATATATCAAAAGGTACTAGGCTTAGGCCCCTACATTGAGTGAATGTAGGGTTGTGCGTTGGAAATGCACCGAGGTTAAAAAAGGGACCAACAAACATAGATCTAAGGCTCTAATGAAATGCTATGCAATTTGAAAATGGATAAAATTTTAAATTAAAACTCAATTATATATTTTAACCAAAGTGCTTTCAAAGCAAAGTTTTAAAGTCCCCAGTGGAGTCGCCACTGTGATGCGCGCCGAACCCCGGGCACCACGAAAATTCGCTTTTAGGATATTTAAGAAAGGTTCATAGAACAAGTAAAGATTACAAGGGCATCTATTTTAGGCAACAAGAGGTGTTTTGGAGTCGCCACCCAATAGAATATTGTGATAGTTCATCTCGCCTTAATGAGCCTAAGACAATACGTGTATGTCTATTTTGGGTAATAGGAGATATTTTAGAATTTCCATCCTAATAGAACATTAGGAAGGTTCATCTAACTCAATGAAGCCTAAGACCAGAGAGAGTTCATGACTTTACTTTTATTCATACCTTGGTCAAAGTCATAGTGAGTTTTTGAAGTTAAAATTCTACTCCTTTTCCCATACAACTTATGCAATTATTAAAGTGCAATTCAAGCAGATAATTAAAGCAGTAGACAATACTATTTAAAATGAAGTAAACAAAAGTATATTAAATTACAATAAAAATAGGGGCGGAATCACTACAAGAAAATGTGAAAATAGCAACAGAGTGTATTTTGTTGCTAAATTAGCAACGGAATTAAGTTTTCGTTGCTACATAGCAACGAAAATCATTTTCTGTTGCTAAATTTGATTAAACTTTGCTGTTTTAGCAATGAGAATATTTTTGGTTATCTTTCATCGCTAAAAGTGGAGGAAATTTTTAGCGCCAAAATTTAGCAATAGAATAACTATACCGTTGCTAAATAAGGCGTCGAAAATGGAGGAAAATTTTTGGAACGAAAAATAGCAACGGACACCTATTTCTGTTGCTAAAATAGCAACGGAATATGTATTCCATTGCTAAATTTCCAATGGAATAATTTTTTCGTTGCTATTTTAGTAACGGAATTCTGTTTTCATTGCTAAATAACAAGCGTAAAAAAATTGGGTTCCAAAATAGCAATCGAAATTTGGATTCGATTGCAACTTTAGCAACAGAAAAACAATTCCGTTGGTATTTTTGCTTCTAGAATCTTTCGGCTCATGGGCACCCAAAATACCAACGGAATTTAATTTCCGTTGCTAAAATTGCAACCGAATTATATTCGGTTGCAATTTTAGCAAGGGAACAAAATTCAGTTGGTATTAGACCAAAAATACCAACGAAATTATTTTGCCGTTGCTAAAATTGCAACCGAATATAATTTCGGTTTTCGGTTGCAATTGTAGCAACGGAAATTAAATTAAGTTGGTATTTTATGTGCCCATGAGCCGAAAAAATTTTGGGACCAAAATTATTAACCGAATTAAATTGCCGTTGCTAAAATTGCAGCCGAATTCGGTTGTAATTGTAGCAATGGATATATAAGTCTGTTGGTATTTTTGGTACAAAAAATGGGAAAAGTATTTTGTACCAAAAATACCAACGGAATTAGTATTTAGTTGCTAAAATAGCAACCGAGTAAGAATTCAGTTGGTATTTTTCAATTTGCGCTCAGTATAAATTCTATCAAATGCTTGCCCACAGCCCATAGGAGCCGTAATCCATCCCGTCACTCACTCGCCGCTACCCATCCCCTCACTCTCTCACCGCTACCCACCACCGAAAGCCACCCCACTAGCCCTACCTTCATCTTCCTTCTTCACTCTCTATTCTCTGCTTCTCTGTTCTTCGCTTAACTTTCATATATTTCTTTTGTTAAAAAATTCTTAAAACCCCCAAATCCCTAATTTTCTATTCCTGCTCTACATCCCTTTCACGCATCTCTTCCATTTGATAGATCCATCCTAAGCATTGATCCTAGAAGTCCTATTCTCTTTGTCTAGCTCGATAGTGATTTGAATGTCTAATTGAGAAATTAACTTGATGCAGCTTGAAGGAACCAATAATTCTCCTTATCTTGCTTCCCTTGTTTTCTTTAGGCATTTGTTCCAGGTAATCTCTCTCTTTCTCAATATTTTATTTTTACTTACCTTTGATTTTTTTTGATTGTTGAATTGCTGCCTTTTTCATTCAGTTTCTGTCTTTATTCTGTTGGGTCATCACCATTTATTATTATTTGAAATGTTATTGTTGTTATTTGTTTCCACTGCTTAAAGTCTGCAATGTTGTTATTTGAAATGACAAAAACAGTTATGATAAAAACAGTTTGCACCATAAAATTAATGACAAAATCACTGATAAAATCAACTAAAAAAACAGTCACTGGCTTGATTAAAGCCCTCACTACTGGTTATCAAATTTAACCAACCCATTGCCTTTTTTTTTTCAAAAGAAAAAATCTTTTGTGTTTTGATTGTTTATATTGAATTTGCCTTCTGCTGGTAGTTTTATTTTTAGAATAGCATTTAGTTGTTTCACAAGTCTCGGTATTTAGTTATTTCACAAGTCTCAATTTTTCTTTTTTCCTTTTGGGTTGTGCTCTAGTTACTTGAATGGAAGGTTTAATACAGGATGGTCTCTATTTGTTTGCGGAAATAATCCAAAGAATTTGATAGCAAATTGGGGAAAAGATGTGAATTTTGTGTATTCTTTGCCTTATTGTATTCCCTGGGAAATAATAAATTATTTTAGGATAGTGTTAGGCAATGCAATTGCATGAATTTGGAAACAATTTAGATTGCAGTTTTTTCTCTAAAGTTCTGCTCTTTTTTTTTTTTTATGTTATGGACAGTTTTAAAATTTTTATGGATATGTCCAAATGCTGTGTAAGTGATGGGAATTTAGATGTTTCTGAAGTTGTATAAGGTTATGAAAGTTATTGCTGCCATTTCTCAATTACAGGCAGGGAGAAATGGACAAGAAAAGGATATAAAAGGCTATCCGATTCGATTTTACAGTGAAATAGCAACTTTAAAATTTTATTTGGTCCAGCTATTTTGCACCCAAACAATAAACTTCCATGAAATGTCTTTACTAAGGAACTTATAGATATAGGCACTTACTTTACATTAAAGTTGGTGTTTCCATCCTCTTCCATGACAAGTCTGTGGTTACCTTAACTATATGGGTCAAGTATGGAACATTAATAGTTGTTCTTTTTATTTTGTTCTTTCAGAGAAGGAGAATCTGTGCTTGTATTGCTTTCCCAGTGAGCAACAGGAAGTCAATTTGCCTGCTGAAGAAGTGCCTCCAGAGCTTGCACTTGGTATTAACTTTGCAAGAGATGGCATAAAAGAAAAGGATTGGTTGTCCTTAGTTGTTGTTCATAGTGATGCGTGGCTGCTTTCTGTGGCTTTCTATTTTGGTGCCAGATTTGGATTGGATAAAGCTGATAAGTATTCACTCTTAGTTGAATGATTATGGTTGTACTGATTAGATGATCAATGATAAACTGTTCAGGTTCAATGGTTAATCAGGGAACATATTGTTGTAGTTAACTTCAAATTTTTCTTTATTTTGATTAAACTTTGTAAGTTATCCATTGCATAAAATGTTATCTTATTGAATGTTGTCTGGCTAGTAGTATTTATGTTAGTTATATCTGGAGAAATAATTGACCATCCATTCACTTTATTCTATATGTCACCTTCTTTTTCTGAGTATAAAAACATGAGGTTGAATGGTGTGCTGCAAGAATTTCTATTGTGTATGTCTTGGAATTATTGAGGTGTTACTCACTGGTGACATATCTCATATGTGCTTAATTGTACAAGATCTTTTGCTTTACATTCTTTAGCAAGTGAGACATAGAGCCGCATGAGGATAATCTCATGTACAGATGGTTCTATTTGGTCTAACATCATTTACCTGCATGTGAAGGGTGGATATATTCTTTAGTTAATTATAGATCCATGCCCTGGAGCCTCTGTTACTTTAATGTTTATGAACTGATGCTTAGTCTAATCTTAAAGTATTATTTAGTTTTTGGATTGGTTCATTTTTATAAGGATCTCTACAAGAACTTTACAAATTGTCATTGCAATATCTTCTTACTTATAATGCAGGAGGTAACTTTTTAATATGATAAATGGTCTTCCAACAATATTTGAAGTTGTGATTGGTATTGCAAAGAAGTCGGTTAAGGAGAAGTCATCTGTTGGTGGCAACAAATCCAAGCCAAATGCCAAAGTGGTAATAGGAGGCTCTCAATGTGCTACTAAAATTTTCTTTTCTTTACCTATTGTGCTACTATGACTACCTTTTTATTACTAGAGGTCCATAAATGTACAACTGTCATATGATGTTGTGGATTTTGTGTTTGGCAAATAGTAAATGTTGAACAGTTTTTATTTATTTTTAGAATCCTAGTAAGAACAAATCCAGTTGAACTGTTAAGCTTTAAAATATTTTAGTTAGTGCTTTAATTAAGCATGTGAATAGCTTTTAGTCCATTTGCATTGAAATTTGCCTTTTTATCCAATCAAGCCAAGCATATACCATAAAGTGGCAACTATTTTTGAGGTGCACAAACTTAAGCCTATGCAGTACATCTGCTGGTATGCATCTCAATTTTATGATGATTTAAAGTTTTTGGATTTTATATTAATTGAATATTTTCTTAAATTTTATTATGAATTTGGATTATATTTATTTAAAATAAAAAATTTGATTGAAACTAAACCATTATGCCAAGCTTGTAGCTGCCCAAATACCGGCTTGGAAGTGTCGGTGAACAATTTCAGTGTTATCACGGCGATTGCAGTGTTGAACAGTGTAGGGAGTGAGTTTGCCAGTGTAAAAACTTATTGATAAGTGTGTTAAAATAAAGTGATTCTGGGACGGGTGATACCGGGATGGCTATACAGCGAACTTGGCTGTCCGGCGCCCAAAAAATTCTGATTTCCCGAAAACGATCTGTGGGTCGTAAGGAGTCTAGTAGTGAAATCGAAACTGAAAACGGAGCTAAAACGACCCCCGAAAGTCAGTTTGAAGGAAGCCTCTAATTCGATTGGAATAGTAAAAAAGTTTGACCGAGACTCTAAATATAATAATCGACCTCTGAAAAATTATTAGAAGGTATAGTTGGACTCAGGATAGTGTGTAAAACAATTTGGTAGTAAGAAATAAATTTTTGTGGGGACACTGAGAAATTAGTGAACTGGACCGATTTAATCGAATCGACTAAATAATGACTCTATTTGAGATGGAATTAGGGTCTAAAGGGCATATAAGTGTGAAAATAATATTAAGGGTGAAAATTGAGCCGAACCGGTTCAACCAGTAATTGGACCGGTCGGACCGAACCAGTTGACTAGGTTTGACCAAAGTTTGACTGAGCTCTAATTGGAGCTCTGGACCTTAGAAAAATTATCTGAAAGCATGGTTGTGCTTGGAATATTATAGAGAATCAATTGGTAAAGAAAAATAAATTTCACGGTAAGACAGAAAATTGAGTTATTGGACTGGTAAGCAATTAGCGGACCGGGAAACGATTTTCGATTGAGTTAAAATTTTATGTTGAGGCTAAATTATATATTTTAAGAATTACAGAATTGATTTTGAGAGAAATTGAGCTTGGTAAGTGAGGAAAATAATTTTTTGATGGAAAATGGGCTTAATAACCTAAATAGGCTTTAGGGTTGGCCCAATAGGTTGAACCAAGCCCAAGCCCACTCAAGACACATCTAAAAGGCAGAAAAATCTCCCATTTTCTAGAATTCTTTCCACCCTTCCTCCCCTTCTTCTTGGCCGAACTTCACTTCCTCATTCTCTCTTGAATTTTCTTCTTTTTTCTTCAAAGTTCTCCCTAAATCCCACCTCCCTAAGTAAATCATAGCCTCCCTTTTCATTGATGATGGTCTCAAAAGCTCTTTTGGAGTGATGGAAGTGGGAAAAACCAAGTGTTCAAGGTTATGCCCTAAAAGTGAGGTAAGAGATTTTGAGTTCTATAATATTATTTAAAGGTTCAAATAGGAATTTTTGGGTATATGGATGATGATTATGTAATTATATTGCAAAAAGGAAGTAAGGTTTTGAGTAAATCTTGATATGTGAATTCGGCCACCTTAGGGTTTTCATGAAAAAGATGGATTTTTAAGGAGATAAGGTATGGAAAGCAAGCTTAAATGGTGGAGAGCAAGGAAATAAGGTTAGTGGATATAGTATCCTTCTTTTTCCATGTTAAAAGTGTGATTTTAGGTTATGTTTAAACACAAAGTATGAGAAATATGCATGTTTAATTGAAAATAACTTGATATTCATGCTTAGGGATGTTAAAAATGATAGCATGAATTATTAAAGTAAAGAAATAAATTTGGTATGAAAAATTTCTTCTTTGGCTAGATTGGAATTATGGGATTTTCATGTGTTTTAATGATGTTTGATGCATGTTTATGATGGTTTTATGGTATTTGGCATGTGAACTAATGAATGGTATATGTTAGAGCATGTGAAAATATTATATGGTATGTCATGTATGTATGGCCGAATGTATGTCAAGCATAAAGGTGAGATTTTGATGGAAATAGATGATATAGTGTGTGATACAACATATAATTGGCCTAAATAAATGTTAAAGTTGATAAAAAGAATTAATTATGTAAAGTTAGTTTGATGGCCAAATGGTTACCATGTGTAAAGGCATAATTTTGATGTGTTTTAATGGAAAATAATGGCAAGACTATGTTATTCAACATGTAAATAACATAAATAAATGTTAAAGTTGATGAAAAGAATTCATGATGGAAAGTTCACATGATGGCCGAATGTATGAATTGGTATATACATGTGTACCATGATGAATTTATGTGTTTACATGACATGTGATGGTTTATGGATGGTAATCACATGTGAAATGATGAAATGGCGACAAAGAATGAGTTAAAATGATGTTATGGTATGAAAAGTATGTATGACACATTAATAATGTGGAGAATAAAATAATGTTGCCCTATGTATTGAGCTGGTAGTCAAGTCTAGTTCAGGATATGTTGGCTAGCCATAGAGACTTAAGTTCGTGGGTGTGAGCATGATGTCTCGCTTGTGTAGGCCAATGACGGTCCTACTGTATTGTATCTGTCAGTTTTAAATGCTATGGAATGTACTTTAAAGATAGGGGTGGTTCCACAGGATCCCTCTAGTATGTATGTGAACTTCTGGAGTTCACGTCTCGTTTATCCTGTATATAGAGTCTGCAGTGTGTTACAGGAGCAAAATGGTAAAAAGGTGATTGAAATGTTTAAAATATGATTAAAATAATATTTATGTGATAAAGATAAGATATGCATGTGATTATGTGATAAAGACAAGGTATGCATGTGATTATGTAGTAAAGACAAAGGTATGGTAATTATTAAAGTGATAAGGATAAAGTTGATTGTATGATAAAGATGATATATGGTAATGATTAAAGTGATAAGGATAAAGTTAAGTTAAGATAAGATTGAAAATGACATAACTGTAAATAAAAGAAAAAGGAAGGGTAAAATCGTAATATGCAAAATGTTTAGGGGCAATATGGTAAATAATGAGCTTTAAATAGCTAAAATGTGATTTAATTGATGATTATGTGTAAAAAGGACATAATTGGAATTATATGAAATATTGGAGGGCGAACGGAAATTTTGTGCCTATATGTGGGTATGATGGCTAATAAGAGTAAAAATATCAATAGATGGTTGAATATGAAAATTGGTGACTTTTTAGGGGTAAAAATGTAATTTGGCTTGAAAATTGTAATTGGAGGGTAAAATAGTAATTTTACATGTCACATAGTATAAAATGGCTAAAGAAAATGTAAGTAATGGCATTTTGGAAATTATGAGTAAAGAAAAGTTAAATAAGGGGATAATCGTAATTTTGGTGAAAAATAATTGAATTAGGGGTAAAATGTAATAGTGATGAAATTGGATTTAAACTGATGGCAAAATCGTAATTTGTGTGAAAAGAAAATGAATTGATAGCATAAATGTAAATATGTGTGAATTAAAATGAACTAATGGCATAAATGTAATTTTGATGAAATGGAAATTAATTAAGGGCATTTTTGTAATTTCTGAAAAGTTCAAGGATATAATTGCAATTTTTGTCATAAGTTAAGGACAAAATGGTATGTATGATTTTTATGTGTATTGTTTGTGAATATATGATTGTTATATGTACTAAATGTGTGAATGACTTGAAAATGTAAGGATAGATTAGTAATTGAGCATAATAGTGGTAAGATAGGGACCAAAATGTAATTTAGTGAAAGGTTAAGGCACCTAAATGCGAATATATAATTTTATTTGTGCCATAAATGTGAATGTCCCTAAAGGGGTGATTTAATTAACATAAAAAAAAGAGAGAGAATATTAGTGCATATTAGATAATGAAATAATAATGATAATAAGTTAATTAATGGCATTGTTGTAAATAAGTGAAAAGTAAAGGGTGAAACTGTAAATTGATGGAAGCCTGGGAGTTAAATGTAAATTTTTCAATAGCAAGGTAATTGAAGGATATTAATGATAAATGATAGACAATCTGAGTGTTAATTGAATAATTAAGTGACCTTAGAAAAGATAATGATATTTATGTTGATATTAATGAAAAGATTATTATTAATGCTAATATCAGAAAAGTAGTAATAGAATTAAATGTAAGAAAATAGATGAGTAATATGAACATTAATAAAAGGATAAGAATGTCTGTGGAATTTTAAGGGATTATTATAACTGGTTTAAATAATCAGAATTTAGATTAAATTTGTAAGGTTAATTGGAGATTGATAATGTGGTTAGAATAAATATTAATACGTGAAGTAAATTGAACTGAATACTGTGAATGTTATAATCAAGTCACAATTAATTTTAAAAGTGTGTAATGTAAATGTGTAAAGACATTGTTGAAGAGCTGATATAAGTATTATAGATTGGATTAATTATCTAAGAAGTGACTATGGTAATTAATGTTCTTATAATATTGTATATGTAGCATTAGTAATGGTATTGCCTAAGAATGTTAGTAACGAAACTAAAGACACGAAAGAACTAGAATTGTCAGTAAATGTTGAAAGTTAATAGTGATTGATAATTACTTGAATAATGGTTGTTTCACAGATATGTTAGTAATTAATCTACACTCAGTTTAAACTGTAACTGGTGTAATTAAGTTATAACAATTAAAGAAAAACAATTGGAAACGATAATCATGAATATTGTTATATGGCTGGTCATTGAATCAGTAAAATGAACGTAATAGTATTAAAGTTAAAGTTAATAGTTTAAATAATAGTGGCTCGGATGATAGCAATAGTAACATGAAAACATAGTTATTAAAGAAAGATAAAGATAATTGATAAATGATTACAACAAAAGTATGTTATGACTATTTACAAGTTTTCGAAAGTAATGTTCACATAGCGGGATTAAAAGCAAGTGTTTGTGTGTGCATGCATGTTGTTTTAGTGTGGAAAATTTAGGATATGTATCCACCACTGGGCATTTTATGCTCAGCGTGTAGTGTGATTACAGCGTGCAGGTTATAGAAAGAAAAGATGTATTGGTGGCCGATGTTACTGATGGTCTAAAGTATTTACGGGACAGCAAGGATTGTGTGATAGGCTTGGCATGTATACGACTGCACTGGACGAACTCGAGGTTTTCAGGTTAAGTACATTAGTAGTGTGTTATTGAAATTGTTTGTTATTGTAGTGTATGATTGTTGTTGTTGGAAAAAAAAAATTCTCTGATTCTGAGTAGTGAAATACAGTTCAGTGTGGTGACATTCGATATCCGTATCATTCGCGGGTGTAGGGTGTTACAAAGCTAGTATAATTTTGCAATTTCTATTGTTAAAAATAGCAATGGAACAGAAATTCCGTTGCTCTTTTTAGCAACAAAATTTTTATTCGGTTGCTAAAATTTTCCAACGGACAACTAAATTAGTTGCTATAAATAGCAATGAAAAGAGAAATTCCATTGCTATTTTTAGCAATAGAATTCTTATTCGGTTGCTATAAATAAAAGGAAAATCAATTCGGTTTCTAAAACAACAATCCAAATATTTATGCCGTTGGTAAAAAGAGCAACGAAAATTATATTCGGTTGCTAATTTAGCAATGGAAAAATCAATTCCGTTGGTAATATAAACCAATTCACTGAAACATATATTGGTCATGATTTCCTCGTCCCAAAAGCCCTCTGCCGGCTTGATCAATCCAATGCCCCAATCAAAGACATCATTAAAAACCTCGAAACCCAGTACAATTCTCTCGTCAACCCACTGAGGCTCGGCTTCCTCGGTGTAGGCAGATGCTGCAGCTGCTGGCACAAAGCTCTTTCGTATATGGGGAATCTCTTTTGTTGACCCCTTGGCCCTCTTCACCACACCTTTATAACCTAGGCCCTTTCTGTCCTTCTGGCCTCTGGTGGCTATGGCTTCTGGCAACCCCTGAGAATTCTTACCTAACACTACACCAGGGAGGAATGACATCCTTTCATCATGTTTAACACTTGGGGGCCTCCCTCTATCTGCTCCTCCCTACCAATCATGGCAACATGGAACCCACTGAACGGCTGCCTTGCGATCTCTAGTATAAAAAACTGATTTTCTCGTGCAGCCCTTATGGTCACAACCTGGCCTTCATGGGCTATTTTGACCATTTGATGAAGCGTAGAGGGGATGTCACACCCCAAAAGTGGCCTAGTTGGAATTTATAATTTTAATTGGATATTAAGGGTATTTTGGTAATTTGTGCAAATGGATTAAGGACTTAATTGAAGAGTTATTTAAAGTATTTAGAGAAAGAATTTTTATTAATGACCAAGTGGTAATTTGTAAGGGCTTAAAAGAGATTTAATAAGGACCAAATGCAAAAGTCAAGAAAGATGAGACAAAGGACCAATAGTAGGTTGACATGTGTAAGGGTTGTTGGGTGCTTTAATGGGGATTTGAAAGGTTTAGAAAGAAGGAAAGCATAAATTTTTAGCTTCCCTTGGAAGCTATTTGATTTTGGCTCCTCTTCCCTTGTCTCTCACGTGCTCTTGCCCTTTCTCTTCTCCATTTCTACTCTCTTTTCCTTTGAATGTGGGTGTTCTTCAATCTTTGAGCTAGAGTTTGAGATTTGAGTAGCTATAAAGAGGTAAGTGGCTGTGTTTGCTTTGGGTTTTCTTCTTCTTCTCCTTCTACGGGATTGATTGGGTTTTTAAAGGATATGTTCGTGGGTAATAGAGTTATTGTTTTGATTGGTTGCAAGAATCTGAAGAAAAGAGAAAGGATAAAGGGAAAGGAAAAATAGTGGCTTTAAGGAAGTGAAAGCTTTGGGCTCCATTCCAGGTTTGGGAGCTTACTTGGTTATATGTTTGGGAGTTGATTGAAGATGTTGTGTTACTCTCAGCTTGGACCTTATTTGAATACAAATGTTGATGTCATTTGTGGGTATTTGTCTATGAAAATGCATGAGTAATTATAGGTTATGTATGATGATGGAGTTCTGATGGTTTGCATGAGGATTTTGAGATATATATACATATATATACATGAACATGAACTAGAATTTTTGGGTTTTGAATCTCTGTAAATGTTATTTTGATGTGTGATAATGTCTTTTTGGATGTGTAATAATGATGTGTGATTCGTATTACTATGGTTGTGAACATGTTTTGGTGGCTAAAAAGGTAAGCTTTTACTTATTTAGCATGAAAAATGGATTGGGGTATAGTTGGGTTATGTTTTCCTTCAAATTCCCATTTTCTGCATTTCTGAGGTTAAGGAAGACCGTCTCTGTCGTAAGCGCGACAGAGACTGGCTTTTCCTCCCTCTCGCATGGGTTTCAGTTTATGCCTTGAGGGACACGACTCGGATGGCCGAGCACGAGTCGAACAAGTGAACACGACTCGGCCATACGAGCGTGCCCCTGGCGTTCTGGCAGCCTGTCCCGGATGAGGGAGCACGATTCGTGCTCCCCTGGAGAGGGAGAACACGAGTCGGAGGGAGGCATCCGACTCGTGTCCTCTAAAAAAATTTGCAGAACATGAGTCGGAGGGAATCCTCCGACCCGTGTCCTGAAGAGCCTAGCCGAGCACGAGTCATGCTGTTGCGTCTGACTCGTGCTGGGCCTCTCTTCTGCGTAGCTCCTTCAGCTACTATCGCGACCGCGATTCCTTGTCGGAGCGTGACCGTAGCCCAGCTCGGTTGCCTCTCCTGTCATCTAAAATGAGTTTTAAACTTCTTTTACATGGGGTTTTTCACTACATGACACATGATTGGGTTTAATGCGTATTTAATTTGACAATTATATGGTCTTAATTAGATTCGTACATGATTTATATGCCTTCATCTTGATTAAATACAAACGTATACATGAAATTGTATAATTATACATTATTTATTTCTTTATTATATGAACATTATTTTAGAACATGATTGAGTTGTCATTTGAGCCTGGTAGTTATAGTTAGTGGATAGATAAGCGCTTATCAAGGGTCAGGGTGTGTGTGCAGCTGCTGTATTTTAATTATTTCATGTGGGCCCCATTTGGGTCTTTGATTCGGGCCCCGTTTGGGTCATATAAGATGTTTGAGGCCTCGGTCTCCTGTATACTTTCGAGTATACATGATCATAAAATGTTTTGAGACCCATGTCTCCATAAGCTTGGGATATTGTGTCCTATCAGTATCGTTAGTACCCTTATCCACTAGTTAGCGAGTAATTGGGCTGTTACTTGAGTTTAGTATATGTGATGGTTATATGAAGCTAATAGTTATATGAAATGTATATATGTTACGTGTATATGTATATATGATGCGACATGCTAAAATGTAATTCTTGTATTCAGATATGAATGTTTACCTTCTGATATACGTTCATGATAAATACTTGTTATAAGCATGAGTAGTATGTGTTTATATGCCTTTGTTATTATATATATATGTTTATTTCATCTATTTGTACATATATGTGTTGTTACTCCCCACTAAGCGTTATCGCTTAGCACGGGTTCTTTTCCCGTGTAGGTGGTGGGTTCTTCGTGGAGTCGGCCACTAGAAGTCTTTATTTGGATGGAGTTTATGTTGTGTCTTCCGCTATATTTTTGCACATGGGAGCTGATTTTGGGAAATGTAACTTTTTGTAAAGGATTATATTGTATAAGTATATTTACTTTTACAAATCCCTTTTTGTAAAACGATATGATTATTTATATATATGGATTTTTTTTATCCTTTGATTAAATGTACTTGTTTCCTTAACATGATTTGAGTATATGTATGCGTTTATGTGAGTTATGCGCGTGACACTCCGGCATCCCTCTATCGGGGGTAACGGGGTGTTACAGGGGATGCCTCCCAACTTATGAAACTATGGCCTGCCTAAAAGAGCTAAGAAATTGGCGGGTATAGGCAAGACCTGAAACTCCACCTCCATCTCTACCGGTCCTGTCTTCACCATTACCTTGAATGTCCTAGAGGCATCCCTGTGCGAGTTGTCGTATGCCGTGATAGTGAGATCGGACTTAGACAATATATCCTCCGTCACCCAAAAAGCTACCATTTCCACCTACGGGCATACATTTATTGAGGAACCATCATCCACCATCACACAGGCCGTGTGCTTTTGATTAATCTGTGCCCTTATGTATAAAGGGCGATTGTGGTTGCGGCCTTCTGCCGCTAGATCAGCACTTGTAAAAACTACACTCTCTCCTGCTCCTCCCTTTACTACATCTAAAAGCTCTGTAGGCGAGATTGTTGTGGCCACAGTTGACTCGCACAAAGCCTCCACTACTTTCTGCCTGTGTGATGGAGACTGCCTCAAGAGATCCCATATTGAAATCTGAGCCAGCATCTTTTTTATCTGCTTGACAATCGGATCCTCTTCCGGCTCCTTCCCCTTTTGGCCCGCTACCGGCTCATGGGGCCTTTCAATTTCTGGAGCTATCCTTCCTCTCCTAGTCATAGCTTCTACTTTATCCTTCTTTTCTTCCTCTCCTTCCTCCTCCGAACCCCATAGGTTGGGAAACACTTCAGAATCATCATTTTCAGTTCCATTGTCATCAGTGGACCAGCAATCGATCACTGCAGCGGGAAGCCCTTCGTCACTCACCTCATGGAGGCTTGTGACAACAGTGTTGACATCGTTGCCGTATAACTCCTTCAATACAAACTCCTCGGGCAAACTGGACCCGATCATGAATACTGGCGGGGGCACATTATTGTACCCAGCTTTCTTCTAACTCCCTCTCTTCTCTAGGTTTGTGATTTACTTTGAATTAATTAGATCTTGAATTGCATGTCTCAAAGCCTTGCACTCATCAGTTGTATGCCCAGTGTGTTGACGATAAGCACAGTATTCATTATCCTCATGCCCTGGCATTCTTGAGTTCTGGCGGGTCGGGGCGGCAAAGGCTGCAATATACCCTCCTTCATCAGCCTTCTCAGTACCCATGACAAAGACCTTCCAAGGTTGGAGAAACACCTCGGGGTAGCATTAGTGGTTGATACTTCAGTAGTCTTCCTCGTGTCACTAATAGAACCTGCCGGCCTACTTGCCCCCTAGCTACTGCTACCTTTCTTGGGATAATTCTCACTACCCGCTCTCCTAGCAAGGTATTCTCCTTCAGCTTCAATGGCGATGTCTTTCAGGGACTCCCAGTCTTTTAATCCCTTCATCTTCAATCCCTCTCTCAAATATGGGCTTGCATTTTTACTGAATAGTTGTATTTGATCCTGAGTATCCGGTTTTCTCTTCATCTCCATCACCCGATTCCTCCACCGGGTCAGATACTCATGGAAAGACTCGCCTCCCTTCTGCTGTAGTAGCTCCAGGTCCTTTAAGGTCACTTCCATCCTCGTAGTGTAGTTGTATTATCTCAAAATTCCTCCGTCAATAAATCCCAGTCCTCCTTGGTTCTGCGGTCAAGCCCGTGGTACCAATCCACCACTGGGCCAGTCAAACTCAAGCAAAAGTATTCAATCTTTTGCATTTTCGTCAGCATAGTACCCTTCATCACTAACGAATATTGTTTTATGTGGGCGGTGGGATTAAAGGTGCCATCAAACTTCGGAACATCTGGCATCTTAAAGTTCATCGGGACTAAATCCTCCCCTTCCAACTCCTTATCTTCAGGGTTCATTCCTCGCCCCCTCATAAGCATCCTTGCCATGACTTCAAATTTCTCCTCCATCTTCTTCTAGATGGCTTCTTCATTCTGAGGTTCCCTCCCTCTTTCTGACACTGTTTCTTCATATTCATCATCTTCCCAGTCATCTTCTACCCTCTGGGCTTGTCTTCTTCTCTATGCCCCCGATGTGGTAGCTCTCAATTCTACAGGTGGTGGGCGGATCTCTTCTTTCAATTCTTCTCTGGCCTCCTCCCTTTCATTGTTTCTCATAGGAAGTGGTGGTGGGTTTTGCAGAGCATGTGGCTAAGCCATGTTGGCCATCATAGCCATTATACTACTCTCGAATTCTTCGAACCTTCTGCCTACTTCCTCAGTTATCAAAGCCCTGGTGGCATCTGCCCCTCTTGGTGAGTTTGCCATTTCTTCATGTAAAGAAAACTGAGCTGAAGTAGCGTAGCTGGTTTCTGAAGGAGTGTCCGAATACTCCACCCTTTCTGGTAGCTTGAAGAATGGATTTCTGCGTAGTCGTCCTTGAGAACCTCTTGACCACTTAGGCAGATCTATGATGGCTGCAAAACATACCTGTTAGGATGATGCATGAATGACATATAATGTATGATCGTGCTATGCAATATTCACAAATCACATGCAAGCACATAGGTCCTTCCAACCTTATTACTCCCACACACGAGGTCATAGTCTCTTTCCAAGGTGGGATTGGCCCATGGGTCAACAGGGGATCTGATGCGCGCGTATGGTGCACGGTGGGAAACCGGCAGCATAACCTTTCCTAACTAATGCACAGGCGCATGGGTTATGATCATTATGTATTTAGGCAGTCTGAATAAATGACATGGGCTTATCGGGGCATGAAAGCCTTTGATTAGGTGACCAATCAAATTATCTGGATTTGTTCAATACATAATGATACATACAGCAAGCATAGTATTAAGGTTCATACCACTTAGGGGAAGTAACTATTTCCATTACATGAGCTTTAGTCAAGGTGATGTTACTCTAGGGTTACCCAAGCATGGTCGCTGCCAACGGGTCTAGCTCATCATGAGCGTAACGACCGGTCGGCTCTCCATTTAATAGACCATGATGGTAGGAGGCTTGGGCTGGTGATTATCCTTAACACTTCCCTACATTGAGAGAACGTAGAGTCGTGCTTCGGGAATGCACCAAGGCTAAAAGAGGGACCAAACTAGCATAGATCTAAAGCTCTAATGAGATGCAATGCAGTTTCGAAAAATGATGAAATTTTTAAATTAAAACTCAATTGTAAACTTTAACCAAGACACTATCGAAGCAAAGTCTTGAGTATTGTCCCCAGAGGAGTCGCCACTGTGACGCGCACCGATCGGGGCGCCCCGAACCGCCCGCCTTTAGGGCGATCGGGAGGAGGTTAATGAAAACTTGTAAGAAATTACAAGTGCGTCCATTTTGGGCAACAAGGAGGTTTCTTGGAGTCGCCACCCAATAGAACACTGTGAAAGGTCGTCTAGCCTTAGTGAGCCTAAGACAGCGCTGCTATGTCTATCATAGGCAAGCCAGAGGTGTCTTGGACGCTTCCACCCTAATGATAGGATGATCCTCTAGCCTCACGTTTGGGCAAACCAGAGGTGTCTTAGTGGTATGCACCTTAATAGAACATTAAGATGGCCCTCTCACCTCGTGGTGCCTAGGACTGCGCAAGTTTGATCCTTTTACGGGAAATAAGAGGTGTCTTGGAGGCCCCATCCAAATAGAACATTGAGATAGCCCTCTCGCCTCATTGAGCCCAAATACTAGAGTAGGTTCAGGACTTCCCATTTATTCATACCTTGATTAAGTTTATATTTGAGTGTTGAATTTATCATTTCATCCCATTTCTCATTCAATTTAATGCAGTTGAATTAAAGCGCAAATGACCATTCAGGGAAAGCGATAAGTAAGTAAAGTATAGTCAAAATAAAGTATACAAAATAAATTACAACAATACTAGGGGAGAAATGTAACCCCCATTATAAATTACATATGATTCATACATAAATCGGGATATAATTTAAGAGTGAGGACATTGGTCCTCTCATGCGTATTTATTACAAAACAGTTTTGAGGCCTCGATTTTTATTTGTTAGGAAAAAATAGGACATTGGTCTTTAATTTCTAAGGAAAATCCCAATTTAATTAATAAAAAAACATTTAACCATTTTTTACATCAACGGGAAAGTATATAAAAAAACATTATTCACAATAACAATATAATAAAGAAGATAAAGTCGAGAGAACGAACCCGAGAGAAGACCCCTTAAGTCTTTGCAATAGCTTCTACACCAAATGGCTCCAAATCCACCCAACAAATCAAAATAATAACTCACAAAATAAAGAACACGTTAGTGTAAATTTAAAGAAAAGATAAGCATGAAATTAAATAATAAGGAGGAAAATGGAAGAAAATGAATAAGACAACCATTTAAAATGAAAGAAGAGAAGAAAAGGAGTTAAATGAGAAAAGAGGCCCAGGGACGGCCCAAGACGTGTGACCGACGGGTATCCCTAGGAGCGACAGAGGGGCGTAAGGGCAACTGACGGCCGTCGGTGGTCCTTATGCCCGTCGGTCGACTCTGTTTCCGAACAGTAAACCAAAAATTAAGTTTTGTTTTAATTTGAATAAAAGGGATTTTTTTGCAAGAAATTAACGAAAATAATTGAATTCAAAGTAATAAGTCTAGAATATTTACTCTCAGATTTTTACCTCGTGAAGGTGAACATTGTAAGATGTTGACTCCTCGAGTTCTACAAGGATCGGATCGTGATCACGCGATCGGAAGAGATTTTTGGTTGCAAAAATCTCACTTTGAAAAATAAACCTAGAGAAGGAAATTGTTTTCTCTTTCTTGGAATTTGGACAGCAATAAATATCTGAATTATCTAGATGGATGAAAACGAATGGATCTCATTTCCTTTGATTAGCGTAATTCAAGAATAAAAGAAAGGAAATTTTGAAAGAAAAAAAAAATTCTTTTTGTAGAAATAAAAAGAAATCTTCTGTGGAAAATTGCTACACTTTAGTTTTCTAATAAAAAATTTTTCTAAACAATAATTTCTCAGTAAAATTTCTGACCCTCAAAACTGAACCCCTTTCCCCTATTTATAGATTTAGGAGGAAATTTCAAATAAATTTAAATTTTAAATTCAAATTTGAGGAGGATTTTCCGAAATCAAATCAACACTGAACGATTTTCAGAATATTCCTAAAATCAAATCAAATATTCAAAAATATTTTTAAAGATTTGGGAATTTCAAAAAGATTTCAAAAATATTTTGTAAAATCCCCTTAATTTTGTAGAATCTGGCGGTTAAAACAACCAGATCACAGACCGACGGGCTGCCCGTGGATTACCGATGGGCGTCTGTCGTAAGGGGCACCAGCGGTCATTTGACCGATGGGCCCTACACGTGGCATGGAGATGAGAGATGGCCATCTCCAGCGAGGAGCGGGCGTCGCTCAGTAGAGAGATGGGCGCCGCTCAAACGAGCGACAGGCGCCGCTCAAACTAGCGACGGCCCCATTCTCGAGAGACAAGCGTCTCTCATTCTAGCAACGGTCTCCCTTCCCCGAGAGACGACCAGCGCTCGACATGAGAGACAGGTTTCTCGTATGAGCGATGGGCTATTCACCACCGATGGGCTGCCCGTCTGTGGGTTCAAATGCCAATTCTCAAAGTTGAACTCTTTTCGACTATCCGAAATCCCCGTTTTTTCAGAACTCCTCCGATCCTTATGGAACTGGCGGACGAACATCCACAACTTCCGTCCCTCATTCGAAAACCAATGTTAGTTTCTTCATCGGGTGACTCTGATCTGGACTACCTCAGGACCCGGTGTCTACACTTATGCAAAGAGAATGTTTTATAATGTATAAAGAATAATTTTATTATGTAATACAAATGACTATAAGATTTTGTTTAAGGCATGTTTTATAGCTTGTGTTTAAATGATATTCCGCCGTGTATGTATCGTGTATGTTTGCTATTCCGGCTTCCACATGAGTGTTTGTATGTGTATGCGTGTGTGGCAACCCGATTTCCTCCCAAGGGGTATTGTGGCACTACAAAAAAGATGGTGAAAAGAATGAACCAAATTAATGTCTCCTAATCATCTCAATTAATTCTCTTTCTTAGCATCCAAAATTCATTAAAAACTCACAAAACCAAACAAAATAACATGTTAGCAATATTAAAATAAAATATCAGAAGCGAAATAAATGATAAAATAGTAGGAAATACTGAAATAAAATGCCTAAGATTAATAAAAACAAAGCATAATAAAAAAAAGGGGGTCAAAACAATCAAAAAATGAAGAGGGAAAACCCAGGGACAGCCCAGGAGAAATGAGGGACGGCTGTTTGAGAGGCAATCAACAGGTAGAATTCAAAAATAACAATAACACTCAATATTCAAAGGTTTTAAAGCTCAGATTTCTTACCTTTTGTGGATCTTAGGCCATTAATTCACCCATTTGAACCAAATAATCACTAAAAAAAAGAAATTTCTCACAAAAATAACAAAATAACCAAGAAAACAAATTAATTTACATCTTGAAGCCAAATCACAAATTTCAATGTCAAATGTTGAAATTAATGCAATAATAGATACTTTGATCCCATAATGTTTACCCTCAGACGCTAATCTCTAGAAGGTAATGAATATTGCAAATCTCCTTGAATTCCACAAGAATTAATTGAATTAAAAATCATTTTCTCTCTCTAAAAGCTTCTTTTCAAATTTAATGGATTTTTTCTAGAAATAAAACCAAGAAAAGAGAATTAATTTTCCTTCCTCAATTAACTCTTACAGAATAAATAAAAAACGAATCTAAAGAGAAAAGTAATAATTTGATTGAAAAATCATTTTGTTTTCTCTCTAAAAGCCTCTCCAAATTTTCTCTCTCTAAAAAGTTTTTTTTCTTCTAAAAACTCCCCCTTTTTCAATGCCCTCCTTCATTCTATTTATAGGCTTGCATTAGAATTTGACATAAATAAAAACTCTTTTGATTTATCCTTGGAGATAAATATCAATATTTGATTTATCCTTAGCGATAAATAGTCTAAAATTATCTTTAAAGATAAATGTAAACATTTATAATTATCCTTATAGATAAATACTAAATATATGATTTATCCTCGGAGATAAAATCAGGTAATTAAGAAATTTCCTCAAAGATAAACATTAAATGTGATATATATCCCATTAAAATTAGGATTTCAAACCATCTCTATTGAAGGAAAAAGAGAAAAATCATTATCAGGCCATAACCAACGGGTATCGATCGGTCAAGCGATGGGTGTCGGTCGGGCAAGACCGGACATCCATTTTCGCCCATGAAATGACAGACGGTCACCTTCGCGCTTGAGGGATGGGCGTCTCTTACGCGCAAGCGATGAGCAACCTTTCGTGTGCCCATGCCTCAATAAGACCAACGGGCGTCCCTAATGAGAGAAAAGCGTTGGTCAGCAAAAAATGATTTTTTTCAAGAAAGAAAGCTTTTTTTCAAAATAAGGGAGAGTTTATAAGCATTTTTGGGCCGAAATAACATTAAAATTTATGAAATCTATAGGTGAAACCTATAATTTCACCTTCTACCTGTATAACGATATTAATATCCTGCTTGAGTAACTCTAATCTAGACTGCCTCGGGACCCGGTGTCTACAGCCAATCACCTATAAATCTAAAGCCCATAGAATGTACGTGGTGATGGAACTTATTTTAGGATAGTGGATTTGTGAGTGGATTTGCCACATTAACTTATTTTAGGATAGTGGATTTGTGAGTGGATTTGTGATTTTATAATCATCGTATCTGTGATGCGCTCAGTCCGAACCCGGCCCGCTTTAATGGTCCGAGAAGGGTTTGAGTCTAGATTTTGGGTAACACGAGATATTTTGGAATTTCTTACCCAATAGAATATTGGGAAGTTCATCTAATTCCATGAACCTTTAGGCACATTTGAGGTATTTTGGAGTCACCACCCAATTTACGAGAAATTGGGAAAGGTCATCTAACCTCGGGGGTCTTAAACCAGAGAAGGTGTTCAGAACTCCACTCTTATTAATACCTTAAGTTAAGTTATAAATGATATTTTAACAACTGAAATTCCATCTCTCATCTCACGCGATCATGCAACAAAATTAAAGTACATTTCAAACATTTTGGAAAGCAATAAACAAAGCGATAAAAATTACAAGTGAAAAAATGGGACAGAACAATCCCCCCCCCCCCCCCCCCCCCCCCCCCCCAAAATTAAAAGAAAAGCTAAATAAATTACAAGATAAAAATTGGGACGAAAATACAATCCCTTGAGATAAATGTAAAATCAAACAAACAAAGTCAATTAACTAAATAACATACATAAATCGGGTCATTATTTTGAATTTGGAACATTGGTTCCTTCATGCACACTTAAAAATCAAAGAGTTATTTTGGGCAATATTGGAAAAGGCGGGGATAATTGGATCCCAATTTGTGAAAATTAACTCCCTTTTGAAAGTGAAATTTTATTGGTTAAAATAGGACATTGGTCCATCCTATTAGAAAAATCTTGATTTATTAATAAAAATATTTTTGGTGATTTTTTATTTAAACATGCATAAAAATAAATAACTTTACATAAGATATACAAATACAAGAAATAAATAAAAAAAAGGAACATGCGGAATTTAAATATGCAAACCAAACTGATTCCCCATCTTTGCCCATGGATAATGGCCAAATGAAAAAACAAGTGTTGTAGCCAAAAATAAAAAGAAAAAGAAAGTTAATGTTAGTAATTAAATCAAATCAAATAAAATACATAAAATAAAAAATGAATCAAATTAAATTAAATGAATCCAACTAACAAATATATTAATTAAGCCAATCAAATTAATAATCAAATAAATGGAAAAGGATAAAAATATATAAATGTGAGAATGGGTGAATAAATGTGTGTGTATGTGGACAAAATAAGTTGGCCCCACGTGACTACATGCATAAGAATTAAAAGAGAAATAAAGCAAAGATGGCCACTATTCACGTGGCCATCATGCAAAGAAAAGGAAAAGAAAACAACTTGATTAAATTAGTAAAATAGCATGATTCAATTAAAGATGCAAAATTGATTTGATTTAATTAATTATTTACATGTTATCACATTAACATAAATATTTAAATGGCAAAAAAAGAAAAAAATCAAAGCAAAATAAATAAATTAATTACATCTTAAAAATAATAAAAAAAATCAAGAGAGCAATATTTACATGAAAAAATAAATAAATAAGAAATAAGAGAATAAGATGAAAACAATTATTTTGGAGCCCAGAAAATTTACCCTCAGATTTGGATTTGATGGAAGGAATATGATGGTTGATCTCCTTGAAAAATTCCACAAAAAATGATTTACAAGTCAAATTAATTCCTTTGTTTATGAAGAAAACAAAGAAATTAATTTGGATGCTTAAGAATTGGAAGTTGATTTAACCTTTAGCTGTTGGTGCAGTGTCTAACCTCCTCCATTGCGGCATCTAACCAAAGCGGTGTATTCCCCTAGCCGTGTAGGTATATAACCTGTTGATGCAGTGTCTAACCTCCTTTGTTGCGGCATCTAACCAAGCGGTGTATAGTCCCAGCCGTGTAGGTATCTAACCTATTGATGCAGTGTCTAACCTCTTCCGTTGCGGCATCTAACCAAGCGGTGTATAGCCCCAGCCGTGTAGGCATCTAACCTGTTGATGCGGTGTCTAACCTCCTTCGTTGCGGCATCTAACCAAGCGGTGTATAGCCCCAGCCGTGTAGGTATTTGACCTATTGATGCGGTGTCTAACCTCCTCCGTTGCGACATCTAACCGAGCGATGTATAGCCCCAACTGTGTAGGTATCTAACCTATTGGTGCGGTATCTAACCTCCACCGTTGCGGTATCTAACCAAGCGGTGTATAGCCCTAGCCATGTAGGTATCTAACCTATTCCCTGAATAAAAGAAACAATGTTAAATGATCTCATTAGTTTGATCATTTATCTTCCGCAAGAGTTCAATTCTTATTATCTCATTTTCCCATTTTATCATTCATGATTTGTCCTATCATGTATATTACTTTCATCTTTGCCATATTAAAAGTGTGTTAAACGAATAAGAGAAATAAAAGATCATTTGTATACAGAACGTATCTATTTAGTATAAAAAATAAAAGAAGCTAAGGATCATGATAGATAATCTACCTGAGTATTAGCTACAGATAGTTAGTGGGCTCCTCAGGATTACTCTTGCCCGAATAGCACGTTATTGGCACGTCTGGTCCTGTACGCTTCTTAAGAGGGCTTTGTGCTCCCACGGAGGCTGAGAATGCCTCTTTATGGGCTCACATAATTTCAACTTGCATGGGCTTCATCTTAACCTCATCTTGACAAAATTGCCCTTTGGTTCAGCCCTTTCATGTAAAGCTGTTTGACACAAAAGCATGTACAAAAGATTGTGTGTGTGTAATGCGTGTGAAATATTTACGCAAGGCTATACAGATGCAAAGAATTTGTAATGGCCGGAAATGTACCCTAGTGGTAAAGTGATTAATTGTGAATAGTGAGCATGCTAAATTGAAGTGTGTTAAAATATGGATTTAAAGTGTAAATGATTAAGGACTTAAGTGTAAGTAATTGAGGACCTAATTGAAGAAAATGAAATAAGTTAAATGGCTCATTAGCACTTGTGCATGATTTATTACTAAGCGGTATTAATTAAATTAACTAAGTAAATTAAGGCTAATGAGGATTTAGGGAAGAATGGCAGATTTGAAGAAGGGAAAGTGGAGTCCACGTGTGGCTTGTTGGCCTTGTCAAGTTACTCAAGCCATGCAATATAATGGATTTTTGAGAGAGAAAGTGCAGTTTTCTGCATTCTCTTCTTCTCCACGGCTGAGCTTCTTCTTACTTTCCTATTTCTTCATTTTATTGAGTAATCTTGAGTTTATAGTTGGTGTGTGTGAGAATTCAATGGACTGTATGGTGTTAGGAAATGTAGGATGAACAATTAGCAAGGTAAGTGGTTAATTTAATGGATTCTCCTTCATCTTCATCTCCTTTCTTTCGAAATTGATTAGTAATGCCATTGTGTTCCAACTCTAGAATTGGACTCTGTTGTAGTGGAAGAACTAAAGAAGGATAAAGGAAAAGCTAAGATTGGAGAAATGTTGTCGGTTTTCGCAAGTATACGAAATCGATTCTAGTAATAAAGAATGAATGAGTTATCGTTCCCACGAGGACTGATGATCAAGTACCAAAACTATGATAATTTTCTATTATTTAGACAGGCAAAACTTAATTGATTAAAATAAATAGTAATTATGAAAATAGAACCACAAAAACAATTAAGAAATTGAAAGAAATCACTAGATGAGAAGCAGGGGTATCTTTGAGTTCACTTGAATTTACTTTTTCAATTATAACTATTAACAATCAAATTTAATTACTTAAGCAAGGAAAAATAATCCTAAAATATTTAACATGCTTTCCCAAGCTAAGCTAAACTTATTCACTAATGCCTATTAATCTTTTATAACAAAAATTAATGAATGAATTTATGAATATGATTATTCTCAATAAATTCCCACAAGTCAAGTTATATTATTTCCATTCAAACTATATTCTTATGTTGTTTACAATTCAAATTCAATCTTAAAATTTTCCTTCCGTACTAATCTTAAGAAAATAGATCAATCAATTAATGGCCAGTTAACTGATAGCATTAAGCATAATTATAAACAATGGAAAAAGTAAAGAAAGCTAATTGAAATAATTAAAAAGAGTAAAAAATTCAAGTTACATCAACGATAACCCTAGAGAAAATTTAGCTCATGTTAATCATTTTCAAGAATCCAAAATAACAATTCAAATTCAATAACATAGTTAAAGCAAACTTGAAATTGAGTAGAGATGAAAATATTGGTGCTTGAAACTTTTATTCCAAATCTTGAGTTTCTTCAATTCTTCTTCTTGTTTTCGTCTCCCTTTTTGAGATAGAATGACCTCTTTTTATGGAAAAAGTGTCCCAGTTGGAATAAGAGAGCTCTAGGGCTTGTTTTCGAAGAAACAAAATAGAGTTGGAATTGGAAAACAATTAAAATACTCCTTTTTCGTTCTTATTCCCGTCACCACACCCTCAGGTGGTGATTTTTGCCCAGTGTCACCACCTGAGGTGGTGAAACAGTCTGTCCATCTAACCCTCACAGCCTTGGGTGGTGAAACTCTCTGGTTGCTTTCTTTCACCATTTAGCACCCTTTTTTGAACCTCTAAAACTTCCAATGAATTCTCTTTGTCTTCAAATGAACTTCTAACTCTTTAATCATTGAAGATTAATAAAATTGAACCTAAAACCACCAAAATTAACACAATTAAGCCAACTTAGCAATCAAAAGAAAAGAATTAAAAATTATAACTAAAAGATAATGAAAATTAGCTACTAAACAAATATTCTAATCTAAAATTTACTTAAAATGACCCATAAAAACCTATGTAAAACCTACTAACAAGAAACAAGTGCAAAGTGATCAAGAGAAACATTAGGAGCTTAGGCGATAAGGTTTGGGAAACTATCTTTATATGTGTATGTATATGACTTGATTTATGTTTATTCGAATGTTGGAATGTGTATTTGAGTTGAGAATAGAATAGGTAAAAGGCTGGTATCATAAGTGCTATGAATTGAGAATTGGGGTAGCATTGACATGTACCTTATTTTGACTAAATTATGTGATTGGTAATGAGTGAGAATTGATTGGAGGAAAATGAGTTTAATGGCATATTAATGTGAACACAAATGATTGAAATGGGAATTGATCTTTGGAAGGTTTTAAAGGCATGGTTAACTTGATAATTGGTAGCAAAACTGGAATTTAGCTTGTTTCTGTCTAAATTTTTGGGTTTGGGGTGATCTACACTGCGGTATGAAATGGGCATACCACCGTGTGATTGCATTCTATTCTTCAAAATGGCTATTCATGATTTTACACGGTGGTAACACTACAAGAAAATTGACTTTTAACGACCAACATTTAACGAAGGGATAAAAATCCGGTCGTTAAAATATACAAATAATGAAGGGAAATTAATCCGGTCATTAGTTCTTAAATTTTATTGTTATATAACAAGGGGATTAAATCCGGTCGTTAAAACAATAAAAATCCGGTTGTTAAAATATACAAATAACGAAGGGAAATTAATCCGATCGTTAAAACTCAAATTTTATTATTATTTAACGATGAAATTATTTTCGGTCTTTAAAAGGCATAAAATCCGGTCATAAAAATTTATCAGTAGCGAAGGGAAATAAAGTCGGTCGTTAATGTTTAAATTTTATTACCATTTAACGAAGGGTTTAAAATTCGGTCGTTGAAACATTATAAATCTGGTCGTTACTGGTCTAGGAAAATTGGCGGGACTTCTATAAAACTTACCTCCAAAATCATTGTTCATTATTTGATTAAAAATATAACACAAAACTGCCTATCCCACACAAAACTAAACTTTTTCTAATCAAAACATAGCTCAAAAAACAGCAAACATGGCAGATGAAAAAATAGCAAAAAAGCGCAAAACCCTTTTCAGTTTCCTATCTTCCAACCTAAACTTCGATCTAGGGTTTCATTTGATCTACGATTACAGGTAAGAAACTGAAAAAATTTCTTTCTCTTCTCCCTTGATACCATTATCATTCTATTTATTTCTAATCTTCTCTTCTTCTCGTCGAATAGGAAAATAGGCCATACCAACTCTGAGATGTTTTGAGGAATTGCATTTCTACTAAGCTAATCGATCTGTTATAATAGGTGAGTTCAATAAATTGGGTATTTTTGATATTCTGACTTTTTGTTTTCAAAACCGTATCTGCTTTTTTTGATATTCTGGATTTTTTGATTTTCAAAACCGTATCTGCTTATGTTTTTGTTCGAAAAAGATTGATTTGATTTTGGTGATATGTGATTCTTGTTCATTTTGATTCCCGTTTTGCTTTTGATTCCCGTTCTATTTTTTATTCCCCTTCTATTTTTTATTCCCCTTCTGCTTTTTATTCCCCTTCTGCTTTTAATTCTCGTTCTTCTTTTGATTCTTGTTCTGTTTTTTATTCTTGTTATGTTTTTGATTTTCGTTCTTCTTTTTATTATCAGTCTTCTTTTGATTCCCGTTCTTCTTTTGATTATCAGTCTTCTTTTGATTCTCGTTCTTCTTTTGATTCCAGTTCTAAATGCTTTTGATTGATTCCCATTCTGCTCTTGTCTGATTCTCTTTCTGCTGTTGAATGATTCTCAAATAATTTATGATTGTTTTCAGGTTATCAGTCTTCAAGTCTTCAAATTTGCAAGGTAAAATTGGGATTTCTTCTTAAATTTTATTCTTTGACTCAATGTAATTGTTAATTTCCTTCTTCTCTGCTCAATTGTCATATTCTGGACCAATTAATTTTCATGATGTTTATACTTTTTGTCTGTGGTTTATATGATCAAAGTTAAGTTGTTGCCATCATTTTCTGGATGTTGATGCTGTTGCCATTTTTCTCTGGGTGTTCATACTGTGTTCATACTGTCTGTGATATGCTCCAAGTTAAGCCATTGCCATATTTGACTGGATGCCCAAACATTCTCAGTATGTTCATGCTTTATATCTGTCTGCATATTTTTCATCTCATATCTATTAAAGTCTTTCACTTTTAACTTGAAATCCTTTTCACTTTTGCTCTTTCATCTGATAGTGGATTTAGTGGCTTATATCTTTGCCATTTTATGGATCAACGTGGTCCAATTAATGGTATAATTTAGCATACGAATTTATTTATTATCAATAACAATCTTGAAATATGATAAAGCCTCTAAGGATGTTATCTATATTAATTTCATTTTTAGGATGCATGCATTTTATTGATTTTATATAAACATCTATATATGTTAATATATGGACCTATAATAATTACAGTAGTGCTAGACTCTAATAGGCTTATATATGAGGCAAAGTCAAAAGTCCCCTCCAAAACTGGGGAAAAAATAAATTTATATGAAAAAAATAATAAAATTATAATAATACTACTAAACTTCAAACTTAAAAATAGAAGTCTAAACGTTATTTTTGAGACTCGAAATAGGCTGTTACAGGGGGCTTTGCCCCCGTAAAAGTTAACTGGCTCAGAATGTGCTTTCCGAAAACATATTATAATAAGCAATCGGACACTTGTAGAAAAAATTATAGTAAAAACAATATGTACCGTAAAAATAAAAGATATTAATGATGATTGAGCCATTTACCTCGCTCCAAATATTGAAAACCCAACTAGTCTTCATCGTAATTTTTATACTAAACACTTTATTACCATAACCGTATTTAAACAATAAATCTGTTGAGTTTAGTGTAAGATTATGGGGTAATTTTGGGCAAGTTTCTGCTATTTTATTGGTATACTGTAGGCAAGTGTGAGGGATTTGTTAGAGTAATAAAAAATTGGGTTTTGGTCTATGCTTGGCAATAAATCGTTGTTATATGAATGTATAGCTTTCGAAGAAGACCTCAGCGTATGCTTTGCTTGAAGGACATTGCTGAGAAATATAATATTATATAACTCATGAGCAGGATCACATTTAGCTTTTTAATTGAATAATTAAAAATTAATTAGCTTGTTGGGTTAGTTATGTTGTGTGAGATAACTAAATTGAAGAAAATAAGTGGAGTATTATGGAAAGCCATATACAATCAAAATATAAAAAGCTAATTCCATAATTTGATATGTGAGGGACTATAATTTTGGCTTGAGACTCATTAATAGAGCATTATAGATTGCTAAATGATCCTACTGGACTGCCTTTGGCTTGGTACTCTATTTTTTTTCTCAACAGACAGAACTTAGTATCATTGTAAAATTTAAATTTTTAAAGTTACTCAATTTTGAGCCAGATTTAACCTTGGACAGAGGGATATGGTGGCAAAGAATCCTTATAGCTGACCCCATCTAGTATTGGATAAAAGCTTAATTTCTAGTGGAAAGTTTAGATGTGAATTTATCATCTCCTTTTTAATTGGTAATAAAAACAAGCTGGTGTTACACAGTGTTTCAACATTTGTGTGGGTAGATTTTATTACAAGAGGAGAAAAAAACCTTTATTGCATGAAGAAACTAGTGCAGGAATTTCAGAGCTGCTAAAGTTTGTCTAGTTGGTTAAATTAGGGCCTTGAGCCTTAAAGGGAATTTATTTTTATTTTTATTTTGTTGACTTGGCGGGCAAACCATCAACTATGTCCTTCTAAGTGATTCCCATCACCATGGTATAAGTTAACCTTTTTGATAAGTGTCAGACTCAATCCTCTTGTGAGCATTATAGCAGGATGAATTTTGATGCTGGACATGACCAACATTGCATAGTGTTCTTGATATTTGTTTCAATTTATTTATTTTTACATATATTATGAGGAATTTTTAGGAAAGAGAGTGATGTTGAATAGAGAGATATATGTATAGAGAATGTATGTCATTTCATTGAATTGGAGTTCAACTTTCTTATTTGTTTGGCAGCTGTTAATGGACTGATTCTTAGCATTGGGCTAATGATATTGTGATATTGAATTTGCTCATATTCAAGGATAATGATTATTGATGTTTACTTTAGAGTATAATAGTATTAGGTGTATGTGTTTCATCAAAGAAACATTAATTGCAAATATTTTTTAACTATTGGCTACCAATAGAAATTTGATGATGCTTGTGTGACAATTTTATTGTTCACCCTTGCAGTGCAAGTACTGAATTCCAGAAGTGATACAAACATAATAGCTTCAAGTAATTACTATAATCAAGGTTTTAATCTTTCCTTTTTTTTTCTTCTCTTTTTTCCATGTCTTTGAATGAACTCCTATTGCAATACTTACCATGACTGCTTTATGTTTCTTGAGGTAATTAATTAAAGTATCTTTACAACATATAGTATATATGTTAAATTGTATCAAGAAAATCGTAACACTGCATTGCTATTTTCCATTAATTTGGACTACTGCTTTTCAAGTTTTTTTTTTTTCATTGATAGAATATTATGGAGAAGAGCAATCAAGCTAGAAAGTTTGCAATTTCTTGATGGATTCTATCATTATAATTCAATTATAATTCAATTTATTGCCATATTTTCAAAATTCAACTTTTAATGGTAAGTTGACTTAGGAGTTGCTCTTAGCATATGTTTAAGCTGATTTACAATTTTTGCATGAAAATTAATTAATACTTTTTTGCTCCTTTTATTTTTATCCTAACATATTGACATTAGGAAGGTTATGGCACCTAATAAGCATTGGATGCAACTTGTTCATAATCGACTTGATGATGCTTATATATCAGGGGTGCAAAATTTTTTGGATTATGCTTTCACAAGAATAGGAGAAATGAACGAAATACCATGTCCGTGTGTCAAATATTGCAACACATCTTTAGGGACACGTGATATGACATAATATACTTTTCTTTTCATATTCAAATTACAAATTTACATGTTATATTATTAATGTAAGAAACAAGTAAACGGAACTCCATTAATAGGTCCAAGTTGAATATGCCTCATTGTACAGGCAGCAAGCCTTTTAGATAGATTATGTATCAACAGGTGATTTACCCTTCTTAAACATTATTAGAGAATTATTATTACTTTTGAAATTTCTCATTTATTAGCCTAATTCTGTTGTGAAGGGAGGCAAAGATGGTAACCCACCAGACTTGGCTACCATGTTCTTTGAGACCCGCAAAAAAGATGGCAAACTTGTTGAAACTACCACCAATGAAAGATATGTGTGTGTGATTGATTTGATTTCCATTATACTGTTTTTTATTTGAAATGTTGATACATTTAAAATTATTGTTGTCTTTTTATAGACTCAAATTCAAGAAGTTGTGCAATCGGAACCTTCTCTTTCCAATATAGAGGTAGCAGAAAAAGTCTTTGGACCTCAACGGAAAGGTCATGTTGTGGGATTTGGTGGTGGCATAACTGCAAGGCATTTGAAAGGGACTGGTTCATCAAAAGAGGCATTGTTATCTAAGCTACACAAAACTGAAGAAAAAAACCAAGAATTGAAAAGAAAACTCGATGCCTTTGAGGGTAAATTGGCACGACTCGAAGCTGTAATCTTGGTTCAGCAATCTAATGTCTATTCTGAATCACCATCTTCAAGTGAATTCCCAACAAAATAAAATATTTAACAGGTAAGTACGCAATTCACATTATGAAACATTTCATAATTTCTTATTTCATGATTGTAATTATGCTTTACAGTTTTTTCTATATTTTATCTTTGTACATAATTTACAAGTATAGTTAGTGAACACTTAATATGAATTGTTGAGTATTTATGTGACCATAATATTGTTGAGAACAACTTTGTTATAGATTCAATGTAGAATTGCAAGATTTACCAATAATCTTGGAAAAAGAAGTTGCATTTGATGTGAATGTTGTTTGGCATGTTTCGAAGATGTTATTTTCAATTGGTTGTAAATTGGTTAGTCCCATATACTTGTTTTATGGTATTGGAAATTTTAAATTGAACTGCTATGGAGATATGGATGTCACTACATAAATAAATAGAATATTATTGTATTGAAAAGTTTGTATTAAATAATCATTTTAGTTGATAGTTGATGTATTATCATAGTATCCTTGTATTTTGTATAACTGATGTAAGTACTGAGTGGACGATATTTGTAAATTATTATATGAGTGTGAATGAACCTAAATTGGAGGATGGGCAATCTTGTGTTGGAGTATGAATTGGAGAAGGGTGAATAAAGATATGCTTATTTGAAGTGTAAAGACTTTCTGTTTACAGGAGGATAGGCAATATTATAGATGAAACTCTGCCGAAATTTCGGTAGAATTGGGTGGCATATTTGTGTTTTGAATAAATAAATAGTAGATTTTAATAGTTGTAGGATAGTTGAAAAAAAAATTTTACTCGGATTTTATCAATAATCTTAAGAGTAGTTATAAGATCGAGTTATTGTACAGTGTCGTTGGAACCGTTGTGTGTGTATGTATAGTTTAAGGGTGTTACAAATTTAGTATCTGTAATTGGATTCGAAGTCAAATTTTTTGCTCATACAGTTGTCTCCCCATTTTAATGTAAGTTGTATTCTATTTTTTTTTATTATTATAATGACATTATACTTATGATTATTTTTTACATTTTTTTTGCAGCCCTTTTCATTTTTTGGATATTTTGAAGTGCATATACAATTACACTTGTTGGATTTAGAATATTTTGAAGTGTATATATAATTACACTTGTTGGGAGATTTTGAATATTTAAGGTAAATTATATTCAATTATTTGGCCTTTTGATTTATTGTTTTTATGCATGAATTTTAATTATAAATTTATGTTTTAAATTATACAGGTTTTCAAAACAGTGGACAATGAAGATATAAGGTTCATTATTCATTCTTTCAGAATTTTTATATTCTAAGGTCAATAAAAAATGATATAGACAGGGGTTGTTTTTATATTTTATAGGATATGATACAATTTCAAAATATCGATATATTTTATATATGGTGTTTTGCAATCTATGACAAAACTATTTATTATAATTTTGGATTTATATATGTGTGTAAATGATGTGTACAGATAATAGTTAAATAAAATATTTTATTTACTATGAAAATTATTAATTTCTGAATTTTCTTTGAATGATGAAAAATTCATGACTATCTTTAACTACCGGATATTTTTTCATTGATAGTGAATATAGCGAAAATAAAAACTTGTCAGTCAAAAGTATCCTCAACGACAAAAAACTTCTTCATTGAAAGCGAATAAAATGAGCAAAGGGAAAATACAATTAGTAAAATAGTATTTGTAACAACATGAAAGGTTGAAAAGTGAATATAATTATCGAAATAAAATTCTAGTCTCTTTAACGAACTAAAATCCCTTCGTTGAAAGTGAATATAATTAACGAATGAAAAATTCAGTCTCTAAAACGTATCATTCACGACCGAAAATCCCTTCATTGAAAGTGAATACAATTAGCGAAGGGAAACTCCGGTCGCTAAAAAACATTTTTAGCGACCGAAAATCCCTTCGTTGAAAGTGAATACAATTAGCGAAGGGAAAATTCAGTCGCTAAAAGGCATTTTTAACAACTGGAAATCCCTTCGTTAAAAGTGAATATAATTAGCGAAGGGAAAATCCGGTCGCTAAAAGGCATTTTTAACGACCGAAAATCCCTATGTTGAAAGTGAATACAATTAGCGAAGGGAAAATTCGGTCGCTAAAAAGCATTTTTAACGACCGAAAATCCCTTCGTTAAAAGTGAATATAATTAGCGAAGGGCAAATCCAGTCGTTAAAAATCACTTTTCAACGACCGGAAAAGTTCTGGTCGTTAAAGGCATTAACGACCGGATGCAATATCCGGTCGTCTATACCTTTAACGAAGGGGCTTTTACCGACCGGATTTTCCTGTCGTTAAAGGTTTTTAACGACCGGATTTCCCTTCGTTAAAGGGCATTTTTCTTGTAGTGTAAGGACTTTGCATACCGACGTGTAAAGTCATTCTATATTGATGATTTTCTGTGTTGGACATTTTACACGGGGGTAAGGCTTTGCCATACCGCCTTGTAAATGCATTCTGTTTTTAGAGGGATTTGTGTATGGCATACTACATGGCAGTATGATTTGTTCTTACCACCGTGTAGGATGTCTTACACGGCAGTAAGTTCTTGCCAGACCGCCGTGTAAATGCCCTCTGTTTTGAAATTCGAAAATTTTTTATTTCAGTTCCTTTTCATTCCATTTGAACTTGTTTTTGTTTTAAACCTTATTTAGTGGTACTTCAGCTATTAAATGGTAATTAAATATGTATATGATTTCAATCTTATTATAGATGTGTGATTATGATTATACATACACGAGATTTATGTTGGTAAATATGTATATACATATGATTTTATGCATATGCCATGATAAAGGAATTGTGATGCATACCACAATGTATATGAACAATGTGATGAGGTATAATTGAATGATATCATATTGCTATACTTACTATAACAATTAAAATAACCGAATTAATAATTTAGCCTACAAGTCAAGTAGTGGATAGATAGGCATGCCTATAGGGTCTAAGTGCTGTAGCCCAATGTGTCTGATTCCTATGGAATCACAATGCGATATGAATCCTTGCTGGATTCTTCAATGCAAAACTAATGATAATGTTGATAATTCTGTACCTTAGGGTACCAATGAGAATGTGAAGTGTCCATGGATACCAATGCAATTACTTTTCCTAAGGGTACCAATGCGATACTCGTTATCCACATCTTTGAGTTGCAGGCAAGGTTAAAATAATAAGATAAATGTTTGAACAAATGTGAAGTGGAATCAAGCTATATGTGAACTTAAAGAGAAATGTGAATGTATGCACTAATATGATGAAATAATGTATACGAGTTGTGGTTATCTATGCTTAGATGCTTAATATATGTATATATATGTCATTTCCCCACTAAGCGTTATCGCTTAGCACGGGTTTTCTAATCCGTGTAGGTTTGGACGCGAGGTGATCGTGAAGGATGGATTTGCATTGCCAACGGTCAATACTAGGAGCTTATAGTGTAGGTTTTGAGTTTTGGGCAGTATGTTTTGTATAAGTAATGTATAAACTTTTGCAACCAAGAAATATGTATGGATGTATAACTAAGTTCTGTATCAATATGTGTATAATGTATATAAGTTTGTGAATGTTTGTGAGCTCTAGCATAAAATATCCGCTGCATGTGTGTGCATGAGTAATGAAGTTTAATTGTACAGGTTTTGGCATATGTGTATCCTAGTGTTGTGCATGTGTATGCTGTGTGGCGACCGTTCATGATTGTTATAGCTAAGCTAATCCTGTGGTCGAGAATGGGCATCACAGAATTAATGTACTGAAATTATGTGAACACAACCATACGTGCAAAGGATTGAATGCATGTGATATATGCTTATGATATGCATGCTAAACACGTGCAAAGAATTATGTGTTATATGTATGCAGAAATTATATACATGAAGTGTGCGCGAAGAATTGTATATGCAAAATAAACACAAAGTTTATACATGCATGGATGCATGACGGGCATCGTAAAAGGCTATGCATGTGTCAAGTTATGCAAAGAGATATACGAAATACTGTACACGCGAGATGTACATGAGATGCAAAAATGAATAGACCACATCCTAGGAGGTTAGGGGACTCGCTAAGGGTACTGCTCATACTGTCTGATGCCCCCAGTGATCTAGATAAGCTATTGTCCTAACTTAGGAGCTCTGACCCATAAGCCTTTCAAATAGAACCGTATGGTGTGCTTCTTCACTGCTTAGTCAATGAGTATGTGCCCTTTTGCTAGAAGCTGGTGCAACATTTTGCCCCCCAGGATTCTGACTCACATCCTGCATTATACACCCTCTACCCAAAAGGAGATTATCTGAAGTAATGCTGCCTTATCGCTTCAAGCATCAGAAGTCATTATTTTAAAGGTAGTGCGTCCTTTGTGAATTTTCACACTAGCTTTTCTTTGCGGGAAATGCGTCTCTTTCCGAATTTTCACATAACCCTGTGCCTTATTTTTTGCCTAGAATGGACCCAACCCAATCCAGCAGCTCTTTTTTTTTCTTCGAAGGATAGACTGCCTGTTTCTAGGTTTTCACCCTATCCTTTTGCCTAACTTTTTCTTAAGGAGCCAATTACGGTTTTCATCTCTAACGGCTTTTTTTTAAGCAAATTTTAAGAGAGTCTGAAGCTATTATTGGAGATCCTTTGAGGGTGATCTACACGTATTGATGCCCTAAATCGTGGTTAAATGAGCTTGATTGTCCTCACAAAGGTAGTGTAGCTTCAGCTTCACAGGGGGCAGATAGTAACAAAGTGTGGAGACACCGAGTCCCGAGTCAGGTTTAACATAAAAAAAAATGGAATGGCAATTTTGGGTCCTTGATAATTTCCTCTGAAAAAGTGTATATATATATATATATGTAAAATTAAAAATTAAGATTAGTTAATTAATTAGTTAATATTGTAAAATTAAGATTAGTTAATTAAATAGTTAATATTGTAGGATAATTAAAATTGAAAAAAGAAAATAAATATAGGGTTGAATTAGATAAAATATATGTGATAATTAAATTAAAAAGGTAAAAAAATATGGAGTATTTAATTAATAGAGTGTTTAATTAATTAAATGTGTAATAATTTAAGTAAGTTAATTAAAATTAAAAGGTAAAAAATGGAGGAAATTATTGAGGGTTAGGTGAACAAACCTACCCAAATTTGTGGGATAAAAAGAAGGATGAAGGCAAAATAGAGGGGGGTCTCAGCTGGGAAAAGAAAACAAAAAGGAGAGCAAGGAAATGGAGGTTGAAGAAGATAGAAAGAAAGGAAAAATAAAAAGAAAGATAGGGCAAGGAGACCAAAGGAAAGCCAATAAGAGATAAGAATAAAAGGGACCAGGGAAACCAAATGAAAGCAAAAAAGGAAGAAAGAAATAGAAAGAGGAGAACAGAGGGAGACCAAGAGGAGCACGACGCCGGAAAGGAGAAAGAAGAAAAGAGGGGAAGAAGGCGGGGGCGGCGCCGGCCAGCCAAGGCGCCGGACCGGCGCACGCGCCCCACCGGTGGAACGAGCGGGCCCGGACCAAACCGGTGGTGGCCGCCAATCAGCAGCACTCGCCGGCGTGGAGGAGATCGGCGAGGGAAGAGAGGAAGTTGCCGATGCGACTTTCGGCCAACTCCGGCGACCTTACGGC
Organism: Excoecaria cochinchinensis; assembly: GCA_947683425.1. Taxonomy (NCBI): domain Eukaryota; kingdom Viridiplantae; phylum Streptophyta; class Magnoliopsida; order Malpighiales; family Euphorbiaceae; genus Excoecaria; species Excoecaria cochinchinensis. The sequence continues at coordinate 18,336 of CANTUQ010000177.1, read as the reverse complement.
GCGTGACCGGCTGCGATGGACTCCCGACGTTCCGATCTACCTCGCGGTGGTGGAGGTGTCGACCACTGACGGCCTCCGGCAGCTCCGACGAGGGAAATCCGATGAGTACTATTTTATATTTATTTATTTTAATATATTATTATTATTGCTATTATTAATTAATATTAATATTGATATTATTATTATTTTATTTGTTTATTATTAGTATTATTCTATTTTTATTATTATTATTATTATTATTATTATTATTATTATTATTATTATTATTATTATTGTCGATGTTATTAATTTATTGTTATAATTAATATTATCATGGTTATTATTGTTATATTATTATTATTATTATTATTATTATTATTATTATTATTATTATTATTATTATTATTATTATTATTTTATTTGTCATTATGGTGATGTTATTTATTTATTGTTATTATTGTTATTGTTATTATTTGTTTTATTATTATTGTTATATTATTATTGTTACTTAATGCTATTATTAATATTATTATTCTATGTTCATTCCATACTATAATTATTATTGTTATTAGCGTATTATTATTATTATTATTATTATTATTATTATTATTATTATTATTATTATTATTATTCTTCTTCTTCTTCTTGTGATCATGTGGTTATTGGCATTATTATTATTGTTGCTCATGTTATCATTATTTTACATTATTACTAATATTGCTAATTATTTTTATTGATATTATTATTTGTTTTATTATTATTATTATTATTATTATTATTATTATTATTATTATTTTATGGTATTATTATTAGCATCATTATTTTTTTATTATCATTGATCATTATAATCATGTCATTCGTGTTTTATATTCATTAATTCTATCAATTTATTTTACTTTCACTACACCAAATCAATTCTCAATTTATTTAATTCAATTATTTATTTATTTATCACTTAATTTAATTTAATCCATTATTAACCAATTTTATTTTTTATCTTGATCGCAATGCGAGGGGCATGTGACTCGCCTATGGAGTTAGGCGAAGCACGGTCGGGATGAGTAGTTTAGGATTTATTTATCATTTTGAAATATGTATTATTATTTTATTTTTTTTTTCATTTGCTGGATGACTGTAATAATAAAAGATTTTAGACCGCGTTTCAAAAGAACCACCACACAAATATTTTCTACTAAATTGAAAATCTGTTAATAAAACTGGACCAATGTCCTCGTTTTCATCCTAAAAATGAAATGTTTACGTTTTCATTAAAACAATACCATTTAGTCCATTTTTTATAAAGTCGATTTGAGAACTCTGTATTTTTTTTTTTTTGTAAAATAAGTAGTTGGGAACCAATGTTCCTGTCTAAATGAATGCCTCGATTTATGTATGTACTTTTATTCTGTCTCTATTATGCGCTATTATGAATTTCACATTTATTTTTGGACAATTGTAATTATATTTTATTTATCATTTTATTTATTGTTCTTTATGTGCTTGTAATGCGCTTTAATATTTATTGCATAAATCATGTGAGAAAAGGGATAAAATAATTGACCCTAAAATCCATTCACATAACATTAACAAAAAGTATGAATAAGAGTGAGGTCCCGAACTCTCTCTAGTTTTGAGCCTCATAAGGTTAGAATTTATTTCCCAATGTTTTTTTTGGGTGGCGACTTGGTGATGCCTGCATTATGATACCCAACAGACGCTCTTGTAAGTTGATTGCCAACAATGGAATAGGGGTGAATCTCTGTCCATTGCGAAGCGATCAGCTTTCACGAGTTTTAATGAACCTCAATCCGGTCTCGAGTCCTAAAAGCGGACTCCCAAGAGCCATCTAGATAACGAGCGGGGTTCGAGCGCGTCACAGTGGCGACTTCACTAGGGATATCATGAGATTTTGCTCCGAAAGTATTTTTGGTTAATCTAATGTAAATGGGTTTAAGATCAAGAAATTTTATCCCTTTTCGAAAAATTATATTGCACCATGTTAGAGCCTTAGAATTATGTTAGGTTGGTGTAGACACCGGGTCCCAAGACGGTCCAAGATCAGAATTACCCGATAATGAAAATGATGCTTGCCACAAGTAGAGGTGTCAATAATGATGTTATCCATGTTGAAAATTCCCTTTATTCCTCCAAAAATTTCAGTGCGAAAATTTGTTTCTTTTGCTCTCTTTTATTCCTTTTTACAATTTGTATTTATTTCCTTTTTATTTTATTTTATCTTATTTTATTTTTTTATTTATTTATTTTTCGTTTCACGTGCCACGTGTACGGGCCGTGCCCGTCGCGGAGGCTGCGCGCGCCTGTGGGTGCGCAGGCGCGCGCATAGCGGAGGCTGAGTGCAGCAGCAGCTACGCGCATGCAGCACTTGCTGCGCGCGCGTGCCCCACAAGGGCGTGCCTCGCCGAGGCGTGTGCGCGCGGCAGTAGCTGCGTGCGCCCAACAGGGGCGCACCTTGCCGAGGCGTGCGCATCCCCCACTGGGGCGCGAGCCTCGCCAGGCAATGCGCACGCATTTTTTGCCCGTGCAATTTCCTGCGATTTTCTCAGTCTGTTTTTTTTTACAGTTCTGTTTTCACGTTTTTATACTAATTTGGATCAACTAAAAAGAAAGCTTCTTCTGTCTCTTTCCATTTTGAGACAAGGCAAACAAATCAAAAGGGAGCTTCCCTTCATTTCCAAGGGACGACAATTTTATTCAAAGGTGGGGTTTTCCAGCTTTTCTCTGCAGCAAAAACTTTTCTTTCTTCTTCAAAAAATCCTTAAGCTTTTTTCTCAAGTTTTAATCTTTGTTTCTCTAAAACATTTAATCTTGGGTTTGATTTGAGTAAGAAAAATTAATTTTCTTTGCTTATTCATCCCACCAAAAATATTTTCTTGAGCTAATTTATTTAAAAACATAGATTTTTATATTTGTTTTGGGTATTTATCACCGTAAATTCGACAAGGAGGACGGATCAAGACACCATTTCTTTCGATATATAAATTCTGAGGGTAAACACTTGGGACCCCTTCTAATTTAATTTTGCTTTGCATTTATTTATTATTATTATTATTGCTATTATTACCATGCCTATCCTTTTATTTTGGCATTTTTAACGTGATTGGCATTGCTAGTGATACACTATTTGTTTGTTCTAATTGACTTCTTTGTTATTTCTCGTTATTGATATTGTTATTATTATTGTTATTGTTATTCTCATCATGTTCCTGTTGCTTTCATCACCATCATCATTATTATTATTATTATTATTATTATTATTATTATTATTAATCACTTATTATTTTGTTTTATCATTATTATTATTATTATTATTATTATTATTATTATTATTATTATTATTATTATTATTTATCATTGTCATTATTATTATTAATATTACTTATTATTATTAATATGTTGGCTGCATTATTATTGTTGTATTATTATTATATTTATTATTATTATTATTATTATTATTATTATTATTATTATTATTATTATTATTATTATTATTATTATTATTATTATTATTATTAGCATCATATTATTGTGTCCAATATTTATTTTGCCTTGACTTGATTAATCTTGTTTAAGAACTATTACTAATATTCTTAATATTATTTTTCTATCCGAGGATTAAAATTTGAGTCGCATTATATGGATACCCCTGTGACTCCCCGGATGGGTCGCGACACGTAGACGAACACTACAGTTTGGTGAGACCCTTCCGACCCCCTCTTTTTATGCGTTTGATGTTTGTTTGTAAATATTTTATTTTATTTATCTAAGCATGCGATAAAAAGTCACAAAAATATTTCTATAATTAAATCGAAATTTTTACTAATAAAATTAGGACCAATGTCCCTTCTTTTAGCCAAACAATAAAAAATATCACAATTAAAACAAAGAGTCAATTTTCTCAAAAAAATGGGATCACTCATCCCAATTTTCCAACTCAACAATTAAATGACTCCTCGAACCCTCTTTGAAATAACGCAAAGGAACCAATGTTCCTGAACCTTTGAATAAGTACGAAGCAACTAATGTTCCAACCCAAAATGAATATCCCGATTTATGTATGTTTTTCTTATGTTCAATTTTTTTTGGGTGTTTAAATTAAAGTTTTTTTCCTTTTGGGCACTTGTAATTAATTTTGGGGCAGTATTATTTAATTTTGGGGATTGTATTCCGTCCCCAATTATATTTTTAACCTCCCTTTATTGGGGTTGTATTCTGCCCCTATTTCCCATGTAATTATGTGCTTGGTTTGTTTATCGCTTTCTCTTATCGCTTTCCTTAATTACTTTATTACCGCTTTCTTTATCGCTTTTCTTTATTTTCTTTATGTGCTTTTAATGCGCATTTAATTTAAATGCATTGATCGTGTGAGATAAGAGGTAGAATTTTAGGGAGTTAAAAACTCATTTATAATTAACCAAAGCATAAATAAGAGTGAAGTTTTGAACACCAATCTCTGGTCTTGATCAATAAGAGGTTAGAGACCTTTCCCAATACCTCATGAATTGGGTGGCGACTCCATAATACCTCAAAGGTGCCCAAAGGTGCCATGGGGCTAGATGTTCCTTTCCAATGTTCTATTGGGAAGGAAGTGGGAAGGAAGCATCCAAAATGTCTTATGGCGCCCATGATCAAAAGACGTGAACCAGTCCCTCGAATCCCAAAGGCGGGTTCAAGCAAGGGCCCTTGCTGGGGCACGCGTCACAGTGGCGACTCCACTGGGGACGTTTGAGACTTCGCTCCGAAAGTGTTTTGGTTAAAATATATAATTGAGTTTGTAAAACTTAAAATTCTATCCCTTTTCAAAAAATTGCATTGCATTTTAGAGCCTTAGTATTATGTTAGTCAGTCCCCTATTTACCTTGATACTATCCTAAAACACGACCCTACTTTCACTCATTGTAGGGAAGTGTTAAGGATAATCACCAGCCCAAGTCTCGTACTATTAAAGGAATATCAAATGGAGACCCGATCGGTCGCTATGCTCGTGATGAGATAGACCTATCGGCAGGGACCATGCTTGGGTAGACTTAAAATAACACTACCTCGACCAAAGCCCATGTAATGACAAATAGAAACTTCCACTAGGTGACATGATCCTTAATGCGATGCTTGTGATGTGGGTCATCACGTATTAAGCAAAATCACGCAAATTAAGTGGTCCTTTTTCAAAGGCTTTCATGCCCCGATAAGCCCACCTTAACTTTGTTGAATTTTCCAGATACGTAATGGCCAAAACCCATATGAATGCGCATTAGATTAAGACTATTATGCTGTCGATTTTCCATCGTGCACCATATGTGTTCGATGGTTTCCCTATTAGCCCTCGGATAAAGCCCACTTAGGAAAGGGACTACATTACCTCGTGTGTGAGAGAAATAAGGTCGGAAGGATCTATCTGCTTGCATGTGTTTGTCCATGCTGCACCAGCACGGCCATGCATTGCATCTCAATCATGCATCATCCTAACAAAGGTGTGTTTTGCAGCCATCATAGATATGTCCAGGTGGTCTAGAGGTGCTAACGGTCGACTGAGGAAGGTTTCCCTAGAGCTAGTGTCAAACCCGAGTTCAGATTCTGTTTTAGAGGAGGGTGAGATATTATTTTTTGAATCATCAAGCATGTCTGATCCATCCAGCGGTTCTGATGTTACTAGGGCGATGATCGCCGAATAACTGGGGAGAAGGTTAGAGGAATTTGAGGCCAGAATGATGGCAATGATGGGCAACCTTGCCACTATATTAGCCCCACCTTCCGAGCGATAGACTGCTGCTCCAATTAGGGAGCAAGAGGAACAAGGCGCGGTTAGAGAGGATCCCCCGGCGGTAGCTGATCTGCCTACAGTTGAGCCAAGGGTACCAGCACCTGTTGAACGTAGGGAAGGCCCTAAGTCTGAAGTTGACGTGTGGGAGGAGCCAGAGGATCTGGTGGTGGTAAAAGGGAAGTCGCCAAAGCTAGAGGATGCAATGTGGAGGAAGATGGAAGAAAGATTCGAAGATGTTGAAGGTAGGGGGAGGAATGGACCCCGAGGATAGGGAGCTAGACAGTGATGAGTTGGTTCCTTAGAATTTCAAAATGCCCGATGTTTTCAAGTTCGACGGCACCGAAGATCCCACAGCGCACATAAAGTAGTACTCACTAGTGATGAAGGGTACTACCCTAACAAAGAGGCAGAAGGTCGAGTACTTTTGTCTGAGTTTAATTGGCCCAGCAGTGGATTGGTATCACAGGTTGGACCAAAGAACGAAAGAAGATTTGGATTTATTGACAGAAAAATTTCTCAGGCAGTACGATTGCAGTACAAGAATGGAGGTAACTCTGAAGGATTCGGAACTGTTATAGCAAAAGGCGAGAGAGTCTTTTCACGAATACCCCACCTGATAGAGGAACAGAGTGATGGAAATAAAATGCAAACCTGACACCCCGGACCAAATTTGACTGTTCATTCGAAATGCTAGCCCTTATCTGAGAGAGGGACTAAAGATGAAGGGGTTAAGAGACTGGGAGTCTCTAAACGACATTGCGATAGAGGCTGAGGGAGAGTACCTTGCAAGGAAGGCAAGCGGTGAGGCCTATGCCAAGAGAGGTTATGCTAACCAGGGGGCAAACAAGTCAGCGGGCTCCAGTAGGGGCATTAAAAGTGGGAAGACGACTGAGGTATCGGTAGCAGGTGTCGGTCAGAGGTACTTCTCAAACTTGGGTCGGCCTTTATCCTTGGTATTGAACTAATTGATGAAAGCGGGAAAGCTACAACCCCTACAACCTAGGCCAGCCAGAACCCAAGGGCATCCGAGGCATAAAGAACATGAATATTGCGCCTTTCACCAACATACCGGACATATGACGGATAATTGTCTAATGCTGAGGCACCAGATTCAAGATCTCATCGACAGCAAATAGATTTTTGATCTTGAAAAGAGGGAAAAGAAAAAGACGGCCGGGTATAATGCTGTTCCTCCAACTGTTTTTATGATAGGTTCAAGCCTGCCAGAATGGTATTTGTTAAGGGTCCTTTATGGTAATGATTATGTGGCTATTGTCCGCCCCGAGCAAGAGGTTAGTGGGGAGAAGCCCCAAGTTAGTATGATAGAATGTTGGGACTCAACCAGTGAAAGTGAGACTGAAGGAGTCGATGAGCCGGAGGATGTGTGGAACTCTGGGGGTGAAGAGCAGGTACAAGAAGTATAGGCTATAACCCGTAGTGGAAGAGTAGTCCTAGAAGTGGAGGAGTCGCAGGACCCAGTGCAAGCACCAGCGGAAAGGGAGCTGTTAGAAAGCGCTATAGTCAAACAGTTGAAAAAGACCGCAGCTCAAATATCTATATGGGACCTTCTGAGACAGTCTCCTTCCCACAGACAGAAGCTGGTAGAGGCTTTGAGTGAATCCACTGTGGCCACCACAATCTCTCCGTCTGAGTTGCTAGATCTTATGAAAGGAGGATCAGGAGAGAAGTTAGTATACTCTGATGCTGACTTACCAGTCGAGGGCCGCAATCACAACCGGCCGCTATACATCATGGCACAGGTAAATGGCAAGCACACCGCATGCGTCATGGTTGATGATGGATCATCTATAAATGTTTGTCCACTGGTGGAACTGTAGGCTTTTAGGCTTGATGAGAGCATGCTCAGTAGGTCTGATCTGACTATCACAGCATATAATAATTCTCGGAGACAAGCGTTAGGGACATTTAGAGCTTTGGTTAAGACTGGGCCTGTGGAGATGAAAGTAGAGTTTGTGATTTTATCTATCCCAGTAAATTTCTCAGCCTTATTAGGGAGGCCGTGGTTCCATAAATTAGGGGGAGTGCCATCCACACTACACTAGATGATCAGGATACCACATGAAGGGGAAGTGGTGACCATCAGAGCAGCAAGAGAGAACCAAGTGTCCTCCATGGGGACTTCAAACTAGCCATTTAGTGGCTTCCATGTATCAGTGATTGGGGAAGAGCAGGGTCCAGTGGATAGCCCTCAAGCGGTAAATATGATAAAGAAAATGCACTTTCTCCCAGGAGCTGGGTTGGGTAAGAACTCACAAGGGTTGCAGTCCGCCATTACTATGCAGGGTCAGAAAGACCGAAAGGGTCTAGGGTACAGAGGTGAGTGTGGCAAGGAGAAGGAGGTGTCAAGGGAGATCCCTCATATTTCAAAGAGTTTCATTCCAGCCTCCTCAGTCTGTGCCTATGCTGGAGAGGAAGAGCCCCAGTGGGTAGATGGGAGGATTGTACTAGGCTTTGAAATCTTTAACGATGTCTTCGACTGGGAAGTTGGAGTAATCAAATCTACAAAGGATTTCTGGAATGAAGAGGTGATGGCATAATGAAATGTCTGGGACGGGGATGAGCTCGAGGAGGTGGTCACAGAAAAGCTGTTAGCTACCCGACTGAAGGGGAAGGGGAAGATAATAGAGCCAGATGTGGAGATTGGAGGTCTGAAGATTTCATCAGGGCCAGCTTAAGAGCCTCCAGCAAGCCAAGAAGTCGAAGCACAGTCGGCTACAACATCGGCGGCAGTAGGCGATGAAGACAATAGTGTTTTAGATACTCTTTTTATGCCTGAACTGTTTAATGATGACAATATTAACATTGCTGATTATGTTAATAAAATGAACAACTTTGCTTAGTTGTGTGGTGTTTCTGATCATTTCATCTCTCATGATCATGAACATGATGCATTCATTTTTGACATTAATTCAACTAGCACAACCGCATTTAATCTCGGAACTTTGGAAAACCCAAAGGAAATTTTGATAGCATCGAACATAACTCCTGAAGAGAGAATAAAATTTGAGAGAATTTTAAGAAAATATGAAAAGGTCTTTGCCTGGACTTATGAGGACATGCCGGGAATTGATCGAGATATTGCAGAACATGCCATCCCAACTTACCCAGAGTCTAGACTGGTCAAGCAAAAACTCAAGAGACTTAGGCCAGAATGGGCGCAAAAGGTAAAAGAAGAGATCCACAAGCAGATTGAGGCTAAGTTTCTGGTAGAAGTTAAGTACCCGACCTTGTTAGCCAATGTTGTCCCAGTAGCCACAAAGGACAGTAAGGTGCATATGTGTGTGGACTACCAAGACCTCAATAAAGCCTGCCCAAAAGATGATTTCCCTTTACCCCATATCGATGTGCTGGTGGATAGTTCAGCTGCCTGTATGATGTACAGTTTTGTAGATGGGTATGCGGGTTACAATCAAATACTCAACAAGATTGTGGATCGGATTAAGACAGCCTTTATTATAGAATGGGGTACATTTGCCTACCGAGTTATGCCTTTCAGATTGAAAAATGCTGGGGCAACTTATCAGAGAATGGCAACTAAGATTCTAAATGACTTGATTCACAAAGAGATAGAGGTGTATGTTGGCGATATGATAATCAAGTCAGCTAATAGGGAAGGTCTCTTCGAGGCTTTGGAAAAGTTCTTTCAATGGATTGATAAGTATACTTTTCGCCTTAATCCCAAGAAGTGTATCTTTGGAGTCACCTCAAGTAAACTGCTGGGCCATGTGGTAAGTCAAAGAGGAATTGAAATAGACCCTGATAAGGTTAAGGCTATCAGAGAGATGCCAGCGCCCCAGAAAGGAAAAGAAGTTAGGAGCTTCTTGGGAAAGCTTCAGTACATTAGCCAGTTCATCGCCAAGCTAGCTTCAGTATGTGAGCCTATCTTCAAACTTCTTCGAAAGAATCAGCCAGTTCAATGGGATGATGACTGCCAGAAAGCTTTTGATGTCATTAAGAATTACCTTCTGCATCCCCCAGTTCTACGACTGCCACGACCTGTTAAACCGTTGATCCTTTACCTAGCAATAGAGGAGAATTCTATAGGCGCCATGATGGCCCAAAAGCATGAGTTCAGGAATGAATTTGCGGTTTACTACCTTAGCAAGAAATTCCTTCCTTATGAAGCCAAGTATGTCGAGGTAGAAAAGATTTGTCTGGTGGTAATTTGGGCTTCAAAGAAATTGAGACATTATTTCCATTCCTATAAGGTACAAGCAGGCGCCAAACAAAAACCCCTTTAATACCTTTAGGAGGCATCCTTGTTGCTAGGAAAAATGGGAAGGTGGCTAATACTATTACAAGAATTTGATGTGGAGTACGTCACAAAAAAGACCATTAAGGGTCGGGTAGTTGAACAATTTCTCACCGAACACGCTATTGAGGGAGACCAGTTCGAATACAATTTCCCAGATGAGGATGTCATGGCCATAACAGGGCAAGGGTGGCAAATGTTCTTTGATGGGGTAGTTAACAGCAAAGGGGCAGGAGTAGGGATTATCCTCACAACCCCGGATGGTGAGAAGCTGCCATTGGCCAAGAAGTTGAGATACAAGGCGACCAATAACGAAGCAGAATATGAAGCTTGCATCTCCGGATTAGAAGCATTGCTTGCTCTGGGGGCAAAGATTGCAGAAGTCTTCGGAGATTCATCTTTGGTAATTCACCAGATGAAAGGGGAATGGTCAGTCAAGGAAGAGAGACTGTTGCCCTATATGAAGCGCTTGAAAATTTTGAGTAGCCAGTTCAAGACTTGCACTTTCCACTTCATCCCCAGAGATGAAAATCAGTTGGCTGATGCTCTCGCAATATTGGTATCCATGTGGGATAATCCAGCAGGGATTGCTATGAGGCCCATCCTGATTTCTAGTGCCGAAAAGCCTTCCTTTGAAACTGAGCAAATAATGGATGTCGAGGCCACCGATGGAAAACCTTGGTATTATGACATTCAGAATTATTTAGAAAAATCGGTTTTTCCAGAGGAAGCCACTGAAAAGGACTAAAAGATGATTCGAAAATTGTCCTCCCAATTTATCAGTGTAAATGGGGATTTGTATAAGAGGCAAGCTGACGATATCCAAATAAGGTGCTTGGCAGAGAAAGAAACTAAAAGGGTTATGAAAGAGGTTCATGCCGGTGTTTGTGGGGCCCACATGAATGGACTGGCTTTAGCAAAGAAAATCATGCGTCAAGGATTTTATTAGCTCATAATGGGGGCTGATTGTTCGAAATACGTGAAGGAGTGCCGGTTATGCCAGCAATATGCAAATTTGAGGCATGTGCCGGTTTCAGAGCTACATAATCTGACTTCTCCATGGCCGTTCGCAGCCTGGGGAATTGATATCATTGGGGAGATACATCCCACAGCCTCCAACAGACATAGATTCATCGTAGTTGCTATCGACTATTTTACCAAATAGGTAGAGGCTGAATCTTTCAAGAAGGTTGATGCTCGGGATATGGCCAAATTCATTGAAAGGAACCTAATATGCAGATATGGTCTCCCGCATCATGTTGTGTCTAATAATGGGGTCCAATTTATGGCTAAAACTAAACAGATGCTTCAGAAATATGGAATCCAGCACCACAAGTCTTCCCCCTATTACCCTCAGGCCAATAGAGCAGTTGAAGCAGCGAATAAAAATGTCAAAAGAATATTGACCAAGATGGCCTAAAGCTATAAAGACTGGGCAGAGAAGCTGCAATTTACACTTTGGGGCTATAGAACTACGGTCATAGCCTCTATAGGGACAACGCCATTTTTTCTGGTATACGAAACCGAAGCAGTTTTACCGGTTGAAATTGAGCTAAAGTCGCTAAGGGTAGCTATGGAAGTCGAGATCCTGGAGAAAGAATGGGCACAATAGCGATTATTGCAGCTGAATTTGTTAGATGAGGATAGGTTGTGGGCGTACTACCATAATCAGGTTTATCAGAAAAGGCTAGCCCGATCCTTCAGTAAGAAGGCTCGAAAGCACCCACTGAAGGAAGGGGACTTGGTCTTTAAGATGATAAGGACGGGAGTGCCAGACATACGAGGGAAATTCAGGCCAACCTGGGAAGGTCCGTTCGTGCTAAAGAAGTTACTGACCAAGGGGGCAACGATCTTAACAGATAGCGATGGGAACAAATTCAGAGAATCGGTCAATGTCGACAGCCTAAAGAGATTCCATGGCTAAAGACCAAAATAAAAAGAAGAGAATAAATGCCCCGTGGGTCAAAAACCGGAAAAGGCGGCCTTGCTAAAATTGGGTGCCCTGTCAGGGTGAAAAGCGAAAAAAGGCATCCTGGGCAAAAATTAAGGGACAAGAGAAAATGTTCAATCGAGAAACCCGAGAGGGCCGATTGATAACAGGAGTTTGATGTTTACAAGATCTATTCCGAGATTAGGTGTAGTTTTTTGCTTTTGAATTTATGTCAAATGAGGGTCATGTATGATGATATCATATAGGAATGTACACAAATTTTGCAATGAATAAAGGAGTTCAGTTTGTATTTTCATCAACTTTTAGTTCCGTCTTAAAAAGAAATCTATCGTTTATCTAATAACCATTGTCTAATTGTCTCCGTTAAAAAGTGTCTAAATAGATATGCGCTGATCACCCTCAGTAGGAGTTCCCATAATGACCTTCTCTCATAAAAGGAGGGGGGGGGGGGGGGGGGTTAGAGATGAAAATCGTGATTAGCGCTCTAAGCAAAAATTAGGCCAAGGGACAGGGTGAAAACCTGAGGACAGGAAGTCTGTCCTACAAAAAATATATGACAAATAAAAGCATCTGGATTGGGTTGGGTCCATTCCAGGCAAAAAATAAGGCACAGGATCATGTGAAAATCTGAAAAGGACTCATCTCCCGCTAAGAAAAGCTAGTGTGAAAATCCATAAGCGACGCACTACCTTTAAAATAATGACTCTCAACGCCAGGAGTGATAAGGCGACATTACTACAGATGATCTCCCTTCAGTGGATAGTGTATAATACAGGACATGAGTCAGAATCTGGGGGGCAGAGATGCACGCCTAATAGGTTATTCAGAATGTGATTTTAGGTAAGAATCCCTAAAGCCAAGATAAACTCTTCTGGATCCTTGGGGCATGATAGAGTAGCCAAGCCGCATCCTTAACGGACATCTACATCTCATATCATGCATACAATTTTCTTGTATATACTTCTGTGCACCTAACTTTGCAGGAAAAATCTAAGTAAAAACCACCACCATCAGAAGATGAAACCCCCGTACTTTGTAAGTCTGGAGCAGACTCGGTGCAGCTCAGCAGAGCAACTCTCGCATTTTGTAAGTCTGGAGTAGACTCGGCGCATCACAATCAGAAGATGGAACCCCTGCACTTTGTAAGTCTGGAGCAGACTCGGTGTAGCTCAGAAGAGCACCTCTCACACTTTGTAAGCCTGGAGCAGGCTCGGTGCAGTTCAGAAGAACAACCCCCCCCACTTTTAAGTCTAGAGCAGACTCGGTGCAGCTCAGGAGAGCAACCCTCGCATTTTGTAAGTCTGGATCAAACTCGGCGCACCACCACCCTCACACTTTGTAAGTCCGGACCAGACTCGGTGCAGCTCAGGAGAGAAACCCTCGCGTTTTGTAAGTCTGGAGCAGACTCAGCGTACCACCACCCTCGCACTTTGTAAGTCTGGAGCAGACTCGATGCAGCTCAGGAGAGCAACCCTCGCATTTTGTAAGTCTGGAGCAGACTCAGCGCACCTTTGTAATAAATATGTCTGATATTTGAGAGCTAGATTTCATGCAAATATTTGACCATACCATGTAATTTCTAAGTTCAGAGCACTTTTTGGCCCATTTTGGTAACAAGCTGAAAAAACTAGTTGTAATTAAGGGATTTGATTAAAACTCATTAAGAGCACTAAAACCATTCCGATTACCCGTCAAAGCGATCCCTGGATAAGGCTAAACCTAGAAAATGATTTAGGCAACCATTCTTTGTATAGCTCTCTAAATGACCATTTCCTACCCTTGTTTTGCAATTGCTTGTTAGCCCGTTGAGCATTTATTTTGGTATGCTAAATGCGTACCGATTTTATTGTTACACAAGTTAAAACTCCCCCCTTCGACTAAAATGATTTTGGCTTCCCCTTAGAAGAATGGACACTCTATTAATGATGGATGTACATTATGATATTCCCTCGGGCTATCAAATTCGCCCCGATAAGGATGGGCTTACACTTAGAGAAAGGAATTTCAAATCATTGATAATTTTTGGGTTACCAAAAATCACCCTGATAAGAATGGGTTTATACTTCAGGAAAGGGGTTTAATCCTTGATAAGCTCTTTGTGTAATTAAAAAAAACACAGAAGAAGAAATAAAAGAAAAAAAATAATAATAATAAAAAAAAGAAAAAAAATGAAAAAAAAGAGACAAAAAGAAAAAAGTAAAGCTTAGGATAATACACCCTAATGAGTTCAGTAGTTATTTTTCTTAGCTTAATTGTTATGACTGCGCTTGATTTAATTGTTATGACTGAGCTTGATAAGTTAGAGCATTACCGAGTTCAAGAACTCTTGGACAATATGCAATTGGGGCTGAGAATGGTCCTCCCATCAGTTGAGTAAATAGCACGGTCATTCTTCTCTAGCGACCTGATCCTCCTTTAATAGCTATCTACCTAAGCCTAATGCTACAACCAGAGTAAGACCTATTGATTCTGGGTTCGACCTTATCTAATTAGCGGAGATGACCTTCTAGTAATGTTTGGTACGTAGGAAGAGGCGTATGGTGTTTCTTGAGCTTCAAGCGGGAAGCCACGAGTGCATTTGCATTCGAGTTGAGTCTCGTCTCCAAAGTTGCATCTAGAATTTGCTTTCAAATGATGAAAAATTATGTTTTGGCCTTTTGCACATACACACAGAGATTGCATGGTATGCCTTGTATTTACATGTTGGTTTAGTAAACCTTAATGTCTACATATTTATCTTCTTGCCCTTCATTAGAAATGACGCCGAGATTCTTTTGCTGAGATCGAATCGAATGAGAATACTGTTCATTCAATGCTTTCAAAGACAGACAGAAACTCGAGTTTGAGGTACCCAATAGGTCGCACTCATTTTACAATCTTGGGGTATTTCTTATCACTACTCATGAAAATGATACTTTGCATGTACTCCCAGCAATATTCTTTGTACATATGCTTTCTGCAAGCATTTTTACACATAACTATAGCAAAAATCCTTATAAATAGTTTTACATGTATAATTCTTGGTGTATGTCTTTTGATACAAGATCTTTAGCGAGCATATTTCATAGATACTTTTGGCATACATAGCTCTCTAAACTTCATTTTTAGAATCACTTATTTTCACGCATTTTATGGGCATATCCTTTGCATGCATTTCACATTCACATTTTTCGCATGCATTCTATACACATATATATATGATTCTTTCTGCATATGTTTCATATACATAGTTGTATGTGCACACATCGCACACACCCAATTTTGTACATAGCCTTCATGTATATAACGACTTCCACATATCATTGCATATGATTCTTTACATCTATGCCGATGAATGACTCTTCACCCTGGTCACATGCATAATCATTTGCATGCATGGTCATTTGCACATATTTTGCATACATAATCCCATGCATAGTTTTTTACATGCATTCCATGCATACATGGTGCTCGACGCTCATTAGATAGTATACATCAGTCTAACATCGACAAGCTAACGTTCCAAGTCCTCTGAGGAGGAAAACCTTTTAAAGTCCTCTGAGGAGGCAAAATCTAAAGTCCTATAAGGAGGTAAAATTTCAAGTCCTTTGAGGGGGGCAAATCAACCTAAGCCCTCTCAGGGGGCAATCATCCTTAAAGGACCCTTGATGACCAGGGCATAGTCCATCCATTTTTACAAACATCCACATCTCATATCATGCATACAATTTCTTGTATATACTTCCATGCACATAGCTTTACAGGAATTATCCAAGAAGAACACCTCGCTAAGAAGAGCAGTCCAGAAGGACACCCAACTCAGAAGAGCAGTCCAGAAGGACACCTAGCTCAAAAGAGCAGTTCAGAAGAACACCCAGCTCAAAAGAGCAGTCCAGAAGGACACCCAGTTCAGAAGAACACCCCGCTCAGAAGAGCAGTCCAGAAGGACATCCCGCACTTTGTAAGCTTCGACTCGGTGCAGTTCTAGAAGAACAACTCCGCTCAGAAGAGCAGTCCAAAAGGACATCCCGTACTTTGTAAGCTTCAGCTCGATGCAAATCTAGAAGATCAACTCCGCTCAGAAGAGCAGTCCACAAGGACATCTCGCACTTTGTAAGCTTCGGCTCAGTGCAGTTCTAGAAGAACAACTCCGCTCAGAAGAGCAGTCCAGAAGGACACCCAGCACTTTGTAAGCTTCGGTTCAGTGTAGTTCTAGAAGAACAACTCTGCTCAGAAGAGCAGCTTAGAAGATCAGTCCAGAAGGACATCCCGAACTTTGTAAGCTTCGGTTCGGTGCAGTTCTAAAAGAACAACTCCACTCAGAAGAGCAGTCCAGAAGGACACCCCGCACTTTGTAAGCTTCGGCTCGATGCAGTTCTAGAAGAACAACTCCGCTCAGAAGAGCAGTCCAGAAGGACATCCCGCACTATGTAAGCTGCAGCTCGGTTCAATCCAGAAGAAAAATCTCGCTCATAAGAGCAGCTCAGAAGTGCAACCTCGCACTTTGTAAGCCTCAGCTCGGTGCAGTTCAAAAGAACAACCCCACTCAGAAGAGCAGTTCAGTAGAACAACCTCGCTCAGAAGAGCAAATCTCGCATTTCGTAAGTCTGGAGCAGACTCGATGCTTCATAGTGAGACCTTTTCCTTGGCAAAAAGGTAAGGTCAGGTATCCTCAGGTATGCAATTCTCTCCCTCTTCTCTAAATTTTAGCTCACCTAGGCATCTAGACACTAGCTTCCCCAAAATTGGGGGCAACTGTAGACACCGGGCCCCGAGTCAGGTTTAACATAAATAAAAAATAGAAAGGCAATTTTGGGTCCTTGATAATTTCCTCTGAAAAAGTGTATATATATATATGTAAAATTAAAAATTAAGATTAGTTAATATTGTAAAATTAAGATTAGTTAATTAATTAGTTAATATTGTAGGATAATTAAAATTAAAAAAAGAAAATAAATATAGGATTTAATTAGATAAAATATATATGATAATTAAATTAAAAAGGTAGAAAAAATGGAGTATTTAATTAATAGAGTGTTTAATTAATTAAATGTGTAATAATTTAAGTAAGTTAATTAAAATTAAAAGGTAAAAAATGGAGGAAATTATTGAGGGTTAGGTGAACAAACCTACCCAAATTTGTGGGATAAAAAGAAAAGGACGAAGGAAAAATAGAGGGGGGGTCTCGGCTAGGAAAAGAAAAGAAAATGGAGAACAAGGAAATGGAGGTTGAAGAAGATAGAAAGAAAGGAAAAATAAAAAGAAAGAGAGGGCAATGAGACTAAAGGAAAGCCAATAAGAGATAAGAATAAAAGGGACCAGGGAAACCAAATGAAAACAAAAAAGGAAGAAAGAAATAAAAAGAGGAGAACAGAGGGAGACCAAGAGGAGCACGACGCCAGAAAGGAAAAAGAAGAAAAGAGGGGGAAAAAGGCGGGGGCGCCGCCGGGCCAGCCACGGCGCCGGACCGGTGGAACGAGCGGGCCCGGACGAAACTGGTGGTGGCTGCCGATCAGCGGCACTCGCCGGCATGGAGGAGATCGGCGAGGGAAGAGAGGACGCTGCCGACACGACTTTCGGCCAACTCCGGCGACCTTACGGCGCGTGACCGGTGGCGATGGACTCTCGGCGTTCCGATCTACCTCGCGGTCGTGGAGGTGTCGACCACCGACGGCCTCCGGCGAGGGAAATCCGATGAGTCCTATTTTATATTTATTTATTTTAATATATTATTATTATTATTATTATTATTATTAATTAATATTAATATTGATATTATTATTATTTTATTTGTTTATTATTTGTATTATTTTTATTATTAATATTATTATTATTATTATTGTCGATGTTATTATTTTATTGTTATACTTAATATTATCATGGTTATTATTGTTATATTCTTATTATTATTATTACTATGATTATTATATTTGTCATTATGGTGATGTTATTTATTTATTGTTATTATTATTATTGTTATTATTTGTTTTATTATTATTGTTATATTATTATTGTTACTTATTGTTGTTATTAATATTATTATTCTATGTTCATTTCATACTATTATTATTATTATTATTATTATTATTATTATTATTGTGATCATGTGTTTATTGGCATTATTATTATTGTTGCTCAAGTTATCATTATTTTACATTATTACTAATATTGCTAATTATTTTTATTGATATTATTATTTGTTTTATTATTATTATTATTATTATTATTATTATTATTATTATTATTATTATTATTATTATTATTATTATTATTATTATTATTATTATTATTATTTTATGGTATTATTATTAGCATCATTATTTTTTATTGTCATTGATCATTATAATCATGTCATTCGTGTTTTATATTCATTAA